>OY776087.1:19800642-21000642 GCA_963675205.1 Catocala nupta
TTGAGTTTTAGATTTAGTAAAAAAATAAGACGCACGTCAATGTTCTGTGTAGGCACTGTTCTGGGAAAGTAAACAATAACAAGAACATCGCGTTTGTGCGTTGATGGATTGGTAATTAACTATTTGTGCCACGGTACATGTATGAGAACATTTCTGTTACTGAGTTTGTTAAGTTCTTACGCCAATTGTAAAGGTAAGGCTTTTTACATAGGTATATGTATAGACAAAATGTTAAAGTATTACCAAGTAGGTACAATACATTTCGAAGATTCTATCTATATAATGTGTTTAAAGTTAAATAATCTATTGAAATTAAACACTATACGGATTATGTCGCGTTGTTTATTTTACTTTAAAACACTTTTCGCGTAAACATAAGACAATATTAAATAATCTACATTGCAATCAATTTATTGTTAGGTCGTTGTCACAATGTAGATTGTATACACTTCTTATATTTGTATTAATGTTTGTACAGCTGCTGATTCACTTCATTATCTCAGTGCGATTGTATTTTCTCTAGCTAAAGCTCTTTTATAATACCGCTGTATTAGTTGAACGGTCATATTTAATGTGCGTGTTTCAGTAATTCAGGTCTACGGCAATGGGGTTAAAAATTATTTGTGCTGTGTTCGTACTGGCATATTTTTGCCATGCAGTGGACGGTGCGACTATCCTGGCCCTTTTCTCTTCATTGTCATTCACGGACCACTTAGTGTTTAGGGGGTATTTATCACTGCTTTCTCAAAGAGGTCACTCTTTGATAGTTATGACGCCATATCCCGGACACTTCCCGTATCCCGAAGTAGAAAATATTGTCGAACTAGACGTTGGACAAGCATCGGCACCGTTTTGGGACGAGTATAAAAAGCTAATGACAAATACTGATGATTATCACCCAAGATTGAAAGCTATGAACGAATTCTCAGTAAAATTAGCTATAGTGCAGTTAAAATCGAAACAGATGATGGCTCTACTCTTAAATCCGAATCTACACTTCGATTTAGTTATAACAGAAGCTGATGTGCCGCTACTTTACGCAGTTGCTGATAAATATCGTGTTCCTCATATCTCCATCACGGCTTCAACTGGTAAAATACATCAGCATGAAGCTAAGGGAAATCCTGTTCATCCTATTTTCTATCCAGATGTTAACGCTCTGAACCATGGCAATATGACTCGTTGGGGAAAACTTGTTGAATTTTATCGTTTTATTCAAACAAAGAATGATTATTATAACAACTATCTTCCTCTTTGCGAGCTGGCTGCAAGAAAACTTTTAGGACTAAAAAGACCTCTTCAAGAAGTAGAATACGACATAGACTTTTTATTTATCGCAAGTAATCCTGCTTTGATTGGTAACAGACCCACTGTCCCTGGTGTAATATTCGTAGATCGTATGCAAATCAGACCAGGACTAGGTCTGCCAAAGGTAAGGCTATTTGTAAATGTTTATATATTTCGTGGTGTACGTATATTCTAATTATTTTGGTTATTGCAGGATTTATTAAGTCTCTTGGACTCTGCTACTAATGGAGTCGTTTACTTTAGTTTAGGCGCTATTCAGGAAGCAGAGCAGCTTTCTACAAATGTTTTACAAACACTTGCTGAAGCGTTCCGCGAGCTGCCTTTTCTTGTACTATGGAAAATCGGCAATACAACCATGTTTAATAAACCCGACAATGTGATTACTCAGAATTGGTTTCCACAACAACAACTTTTAGGTAAGTTTATATGTTTTAATAGAGTAATAATAACAGTTAACCTGAATAGTCTATCACTTAATTTTATTTCTTTTTTGTAGCTCATCCAAATGTTAAAGTGTTTATTACACATGGTGGACCACGTTCTTTGGAGGAAGCAGTGTTTTATGGAGTACCGATTGTCGGATTTCCGAACATCAAGTCAAGAAAAGTTTTTATAAAAGAGGTTACGAAATATGGAGCCGGTGAAATTCTTGATCCATACTATTTGAATAAGGAAAATGTAAAAGAAATTGTAACTGCTGTAGCCACTAATGAAAAGTAAGTAACTCTTACTAATTGCCTACAAATTGCAAGGTATTGTATAGTTTTAGTTGACTGTTCTTTTCCAAAATGTTTTCAAAGAATAAAGAAGTTGTGTCCACTGAGGTGGTGTACCTACTTAATTAATTGTCAAATACTAGAACGATCTATTAAATAAAATATTGTATGTACAAGTAGTCGGTAAATACAATATTGTAGTAATGATAAGAAATCAGCATTAGTTTTCATCATCGATTTGCACGTGACACACTAGCAGGTGGCAATCAATGTGTTATTTTGGAAATATTAGTTTAGAGGATATTATTATTTCTAACAAGTCTAGTGTAATCTCATCGAATATTTTATCTAATATCCCAATGGAAAGACGGAAGACAACAATTATGTTAGAAGAATTTTAAAGAATATAATACCAAAAGAATTTAAGTTATATGCTAATTAAACATTCCTTTTTACCAGGTACAAAATTGCTACGGCAAGATTGAAGCACATGATATTCGACCCTCTTGTATCCGGTCCTGATGATGCTGTATGGTGGACTGAGTATCTTTTGCGCCACGGGACCGCCCGTCACTTTCGATCGCCTGCAGTTGGCCTTTCTTTATTCAAGTATTATATGATAGACGTTTTTTGTTATTTATTGGCAGGCGCATTCTTAACACTATATTTGTCATATAGGATGATACGTTACATTGTATATCGTTTGCGTCGTCGCTTTGTTCGCAGTCAAGAAGTGGTTGCCGACCCAGCTACTAAGTTTAAAGCTTTGTAATTGTTATTATTTTGCGTATCAACTGTTATTCATTTACTTTGTATAGGTATAATCTAAAATAAGCTTAATAAATGGAATCCATTTTTATATCTTTAACAAAAATGGTTTTATTTGAAATAACTTTCTATAAAATATTTGTTTATTTATAATGACCATTGTTTTACGAGCTTACAGTATGAATTATGTACTGAGTACTAAAGGAGACATTTCAACTAGATTGTTTGTGGCACGAGTTATAGTGCATGCTCTATAACTAACTGAAGCGATTATTACAATGATACGTCGGAGTGCAATATTTGAATATTTTAAAAATGCCAACATATGCATTACGCTGTTGCTTATTTATTATTGCACAAAAACACAATGTTACGGTAATCGCTGCCTAAGGCCAAGTTAGTCACAGAACATGCACTCTAACACGTGTTTTGAAAAATTTAGTTGAGAAGTCACTTCTTGTACATAGTACTTACTACTTAATAACTCAATGATATGGCACACAAAACCGCAGCACACAACAGAACATAGCACAGTCACTATACTAAATGTCAAGGTATATAGTTCTGTTTTGATCTGTATTCCTAAATATATAGACATAGCATGGTAAAAAACATATTTAACTACCGCTGTATTATTTTTTAGAACGTAGCTAATTAGTATATTAATTATAAGTAAATCATTTACGTTCATTGATTAAACTAAATATAAGTATCAGATTTACAAAATTAACATGTAAAATAATTTTGAACTCTTGTATAAATACCTAAATGTTTTGTACTAGGCTTTTGTAGTATTCAGCAGTAGTTGTTTTAAGTTATTTTTTGACCATTATTTCAACACGGATTTGAAATCAATATTGAACACTTGTTTATGAACAAAATAGTTTATAATCTGTATTTTTGTTTATTGTTGACAGCTGTCACTCTTACTGTCAACGTTGAGATGTCATTATGAAAGAAAATAACATCAAAATATTTTTATAGCGCTGTCTTTTCTGTGTTTATCTAAAATAATAACTTATCACAGTTTTCAGTCAATTCGTTACCTAGTAATTAGAAAGTAGGACTATAATGTGAAACCATTAAAAATAAATACAGCGTTATAATGACTGCGGTAAGAACATGCCCTGGTTTGTATTGCGGGCGTACAGAACTTGAAGACGATTCATGGAGCGATTGTGGAGCGTGTCCAAGAGGTTATCGAACGAATACGTCGAGTTATTGTATGCCGTGTACAGAAGAACCCACGCTTTATGATGGATTGTACCTCGGGTTCATGGTGCTTCTTCCTATGGTTCTACATTGGTCCTGCATCGATATGGTGGCTGTTGGCAAAGGGTTAGTACGCTGCTTTCCTAGTAATTAATTAATTATGTTTATGTAATTTGCAGCATGTTTTTTTTAAATATAACTTTCGCATTTGTACCTTTATTTCAAAAGGTACCTTGTTGCCATATTACTGGCAAACTTGCTTTAAACCAGCAATATTTGGAGCATTTCCTTTTAGGTAAAGGGCATTTGTTTGCTTTTTGATATTAATATCATTGTTGATAGTCCAATTCCACGTAACTAACATTGTTTAATACCCCATATGTACACTTTCGCTGATTTTACAGGAGGGCCAACATCCTACATTTCTAAAAACTAATCAGCTTAAATTTGAATGTACTTGAGTATAGGACCGTTCCTTTCTACTTAGTCTAATTTACTATTTTTAAAGTCAATATTCCTAATAGTTTATTTACAAAGTCACTTATGCTGTATAGTTTCAAACGATTCTGGATCATATTATTATTGGATATTCTTTTTCAATTACAATTTCACGTAAGTACTGTCACTTACGTGAAATTGTAATATATTATATTCTTTTTATATAATTATATTCTTCAATATTAATCAAATTAAGAAACAAGATACTTTTTAACATCACAAATAATCACGACGTACCTACATTACTAAATTGACTTATAAGTATACAGATCTTTGAATCCTGTATGCAACAAGCAACTAGATTCATGAGTTTTTGTCATTTAAGTAGTTGTTGATTAAATAATAACTCTTGCGAAAAAGTTATACTTTAATGGCGTTTCTAAATTTAAGCAATGGCAAATTATTTATCTTAATAGGCAGTTTATTAAAAAAACGTATACCGAGTCCCGCAAATGTATTGTGAATTATAAAGTTCATAAGTAAACAATGATATGGGCCTACTAATTTATGCTTATTTCTATTGTTTACCTTATGGATATCACTATTCTTATTATATATAAATAAATATTATGTTTAATTAACATAATGTTAGCAAATATATATTGCGTAAGTATGCCTATTTCTTTAAATCGATCTTTCAGGGAAACTAAATTATAAAAGCTATGTACTGCACGCTTTTGAAGAATAAAATTTGTCTCGATATCAGCTGCCTCACCCCACAATAATATACCGCAGGACATGACACTATGAAAGTAACTGAAATATACAAATCTTGCAGTATCTATATCAGTAAGCTGTCTATATTCGAATTGCGTATGCGGCTGAGCTAAGTTTCCCTGTAAGACACGATATTTGAGCCCCCCACTGAACTTTATGATCTAAAGTTAATCCTATAAAAACTGTAGATTGAACTAAAGTAATAATTTCATCATTTAATTTATATTCACATTAGGACTCTTTACATTTGGCAATGTAAACTTGATACATTTAGTTTTTTTAGAGTTTAGTAGTAAATTATTCGTCGTAAACCATTCCAGGACTTGCGCGAGAGGATCATTAACATCAAGTAGATTTGGTGCTTTTCGGTCTACTTAATAAGCGATGTGTCATCCGCGAATAAAACAATGTCACACAAATCCTGTACAAAGAACGGCAAATCATTTACGTACACTAAAAATAGAAAGGGCCCCAAAATTGAGCCGTGTGGCACGCCCATTGTGACTGGTAATCCAGAAGATATACTTCCGTTGATATCAACGTGTTGTAGTCTATCGCTTAGGTAGGAATCAACTAAGTCAAGTGCAGTATCTCGGATGCCATAATGCCTGAGTTTTCGCAACAGCGTAGGATAGTCAACACAGTCAAAGGCTTTAGAGAGATCACAGAATACGCCAATGACATCTTGCGAATTTTCCCAGGCACTAAATATATATTTTAAAAGCGAGAACTTTGGCACTTATGTTATCATTAAATTCCTATAAGCGATTAGATGTCATCGGTCTACATGTGACCTTATTCTCTTTATGAATTGTACTTACAGGAAATACTACCTTTTGCCTACAGTGGTCAGATGTAAGTTTACTCAATATGGCCTATTTAGAATTTGGCAGTCGCAAAATACATTATCTAAGCAGGTAGCAGAATGTGAAGTAATCCTAGTGGGTTCAGATAATAAACGCTGTAAATTAAATGATCTAAATAAACTAATAAGTCTTAAAAAGAGAGCTGACTGCTCAAGTAAATAGGGTATTTTACTATATATGAGAAAAGTCTAAAAATATATTATTGAGATAGCTTAGGCAAAACGCAGTCGGAAAACGTTACTTTTAGTTCGTAAATAGCAAAATAAATCTCAAAATTCAATTCAAAGTTTTCAGCTTTTTAATCTGTTTCATAACACGAGTATAGTAGTCGTCATGTTATTACGTCATACGGCTGTGTAAACTAAGAAGTGTCGACGCAGCTTACCTTTAAACTCTATAGGCATAACATACAAATTAACATAACATACTAATTTGTTTATACAGCCAACTGACGTCATGACCACAGAGTAATAAGGCGTCCACTGCGTCCAGCGTTTTCGTTAAATTACGCGCGAAATTTGAAAATGCAACACTTAAAAGTATTTTTATGGCACTTAACCATTAAATAAAAGATTTGTGAATTTTTTAGTGCTTCATTAACAATATAGAATCTAATTGAGACACTTTTCAAAAATAGGTATAATACCCTATTAACATTAAAATCACCACACACTACTATATACCGATTACTAAAACTCAAGCGTTTTAAAATATCATCTATTACGGTTTTAAATACACTAAAGTCACTTTGCAGTGTTCTGCTGCTTCTGTGCTCTAATTCCACACAGGATAGTTCAACAGGCGCTCGATAGAAAGATTTACTATATCTATACGTTATTATTAATTATCTTCGTAGTTAACAAACTTACTAAGACTAAAGAGATCTATTAAAAAAATAACTTACAATTATTCCCAACAAAAACAAACATTGCTAAAATGACTATTTCTTTTTAAACGGTATATTATCATAAAATGCATGACAATCACAGGGTATGATACTTTTCAGTTGTTGCAAGTGTTCATACTTTGTTTCCTGAATAGGTAGCTTCGATGAATAAAGTAGAGGAATGCTGAACAAAGGTGAAGAAATATTTTTAGGCTTCCGAGGTATGGGGCTAAAATCTGCTTCAAAATGAGATTTATATTCGATTGTTCCATTAGGATTGTACTTTAATACGCGGAGATCAACAACACAGTCATCACCAATCCCTCGTCCAGGTCTTATCGAGTCGTATATTTGGTACTTTTGAGCAGTGTAATCTTTGAAGAACGTGTGGTCTGGTTGGATCACAGTGTATGAAAATGGTCTTCTCCTAGCTTCTTTTATTATGGATGCATATTGGGAGGGCAAAAAAATCTCTACGTTTTAAAATTTTCTTTCAATTAAAAATAAAATAATATTCTACCACATACACACAACACCATCTAGCCCAAACTAAGTTGAGCTTGTACTATGGGTACTAGACAATAGATAAACATACATATATACTTTTTAAAAAAACCTACATACGTATTATTCATAGAAACACCTAGACCAAGACAAACATCCATGTTCATAAACACAAAAGTTTGACTTGTGCGGGAATCGAACCCGCATCGAGGCCGACAAGAATGAATGAGAATGTACTGAGTCCACCTACATCTGCATGTAAAGGCTCTCTGAATATTTTTTGGTTTAAGTTACGTTCTTCTCCATTGCTAATAGGAGGAGTGTGTTTGATAGTACACTATTTCTGTTTTGCGCTGTGCATCCATCGCTCCAAACGATAATATCTTTCGAGTCTCTCTCTAACAATTTTGTAATATAATCAGCACAAAAAGATGCATACGTGGCTGCTTTAAGATCACCCGCTGTCTCGTCAAACCAATTACAATCGACATGGCCTGTTCCAAGGTCATAAACTGTAAAGTTATATGCTGCTAACTCGTTTTAAAATACAGCGTACTAGCGCTCAAAGAAGGCCCATGACTTCACCGCCTGCAAGTCAGTGGTAATAGCGTGGATTATTTTTAGTACTGCGTTCTTTTTATGTCTTTTCTTTTCTTCTCGCGCTAAATTCTTGGCTTCAACGTGCTGTTGCTAGGTTTCTTCTTTAACATTACCAGCCTTATAGGAGGAACAGAAATCACAAGTGTCTTTCTTTGGTTGGTATAGCCCTATATACTGCTCTTCAAAGACATCATTAAAGACCTTTCGTGATGCGGCCGGCACGGAGTTTCACTGTACAATATTCTACGTACATTCTGTAGAGCACAGATTTCGATTGAATGATAGGTTCTAGATATTGTTTTGTGCTAGATTAACGACAGTAGTGTGATGGTAAATTAGGTAAATTATTCAGGTAACTTTTACGGAATGTCTTTTAGCCTCAGTGCTAAGCAAAGTATTTGAAATTTCGATATCTAGCCGTCTTTGATTTCTATCTCCTAGGCAATAACGTTTCTTGATGCCAAGTGTAGAGAGAAATGTTATGGGACAAAGTCTTTTTTATGCCATTTACATGGGGTTAGTCCTATTCGCCATCCCCAGCATTGCCCCCTCCGGTGACGAAAGGGATATTTTCCAAAAAAATATCCCATTCGCCACCTCCGATGGCGAATAGGATTTTTGTTTTGGAAAAGTCCCAGTCGCAACTGGGTTTGGCGAACCAGTGTCAATTGCAACATTGTTACGTAGAAAACTCCAGTCACTACTAGGAGTCAATAGTTACTTTATCACATTACTTAAACCTGAATAGTCATTCATACTAAAATTCTTAGCCATACCTACTTCAAAAACTAAATGTCATTCCAAATACAAGTACTTACCTTATGTTTAAGGGTGGCAACTGAGATTTTTCGTAAGCAATATCCCATTCGCCACCCCGGGTGGCAATTCTTTCTATTGAAAATATCCATTTCGCCACCAGAGGAAGGAATGCTGTGGGTGGCGACTGGGATTTATCTCATTCCAGTTGCCACCCCCGGTGGCGAATGGAAAATGTCCCATTCGCCACCGGAGGGAGCAATGCTGGCGGTGGCGAATGGGACTAAACCTTTACGTGCAGGTGATACTCCTTACTATGAGACACCGAGAGACATTTTCCGAAATCCTCCTCTAAGTTGTCTTTATGTCCGTCATAGAACATACAAATACCTTCTTCTCCTTCCATGATCTAGACCAAAAAGTTTCAAATATTTCCTGTCTCTCTTCTTCACTGATTTGTCTTCATATATTATTTTTTACATTTACAGAACAAGAAACATCCTTATCCAGCATTTATGTGCGTTTGTGGAGGTGGCATCAGGTACACTAGCTGCGTTATTAGTGTTGCCGCCTACTGGTAGTATTGCGTTATATGTGTGCTCACCGAAGGCATTGTCTGACTGGTACACTTTGCTGCATAACCCTCAACCTGATTATAAGGAGACTTTGCACTGTACACAAGAAGCTGTTTATCCATTGTAAGTATTTTAACTCATTAAGATTGTAATATAAATACAAGCTGAAGAACTGAATAAATTGAAAACTTACTTTAACTGACTATAACTTATTTTTATTGTTGTTGTTCTTTTACAACTCACAAGCATAGGTAATGTTATATAATAGGTTTAGAGATTACTTCATCACTTCATCTGGTATTAGGAGTTCACCGAGACTGATATGGTACAAGAACATTTGGTACAGGTGACATTTTACACATCAAACATTTATATAATATGAGCTGCTTCTATACTTATATAATATAATTATAGTTTACTTATAATGTATATAGTTTAGTTTATATAGTTACTATGTCTTAATTATGTTTATTATTTTGATATATTTTCAGGTACACAGTAGTTCTACTAATCTATGCATTTAGTCTACTCATGACTATTTCTGTGAGGCCTTGGCTGTTAACATGGGATGCTTCTAACCCTGGCAAGAAAGCAATATACTGTGCCCTGTATTTCTACCCTATCTTGGTACTTATACATACTGTTGCTGCTGGGTTGATCTGTAAGTAATGTCATCTATTTAGATTATTATTAATGTGGGTTTGTGTTATCTCCAATATATACATACTGGACAGGCTATACTATATAAAATGATAGTTATTCTTTAGTTTGAATTGAAATTTGAGTGTACAATTAAAATACAGAGTACAAAATACAAAATATATTTTTTGGAATTATATTGTATTTGGCTGTTTATAATATTATTTTATTATAATTGATTACAGTATTATGTACAAATAATACTGTAATCATATTTTAACATACATATAACAGTATTATACTGGGTGTTTCTTAGTATAGTGAAAACCTCTCAGGGGGTGATTATTATGAACTTGTTATTATGAACAACTTTTGTATGGAACAGCGGTTGCTTTTTTTGCGATTTCGGCAATGTCCCAGAATAAAAGTTGATCATAATAACAAGTATAATCACCCCCTGAGAGGTTTTCACTATACTAAGAAACACCCAGTATAATACTGTTATATGTATGTTAAAATATGATTATTTGTACATAAATCATAAAATTAAATGAATTATAGAAAATTTTGATACCGCAGTCAGTGTGCTGGTTAAATAAATGGAAGTACTGGCTACTTCATATCGACGTAGGAAAATGTATTAGCTGTAAGCCTCACAAAATCGAAAATATGGTTTTTACATAATTTTTATCGGAAAAATACTGTGTCGATTGGTCTGGGTCTCACATTATAACGACTAAAAAATCACTTACGCCGTCAGTTTTTTGAACAATCTAAGTGTCTTCTTTGCTGTTAGTCTACCAAAAACGAATATTTTTTAAGTTGCTCACGGCATTCTTGCGATCAGCAAATCTTTCAAATAGAGGCTTACGCCATTCTCGTGGGATGAGTTTTTTTTAATACTAACACTTACATCGTTTTAGTGGTTCTTCTAGTAAACGGCAAAGATGTGTAGGTACTACTTTTATCAATACGTATTTTAATAACTACAAATAAATAGCATTTATTTCAAAAATAATTCAAGATAACACATTTTTGGCAGAAATTAAATAGCAACTGCGTGATACTTACAACGTTGCGAAAGAATTTCTTGACCTAGACCATAATATTAAAGCAGTAGACCGCCTACCAGGTACCTACTGATGAAGAGGATTGAACATTTTAGATCTTTATTAATTTAAATCTTTCTTTTTAATACATAGAAGATGAAAATTTTTATTATATTAATCTCAAGTTCTAGATATATTTTTTATAAAAAATTTGCTAATTACTTCTTATAATTTAATTTTGTCGAGTTATTATACTAATTAGGTTTCTTACACGAAGCAGTGTATAATGTAATTACGTTTTGAAACCTTACATTAAATAAATAAAAATAACTTACAGCCATTTACTCGTAAAAAAAATTGCCAATCCATACATTTAAAACAATAACATCAATGCAAGATAATTCTTCACTAAGGCTTACATCTAATTAGCTTTACTTAAAAAAATAAGTATGTCATTTAGAACATTTTAAAGTTCTAAACATAATAAAAATATTTTGGTGCCGTAGAAAATTCCTTATGGTTACTGTATTTTATAGATCTGTAAAAAAACTCGTCTGCTGTAAGCCACAAAACCATTGGTAATAAATAATAATTGACTTATAAGGATATCTTTATAGCTAACATGTAAAACGAAATAAGAGTAGTTTTTAAAATCATGTTCCTACGATTTATAGTTCTTGGAAAATTATATTTTACTTTTATTAAATTATTTTTTAATTTCAGAAAAGCTTTTTGCCTCTGGTTGAACATTTCATGTTTTGAGGTTTACAGCAAATACGTTTTCCTATGTCGATATGAAGCAAATTATTTGTTATTACTATGTCAGGTATTTTAACTTTCAGTTTTTAATCAATACTTATAATAATTATCTTTTAAATTATTTTCCAGATTACTCATTCCCTTACATAATAATAATAATATCGATGATGACGTCAGCATCACACTTTTCCATTAAACTCGAGCAATCGGCGCCAGCGTTACTCATGTCGTCGCTCACGAACCCGCGGAATCTGGTCATACTGCTGGGACATTGGCTGGTGCACGCATATGGCATCATATCCCTCACAGGATTTCGAGAATTGTGGTACTTATCCTTGGTACCTGCCCCAGCATTATTTTACATACTGACAGCTCAGTTTACTGATCCAATGAAGATACACAGTGATTGACAGTCAAACAAGGAGATGGTGTGGATGGTTGTTGATTGACTTTATATTGATTTGTGTAAGGTCAGTTACTCGGATAAGTAATGGCTGGTACAGAAAGCAAATATAATATTCCACGCATCTGAGAAAGGATACACTAAACTCCTGGACGTTATAAACTCAAGGACCGGGTTATGGAACCGCACTGGCGCACTTATACATGCGTGCCAGTACAGGTCTACAATGCGGTTTTATGACACGATTGATCGTCGGTTAAATATCAGTATCTTACTGCATATAGCAACAATAGTGTGAAGGCGCTTGTACATGGAACATGTAAAAGACAATATTCCAATGATTGAGTGAAAACTGAAGTACTATACTTGTATAGGGTGTGTATAATATGTGCAAGTTTGTGGTTGTGGACACTGCCAGAGTGAATACTAAAATAAAAGAAAACGTGCACATGAATCGTGCTCTGTGTACAAACGCTCTAAAAACATTGACGTACGTCATGTGTAAATCTGATAACTTATAGTGATATAGCTGGTGTATGTAATTGAGGAGACTGCCATCAGTTTTCATAGCTTTGGACTCACTTCGACTTGTTATAACTTCGACTTGTCTTGTCCATATAACTATAGGTGATTTTAGAAAATCTTTGGTAAAACATGCCGATTTTCAAACGTGTCGAAGTGCGTTTAGGGCTTAATATAGTCACGGTAGGCAGATGAAAAAGTAATTTGAGGTTGAGACTGTGATCAGTGTTGTAAATATAGTTGTGATTACATGAAGCTTCTAAAATTCTCATAATTTAGGACGTGAACTTATTTATCTTGCTTATTTATATATACAAGAGAATGACTACCTAAGTGATGCGCATTTTACGTTTGAATAATATTTGAATTCAGTTGTTTTGCATAACGCGATAAAATCTTTGTATGATTAAAGACACAAGGCGAATATACATTCGAATGCATATGTGCGTTAGAAATTAAAGTAAAGTTATAAGTATGAAATAAATATTAGATAAACATTGTAAATTACATATATGTATATATTTTCCCTACTTATACATACACATATATGAAAATAATTAACAGTATAATATATGCAGTCCGTATAATAGAAGATATTATATAATAAATGGTACATAGAGATATACCTACATATTATGTACATATCTAAATACTTAGCTTAAAGCTACGATTAGTCTGTCAATCTATGTAGTAATATATTACAAAATCTTATTTCGATAGCACAACTGTTGGTGATGTCCTGACCTCTAAGGAACATCTACATTAATCTGTCAAGTCTTAGTACACCAGACATAAATAAAAACTATTGTGTCTAAGTATGCCGCCGCGGTTTGAAAACTTAACACCAAAATAACCATTCGTTACCCGTGTTAGTACCAGTAGTAACACGGCACACATCAATAAAGTCGATCGGAGGCAGTACAATAGTTTGCACGAGTATCACATTAGTCCTAGATATTTTAGAGGAGCAAGATTCTTGGCCTTCATGAGCACATAGGATGCCAGTGACTTTCTGGCTAGCAGGAGTCACTTGGTCTTACCAATTTAGGGTGAAAATCTATATATAGTCGATATACTTGATAATAAATTAATGATCAAACTATAAGACAGCATTGCTGGATAACCAGTATAGACATAGTCCTTTGTATCCAAAGGTAGAAAAACAAAGATGGTACTGGATACTATAACTATCCGACCAGGAAAGCTTGCTACTGGACTGGGTTCAGTTTGAATCATACCAATTCAATGATTGTCGACGTTAAAGATACGATGAGAACATTTGATTGCCTCGAAACAGACCATAAGAGGGACGAGGACAGAACTTATTTTTCACTAATAGTAGCAATAGCGTCATAGCTTTTGTATATATAAATTGAAATAATAGTGATGTAATTATTATCTAAGTAAAGTGTATTATATGGAAGTGATATGGATGTGAAATTAAATTAATTGTTTTACGTTATGATATTATTATGCCATTTATATAGGTACAAACGTCAAAATTTCACGTCTATTTCTCCGCAAGAGTGAGATGTAGTGTGCTACATCCACATTTCTATGATTTTAGCTGCCACGTAATAGAGAGCTACTGACGTCTGCCGGAAACAATTTTGGAGTTCGTGCCGTTACTGAGAATTTTTTAGCAGAAAAAGCCACCAAAGGTAATACTAACATCTAAAAGAACATTGTCCAACCCGAAGATCTGACTGCGATCTGACTGGACCGAAGAAGTCAACATATTTATATGGTTATCTATCAGAAATGTTATTTACCTATGATATCTAAGATTTACCTGATTCAAAGGCTCTTCTTTGCGATCCTAAAACATGTTCACGCCTTAATGTAACACGCTGTATATATTATTTTTGGCGTTAGATGACGGCGTGGTCATATCACTAAACGTTAGACGGATGACGTAGTGGTTTAAGTGGTCGCTAGCCACAATCATTGCGTTGTGTGTTGTGGGTTCGATACCCACGCAGGTCAAAATTTATGTGATCCATAAACAGGTATTTTAGTTCGGGGTGTTTTTTGGTGTCCAATGCTGGAATGTTGGCGTTCTGCCGCGGTACAGGAATGAATTCTGGTGCGTAAATTGTGTTTTTAAATGACAAAAGGCGTAGGCATGTATTCCAGCCTCGTTTTGCTAATTATGTTTCAGTTCGGGCCACTGGCGATGACTGGAAAGGCTACAAAACTCCGTGCTTCAATTGAGAATTTCTCAACAGGAAAACCTATTCTATTTCGCACAGCCAGACAATTTATATTGGAAATTATTATAAGTATTTATATGAAAAGGTTCATTTCTCGACATGGTAAACACTGAGAATTTTTTCACACAATCGAAAGACGTCCGTATAAGCCACTATCCTCTTACCTTAACTTTGGGGTTTTAAAGGAGGCTTTTCTACTAAGGATCTACGTCAAAGAGAAACAGGTAAAATTTAAAGGGCATTCCCATGCATAATTCCAATGTACCTAAGTAATGTAGATAAGAGAACATTACCTAAGTAGCTCTGTAGGTATCTAGCTAGATGAACCTAAAATTATAATGCTAACAAGTTTGCAACTTCCACAACTGAACTGATTATTAGATAGGTAATGACAGACACTTGTAGATAACTAGATTTTGCCCGCGACTTCGATCGCGTAAATGTAGGTTAAAGAAGATTAGTAACAATAGGTACTTTTTTCTAGATGAAAAGTACCTTATATCCTTTTCTGTTCCTCCTCGACAACGTGTATGTGAAATTTCATAATGATCTGTTGTGCAGTTAATGCGTAACAAACAAGCAAACAAACCCACATTCACATTTATAATAGGTATTAGTAAGGATTAGGATATAGAAAATAATCATTCATATGTAGGTACGTTTGGAAACTTCATACTTAAAGTAATGAGCTTTTATGTCACTCGCGCATTCATCCTGCAGCTCCGGCAGATTTGGGCCGCCTGGTCGTGGCGGCCTAGTCGCATTTTTTATAATTCTCATTCATTGACAGGCGCGCGCGGAACACGACGCGCCGCCGTCTCGGGCCTGCTTCTGCACGGGCGACAGACTGCGCTAGTCTGTCACCCCAGGCCAGCGCTCATGGAGGGCCGGAGATCGTTTAGCGCCCTTCGGCGCCCGGTGCGTCCACTGCGGGCCGGGAGGCTGGTGTTTACCTCCCGTTCCCTTTCTGCCACCTCCTTAGCGAACATTACTACCTCGCAGGAAGAGGCGGCGGCTACCCATGCGCTCTCGCTCATGACCATAGACTCTACCATGGCCGGTAGTGAGAGACGCTCCACCCCTACTGCCGCGATGAGATCACGACGCTCTTCAGCCCAGGCTGGGCACTCTTCAAGGGTATACTGCGCTGTGTCGTCGGGGCAGTCCTCGCAATGATGGCACTGGGACGTTTCCTTCCGGCCGATTCGACATAGGTACTTCCCGAAGCAGCCGTGCCTCGAGAGCACCTGCGTCGTCCGGAAGGCGAGGGCGCCAAAACGCCTCTCCAGCCACTCCTCCATGATGGGTCTTATCCCCGCAATCGCGGCGTGCCCACATGAACTCACCTACATATTTCATTGACCACATCCACATTTTCAATTAAGTACCTATTAAATATTAGAATATATTATAATAGAAAATTGAATTCACATAGTATTCATAACAACATACATAATTTATAATCCAAAACACCAGTAGATACGCTAAAATACTAAAAGCATTTATATATTAGTAGATTCCCTAAATTACGTTTACCTACATTTTAAAATACTTAGGGTCGATTTTTCAGTCGTCAGATAACTTTTATCTGAGGAATATATTTGACGTTTTGACAGCTTTTGTATAGAAAATATGCCATACCGCCATATTTATTCATCAGATAAAAGTTATGTGACGATTGAAAAACCGGCCCTTAGTAATATTTCACAATCAGAGCCATGACATCGCGGAACCAGTCAGCTTGTAATCATAGCCGGCGTAACGCTAAGCCCCTAAAGGTACAATTTGTTTTGAAATTAAACACTATACGGATTTTGTCGCGTTGTTTATTTTACTTTATAACACTGTTATTACATAATTTTGAAAAACTCTAACACTACTATTATTGAACTTTACTACTATTTAAGCTATATATTTTTTAATTAAAACTATTTATATTTGAGTTTACACTTTGCCCCGACACACTGTGGGCTGAAAATCGACCTCCATAGACATAGAAATGAAAGTTGCTAGATGTTCGTTTTGTTGACAGATATGGCTTCTATTAGCTATTATACACATAAAAATGTCGTCTGAGCTAACTCCGCACAGAAATGAATTTATTATAAGGTTTTTTCGAAAAAAATGTATGGAGCTAGCATGAAAAATCTGAATATCTCTGAACTTGCAAGGAAAACCGTAATATCCTCAGAGATGGTTATAGGACTAATTATTTGTGATTTTTTGACATACTTCATATAACGGTACCTGCTGCAGATTTTTTTTTAAAAATCGTCTAATTTTTAATTAATTTTTTTTAACATTAAACGTTTTGTTTTATTGTAAAAGTAAAGAAACAACACGTTATATGCATATAATACTAAATCTTCGCCAGTTATTTGTTAAAATATCAAGAAAATTATTTTTGCCTTACATAGTATAATTATATGTTTTAAAACAGGTAATTGGATACCATTACTAAACTTTGCATACAGGTAAACCACTGAATATTAAATTAGCCTTCTAAGGGTCCTTTCACACAGACCGGCTCGGAGAGCATCGGCCCGCTTTTTTCTATTCACACAGACCGGATCGTATACGCTTGGAATTAGTCGGAGCGGAGCCGCCAACTATTTCAGATAGACCGGCTGGAAGAGATCCATGAGAGCCGATCGGCTGCGCAAGCGAGAAAGAGCACGCAATTGGAGCCGATCGGCTCCTCTTATTTTTTCACACGAAGCGCGTTCAAGCATTTTTAATGACAAAAGAAGTGCACATGCAAAAATAAACCTTACTACAATTACTCAAAACTCTGTTTCGAACGTGATAAAATTTGCTCTCCTCTCCGAGCCGGTCTGTGTGAACGGACCCTAATGAGTTCTGAATAAGAGATTAAGTGATTTGCAATATCGCACAATGGTAACTACGGAGTACACTAATTAAATTCTTACAGGTAAGTACATAAGTAAACTAATTAGTTAATTAGACATGTTACGAGTTCTAAGAAATATTTTCGACAACTGTCTAATTATTTTATTATTATGTCTAAATGAAGGTATTTTTTTAAATCATTAAATTCTACTAATGTCAAAGTAAAGATCAATCGATAAGTTAGTTATTTTATTAACGCTAATAATAGGCATTAAATAAAAAGAAAAATAAATTAAAAAGGTATTTTTTAATAGTTGATAAAATTTATATAAAACAAAACATAGGTACAAAAGTATGCAAAAATATAAATAGGTACAAGAATAGTAATATAAAATATTTAAAAATAAATCAATTGCAAAACATAGTTACGTACCAAAGCTAAATAACGAAAGATCATGAAAAAATTACATTGAATAGAATTATAATTAAAAGCACAAAAAGTTTCTAGTTTTCCTTATCACTCTCGTCGATTTCTGAATCAGAATCTAGATTGCCTAGAAACTCAAAGTCAGTTTCTTGAAACTGAATTAAATTGAGGGTTTCAGGAAATAAATCCTCCTTTTTCTTGGCATCTAACTTGGGCCTTTGTACATTTATAAAAGGATCCGAAGAAACAACTAAGATATTAAGGATATCATGATTCGAATCTTGCCTGCTCTTTTTCTGCGAATGATGTTCCCGAAACCTCCTAAAATCTTTATTGCGAGACTCGGATGCTTCTTCCGAGAGACTTCCTATGGGTACAACATCATTCTTCTCGATTATGTCTGCCCCGTGTATAAGTAATTTGTGGACGGTTGATGACATATAGTACCAGTCATATAATTCCACGTACCTCTCTGCTGTTTTGAAGGCATAATCTTTAAATTTAATTATATCTACTTTTTCCCCGGAAGTTATTGCCTGTAAAATCACAGCAAATCTTCTTATTAGTTCTTCGTCCAACCCAGTAATGGCTGCAGTTTTATGGGGAAATTTGAAAAACTTTCTTGCAGTGTTGCCGTCATTAGTAGTTCCGGAACCTTGTTTAACAATGTCAATCAATAGATTTAATTCGTCTTTAAATTTGTCTTGGATTATCTTTTTTCTCTTACTTAGCATTTCTTTGTGCTCGTTACCTCTCGCAGCCCACTCTTTAAAATCTAGTCTATACGAAATATGTAGTAAACATTCCATACAATTTATACGGGCGTGTAGAGATGACAATCCAAACTCGTATATATCAGAAGATACGGTCTTTGCTGTTACTACACTCAAACGGTTCATTTCTGTCGGTTTTGCCAGACACAAATAGCATGATGAACTTGATCTGGCTTGAGACAAATACGTGCAGACTTTACCATCGATCATTGTCATCATTAGGTGATGATTCACCCTGTTTCTATTATTGCACTCTGTAGGAATGAGAGCCTTAATTTCTTCATCCATTCGTCGTTTGTGTTCGATGACTACTGCTTCGCTTTCCTTCACAAAAGTAAATTGAACTGGACAACAATACATTGCTGAGCATGGTTTTGGGTTCATCCACAAAGTATTGTCTCCATCAGTCAGTTTTAGTGGCACCAAGGAAGTCATGAAAATACTTGAATCGTCTTGATCGCTATCCATTTTCTGCTTGTATCGGCTTTGGTTTGACGCACCATCGAAACCCCATTTAGATATCAATTTTAAATCCTTATTTTGCACATCATCGTTAGGAAAACTTTGGAGGATTCTTTTGACCGTAATGTCGAGTAAAGCTTGAAGGGTTATTCTTGCTGATGAATCGGTCACTAACACTTATTGCTTCGGAGGATAGCATGCCAGCTTGGTTTGTTGCACTTTATAGTAGGATGGATAAATATCCTTTCTACCTTCCCGAATAGCTGACTCTCGTAAAGTGATGTATTGCCACTTTGATAATTTTAATGAAAGGAGTAATCCAAGTGCTTTTTCTGGTGTAAATAAGATAGTTTTCACCGGTTGCTTAAGCGTTTCCTTAATTTTAGAGGCTGCTTCAGGATGTTTCAGCATATATTCGATTACAGATGCGATATCCTCACAACCTTCTTCCTTAAAACGCGCTGCTGCTGTATATGCCAATTCACTGGGATTGTCAGTTTTATGCTCATCAGATCTTCTCTTCTTCTGTTTGCTTTCCAGATCTTCGAATGGTTTTCGTGACCTCTTTGTCATTGTACCAACAGAGTATGATGTTGAGGGTTCTGGAGAGATTGATCTTGATCCCTCAGCAACAGTTGGTTCTTGAGCGACTAAATTTATACAACTTGGCCAATCGATAGTTGCTTGCAGCCAAATTTAGTATTGTTTTCTAAAAGTATCAAGAATTCGGTGAGATTTTTGCCACCTTTGTGATGCAGCTCGTACAAATCTCCGACAAAATTCTTTTAGAGTCACTTGATCTTCAACGGAAAGACAAACGTCTAGGCGGGATATAACTTCACTAAACAATACCTCATGATCAAATGAAGTACTCTTACATTTTAGAAGAACGAATAGGTCTAAATTGGTATTTAAACTTTCCATTATAAAATTTCACAGTGATATGTTAGGGGTAACAAAGCTTAGAATAAACTAAATTATGATGCAAAATGTTAACCATTTTATATTTCAGTCCAACATTAGTTAACGACCTCATTAGACAGTTGTCGAAAATATTTCTTAGAACTCGTAACATATCTAATTAACTATTTAAGTTACTTATGTACTTACCTGTAAGATTTTAATTAGTGTAATCCGTAGTTACCATTGTGCGACATTGCAAATCACTTAATCTCTTATTCAGAACTCATTAGAAGGCTAATTTATTATTCAGTAGTTTACCTGTATGCAAAGTTCAGTAATGGTATCCAATTAACTGTTTTAAAACATATATACTATGTTAGGCAAAAATATTTTTCTTGATATTTTAACAAATAACTGGCGAAGATTTAGTATTATATGCATATAACGTGTTGTTTCTTTACTTATACACCAAAACAAATCGTTTAATGTTAAAAAAAATTAATTAAAAATAAGATGATTTTTAAAAAAAATTCTGCAGCAGGTACCGTTATATGAAGTATGTCAAAAAATCACAAATAATTAGTCCTATAACCATCTCTGAGGATATTACGGTTTTCCTTGCAAGTTCAGAGATATTCAGATTTTTCATGCTAGCTCCATACATTTTTTTCGAAAAAATCTTATAATAAATTCATTTTTGTGCGGAGTTAGCTCAGATGACATTGTTATGTGTATAATAGCTAATAGAAGCCATATCCGTCAACAAAACGAACATCTAGCAACTTTCATTTCTATGTCTATGGAGGTCGATTTTCAGCCCACAGTGCGACATTTCGGTTGCTTTACAGCAGCCATGTTCACGGGGAGACTAAGATGGTAGTTGTCCCAACGTTCTCAAGTGTACCTAGTTATTTCAAAGTACCCGAACATAATTTAATCTTTGGTGTTCCTATTTACGCAGAATGAGCTCAAAGTATCATGAAGTCTAGCTGTGTTTTTTACATGATACTTTTACAGTGTCCCTCACACTACGTACCTTTTGACAGCTAAGTAAAGAAAGAGTCGCTATCTAATAGTTGGCCTCAGAACTATTTACTGACTACCAGGTACTTTAAATTGTCAACAGATGGCTCTATAGTATACAATTATTTTTAACTGTAAAATTTAATTATTGATGTGATATTAATTAAAGATAAGTACGAGAAAAATATTAAATTCTTCTTACATATTGGAATAGATACATAATTAAATATATTTTTTTAAAGCACAAATACCAGCATAACTTAAGAAGACCTAGTGCCAGATTCTACCTATGTAAAAATCACAAACAATATGGCGGCTCGCTGCACTGCGTACGCGCATCTTTAGTTCCCGATCCGAATTGTTTTATTTCGTTGTAATTACCACAAGTAAGTGCGTTGAGTTGATCCTTGTATTCCTCCGCCTTCCTATTGGGACCTTACTCCGAAATTTTTGTATTTTACTGTGCGATATAGACGCTTTGTTCTGTGCGCTATAGACGCTTTACGGTTTGTTCTGTGAATCTGTGCTAATAAGGTGTTATAGTTTTCGAAAACTGATTTATAATGCCCAGGCTGTGTATTCGGATACGCTCCCAGTGGTGTATTTTAATAAACTTAGGCATTATAAAAATAAAAAGTAATAAATAATAATCCATTGTTTTATTTCTACCTTTATCTATTTTCATTCCATTGGGACTATTTTGTTTCGTCCTATTTTTGTAACATATTCTACCACAACATGTTACCTAAAATAGGATGGAACAAAATGGTCCCATTATGATTTTGAAAGATAACATGTATTCATAGCTATAGCTATGTAGGTATGTGATAAGCTTGGGGCCAATTTGTAGATGGCGTACTGTCAAATAGGTTTGCAATTTTATCCCGTAAGAGGGCTCTCTTTTCCCTGTATATTACTTTACTCTTTGTGCGGACTCCGCACTGGCTGATGCGCGTTCCTCCCCGCATTTTACTCGGGTGTAGTTTTTTAATCGCGATACACGTAACAAATTGACGTGCTTATTTAAACCGATATTGTATTCGATATTATGTCCGGCTTTAGGAGCCGTCCAGGGTTAAGGGACTTCTCCCTAATTATTAGGTTTTATTTTAACACTTCATTATTCATACGCTTAATTCCTTGTTACAAATAGTATTTATCACGACACACAAAAACAGTCACTAACAATTATACAATATGTCTGGGTTCGGACTGTACAAACTTTAGGGGGTGATAGTTTGCTCTATTTTATCACTAAAATCATTCTACAGGTGAGGTCTAAACCCAACGGCCTCTGAATGGCAGCCATTTTTGTATTTTGGTTGACTTTTTCGTAGCGTCCATACTAAAAGTTATGTAACTTTGGAATTTAATGTCCGATTATCGTAAAACAAAAACTTCCCCTAACGGAAAAGTATTAGCAATGAGATAAATAATTTTAATAATTGCTGTATCATATTAAAATAAATTAACATTGTTTTTTTAGTTTTTCAAGGTTATTACAAAAAACACCCCTGAGAACTACCTCTTTTTATGCAAGTGTCTCACAGATGGTAAGCTTACCTAAATAATGATACCAAAAACTCGATTCTATGACCACTGGTTTAAGAGATATTGTTGCTTGAACGCAGCCCTTCCGTGCGTAAGATATGAATGAGCACCGCATTCCATGGGGAAGCAGGTAGAAAAATGGTTTATTGTGTATTATTGAAGTGAGAAAGGGACAAAATACGATGTGAATACATACAAAAGAAGCATTCGTGAGATAAAACTTGACTAGTTTAATTTTTAACAGTCCGTTTCTTCTGGTTATTGTGACTACACATAATTTGCTCCTGTGCGTATTGTTCTTCACTTACAAGTGTCGTGACGTTCTAATTATTCGTTATGAGAACTCGCGCTCGTGAACACTAGTAGATACATTGTTATATATATGCATTTTGTTTACGGATTTTGCAATGGAAATGCAAGAGCTGCTGTGCGGGAGGGGAGTATCAAAGACGATATCCGAATCGACCAATACCGAATCGTCAGACATTCAGTGCAATTCACGCTAGATTAGCTGAATATGGAATAAGGAGGCCTCAAGGTGAACGTAACCCATCTGTACCTGTGCATAGTGAAAAAGCGGTGTTGAATTTCATCTCCAGTGATCCAAGACTCAGTACCTATCCGTCGTATTTCAACGCGTTTATGCATATCATGATGGACAGTCTGGAGGATTTTGAAGAAAGAAGGACTACATCCATATCATTTAAGACGTGTGAGGGATATAAGAGAGCCAGACAATGCTGCACGATCAGTATTCTGCTTGTGGGTAACTCAGAATATGCGACGTACACCAGCATTTTTAAAACGCATAATGTGGACAGATGAGGCATCATTCACAAGAAGAGGAATTGCAAATTTTAGAAATCTACACTTGTGGATGGCTGAAAATCCACATGCTGTTAGACCATCAATATTTTAGCATGAATTTTCTGTAAATGTGTGGGCAGCTATGATCGATCGATGATCAATTGATTGGCCCTATTGAACTCCCAAGAAATTTAAATGACCCAAGATTTTTAGAGTTTCTGACCAATGAATTTTTTGAAGCGTTATTAGAATTACCATTGTCATATCGGCGACGCATGTGGCTTTAGTTAGATAGAGCTCCGCCACACTTTACCCGAGCGGTAAAGGCACACTTTTTTTTTTTGATAACCAATATCGTCCACAGTGGATTGGCCGCGGCGGTCCTGTAGCCTCGCCACCGCGTTCACCAGACTTAACGCCACTGGACTTTTATCTCTGGGGTTGGATAAAACAGAAAGTCTATTTTGAGCCAGTCAACACCAGAAAAGTGTTGCTGGAGCGTATTTGCGTTGCTGCTGCCGAAATTAAGGCTGATCCGAGCCAGTTGAGACGGTCAACACAGCAGGTAGCGATCCGGGCTACTGCGTGCCTTCAAAGTGGTGGGGGACATTTTGAACAATTATTGTAAATCTACTTTTGTTATTAAATAATTAATACTTGTTATTTTGTTTATATTTGCTAATCACTGTAAATATCTAAAGAAAAACCAAATCGTTATGAATTCACTACCTGCACAAGCCTATGTTCCAACAACAATATCTCTTAAACCAATTGTCATAGAATCGACTTTTTGGTATCATTATATAGGTAAACTTACCATCTGAGAGACACGTGCATAAAAAGAGGTAGTTCTCAGGTGTGTTTTTTGTAATAACCTTGAAAAACTAAAAAAGCAATGTTAATTTTGACGCATAGTTGGTATTTTTGCATTTATTTTAATATGATACAGCAATTATTAAAATTATTTGAGTTATTTATCTCATTGCTAATACTTTTCCGTTATGGGAAGTTTTTGTTTTACGATAATTGGACATTAAATTCCAAAGTTACATAACTTTTAGTATGGACGCTACGAAAAAGTCAACCGAAATACAAAAATGGCTGCCATTCAGAGGCCGTTGGGTTTAAACCCCACCTGTATTTTTAGTGATAAAATAGAGCAATCTATCACCCCCTAAAGTTTGTACAGTCCGAACCCAGACATATTGTATTAGGGTAATAAACATTTTATGCTTTGCGAGAATCGAACCCGTAACACGCTGAGCATAGCATGTAGCAATGCACCACCGTATAATAAAATAGCAAGTAAGGTCAGCCTTATCTTTTAAAATATTTAATGTTGCCAAAACCAACGTCAAACGGCACTTGGCATCTGAACTGTAAACGCTAAATGTTGCCAACTTTGTGTCAGATAAAGAGCATTCCAAAATTTCCTGTGTTGAGAACTTGATACTGGTCCGTGGTATAAACAGTACAATGTACAGTTGTGTAGCTAGGGTCATGTTAAATGCAAAACCCGAGACAAAGGCCGAGGAGCAAAATAAAAAGAAACGGGCTCGTTTATAGGCGGTCTCATTATTAAACGCTTTCTTTCCTCAGCTCGCGAAAAAACCGACAACGTTCCGACCGCATTACGCGCTTATTTGTTTGCTTATCTTTACATGTATTTTGTTATTAGATCTCATCACCGTTGTCTTTATAAAGGGATTTCTGACGAAATAAGTATGATTGTGTGTTCATTTTACCTTGATTGTACGAGTAGGTAGGCCTTATACTTACTTATGCAAAAATATTTACCAATTTCGATTGCTGCGGTCTTATTCAGGGTTTAAATTCATCTAATTATTGCCACAAGCCTATGTCCTTTTGAATTAACAGTGGTTGTTAATTGTTTGGCTCCATGATGAAGATGTGGTTGTGTTTCAGCGCAGCTCGGTTCCTACGGGTCATACCTCTATTTATTGGAGCAGTATAATTTCTAACCTTATTTTATAATATTATGAGTGTAACATTTAATTATATCAACGGTACCTAATGGTACTAAATACTATAATACAAGGGAATCCACTCGCATATTGGTAACTTAGAAAACTTATTTTCGTCTTTCTTCAAGGATATCAAATTGATTCATAATTACATAACTAGAACTGCTCAAGAAGCCTAGAAATATTAACTCATTAGAGGACGAAAATAGAAAGTTCAAATTCACTGCAATCATTGGTAGAGTAAATCATTGAATCCTAAATCAATGGTCTGGGCACGATGGATCTACATTAGTTTACTGATTTATTATTCCTATTCTAATATTGCTCTACTTCTGCTTTAGTACATAACGGTCCGATCTTTTAAACTAGTGAGTATGCATACCTTAGTTATTGTTCATCTATATTTTAATATGTATGTAAACATGAGATAACGTTTACTGTAAAATATCTGCTGTGATAAAATGAAATAGAACCGGCGGCTCGGGGATCTCTTACTTTTTGTTTCACAGGAGTTTCTAGTAAATCCAGTTCTATAGTTAGATTGTAATATGACGCAAAGAAACCTCCAATATCCACCTATTATTATTATTTCGCAGAGATTTTTTTATAATTTGAGAATAATTACGTTAGATTTGCATAAAAGAGAAGGATTCCCTATTTGAATCCACTGGGCGATTTATTTAGATGTTTTTAAGAACAGACATGCTTTATCTAAAAACAAAATAGTTTGAATTGCCGAACTAGCATGCCTTCAGTATGCTTTGGTGAGCTAATGTACGACAACCAGCTGAATTAGAGAATAAACAGCGAATGAGATTAATTTTACTTCATATACTATTAAAACCATACGACATTTACGAACTTAGGCAAAAATCGGGGCTTTAAAAACATAACTGGCAAATATTTATGGGGATACCTATAGGCGAAAGATTATGTATGTAGCTATAATAATAATTATTATTATTATTGCCATAAAATCTTTACAAAGAAAAGATTTGAAGTTTCTGATTTCTGTGCTAGGAATAGTGTGCTACCTGTGTTACAGAAGTCAGTGCCTTCTCACAACTTTGACATAAATAAAGTTTTATGCTAGCGATATAAAAGAACTTAATAAAAGATATAAGCAAGGGTAGCGTAGTGCTATTGAACAGATACAGTTTATCATACACTTTTGTACAATCAATTGTAATATTAGTAAAATCTTACTGCAGAATACGCTCCGTTCCATAACACGTATACTTACATATGTTCAGAACAGTGGCGTAGCTTACCTTAGACGGGCCCTGTATAAAAATGTGTTTGTAGGCCCAAAGTAAGGGTAAAGTTTCTATAAAAGAAACAAAAATATCACAAATTAAATTAAAACGACGGAATGAATTTTTGACTTTCAGATTTTAAGCATATTTTCAAAGCACTTAATTGTTCATACAGATCAATTGATGTCTTAACTGTATTTAACAAACAGTTTACCGGCTTCCTTCTTTATTATTTCGTTTAAAAAAGATAAGAGTTTCTCTGGTTGTAATACTTCGAAGGTATATTACTCAGGTCACAGAGACTCTGAAATCTTTGTTATAGCCCAGTAGTTATTCTCAAAAATATTATTCATCTATAAAAGATTATGGATATCATTTTAGGATTTTTGCTTACACACTTTTGGGACCTCTATAGCCTGGGGCTCCGTATCATTGATAAGGCAGATATGGCGGTAGCTACGCCCCTGGTTCAGAAGAATTTGCATCTGCTTGGTTAGAAATAAAAATACAATAAAAATCGAATGAGATGTATTCGCCCATTCGTGGTAGTACGCAGATGTTTATGACTCCGAGGCAGGTGGCGTTACCTACAACCTACGTTGTTAGTGCAATATAATGTACTAATGTAAACTTTACTACGTGTTTGCCACGTATTTCTCCTTTAAGAGTTACTATGAAATTATGATTTCGCGTAAACTACTTAATATTATGTAGATTTCTATCACTTTTTGTACATACTATTCTATGTACCTATATAATCTATTTAAGGCAAAGCGGCCTTGATTTTCAAAAATTTATTAGATTATACGAATTTTATTACTAAAACTTCTAAACTTGACACTTTCTGCGACTGTTTGGTTGCTTTTAACCAGCCTTGGTCATAGGCAGGATTAAATTGTGGTCGACTTAATGTCTAGAAGTGTAAATACACTTTAAGACCACAATTTCAAAGTACCAGAGCTATATAATTATTCATGTTACTATTATATTATATGAGCGGAATGAGCTCAAAGTATAATAAAGTCTTAGTATGTTTTGCTTCTCCTTGGACCTGAGTAAAGGAATTTCTGAATCTCGAGTCTATAAAATAAACTATGATTAAATTAATTAAATTTCGTATAAAATAGTTTAAAAAGTGTAATATTACATTGAGTAATTGAAATTTTCAAAATTTTCCTCTATTGTTATTTAATTGAGATGGTTATCCGTAAAGAGGCTGTAGTTAGTTGACAACGTTTATTAACTGGTTTCATTCTAAGATAAATATTAGATACTATATACGACATAACAACATTACAATGTAAGTACGTTAGATTATTTTAGTAACAGTATTTTTTTGTTTTGGATTGGCAGTACCTCTTTTATTGTTTCCCTGACCACGTTTATGCAAAATTTCAGAATGATCGGTCGTGTAGTTAGGGCGTGAAAGCGTAAAAAACAAACCAACAATCAAACACATATTCGCAATTTATAAATATTAGTTAGCAAAATTTAGTCTTACTGCATGTAATATATAAAACTGCATTATGTTCAGGTACATATTGCACTAATGAGTACCTACGTTGCAAGAAAGAATATACAAAAAGAATTGGAGTAAAGGAGATAGTTATCTTAAAACCATGGCGCTATAACTTCTTGGCGCCCTCTCTTAGGCAAACCGATTTATAGGTGCTACAATTGAGTAAGTTTTGGTTCTTATTGGCGAGCCTGTAACATATTTATGTCTTTTTTAAATCATCATTGCACATAAAACACTCAATAAAATTGCTATTTCGGTAACAACTGTTCTAAATCTTACGCAGAACTTGGATCCTGCGTTACGTATTTTAAATTATATCTACTTTTGACATCTTCTTGGCTTAACATTTAAGTTTTAATCATAGTATGTCGCCAAAGCGACTGCACAGATGGTGTAGTGATTTAACTGGTCACTTCGCCACTGCCTCTGAACCACGCATGTGTTCGATCCCCACACGGGACAAAAATTTGTGTGATCCACATGTAGTCTGGGTGACCTTTGTGTCGGTTGTTTCAATGTTTGTAAAGTCCCTCGCGGCACAGGAATTATTCATAGTGCGGGAAATGTCTTTTTTAAATACAAAGCGGTGGGCGGTGATGTATCAGACGTATATTTTCCAATTATTAGTAAATTATAAATGTATAATGTACCGAGTCTATTACCGTCTACGGAAAGCAAGTCCAGGCTCTGTGTTACTATTAAAAACTAATAACATACTACCCGACGCAGGAATAAAACCCCAGATTTCGCGCTCGCACGCATACTTATGGCATGTAACCATACGCGGTAGTCGTTCTCTACTTATTCTGCCACTTGCCACACACACTACGTTCACTACAATGGTTCTCTTCGTAGCTCACGCGTATTTCGTATTTCAAACTCCTCTTTCATTCATATTCATTAGCATACACATCATACAACAGAAAACACTGTACAGACAGACTATATAACGATGTGTTCAGTTTTTCACGCTCGTCAACAAACTTGTAGCAAATATTTGGATGTTATGTCGCGGGTGGCGGAAAATGAGTGTTTCGTTCGTTTGAATGAGGCACAGACAATGAGCGCGTCCGGCCTTTGTACTCACACCTGTTATTAAAACTGCTGTGAAGCGTGCACCCGCTGTGTGAAATATTCTCCTTGTTTACATATGTATGCTTTACATTAGCACTTTGCAGGAATTATGTGCACTTTCTTAGTATTACGCTGCTCGTTATATATATTCTGGATGCTGTATAATGGAGGTCGTAATTTGCTTCGCGATTAAATATTTTAACAGTAAGTTAGATTTTAATTTATGTTACAATTTTAGTTTAGTTTAAGTATATGATACGAGGTTTAAATATCTACACGGTACAGATAAATCAATTATTTATACGAGGCGTCGTGTTTTGGGGACTATGTAATATCTTCAGTGCCACATGTGTTAAAATCTGTGATATTAATTGATTTCGGGTGTCGCCATCAATATCTATCACGTAAGGTGCTTCTTTATTGTTTTAAGAAATTGTACAAATTTAACTTAATAAGACAACTGATTAACTTAATTTGTATGCAACGTATGTCTAATGAGCATGCATTACTTATAATTATAATTATTTTTTTATAGTTTTGTATTAGGTAGGTACCTACACATTCCAAAATTACAATGAGGTAATATATAATATATTTAATAATCAGTAAAAGCTTAATAAAGTTATCCTTGTAATATGTGCCATAAGAGCTTATTTAACAACATTTATTGATGTATATTGTTTAGAAGTTTTGGTAATTTATTATACAGTTTAACTCCCTCGTACATTAGATAAGTATACGTTAGGTAAGAATATCCAAGAACTAAGTAATTTTTCTAGGTTTAAGCAAGTTTATTTATATGCTCATGTCTGCATACAGTATTTACTGTTGGGTTTTAATTAAAGAATTTTGAAATTAGTCACGCACGCCCCGCATAAAGGATACTCGGACGAAAAAAGGCTAAGAACGGCAGCGTGTACTATATAATTATTTTCTCTTTGAATCGCACAAATATGTATTTGTCTATTTCGCATTTGTAGAATCATGTCGATTCTACAAATTTAGCATAAAAATGACCACAACGACATCCGTGTAAACTATTATTTAATATATCCAATTCACATTAGTTACTGAAAGCATTTTACACATGTGCCTGCTCGTATATTTCTAAAGTACTGGGTATAGGAATGGTATCACATACATAATTTGCTAGCATTTATTTAGCTTCCACTATGATAGAGGTGGAGTCTATAATTTCTTATTACAAAATCTCAATCGATATACTGGATATCGACCCCGAGTCCTAAACAAAACATTAATCACTAGCTGTTACCACAGGATTAACGAGGAAGTCCACAATAGCAGCTCACAAAACGCCTATATAAAATAAATCTAAAGTCTTATTCGAGATTACACAAACAAGCTTTCTTCGTAATTACAGAACGAGCACTTGCATTCACAAATACCGCAAATAGAATTTGGAATAGCGCTACGTAATTCTGTACATGGAAATGAGAACCACGTACGCATAAAACTGTTTCGAAAATTCTAAATAGCTGGCAGTAACAGGTGTATCGAAATATTTCTATCATAAAAATGCTTCGCAGCGTATTCTGCAGTGAAAACGTTGCATAAAATGAGACGATGCTTTGCATTGAAAGCAAAATTGTGAACTGGAAACCTGTGAACATTCTGGAACATTGAATACGAGAAATAACGGGAGTGGGCCCAGTTGTCGGTGAGCCATGAGCTACTCAGAACTCTATACAATAGTGCACGCCGTTATTACGTGCGCTGCTGTGCTATATTATATCTAATAAACGTTTTATTTAGCGCCGGACATTCACGTCAAAAACGATATCAAATATGTTTATTCACATAATTTTTGGCGTTTAATTTCGATCTCATTATAACATCTTTCATGTAGGTTCATGTGTTTACCGATAATAAGGATGTGGCAGATAGACTTAATAGTTTAACTTAAAAATTAGCCAGAAACCAGTCATAATGAAAAAAGTATTGTGTCTGGTCCCCGGGGATCCGAGCATTGGCCGTTAGCGTTATAATCTTATACCAATCGCTGGGAGGTAGAACTTCTTAGAAATAATGGGTTAGAAAGAAGAACCGACCAATTCGAAACATTACACATAATTGCAATATTTTATTGGTTTTATAAGTAAAGTCTACCTTTGAAACAATGTACTTGTTTGGAAATTGGAATTATTTATGTGCTCACTCAATTCCATACGGAATAAAAATACCTACATATGTACGACAAAATATTTTTCTGTGTCTAGTTGTTATTTAAGATCGATGTTTGAATGTTAATAAAGACATCTGGATATTGGATGTATATCCTTAGATTTATATCATTGTTGTTGTATATGGTATATAATTATATTTTGGTAAATACAGTTTCCCTGCCCACGTACTTTTTTACTTTTCTAAAAAAGACAACTTCCGCACAGGGACTAATTCCTGAATCGCGGAGGACTTTAGAAGCATTCAAGCAACGGACACAAAGAACATCCAGACTCGGAACAACCATTTGTGATACACACTTTTTTTTGTCCCGTGTGGGTTTCGAACCCACATCACTTGGCGAGTGGCAGTAGCGATGCGATCACTTAAACCACAGTCATAAACTACTATAATATAATTATCTTAAAGGCACTTTTAAAACGACTCACTTGTTTTTCTGGAACTCAAAAAGTAAAATATGAGTACAATAATATAATTTTAACAAGGAATTTTTACTAAATTCTAAAAATATTACAAGGTTTATAGTATAATTACGGCATTATCGAAAAACCATAATAGATTCTTTTTCATTCTATAAAGACACGAAATACGCGATATGAATCCGTGTACCTTTACCTAACTAAACCATTTTACGCCCGAAATACCGTGATCGTCATAGATGTTCTGTTTTTTATATGAAGGTCTACGGCAATATGCGTCGCAGGATGTAGGTAACATAAGCACCGTCAACGTATATTCTGATCTAAGTTTATGGGCACACGCGTCGTATAAAATGGCATTCAAACAAAAAAACTGCAGCGTTATATTAAAGCTGTAGCTTGCGTCGATTTTTTTTTATTATCGGACTATCGTAGGGTACTGCCTAATAAAGATTTGTTTTCTAGTTTAATTAGATGCTATGTTTTGCACGGATGGCCTAGTGGTTTAATCCCCGCCATTGCTACTGCTCGTAGTATTGTGGGTCTGGTCTCTACACGGAATAAAAATTTGTGTGACCCAGAAATTATTGTTCCAAGTCTGGGTATTCTTTGTGTCTCTTGTTTAAATGTTAGTGAAGTCCTCCGAGACACATTCAAATTTATAGAGTGCGAGCTGTTTTAAAAAAAGTAAGAAGCGAAATATTATCTTGTTCCTATTAAATCAATCTCTACAATAGTTAATTTAACTGATTCAGGGTTAACGTATCAGATAACATGTGCTCTACTTTGTTGAAAAATAAAAGTATTGTAGCTAACAAAATACGAGTTTAATGATTATTTTTAATTGTTAGTAGGACTAGTGATGGTATCATCACATCATCACATAAGGCTTAATACCTGATTCGTCTTTTGACAATAACTTATCATATTCGATCTAATGCTCATACGCCTTCAATGCACTTTAGCGTATCTACACTAGTGAATGTGTATGTCTTATTCTGAGACTCGGCACATCATTAAACAGGGCATGATCCGGAAAAAAAAGTCGGGCAAGCTAATTTCATATCGTCACTATCAACGAGAAAATCACTATAAAAAGCTAGAACCCGACTACGGTTAAAGTCTAGTGCTATTTAACTAGAAGCTAACAATTTCAGACTCATTGACATTGTATCTACGATGAATGAGAAAAGATTATCGATCAATATCTCAGCATTATGTAGGGCAATGTATCTCTACTAACTATTAGCACAATACGGATGATTAACTTAGAAACTAGGTATAATTCCATTTTAGTTATACCCGTAGTTGCAAGTTATTTAAAAAGAACTAAAATTTTCGTTTTAAATATCCTGTACACGATAAAGTACATTAAATCGTGATCTTTTGCCGCTTTCCAGGAGTCATTAAAGTACGTAATAGGTACCTCGAAACAAAATGCAATTTTATATTTACAACACCGCTAATAAAACGTTCCTCCGTATGAAAACAATAAAAACTTTGTTGCTTTGTACATTCAGAGAGATTGTGTGGAAAATGAAAATATTTCTTTGTACAACGACCATGTTTAATTCATTAAATAATTTATAAACTTTATCTGTTTACTATAATATGTTTTGTTATTGTTTACTTGTCTTACAGCAATTTTGACGTGACACGAAACTTACCCTTTCATAAACATATAATGCTTGGAAATTCTTGCAAGTAAGCGCGTTCGTTAAAGTGTAAAACGGTGTTCGCTTTACAATTCAGTTCCCGAAAGATTGCAAAACTTTTCCGTCACTTGGCGAGTAAGCAAATGTACTTACAATCGCATGGGCGCACGACAAGTCGCATGTCGAATGCGCGCCTTACGACCGTCGAGTCGTTAGCTGCACTAAGTTTCACCAACGGAATACTTTATGCGATAGATATGCGAATACATGAGTATTTCAGACTACTTATGCTGCAAACTCGCCTGATTTTTAACTCACTTTACAACTATTGAACGTTTGAATTGAGGCAGTGTTTGAGATTTAAATTAATGTTGGCAGTTCTGTTGAAAATACGAGGCCACAAAGAAAAGCGCCTGCTATTTAGATGTTTGTTTAGATATCTCCTGTCTCCAAGTAGTCATTGGCAGGAGTCAAGGACGAGGACACTGTTTTATCTTTAGGCTTCATTTATTTGGGACTGATGTAGACCTTTCTTTACTAAAAGGAAAGAGAAAATATAATCAAACATAGTATCAATATCTTTTAACGTTTATATAAATACACGCAGGCAAATGAAGAACTCTATATTTCTCTCTTTATACACATAGTATAATTATATTTACTGACTAACATTTTATCAGATGTATTTATATAAGGTAGTTTAATATTAACGCTAAATTACACCTCGAGCCTATTAGTCATATGAATAACATTATTATTGACCTATGTTGTATTTCAAGCTCTATCAAAATATTCTGTAGTAGTGAGGTTATTTTTTATACGTTAGTATCCAGTGTTTATCGCTGTTGTAATCAAATATTAGTAAGTATAGCTCTTTTAAGTTTGAACGCTTTGTATTACGAGTATAGAAAAATCGATTCTCTAAACCTCGGCGCGATTTTGAGAATGCACCATAAAATCCCGCGATATTAATATAATTGTTCGAATTTCGAATGATGGATATTACCTCGCAACGATTTAATTGAACGTCCTGTTACGCGAAATTGATTGCGATGGGCAATTAGGTTTTCGAATAAATTAATTAAGGGCAACATTTAATTATAATGGTAACATTGGTGCGCGGTAAATTAGGTCTGGTAAGTAGCGGAGCTTTCGGCAAATAGCTTCGTAGTACCGTTCCGAAGTGATTGCTGGGTGTAGGTATGCGAAACTTTCGGTCTACTGCTACTAAATGCTTGCTAATGTGACTATACGGGCATGATACGGGTTAATACTGAATACGTACATGTTTTATTTACGTAGTTAACCCTCAGTTGCTTACTAATATGCTTATTAAATACGAAACAACGATATTTTTCTCTTTATTTCTTAATACCGAACAGTTACAACGTTAACGTTAGTATGTTATTATTAACTCTGTGTGACTGTGGCTTTAATATAAATGAGATTGACGTCAATTTGAATGCAGAATAATTATTGGTTATCGTATTTTAAACCGATAATTATATTTTAAAGCAGCGGTTTCGGCATTTTCAGATAGAATATTATCTGAATATGGGTCGCATCAAGTGCTGCCAACCCAATTACCGCAGTGGCAAAAGGCCCAAAAATAGGTCGTATTTCTTTACAATTAATTTGACGATATATTTATAAAGGTGTAGTAATATTAAACGGATTTTTTTGGTGTATCTCATTGAATACAATAATCTTGCGATTCTTTAACGTAAATATGCGCAATTATTTATTAATAATCAACCAGGTATACTTTCTAGTTTTTTCCATACTATAAGTTCTTCAGGCAGAACAGGTTATATAAATAAACTATATGTAAACATTAGTAAAAGTCCTCCTTTAGTCATGAGTAATACATATTTATATACTGAACTTATCTATTAGTAAGGAGTTATATATCAAAAATTTACTGAAGAATAAAAATATGATTTATGAGGCACTTACAATTTACATTACGCTCATGATATATATATTTTTTATTATGAAACACCGATAGGATACTCTGTAGATATTACAATCTAGCTTAGAGCCTTTAGTATATTAATTTGAACCCGAATTGTATAATATAATATCTGTATATAAAGTACGGGCTATTCTCAGTGTGAGATAGGGTTAGGCCATAGTCTAGAACACTGGCCTAGCGTGGAATGGCCTCCCAGAAGACAGTAGGGTATATTTTAGCTTGTGTGTTTGGGTAGGAGAGTTTCGTATAGGGGCTCGTCATTTCACACGGCGGCGCCTGCGGGCCGAAACCTCGACGATTTGCACGTAAAATCAAATCACGCGGCCCTTTCGTTATAGGTAACGTCGAGGAATACCGTGGTAGGTTAAGCCGGATCAGTCCGATGTAACCTCAACGAGTAAATGTTTTACCCCATGTAAAAAAAATCGCACATTGGCACACTTCACATATCTTCGAGAACATTATGGCGAACTCTTAGACATGTAGATTCCTCACAATGTCTTCTCCATCGTAGCTCAATTGTATGAACCTGAATTGGAATGCTAACATAAATCTAAATACTTTTTCATTTAATAATACTTACTTTAACGTTAAAGAAAAGACACTTTACTTGCGTACTTTACACAATGCATTAGCCAAGACGTTTTCCTTTTATCTGTCGCTGTTCACGGCGCTAATTCAAATAGTTTTTTCTGTTTCTCACAGGGTTTATGAAAATAACGGTGCAGAAAAAAAGCCTGACGGCACTTACATGTCTGAGTGTTCATTATAATGTCCTCGAAGATATGTGAAGTCTACCAACCCGCACTGGGCCAGCGTGGTGGATTATTGCTTAACCTTCTCACATTGAGAAACGGCTTGTGCTCAGTAGTGTGCAGTTTAAATACGGGGTCATATTATTATTATTATTTTATTTATGAATGGCAGGTCAGTATAAAATATGTTAACAGACGATTAAACGTATGTCAACTGCTGAGTATGGTTGACTGAGTTAGTAACAGCCAATCAAATCACTGGACATGATTTTCATTTGTCGTTAATAAGACTTTTAGAAATCGGTTTTAACGTCCTTATTACCATACATACATCGATTAATGTATGTTTAACTATAAAGGTACTACGTTCACATATTGTCAGATAAAGCTAGTAATACTTAAGATCTAAAAACATTAGATCCTACGTTATAGGGAGCGCACCGGTAACCGTCTACAGGGTACGTTTCCAGCGTCCGTGTTACTGAGAATTTTCTTATAGATATATCGTATACAAAATTACCTAACCCGGGAAACGAACCCGGGACTGCACCATTGCTTGCAAACGATATCATAACTTTTGAACTTTCGCGTTGATGATATATATATGTATATATATTTAATACGTAACGGGTATTAACGTGATCAAGCAGATTACACCGACCGCGGTCACAAGCTGACTGGTGGAATGTCATGTCTCCGTTTGTGAGGCAAAAGAATTTTGATCCACTTTCGTATATTGTTATTTGTCCATGTACCGTCACACACTACACTCGCGATATATAATGTAATAATATCAGCCAGGGCTGTATACATTAAAACCGTCCTACTGCTGGGCACGGGCCTCTTTTCAGTGCGCCAAGGGTTAAGCCATAGTCCACCATGCTTACCTAGTGCGGGTTAGTAGACTTCACATATCTTCGAGATCATTATGGAGAAGTCTCAGACATGCAGGTTTTCTCATGATGTTTTCCTTTACCGGTATATATTATACTGTACGGTATATATAGATATAAACGAATACATATAAGTTATGCGCTTTTAGACCAACGAGACTAATGTGTGTGTGTCATGTTTTATTGTGGAGCCAAATTCCTTGACGTTCATACGTCTTCACAGCCTCGGTTTATATCTGACCGCACAGTTCGCAGTTATGATGCGCACGAGTTCCATACTGAAATCGAGATTGGATTTTTTAATATAGCAAGGCGCGTTTTCGTTTTATCTGTACATCCTTGAATAATGGATATTTTTGATAGTTGTTCTGTTGGTACAGGTTTGCAATGCTGTGGGTGACTCTTTGAAACCGACGAAATTTTAATCATTAAACCAGGTAGTGTGGAAGGCTTTACAAACTTTATAACGCCTATCCCACACGTAACAAGTCACCTCGCCAGTTTCACTTCGCCGAGTGTTGTGGGCTCGAATCCCATACGCGACAAAAATGTGTGTTATCCACAAATTGTTGTTCCGAGTCTGAATGTCCTTTGTGTCCCGCGCTGTTGGAATGTTTATACGAGTAAAGGCGCCGCGATACAGTAATTATTTTTAGAGCAGGAGATGTTTGTTTCAAAGAAAAAGAACAGATAACTAGTATGATTACTAATATTAGGATTAAAACAAATATCTCGCGTGGCATTGAGGCCAAAATGTTGTACAATTGGCGTTTATAATGATTAAAATGGCCACATTGTTTAATTATAATTAATCAAGGTTTCGTATCACACTTGGTCGTATCCAAGAAATCCATACTGACCATAGTCCATTTAGAAATCAGTGCCAGCTTTCCTGAACAATACAAATCAAAGTTAAATTTACGTTTTAACTACAGATAGAAATCCTAACTTCTTAACTTAATATTATAAATGCGAATCTGAGTTCGTTTGTTTGTTACACTGTCACGCTTACATTAGATTAGTAACAGTACGTTTTTCTTGATGTAGCTTTCTACATCAAGGAAAAAACACTGTTTCTAATTGCCACGTTGTCACGTGCCCTGTGACCTTTCCTGTACCTGATAACGTGTATGCAAAATTTCAGGATGACCGGTCGAGTAGTTAAGACGTGAAAGTGTAACAAACAAATGAATAAACAAACAAAAACTAACATTCTCATTTATAATATTAGATAGGAATAGCTTTTGCTCCCGGCTTCGCTCGCATAAAAGTAGGTTAGGTTAGGTTAGGTATAACAGTACTTTTTTAAATAAAATATGGCATGTTACTCGGTGATAATATAGATTCCTAACGGTCAAAGGATTTTTAAAATCGGTTTTGTATCTTTTGAGTTAAATCGTTATAAACAAACAAAAAGTCTAATATTTCCTCTTTATAATCTTTATGTATATAATTCTTCTCTATGTGTGTTGACAGTGAACTCCTCCTAAACGGCTGGACCGATTTGAATGAATTTTTTTTGTGTGTGTTCAAGTGGATTCGAGGATAGTTTAGATTTGTTTTTTTTTTTCGCCTCTACAGGACGTCGTCTGTCAGGTCAGCTAGTATTAATATAGATTATGTTGTTGGGATATCTTCTATCTATCTATCCACGAATAATACCTATTGTTGTTTGTCTTAAAATGAAGCGATCGGCTCAATGCTGATTACTAAAACTACTACACCATCTACACAGTGTAACTATATTGAATATCGACCCAAAAGCTGGAAAGCTGTTCTTGGAGTTAAGTGCTCAAACTAAAAGAAACCGTAATGGTTACATTTGGGCGAACTACTCTATAATGTTGCGCTGTTTACTTAACCCTAAGCCTGCCGACCCACCCTTTAAGGGTTGTTACGAGAAAAGATCGCTAAAACCCTGTCATGCACACATATTGAAAACACTTAAGTGTTTACATACGTTTTCTACGAAGATATGAATTACAGTGTAAATCTTTTTATTGTGCAAACACAATGAAAGTAATGCTTAAGGATGAGTTAGGTTTATTTTATCCCTAAATATTGTACTACACATGCAGCGTAGGTTTTTTAATAAGCCATATTTTATAGGCACAATCTTACATAAAAAAATTGACAACGACTTTTTTGCCTGCAGCCTATTTAAAGTATGTCGCCTCCCATGACTATGGCTGGGTTTCCTTGACTTTGTATTTGAAATGCTACAGAAACAGGCTGCTTTCTTAGCACTAGAAATACACTTACTAGCATTGCAAATACCTACCTTAAATAAAAGGGGACCAGGAACGACTACCATGGTCATATCACGCAAATAGACTGAATGGTAGCAATAACTAGCTAGGAAGCAGCATTAAGTAGAAAATCCCAATAAATGCTTTTATAAACCTTTAGTATTAAATGAGATTTCCCTGCCGCCAGTAACATGAGAAAGAGGGAACGAGTAGAAAACTAATATCCATGGTATTAGTTTCATGGAACGGGGCTTCAAATCGACTACTTGAGAACGCTGAGTCGCATTTACTAGTAACCTGTATTGTTAACGTCCAGTAAGATTACAATTAGGAATAATCACTGACAAAATTATAAATAGACTAGCTTTTGCCCGCGGCTCTGCGTAAAAGTAGATTAGATTAGGTTACTAACAAACAGGTATTTTTAAAATATCATATAGTACTCGGTGATAATACAGCTTTCTAATGGCGAAATAATTTATAAACCGGTTGATTAGTTTTCAAGTTAAATCCTTACAAACAAAAATCAAATATTTCCTCTTTGTTATATGTATTAATATAGATTATTAAAAAACATTTAAATTAGTTTACATTTAATATGCCAACTCTCAAGATTCAATCATGAGTATTGTTGGTAAACCTTATTGCGGTTATTTTTCACTAAAATTTAATCAGAAAATTGCTGGAATGCCGGTCATAATTCTAGAACAATCGTGTCTGATCGCCGGCGGCATCGCTATAACACGAAACATTTTAAATATTCAGTGCTGTAGCTTTACAATATTTTTGTAAAAGTAAAGCGATATTGTTAATTCTGCTGCCCAGCCCATGGAATAGCCCGCCTGTGCCATAACTAGCCATACCTATAGTTATACAAACCTGCGTAAGACTAGTAACATTACTGGCGTAGTGGGTTAAGGGGTCGCCTCGCCAATATCCCGAGAGTGTGTTCCACAAATGGTTGTTCCGAGTCTGGATATTCTTTGTGTCCGTTGTTTGAATGTTTGTGAAGTCCCCCGCGACACAATGTTTATTCCCAGAGCTACAGCGGTCTTTAAAAAAATACACGGTGATTGCATTTTGCTAGTGGAGTAGGACTTCCTGTGGCTTACATACCTACCAATAGAAACGAAATGAAAATCATACGAATAATTTAGTTTCACTCTATCTTTAAATACTTTCCGCTAGGGTGGACGTGACGCTAGTGATACTATTGGTGTTGCAAAGCTACGATAACCGCTTATAATCAGACTTGTTAGCTCATAGAGACATAATCGTAAAAGCATTGTGTCTGGATACCGGCGTTCGAACTATAGTTGATGCCTTGAAGCGTACATAACTATAAAAGTCTGAGGTGCACGCGATAATAATAAAGCACTTTACTAATCTCTTTATTAGCAAATAACACCTATAAATGTTGAATCCAACAAAGTCGTGTGTCGTGTGTCAACATGGTCGTCATATTCTACCAACATAAATCACATACAGATGAATTTCTATTTACGTTATCAAGTTATAAAATCACTAGTCTGGCTTTATCGACACACGCCAAGCATGTAAAGTTTGCGGTAATCAACAGTCGTACATCACAGGCCACTGATTAGTGGCCACCCGCGCATAGCCTAGCTTCGTGCTCGGCAAAAATATTCAATATTCGCAGCCAATACACTGGACAGCCGAGGGTGTCGGGTGCGTGGAGTGAGCCTCCCCACACCCCACCGACCGGTCCATTAAACCCCCCCTGGCGCGTTTATTCGCCGGAATAGTGTGCAATAAAACGCGAGCGCCGACCGGCCACTGGCCACAGCAAAAAATACACTCCCTAAAAATTATTCTTCTGAACTGGACTAGTAGATAGATACCAGGCTGTGTACAGAACGCCACACACACTGCGTTTTTATACTCAGATAAAAAGTTCAACGCTGACGGAAAGTTGGTAGCTGCATTTTCCCTTGCATTTTTGAATTTAGAACGTTTTCATGGCTCTCAATCGTCAGATGTACTACTACCTTTTGATAACTCGCATGCTCCAAATTAGTTTGCAAAATAAAATAATTCCCATTCGGAATAAAAACCGAAGTACTACGGAGGCATGTCTAATTTAAAAATTCTCGGGCAGAAATAAATGGAAGTGAATTTATTTGTAGATACTATTGAATATACCAATGAATATTTCTATATGGCTTAATGTTTTTATACGTCAGCAATGAATTAACGAAATTGTTTTCCATCCAACATCGCGTAGCCATATAGCGTTTTAAAACAGTGCCGTCAGTTTGTTTCAGCACTTTTTTTTCTAAAAAGCGTGTTCGTTTGAACGCGTTAGCAACGCTTGTCATATACATGCTGCAAATGTAACGGTTAACATGCCACGTAAATAGAGGCTGTACTTACATGTACATAAGGCCGGTGGCTCATGAATTTTTTTGTAAGCAAAACATATTTGTACTTTCATTCGTTCAAATATTGCAGTACATGTTTTACAGTCAGTACTTTTTATTGCTTTTTAACGATCGATTTTCACGCAAAATTCTTGTCGTCTACTCAGTAACATTCTATCAAAGGAGAATATTGCGAGCTGCTGCTTCAACAATGGTTTTAAATACGAATTGGGTCATACCAACAATGGAGTCTAAACTTGTATGATTTGTATTCCCTTAGGACAAAGCTAGCCAGAGCTGTTTTTCCTTTTGCGCAGGCATGTTCATGTAATTACAATTCCCCGCTATTCAAACTTTCACAGCAATGGAGATATAAAATACAAAACACTTTTGCAACAATTTGTAAGCCATTAATTCATCTCTTTACTCATTGTTGCGGCTCGGTTTGAAATGCGGTAGTAATTTCGCTGCGTTACCAAGTCAAATTAAAACAGTGAGGATTTAATTAAATGTAATGGGTGCTCTTGTAAAAATCGTGGCGGTCGCTCGGCTAGAGTGCTCGCTGCAACTGACTTTATCCCTTATAGACAGAATTAATGTCCGGTACATATAGATGTAAATTGCCTTAGAGAATTTTAAATGCGGCCTGTATTTTTATTTGCTCGAATTTTCTTTCCTTTCAAACGGCACAAAGAATTATGCGAGCCGTAAATTGAATAGTTCAGTCACATGAGGTTTTGACTTCGCACAAATTCGAATACGAAAATGTATGCATATTTGTTTAGCGTTTTTTCAGCAGAAGTGAGGATATCCGAATTTTCACGGCTTCAGGTCACGAAGAAGGGTTTTTCGTTAATATCTTATTTTGCTTTTGTTGCGATGAATATCTAAAAGAAATAGTAAAAACTAACCGAAGAGATATAAAACAGAATTGTACAATGGTAAATATGTATGTATGTGTATGCGACTTCAACCAAGGTTATTTATAAAGTGATATCAAACTGCACTATCATTATTAGTGGTACCTGAACTAAATAATGGTTCTGGCAAAGATCATAATGCCAAACTTTTGCCGCATGTTCCAAGTTTTCTTTTTAATCATAACATAAATATATAAAATACATCATAGTACTATTTTTAACGTTCGCAGGTATTTATATCATATTGGGACATTTATCTCTATACTACATACTATTTATTCTAGGACGATATAATCGATGCTTAAATCTTCACGCCTGTTCGGTGAACTGTCAATAATTTGATAAATATGATTAAGGCTTATACATAAGTAGATGGTATCGAGAGAGAGAGAGAGAGAGAGAGAAAAAAGAATATGGAATCGATGCAACATGTAAATGATATATAATAATATATTTCTACAAATAACTTATGAAGTTAAACATTGTATTTTAAACAGAAGCAAATCAGCTATAATTTTTACGATTTATAACTTTCGCATAAATGTAGGTTAGGTTGATCAAGTAACAGTACTTTTTTCTAAATAAAACGTACCCTTTGTCCTATCATGTACCCCTGATAATTTGTATACCAAATTTCACGGATATCGGTCGAGTAGTTAAGGCGTGAAAACGTAACAAACAAACAAGCTCACGTTCACATTTGTAATATTAGTTAGGATTAGGATTTGAATAATACCAATAACAAAAATAAAAGACGCTATAGATAGATGGCAAATAGCTCTGGGTGTTTCTTTCGATTTGAAAAAAGCTTTCGATACCGTTAGTCATAGTCTGCTATTGGAGAAACTTAAATTAATTGGTATTATTGGTATTAAAGTTCGTTTAAAATTATAAAGTCCTATTTATCGAATAGATTGCAAGTAGTTAAGTTAAGTGAGTGTCAAAGTCGTCCCTTACCTATCACGCATGGCGTACCGCAGGGATCCATATTAGGACCGCTCCTATTCCTAATTTACGTAAATAATATTGCAAAATTAGAACTACATGGTCATATAACCTTGTATGCAGATGACACGTGTCATTTTATTTTGGATCAAATATACATGACGTCATTTCGCAAGCGCAGGAAGATCTCAGTCTATTATATGAGTAGTTCCAAAACAATTTTCTAACAGTAAATACCTCTAAAACTTGTTACATCATCTTCAAAGCATAGAATAAAAGTATACCATCACATCACCCAATGACCATTAATAACATAGTCTTAGAGCAGAAAACCTGCGAAACATACCTTGGACTTAGAATTGACAGTAACTTAACATGGCACAAACAAATAGATCATATTCTTTCTTTTTCTTCTTTCTTTTATTTTCTTCTCGTGTGGTTAGTGGCCAAACTGTTGTCAAGAGTTGTTCATGCCACCAGTAGGCCTCTGAAATGGCTTAACGACCGCTGTCAATTTGGCAACAACGCTCAGATGAAATACTACTAAGCGGTCACCCATCTATAGACTGATCGCACTCAACGTTGCTTAACCTCGCTAATCGTTTACCGATCGGTGAGTGCAGCTTTCAGCACTAACTGGCTCCCTCTTTAGTATATTTCACTCCTTACTCAAAAAAATGCGCTTAACAATGTATTATTCGCTAGTTAAATCACACTTGCTTTATCTTAAATAAGTTTGGGGTAATGCTGCTAAGACTAAAATACAACAACTTCAAATAATACAAAATAAAATTATAAAATTACTCTTTCGATATCCGCATCTAACACCAACTTTATATATACATATATTTAATACCTGCATCGCAATAAGATAAATTATCGACTAAAGCATCCATACTAATCTGACTTTCGTAAAGAAATCTCAAATTTGCAATCTTTGTCTTGTCGGCTTAGCTTACTTGTATTACCAAAGGTACGTACTAATTATGCAAAAAGTATATAACATTTGAGGGAGCACAGCTATTTAACAAACTACCATCGGATAAAAAAATGTAAATTCACTTAATAGTTTTAAGTCTCAACTGTCTCAGTATGTATTTGGGCACTTTTCGCCATGAGTTACAGGCACAGCCTGTATCGAGTGGTGGGTGTCCAACTGCATATAATCTTAATTACTTTTAACTAAATTAATTAAACTACTGAATAAAATAAAATACAAATTATAGTCGCCGAACACTCCGTTCGGCGACTATAATTTGTATTTCACTAAATGATGTCTTGTTATTTTCATGTAAGTGACATATTGTATGTCTTTTCGAAAATAAATTCTTTAACATCTAAATAATAATACCACTATCGCCATAATACCCAAGAATAACTTCTGTAATTTAATATTACCGGCATAATAAAATTATTCATAATGACCTTTTCTTTTCTATACGAATATTATAAAGAAGAAAGATTAAATTTACGCCGGCCTGCCACATAAGACTGCGATGCATGCTGTAACGATTATTAGATGTCACAATATATTGTGATTATGTAGGTACATATTATGTGCTATTTTATAAAACAATAGAACGTATCTGATCGCCACTACGGCACACAATGACCGTTTCGGTTAGCGCTTCGTTTTATGGAAATAGTCTTCGCATGTCGCCGACGCTATATCGTAAGACTATGTGGTGCAGAACATCTTTATTTAAATTTACATAATTTTACATATTTAAGTTAATATAGTATAGTGAATACGACTGCTGGGTAGAGATCCGATTGCTTCAGTTGGTTTAATTCTTAGGTTGGCTTTAGGTTTATTGGCAATTAGTAGAAAACAATACAAAAGCAGCAGGGAGTCTGGAACTGTGCCCGGCAGACGGTTTTTTTAATTTTAATTTTAATAGACATGCAAAATATCGACGCGAGTTCGCTGACAGTGTTCTATTAATAAAGACGATGACAAATGAAATTGACTGTTTTTATTATGTGATTTATTACCAAAATTTTTTTTGAATGTCCCACATAAGTTCATAAGGTTTAACCCACCAATTAGTATACCATCTGCTTCTACTAACTACAGACAACATTCGTATATCGTGAGAACGAGCCGCAATTTTAACAAGTTATGCAAGGAGCACGATTTTGATGCTTTTACCACTAAAGCGTCGTTGGCAAGGAATAGCTTAAGCCTCAACTTCTTTGGTCAGTTAAAAACAAACCATAGTAGTACCAGTAAATAAATAGAACAGACCGTTATATGGTCACTATTGCTTTTATATTGTACTGTTCTTTTTTATTCTGACTTTCTGTTTATTATTATTATTGATTCTCTACCGAGACTGTTCACACTTTTCTTCTAGAATGTCATCTAAAAGTGAAAACTTGTAATTGGCTGTCTGGATACTAAAATGATCACTGTTATGTTAAATTAGCTGTAAGTTTTCCATGTATAAATTAAAATAAAATAAAAATTTGAACGCGATCTCACCTGATGTTAAGTGACGATGCAGTCGACGATGAAGCACGCTTGTCTAGTAGATACCTATTCACTCGCGACTTGAAGACACCCACATTGTACTCATCGGGAAATACAGACTCAGGTTCGCGCTCTATGCCATATACCCAAATTTTATAGTTAGCGCAAAGTGTGTGTAATAAATCTTTGCGTAATACTTCGCGAATAGAGGCGTGAGATAACACTGGGCAATAAAAAATATATATTTTCTTCGGCATTAATTTTGTTACTCGTTTTAATAAACACCTTCATCAGTCATACCCTAAATGTATTTACTTTGTATGGATTGACTCTGGTTCTTGAGATATTCAACATAAAGAATGGTTCCATCAGGACATTATTTCAATGAAAGAAAGATAGCAAGGCCGATGGGACAGCCATATTATGATGGCAGACTTTTGCTTGAGTTTAATAAGGGATTGTCCTGGACATAAACACAAGAGAAAAACTTACAAATAAAGATTTATTTATATTTTTTTTTTTTGATATTATTTTTTAATATTTTTTTAATAACTTACATATGTATTCATTTCTCTTGTCGTAATTATATAGCCGCTTCTAAAATCTATATGTACGGGTTAACAACCGTACAATAGGTATAAATTGGAGTCAACAAAATTGCGACACCGCTGCACATCGTTCGATCGTTTGTGCAATAATAAAATTAATTAGTACGTTGTAATAGTACAAAAATATAGTCATCTTTTAATCTTTTATCTTAGTTTATCTTAATCTCACCCCAACTCCGAACACTATATTTAATATGTAATTGTATTTTTATTTTGACCTTCTTTCAGTCATATAGTTATAAAGTCTTATTTCATAAACTAGAGTCAATTTAACAAATCTGATATTTTCTCGTATACAGCATACTGAATTTACACAAAATTGACTTTAACTTATCATGCCGCAAAATGACTGTTCTCCAGAGTAGAATGTATGTATAAGTTTTGAGTAGCGTATCTAAAAATATGATGCCAAATATTGGCTTTTTAAAAGTTAACCTGAGTTTCTGAAATTATCTAACAAGATTATTTAATTACTAGGTTTTGCCCGCAGCTTCGCTCGCGGCAATGAAGGTTATGTCAAAAAATTTATATCCCTTGGGAACAGTACTTTTTTAGATGAATAGGTATGTCCTTATGTATATCCCTTACAACGTGTATGAGACATTTCATGATGATCGGTCGAGTAGTTAAGGCGTGATAGCATAACAAACAAACATACACACATTCGTAATTATACTATTAGTTAGGATTTATTCTTGTGTCATTTTGACAATAGTCCTGACGTAGATAAATAAAAGAACGGATACTAGATATACAGATAACACAGAGCAATATTCGTACTACTTAACTATTTCCATGCATGCAAGCCATTCGGTTGTTCCTGTATTGCAATTATAAACTTAGACGGCTCTGTTACAACGTTCTCAAACTCACATCATACTAGTTCCAACGAATTGATAGTTTAAATACATGACGTGATAAGATATTACCTTATAAATAACTAGCTTTTGCTCGCGGCTTTGCTCGCGTAAAAGTCGGTTAGGTTATAGCAGTACTTTTTTAAATACAGTATAGTTTACTCGGTGATAATAAAGTTTTATAAAGGTGAAAAAAAAATTAAAATCGTTTAAGTAGTTTTTGAGTTAAACACTTACAAACAAACAAACAAAAATCAAATCTTTCCCTTTATAATATTAGTAGGTAAAGATATTGTGGTTTTACAAATCTGTATCGCTTGAATACGGTTTATGTGAATTATAAATCCTCGGTGACGTAGCAGTACTGTTCGTGTAGTAGGATTCTATTCCTGGATCGGCCAAAGTATTATTAGGATTACCAGTTAGGAATTTCTCAGGAGAAGCACGGCGTCTACTCAGCGATCCGTTTACCGAGCAAAGAGAGAGTAGACACAACAATATTAAATTCTTACTAATACCCTGGGAAACCGCTGGACTGCCACGCAGAGGTCTCAAGTTCGATCCCAAGGCGCGCATCTCTGACTTTTCGAAGCTATGTGCGTATTAAATAGTTAATTATCGCTCGCTTTAACGGTGAAGGAAAACATCCTGAGGAAACCTGCATGTCTGACAGTTCTCCATAATGTTCTCGAAGATAAGTGAAGTCTGCCAACCCGCACTGAGCCAGCGTGGTGTATTATGGCCTAACCCTTCTCACACTAAGAAGAGGCCCGTGCCCAGCAGTGGGACAGTTTAATACAGGGCTGATACTATTATATTGTTAGTAATATTATAAATGCGAATGTGAGTTTCTTTCCATATATGCCATAACTACTCGACCGATCATCATGAAATTTCGCATACTCGTTGTTAGGGATATAGAAAAGGACATAGGGTAACAACTGTTTCTTATATTCAACAATTTATCTATAACGTGGAGCCTAAAATATAGCTAATGAAATGTAGGTGTAATGCACTCTATATATTCCTTGATATATATGTACTAGATTAAACCCGTGGCTTTGCTCACGTAAATCTAGGTTATGTCAATTTTATATCCTTCGGTAAGTACTTTTTCCTACTTGAAAGGTACCATGTCCTTCTCTGTACCCCTGTGTGTATGTGTATGCAAAATTGCATGATGATCGGTGAAGTAGTTTAGGGGTGAAAACAACAAACTAACGCGAGCGAAGCGGTATGCAAAATCTAGTATAAACATTTATTTATTTATTATGACAAATCAACTTTACTCTCCGGGTGCGTAAAAGGGGTACAAATATTTTTTCACGTATTAATATATACATAGATTTGTCTGCTTAAACATTTATTTATTTATTATACCAAATCAACTTTACTCTCCGGTCGCGTAAAAGGGGTACAAATATTTTTTTGCGTATTAATATATACATAGATTTGTCTGCTTAAACATTTATTTATTTATTATGCCAAATTTACTTACTCTCCGGTCGCGTAAAAGGGGTACAAATATTTTTTTGCGTATTAATATTTAGATTTGTCTGCTTATTTTGACTAAGAAGAACGAACAGGGTAGCTGTTAACTTTTGTATTAGCCACTTTCATAAGAATCGTTATACATTTAGAAGTGCATAAATAGAAACGACGTGACCCATCCTTATTATGTCATCGGTTAAAGATTTATTGGATTTTCAGTAAAGATTTGTTTTTTAATTAGGGACAACAATGTATGTATCTTTTACGTGGAGCCTACAATATAGCTAATAGATATAATAATATGTCTCTATCTACCGTCTGATATATAGGTACTAGATTATACCCGCGGCTTTGTTCGCGTTCACCAAGGTTATGTTAAATTTCTATCCCTCGGCAACAGTACTTTTTCTAGATAAAGAACATAGGGTACCTATGTCCTTTTGTGGTACCCCTGATAACGTGTAAGTATGCGAAATTTCATGATGATCGGTCGAGTAGTTAAGGCGTGAAAGCGGTTACGGTATACGGTCTTTGTTAAAAGAAACACACTTTCACATTTATAAAATAGCATTAGCACGTGGCTTCCCTCGCGTAAATGTAGATTAGTTTAGTAAAAGTACTTTTTCGGAATAAAGGTACCCTATGTCCTATTTTGTACCCCTGACAACGTGTATACGAAATTTCAAGATGATCAGTTAAGCGGTTAAGACGTGAAAGCGTAACAAACATATAAACAAACCAACTCATATTCTTATTTATAAGAAGTTAGAACTAGCTTTAGCGCGCGGCTCCGCCCGCGTAGGCGCGTAGTACCTACATTAATAAAAAGTAGCCCATGTCCTTCCTCAAGTTTTAAACTATATCTGTACCAAATTTTATCTAAATCGGTTGAGTGATTTAGCCGTGAAAAGGTAACAGAGAGACAGACAGAGTTATTTTCGAATTTTTAATATTAGTAAAGATTAGGTAGAATGAGATTATGTTTGTAAGTATAATCCTAATGTTAAAAGAAACAGAAATAATAACGCAAAGCTAGTTTTAATGAGGCGTTTTCTATCGCACTGTTTATTTTGTCGACTCGTATCGGCAGGCACTCGTCGAGGTTCCAATATAATTATGTGTAGGTATAACGCGTAATGGGATCTCTTTTATCGAATTCTTTTTGTTATTCCCTTATTTTATTGGATCGTCAAGTGGTGTACAAGTCTTATTATTAACGTAATAAAATGAATCCTTTCCTACACTTGGAGAGATTTATGATTGAACGTATTGTTAGTGTAGAAATATTTTATAAGCAGATGGTTATGTTATGTCTTTGTTACTAAGGACATAATTGGAGCAAATGGCTGTTATATTTTGAAATTTTAGATTTTGTTGCGGTTTGTGATGTCCACCATCTTAGTCTCACTGTGATCATGGCTGCTGTAAAGCAATCGAAACGTCGGGGAAACGGTAAACAGATATAAAAATAGTTAAAAGTTAGAAGGGGTAGTGTGTGCGACTATTGTAGATGAATGTCAGGTTCAATTCCCAGGGTGAGCTAAGATCTATTAGGATTTTTAGATCAAATTTTTCAGTAACGGCACTAGAATCATGTAGGTAAACGGCATTAGGTTCACCACATATTAAATGGAGCTCAAAACATAGTTGATGTAATGTTAGAGTAATGCGCCTCTGCCTGACGGGCATTAATCGATTAATTTTCAATAAGTTAGTCAATTATTATACACTAGCTTTTGAGCGTGGCGCAGCCCGCACCTACATCAATAAAAAGTAGCCTATTTCTTTCTCCAGATTTAAACTATATCTGTACCAAATTTCATCTAAATCAGTTAAGTGGTTTAGCCGTGAAAAGGTAACAGACAGTTACTTTCGAATTTATAATATTAGTAAGGATTTTATTGCGATTATTGATAAGATTCGCATTAATTTTTTTATTGTTGATTATGCCATACTCAACAATAAAAAAGTTTTATAGGTAATGCAAACTATTTAAATGTTATATGTATTAACAATTTTTAGTTTGACAAGCAGAAAAGGTATGCTGGCCAATCACACTTCCTACTGTAATTATTGTACAATAAGTTGTTCTCAAGTGTATAGACTTGTCTTACTTAGTTATCTTATTTATATCTCAATAATAAAATACAAATCTTGAAAACGGCCTTCAAGACAAGATGAGAAGCGGTCAAGGTTTATTATATACGTCCTTAAATTTCCACGTTTGTGTCCGTATTCTTAGAAATAAATAAAAGAAATTTAAGATACCCTTCTGTTTTTTTTTTAAATAGGCATACAGTAATTATTTCGGCATACTTAAGAATTTTCTTACTTGTATTATTTGGTGATGAACACACTCATTATAAAACAAATAGGCTTATTCTAAGCCTATTCGTTTTTTAATTAATAGACATGACAATAACGAAATACAATACACAGAGATAATGTCTCAGGTATCTATACAGGGTGATTTTGAAATCGTGTGTAATTCTACTGGTGATATAGAATAACCTGACCATATTTTTTCTTAATTAGAATAATGGTTTCGGCAAAATTAGAGTACAGATTTTTTTCATGAAATGATTTCAAATAGTCATATTTTAACCACCTGACACAATCTTAATATTTTACTAATTTAGACATAATAACATAACAATAACTGATGTAGTAAATAATAAGGGGCAATAAAAAGGACCGCCCGTTATTATTTACGACATTAATTATTAATATGATTTTTTATTTTAATTAGTAAAAAATTAAAATTGTCTCGGTTGGTTAACATATGACTATCTGACACCATTTCAGGAAAAAAAACGGAACAATAATTTTTCAAAAAAATAATTCTAATTAAATAAAAATATGGTCAGGGTTATTCTATATCACCAGTAGAATGCGTGGTTAAAAGGAATTACACGATTTCAAAATCACCCTGTATATTGTCTTTTGCTACCAACAATATGCATATGTCTGGTAAAAGTGTTTAATGGTCGTGTCGCACGAATCTGTTCGCACCAATTGTGCGGAACGACATGTATCAAAATATATTTTAGGTGTCGATTCGCACACCTTGTTCGGATCAGTTCGTTTCACACTCAAATTACATGGACGTGTGCGAGTCGTCGGTTAAAACATATTATTTATAAAAAGTGTCGTTTCGCACAATTCTTTCAAAAAGATTCGTGCGGTACGACTAATAAGCCGTAAAATAACAACTAAGAAAAAAATTGGTGAACTTGCCGTTATTTTGTCAATGTGCGCTAAAAAGAATAAACTAGCTCCTTCTAAGCTTCCCGTCTACCTTTTGAAAGTAATACTTACTTCGATCCTCGATCTTGTGAAGGTATAACTTTTGTGAAGATTACTTTTAACCCTAAAATCACGTATGGAATATATTCAGAAACATGATAATTTATTGTGCGTCAGTCAGACAGGTCCGAAGATTACTGAGGAGAAATATTAAAGTTTTGTAAAGAATAAGGTGTCGCGTAAACCGTGTCTGTGCCCTCCCAGGGGAAATGAAATTGCAAAATATGTCCCCGGGATGGAGCGAGCGTGTCTGCCTCAGATCCAACTACACGCCTAGTTATACACAGGAGTTTGATAATATAACAATGTTATTCATTTGTCATACAAATTCTACGTTTATTTGCGTTTGGAATAGTAAAATACAATGAAAATATATTATAATACGACTTCACAATATATATTTGCTTGAATGTAATGTGATAGTAATGTGATAAACAGTAAGCAAATACTTTAACATCCTAACTAATATTATAAATGCGAATGTGTTGTTTGTTTGTTGTTACGCTTTCATGCCGACTCTCTCTCGACTACTCGACCGATCATTATGGAATTTCGCTGACACGTTAGGGATACAAAAAAGGAGATAGTACCTTTCACCCAAAAAGAAGAAGAAAAGAAAATTCACATAACATATGTACATTTACGCGAGCGGAGTCGAAGCCAAATTCTAGAAATAAAATATAATGGAAATAACAGAATTCACAATAGTTTACTCACGTGATTGTATATTGTGTGTACTACGATATATACAGTATATTAAATATATTTAATAATTTAAGTATATCCTATACACAGGTGTCGAATTGACAAAGGCAATATCCACCAACACGGGAGCGCAAGGTTACAAAGAGAATATTTTTTTCACGTGATCCCAGTAGTGATCCATGGCGTCGGCTCACGTACTGAATTTATTGGCCTCTCTAATAAAACAGAACACATTTTCTGCATTCTGGCGTAACGTGCCTCGCCCGAAGCTCCACATCGCGCCGGTACACCGCCCCCCGCCCGTAATCACGGATGGCTTAAGGTGTTTACTCTGAGACATAATCATGACTCTTCCAATCACTTATTTCACGTTGAGTATCTCATTGCGCTAGTTTAGCTTAATGAAATTCACCCTTAATTCGCAATAGATAGACGTAGTTAGAAATGGATTCAGTGTGACGATAGCTCGTTCTTATAAGCGCGTTCTAATTAACGTTGAATATTTAAGTTTTCTTTCTTCTGTGCTTGTTTGGACTGGCTTGTGTTCATGCTTAGGTTAGCTAGGCACGTTTGAAAGTCTCAAATGACGACTGTTGATGAAGACAGATAGAAGTAGTCTGTTTTTTTACGTGTAAGGTGAGCATACACACGAAACAAAAGCACAACGCATTAAAAGAGCGTTGTAAAACTGTACACTACTCGTAAATTAGTTTGCTTTTATTACCATGTGTATAGGTAAGCATTTGAAGAGTTAAAATAAAGACTTTTACTAAAAGAAAGTTGTTTTAATGGGTCCTGAGCATAATTAAGTACAACGTAATATCGCTAAAATTACTAAAAGCTCAACCAACAAGTTAAAATGTTGGCTACCTATGAACATTCTAGTAGTTAACATACAATAAAACTCACAAGCATAACGTTTGTTTAATTATCTTTGTATTTTAACGGAAAAAACGTACTTTATTTTTGTTTATTTGAAGTATACATTTCAAATGTCCTACAAATGACCAGCCGCTGATCTAAAGTGGCAGTTTATTTGATATATCGGTCTTGTTCGGCACTGCAGAAAATAAAAGTTTAAATGTTATGCAAAAATGTCGATTTATATGAAATCGAGCCACGATTCTTGTGAGTGTTGGGAGAAATTTGGTGTAGAGCGTTCACCAAACAGTTTATCTCAATAAGTAATTTCACTTGCGCACCGCTCGGCTCCGGGGAATACGAGTCTGTATTATCTACGCCTCTTTACCGAGACTTCGTACACATTATATTTCACTTTTTGTCAACACATTATAATTTAAATAATGGTTAAATTGGCAAGAAAATATATTTAGAAAAAGATCCTTCGAGATTAATGAAGAATCAAAAATATGTACACATTTTATCGAAAATGCAGAATAACTTTATGAATGACATGCTACCACCGCAGTCTTAGCCGTAGCCTTAGTCCGTAGCCTTAACGTTTAATAAGAGCACAATGAAAGTTTCAAAATCATACCTATAGTATGTCGCCGGGACAAGGATATGCTTGGAAGAAATTATGTTTAAGTTGAAAATTGAATATTTTGTTGCAATCACGTTAATGGTTTTTGCCTTATCATTCCGTCTCTGTCACCCACGTTAGGAATGTTCAGATAAGAAAGGAGTACGGAGTAATGTAATGGAAATGTCTCGAAGTTTTCCAAAAAATGTAATAAAGCCGGATTTTTTGGTATAGCGTTGTTAAAAGATTTGTGATATACGGTTTTGCGGTGGATGTGCGGGATAGCCAACAGATAGAGCCACTTGGCATCATTCCAAACAGCACGGCGTATTCATAAAAAGTGACAGGTTTTGCCGACGTCCATTTTGCATTTGCATTTATCCGTTTAATTACTCCCTTGAATGGAAATTAATACGGGAATTATCGCAATTTATTATTGGCAAGTAATAAAACTGGAACATTGTTTCCGTAATCCTTTTTACAGTTGCGTGCCTGTATCAACACAAAAGTTATTGCGCGATACTAGCTAATTGAAAGAATCTTACTGATTCCACTGTGGATTTATGATTGAGTTGTTATCTGTTTAATATATAAAAGTTTAAGTGTTATATAAATATAGTACACTAATGCATATATGCCATATGTAGTACCTACCTAAGTTTGATATTCGCATATTCAAGTCAAAATGTGTGATAGTTGTGTCCACAAAGCATGGAATTAAATTAAGCTCATAGAGATCCGCTGTCTCTAAGACCGTGTTTTGATATAATGTTCCCTAGAATAGAGCATAGTTTTATATTCTATAGTTGCGAGTGAAGAATCTTGCGATTACTACGAATAATAATGATTCGTAGTAATCGGTAATTCGGAATCGATTAATTAAGTCGTTTTTCAAAGCAATTACTCGCTATGTCTGAAATTTTTATCTAGAAGTGATATTATATCTAATAATCGATGCATAGATATTGTTATAAAACTCGGATGATGTCAAAACGTCGATATAAGGTGAAAGGCTTTTGTGTCGTTCGACAGCGATAGTTAATGTGCTTACCGGGTGGCGTAGATTTTGATGAAAGCCTATTATAGTATCTGCCTTTGTGTCTATGATGTTAGTTCAATAATATACCTAATCCCATAACTGGAAAACTGCAGCATTATATACATAGATATAATAAAAATATACTAGCGGTCGCCAAGTGGCCAAAATTTGACCATAATTGATTTAAATTTTAAGTTTGATCGTTATTATATATACTGCGAAGTTGCAATAGGTACTTTAGGTATGTAACCATAGTTACGAAGAATTGTACGACATCAGCCGAACCATGCCGAACTACTACGAACGCGATTCGACTGCGTGTGTCAAATGCGTGTTTGTTGCTGTTTTACCATTAATTTAATTGCATATTTTATAAAAATATTAGGATGCGCCAGTCCTTCTCCATATAAACTTTAACTGTGCCAAATTTCATACTCCTACGCCCGCGCAATTTTTGTAAAAAGGGGTACAAAGTTTTTGCTTCTCGTGTTAATATATAGATTTGCAATTAGCGAATACTAATAATAAAAAAGATTTCAAATTTTAAAAGACTTTCCACATTCTTTCATATTTAAGGATAAAATCTTTTATTGTTTGAATGACTTAGTGATTGAGCGCATAATGTGTATTTTCGGCCATTATATAATATTTGTTCTATTAAAATCGGTTAAGAACGTACTGATATATAGCTTGATCTCTCTTTGGTAAGAGATTTGATATAAAGTGGAGTTCAGCATTGTTGGTTGTTGTTTTCGCCTATTAACAGTAACAAAACTTAGGTTGATATTAAATTTAATAATTGACAACACGGAATTCTAAGAACGTCAAACAAGAAGTAGGATTAAACATTTTCATTATCATTAGTCTTGGTTTGTAAGAGCCCTTAGGCTATAATTAAGTTTTATATAGTCAGTAAGTATATTGTTAAAGCAGAAATAGGTATATCACAGTCATCTTATACAATTATTGGTCTTTGTAGTTTAAGCACGTATAAAAAACTATATGTTACGAGACAACTATCGAAATAATTTCTATAAAATACTGCACAATATCATTTTAAATGAAAAGAAACCCGTTACTTTTCCATTCCGGTATTGCTTTATGTTGATAAGTTCAACAAAGAAGGCGGTGAAATACGAATAAATTTATTCAGCGTCGCAAAATTGAAATCTCAGGTGGTCGGCCTGCCCGCTTCCTGGTGCATCCACCCTCTGTAGACCCCCCTTGCCTCCTCATCTTGGTATCATGTCGAAGGCAGGGAGGCATTTTGAAAAGGCGCGAGGGATCTTTTTGTATTGGTCAGGTATCATCTTAGATTTGTATTCTACAGACAACCTTCCACCCTAGGAACGATCCAGCGTGATTTTGTAAAAATCTATGTTGTGTATCATCGAATTTTATGTTTTCCAAAGTTGCACATGTTTTAAAATAAGCAACTCGTATTTGTGCAACAGAATCGTGATCTCGTATGTTGCGGGCAAATAGATATCCATATATTCATGATTTCATTACGGCCGTTTTGAAAATGGTATGTCCAAAAACAAAAATGATATTATCATTTTATAAATTTTGTATTTGGTGTACACACTGTACAATGTACATGTTACATTGTACAGTGTGTAAATGGTACGGCAATACACGGATTTGAAGTTTATATTCTTCATGAGAGCTCGAGTTATATCCAAATTCATTTGTGACTCGGTATTAGTATGGATATCATAGCTGCTGGAAAGTATGACAAATACACTGCAAATAGAATAAATTTAGTTACATCGTTTGATTCGCATCATGACGTGGCAAATAGGCACATGATCTGCTTGATGATAAGCAGTTATTGTAGCCTATACTTATGAACAGGCCAGACGGACGGGTGTAGGAGAAAGAAGGATGGATAGGTGCTCGTCCCGGAAGCCCCGTGGTATACATTTGTGCGCGATGCTGTTGTTCCAAGTTCGATTCACAAGTTGTGCAGTATTTAATTATGTGTTGTGTGTGTAATTTCTCAGAAGCAACACGGAGTTTTCATCTGGGACTTAAAAAATCGTTTATATATCACTTTAGAAACTGATGAAACTTATACTGGTGTGATTTTATGTCCTTAAAACTTTTTACTCAAATTAACAATACTTAATGAGACTAAAATATAGTATATCACTGTTACTTAAAAAGGAAAAATATATGAGACATTGCTAGATTCCAATTCCCAACGATATCATGCATAAAGTTGTGTATTGTAGCAGCTCAAGTATACGGTGCAGATATCTATGCAATAAAAGTGGCGATGGTGACACGAGACGAATTTCGTTGGAAACGAGCACAAATAAGATTTGTGAGCGTGTGTAAGTACGAAGGTAGCGTCGACGCTTCAGATTTTCGTACATATGTTGTGGAAAGATTTACGAAATGAAGGATTTTGATACCGAGCGACGGAGGGTCTAACTCGATTTCACGTTAGATACCTGCGCAGAATTGTGACGAGCTAGATGCTTCATATTTTTACCTATACGTAAGTAGGCACTTCTCAACGGAAATTGAAATCATGTGCTTACCAGCTCACAAGACGGATATCGACATTAGACACGCAGCGCCACCTAGCAGAACGTCATCTCGTGTATTAAAGGCACTTAAAATTTAGAAGGCTCCATACCCTTTGAAAGCAACATCATTTCGCTTTTAATTATGCTGTCAAGTCTTAGAATACCAGATGTAATTACAAACCTATTGTGTCTGGCCGCCGGTGTGCCGCTGCGATTTAATAGGTTAAAGACAATTGCCGAACTACGGATTGAGCCCGCTATGCCATACTTTACATTACATTGCGTTGTCTATACTCCATTTGGTTAGGTACTTAACTAAAGGTAAACAATCTTGATGTGACTTTTTACACACTTATTAAACAAATAAACTACAGCTAACTAAGGGTTCAATTGATTTAGTAATCATTATTATTGAATTTACCAATGTAAATACAACAACTCAGTATAAAAAGACACATCAAGATCGTTTACCTTTAGTTAAGTACCTAACCAGATGGAGTATAGGTGTTTCATCTCTAAAAACTGACATCGTAACTTAATGAACTGCGACTGTGGTAACCATAGCACCATACGTAGCAGCATTGTGAATAAACTGTAGTAGAGAACGTAACGGTCGCCTGCCGCAGTACCGTACGTAGCAATTTTGAATCTGGCGTAGCAGTGAACGTAGCAGTATGATAACTGCCGTAGCTTTTAGCTAAGCGATTTGTGATTGTATCTGTTCTAGCAGAGAATGTGTCGGTATTGCAACTCTTTAGCTGCAAACCTAGTGGATTTGTGATACGGTAGTACCGATTATTATATCTGTTGTATTGTAGCTGTCGTAGCAGCGTACGTAGCGGGTGTGCCACTGTAGCAGCAGCGCCTGTAGGCGGTTTTAGTATGACGTAGTAAATCAACCTCCATCTGAGTATTTATGTTATGTCTTTTGATAGTGATAGAAAAAGAATTGAGAGGATATTGCGGTTCAGTATTTCAGTAATCTCTTTAGTAGACTGTATATAACGATAAAAAAGCTCAATGCTTCAGGCACCTTTCGCCTAAATATATTGAGGTCCACTTTCAGCCTATTACTTACAGCCTAATATTCGATTTTCAATATCGTGTTTGTCATGTGATGTATATAACTTAAAGAATATTTTTTCGATTATTTGGTTTGAATATTCTGACCGTCCTCATCTACAGTCAAAGATAATATATTCTGTCAACCGACGTACGGATCTCAATTTTATATTAACTAATTCTTTTGCTCTTTGCATCGCCGACAATTTATTCTAAAGATCGATACATTGCAACTATTGGGGTGACTTTTATCTTCGCACAGCCATTCAGTTTAGATCGAGAACTTAAAATGAACCGTGATACCAACAATGAACTATTTTATAATAATTATTTTTTATACTTTGGAAACGTAACAAACATACATAGACGATTTAAAAAAAACCTTGCTGAATTCAGCCCAATAACTTTAACATCAGATCAGATTAAAGACACTATAGATTATCATCAAAGTCACATCATCACTACACATCAAAATATACACACTTGGTCAATATATAATTCTAGATCAAAATATAACGCGATTTAAAAACCATTACCGTCGATTCTATTTTTAAATACGAACACACTATATTCAGGATTATTAGATACTAAAAATACATATTTTATAAGCTTAGTATAAAATCAATACGATAGCTAGAAGTGGGTGAAATTCAACTTCTTCGATTTGCTAAGGCAAAGTTATAGGTTAAGCCAATAAAAACGGTTTAATAAAAATAGAAATTGGAAATCATTGAGAGAGCGAGCTGTAAGAAACGTATCTAGTAAATGAGCTGTTTTTCCTGCTTTTGACTGCATGCATGGCGTATTGGATTAAGCGGTTGCATCGCCACTGCCGCTACGCCGTGTACAGTGGGTTCGATTTCTACACTGTACGAAAATTGGGTGAGCTAAAAATTGTTGTTCCGAGTTTGGGTAGTTCTTTGTATCCGTTGTTTGTATATTAGTAAGGTCACCTGCGATATTGGAACAAATCTAACAGCGAGAGTTTCTTAAGAAAATGCTTATGTAAACCTTTTGGTTAACAAAGAGGACATCGAATTTACAGCCCATCAGTTAATTAATACTAACTACAAACTGAGCGCTTAATACTTGTCTAGACTAGAAAATCTTTTCGCTGATACTATAACATCTCCTCATAGAAGCTTTTTAGTGCAGGAACACAATATTAGGTTGTTTAATGTACTGCGATTTGTCATGGAACTACCCGTCTCTCGAACTTCTTAGAAGAGAAAATAAAAATGGTCTAAGACAATTTTCTCCGCGAAGAAACCCGAATGGCAACAAACAAAAATACACTCGTTATACATTTTGTGTCTTCTCATAACAAACCGAGTCGGTCGCAGTATATTTTATGAGTGCAGCATGTATCCGAGGGTTGGTGTACCCGCACCGTCGCCGGATATTGGGATATTGGGAATAACTTGTGGATTTGACGCCCCGCCGAGAGCTTCCACTACCTACACACTTTTATTACGGGATCTGCTTTTAGCGAAAGCCTTTCATACTTATATGCCAAGCCCACGTATTTCAAGAGAAATAATAAGTAAGCAACGTTATTTACGTTTTTTGGCAAAACTTCTGGTAGGTGCTTACTCTGGTGAAATTGATTCTATATTTAGGTAAGACGTGAATTCTTATAACTGTTTTTATTGCTTTTGCGGGTGGAGTACCTATTCCGTTTTGCTTGTAGTAATGGTATACAAGCGAAATGATGTTTGTTTGACCTTTACGTTTTCTTCAAAGGTGAAACAAAACGACGTGTTGTTGTTAATGAAAAGTAGCGGAAGGAATTAAGAGCAAATGTAAATTTTTGCTGGAGCTATGTTTATGTATATATAAGTGTATTGTATGTTCAGCATGTTGTAATTAGCTTTTTACAATTAGGTAACACAGAACAGCCTTGCTATATATAAATATATGTTGACACAAATTGTGGTAAGTCTTATATTTTATTTTGAGATGATTATGTAAATTTTTACTGTTTAATTTGGTATTTACTTGCTACTTATATATCTGTAGTTTATTATCAAACCTACAATAGCGTTATATCTTGTGGTTTCAACAACAAACATCATATACAAGTTCACTTGCGCGGTTGTATGCATCGTCTATACGATCAATGCAAGCCGCGCAAGTAAACTAGTAGAAAAATAAGCGATTAACTTGCGTAGGTAAATAACTCGCTAGCTTGCATCCACGCCAGCTACAGCACCATTAACTTGTCAAATTAATCATATCACATGATAAAATAATTGTGTCTCAACGCCAATGGACGACTTATAGTGATTTCTACCAAAGAACGTTGCGATGGACGAATAGTTCATTATAATACAAAATAGGTTTTTAAATAAATAAATATGTAGAATATAATCTAAATTAGATATACTTATTTACTAAAGAGAAAACTTTCGTTTGTTTTTAATAGATAAACTACTGAACCGGTTTTAATAATTCTTTCTCCATTAGAAAGCTACTTTACAAAGAACTCGCGTAGCCTGAAGCCTGATCTGCCATAACTTTCCGTTATATAACATCAGGTTACGAGCCACGGGAGCGTATCAGTCAAATTATAAACTTGAGTGAAACCGCGGAGGCAGTATTAAAGGAATATTAAACGAGATGGGTGTAAAAACCCAGGATTCAACCTCTTCGTCTTCAAGTGACAATTTTTTTTATCAGCTTTTTGTAATGTCCCACTGCTGGGCAAAAGATTCTCCCAAGCCTCTACCATGGACTTCCAAATCACTCTGTTGGTGGATATCCTATGATCTTATGACCTTGACCTCTCGAGGGTCTATTGACCCACAGAACCCATATTCAAACTCGACCGAGGGACGACCTCAAGGTCGCAATATCGCACACCAAGTTACAAGTCAATCGGTCCAGTGGTTCCGGAGCTATGCCTGTCACTTACAAACTGTCACTAATAGACAAACACACAGACCCACATAGTGTTTTCATTAACCTCTTCGAAGAAGACCCAGAGGTTAATAAATCTATTGTACATACATAGCTATAATTATATATATTACTTATATTTATTAAGTTTAGCTTTACCTTGACAGTAACCTTTCAAGTTGTAGTACGTGTGCCTCGGATGCGCGTCCGGATTGTCGAACCTTCTACATATTATGTATGTATTCACCGCGCTCCCGCGCTTCCATTCTCAATCCGCAGTATTGATGTCATACTGTCATGTGAAGGATATTAAATTTAAAAACGATATGAAGTTGCGGGTAACTGATATAGCAATAGTTCTAGTATACTAAGATTGATTATATAAGGGTTTGCAATGTTTAGGTAAAATGTTAATGAGGAATATAATAAAAGACAATCAATGAGAAGCAGGGCCCGGAATTTTGTTTGTTTGGCCGGGGCATCGCTCGCGTCAATCTAGATTTTATCTTCTGGATGAAAGGTATGTTCGTACCCCTGACGACGTGTATGCGAAATTGCATGATGTATCGAGTAGGTAGTTAAAGCGTGAAAGCGTAACAAACACATTTGCATTAATAGTATTAAAAAGGATTATAGTCTTCACCGAGCTTGCAAGCACTTATGGGTGATTGTAGATATTATAACACAATACTATCATAGTATTACTAGTATTTCTGCGAAGACAACTCTTGGGTTGATTATGTTGTGTATTGTAAATATGCTCGCTCTAACTCAAGTTTATCAAGTTGATCCTCAGTAAGCCTAAGATATATTTGATTGGTAAAAGTAATTATTTAAAGAATCCCGGATTGTGGACACTTTTTTATCATTCGCTGTTATATAACTACAAAACACGTATATCAAGAGCAATTATAAATGTAAAATACTAGTTTTTGACCGCAACTTTACTCGAGATTACATGTTTGTCTGGATAAAGGTTACTCTATGTCTGTTTCTGTACCACTGACAACGTGTATGTGTTTCTTGTACGGTCGAGCAGTTAAATCGTGATAGCATAAACAAACAAACTCACGTTTGCATTTATAATATTATAATTAAGTTTTACAATAAACTGTACAAATATCGTAGATTCCATTGACTACTTTGAAACTAATATAAACAGCTATTTACCCTAAACTTGCCGAGATCTTATTGGTGCTTATTAAGAATAGAAAACTATTTTAAATGGTAACTTCTCTCAAAGTTGTATGCAAAATCTAGTGTTATTACATATTAGACTGAAAAATATTACGTCGTATTCTTGAGTATAAATGAAAAAGTTCCGACAGCAGTTTGGACAAAGTTATGTCAGTCAGTAACCAGAAAATGGCGTATTATAGTAAAGTACTCAACAACATAAGTTTTAATGTTTGTATAGCTGTCAACACCATTAGTCGCGTGAAAGTTTAGTATATATTATGTAAACTAAGGAAGGATTTGAATTAAAACAATAATAGCTTTCCCCAAAGCTTAATCCCTATACAACTAGACTACCCACATTATCAACCAATATGATGTCATTGATAGTCCAATGCCGCATAACTTATAATGTCAAATATCGCTTAGGTACGTTCCTTTCGTCAATTTTACAGTAGGAGGAAAAACAGATTTTCTAAAGAACTATTTTCGAGAGGATTTTCCCTTAGCTTTTTGTTATGTCCCACTGCTGGGCAAATGCCTCTGCCTTGGACTTCTAAACCAATCTGTTCGAAGAAATTCCCTGCCAGCCCCTTTCGAAGACGTCTAAGTCATCTCGCCAACACCGTTTATGTCTGTCCCGACTGTCTTTTGGCACCCAATTGGTCACAATTTGTGCCCGCCTCTCTGGGTGCATGCGGCAGATGTGCCGACCCAGTCCCACTTCAGCCTGGCGGATTTCACACCTATGTCAATTATGCATGTTTTGGAGCGAAGAGTAGTGATTCGGACGTGGTCTGTCTATTTGACTCCGAGAAGGTATAAGGTATATTTTAATCCTCTTGAATTTAAGCGCTAATTTTAAACTCACTATCAGTTACCTGCAGCCGCAAAAACTTAATTTTGCTTTTTTTGTACATACGGTACAAGGCAATGTAAGTTACGCTGTATTGGATTATCGGCGACGATAAGATACTATTAGACTCAGATAGATTAAAAAATACTTCGTACCGTAAGACGATTAAACTGCATTAGCAATAGATAGACGATGGCTTAATCCATTTTGCCATGTACCCCAATAAAGTATTTCATAAACTTGTATACAAAGGTTGAGTAATATAAGCTTAAAGAAATGTTTGAATAATTTACGAATGAAAACAAGAAATGCTCCGAGTGGAAGTAAAAGAGTAAGCTTGATTTAAATACTTATTAAAGTTTTAATATTAAAGCAGCTCCTTTGAAGTAGTTTAATAGTTACACTGGATGTTGCTCAGATCGTAGTTTTAATATCGACATAAATACAAACTCTTTGAATATCGGTCCATTAATATTAACTTTGTTTTTATAGATCGCTGTTGCAAATCTACTTAAAATTGCTTCTTCGCATGCGTAGTAAATATAAAAAGGTTGTAAAGAAATGGCAATTTAATTAACTAACTTTCTTATTAGCGAATATTTTTTGTAGAGACTCTCTCTAAAATTGTTTCTTTAAGCGTATTTGATGTTAATAAAGGACAACCAAACATAACACATAGTCGTATTTATAGTATTAGAGTATGAACTCAATTTAAAATAAGCAATACAATATATCAGGACTGGACGCAGTAAGCAAACTAATTAATTTTAAGCAATTGAAGCCATACGGCCGCGCAGCGCCCGCAACTGGATAAAATTAACCGTTTACCGGCGCTCGAACAAACTATTCCATATTTAACTGTGGTTAGCTGCACTTTAACTAGCGTTATAAGGGTTGTGACAGCGAGGCGGCAGTGCGGCCCGCCCGCGCCCGCGCCCTCGCCGCGCGCAAGCCTTATATTAAATGATAATAATGGAAGTTACCGCTTACCGACCGAGGGCAGTGAAAGATTTATTTACGCTTAGAAACTCATTTGCCGGCGAACCCCAAAATAAAAAGCAACTCAACAGCTTGAAAAATATTATTTGAGTAGATGTGGGCGAGGGAGGCCGGTATCGCGTAATGTCCCCTAATGTGCGCGCATAAAAAATCCAACGCCGGCCGCGAATTCTCTTCAAATGGACTAAATTTTATGCAAATTTTCTTTATGATCTTTTGGCGTTTGACGGGGATTAACGCGACGGGAGTATTCGACAGTTTTATCTTTTTGACGACGACATAAAAGGGTTCAGTTATATGCCTCCACTCAAAGATAATATTTGAAATGGCGTTCTCTCATACACTTACAGCTTTTGCTAATTATACATTTAGGTTAATTGGGGTGTCAGCTAAGTATTATTCTATGACATGTTTGGGGACGCTGAAAGTGTTGTTGAAATGGTCAGTTTGCCTAGCAAACGCATACCTATAACTTAACTGCTTACTTTTTAAGTTCTCATTCATAAAAGATGTAACAGTGTAGGTTAGTCATACTTCAGACATATTATGTTAAATACACTTTAAACGAAACAAATAATATTCGTTTTAATAAACGCAGTTTATTTCGATCTAAATAGACCTAAATAACTTAAGTTTTACATAATATCGACGGCTGAAAGGCTATTTGACATAAGCGCCATTTTAATGCGATAATAACTTATACACATATTTGAAATCAGATTTTTCTGATTCTGATTAATTATCGCAAATAATGGCGCTTAAGTCAAATAGCCTTTCAGTCGTCGATAGAATAAAAAGTTAATATTAATTAAATAATTATAAAATATATACAAAACAGTATTAGTTATTACAAGCAGTTAGTTAATGAGATAAATAAATATGTATCTAGATATACTAAATTGCCAGATAGAATTATACAAACGTAGTTTTATAATTATATAAGTATGAGAAATAGTAATAACATAATATCTAAAATATACAGAACATTATTAGTTTAGTATTCATTACTTATTATCATATTTAAATACAAAATTAAATGTATTCAAATATTCAGATAAACATTTACTGGTTAATATTGTTACATCTTGTGAAATGGACGAAAATGTCTTTAGAACGATGCATGTAAAAAGAAAGCTTGTCGCACTGTAAGACAATTGAATTATTGATGCAAACTACCACATTCAAATGATTCTTAACATGGTCAAATACGCAGTGCATGCAATTAAGTATACCTAGTGACGGCAATTCATTCGGATTGTAACTGTGCACGAAAATTAGTGTGGTACTGGTGCCGTGTTACGAGTTAAGAAATTTTGAAAAGACCAATATGCTCCTTGCTCATTATGCCTCCTGCCGTGGATTGAACGGAGAGTCGTTGGACCGAAGCACCAACTGGAATACATCATCACGAAGGGTTGAAAGCGGGGAAGACGGAATGATACTAGTGAAACAGTAGCGGTTAGAATGGAGCAACCCGATGTCTTGAAGATTGCAGTGCTACATGAGAATGTTTTCTACAGCCAAGGCTTAGGCTGTTAGTGCATCGTTATGTCCATCAGTCAACTACTTTTTAAGTTTTGCGGTCATGGTAGCTGATTTGTTATACAGGATGTCCGGTAATTAATGGATAACCTTGAAATGTCTTATAGTAGAACAAACGGCCGGTCAGAAATAAAGATGTGGTCAGAAGAAAGAAAGAAAATATATTAAAAAGTGCAATAGCTAGTCATACTTCAAGACTATATGACCTGGTTTCACAAAGTTGAAAGTTTTATAAACGATTTAAAAGGAATTGTATTAATTTTTGGTGATATTAATTTAAATAGTGCTAATTTAGTTGTTAAAAATTATTATTGTTATTTTATGTCTTTTTGCAGCCTGAATGAGAAGAATACAGTGGTTAATTTGCATGGAGGAATGTTAGATGTAGTATTGGTCCGAGATAGCGTAGATGTGCGTGATGTTACTGTCACTCCTACTGATGGTACAGTGTTTCCTGACGCTTATCATCCACCGTTGGAGGTTGAGGTAAGAATCAATTCTGCATATTGTTCTGATCTGATTGAGCCAAGTAATATCGACGCCACTAGGGATTGGAATTTTAAGAAATGTGATAATGACCTCTTGTTTACATTACTTTCTACCCAATCATGGAATCAAGTTTTAGAATGCAACAACCCATGTCAGGCGACAGAGTATTTTTATGAAATAATTTATAGTATTTTTGATCAAGCAGTGCCAAAAAATAGAAGATCAAAAAACAAAACTAAAAGATATCCTGTGTGGTTCACGAAGGACATTATTAAGGATTTACGTCGTAAGACTAAACTTCATGCTATGTGGAAACGCGATAACTCGTCCGACACATACAAATATTTTTCTAATTTGAGAGCCCAACTTAAACACCGAGTCAAAATTGCGTATAGTTGTTACACAAACACGATAGAAAAGGAGTTAAGAACGAACCCGCATAAATTCTGGAAGTACGTGTCAAACTTGCGCACAAAGAGTGGTTTTGAACCCTCTATTACGTCTAATGGAGAAACATTTAAAGGTATCCAAGCGGCTGAGATATTTGCGAAATACTTCTCAAGCGTTTTCCTCCCGGAAAAACCATCACTAGATGTACAGCAGATAACCGGTCATGCTAGTAAGGATAGTAACTATGTAAATATAACAAACTTTACTCCGTATGATGTTATAGGAAGCATAAATAAATTGAAAAACTCCAGTTCAACAGGTCCAGATAAAATAATGCCCAATGTACTCAAACGTGGCAAAAAACATCTATGTCTACCTTTGTACCATATCTTCAATCTGTGTTTTGGAACGGGGCTCTATCCACCTCAGTGGAAGATTTCAAGGGTTACCCCGATACCTAAAAGCAGTAATTACGGATCTGTGGAAGAATATCGGCCTATTGCTATACTATCTGCACCCGCTAAAGTCTTCGAGAACATACTGCACAATTACATTTACTCTCAGGTCAATAAACATCTATGTGATGAGCAACATGGGTTTAGATCCAAGCGCTCAGTCAACACAAACCTGCTGACTCTTGTCGATTTCATATCAACAAGACTAGATCGAGGCAGTCAAGTAGATGTCCTATACTTCGATATAAAAAAGGCATTCGATCGTGTGAATAATGACATACTACTTGCAAAACTCTGCTCTATTGGTATCGCTCCAAAACTACTTTGCCTTCTCACAGACTACCTGCGTGACCGTCAGCAGTATGTGAAGCTTGGTTTGTATGAATCTAAACCATTTCATACACGCTCTGGAGTGAGTCAGGGATCAGTTCTTGGGCCTTTGTTGTTCCTTATAATGCTAAACGATATGCCAACAGTGCTCAAACATGCAAAATGTCTCCTCTATGCGGACGATCTAAAGTTGTTTTGCGAAATACAGTCCGCATTTGATTGCCAGGCACTTCAACGAGATATCGAAGCCATAAACAATTGGACTCTTGATGCAAAAATGGAGTTCAATAAGAGTAAATGTTGCATTATGAGTTTTGGACGAAAGAGGCATCGAATCCTCTTTCCTTACAACCTAAACGGCGATCCTATCAACAGAGTTGAAAGTATGAAAGACTTAGGCGTGATATTTGACCCTAAATTGACCTTTCACGAGCATATCATCTTAACCGCTAAGGAATCCTTTAGACGACTTGGGTTTATCCTCAGGAATGCCAGGGACTTTCACGGTAATGATGTAGTCAGAACACTCTACCAGTCGCTAGTACTAAGTAAATTAGAATTTAGTGCCTGCGTCTGGAATCCACACGAAAGTACCTACGTCCTCTTACTAGAGAAGGTCCAAAAGGCTTACCTGAGATTTTTATACAAACGCATTAACGGGTACTATCCATTCATGTATCCCACACAGTATCTCCTAGGTAGCCTGGAGTACAATTCACTTGAGGTTAGACGAAGACTTGATCAAATCAGAACAATGTGCAAAATATTACTTGGTGTCATTGAGGCCCCTCAGCTCCATGACAAGGTATGTCGGTTTTACGTGCCCGATAATTATCGACGTAGCAGGAGGCACAAGTTATTTGCACCACCTTCTTACCGCACCGTGGCACACAGAAACTCACCCGTTCCTCGGGTACTTACCGCACTCAACGCTATCTTGGACGCAAATCCGAATTGTGATTTGTTTGCGGATGGATGGAAGGCGATTATGTCAGTATGCTTGGAGTTTTGTGAGAGATCTGTACGCTAGTTGATTGTTTTTAAAATAAATATACCTTAATTAGTGTAATTGGCTTGTAGCCGTTCTGATTAAGGATGCTTTTAAATAAATAAATAAATAAATACTTTTGACTGTTGTAACCTTTAGTGTGGTTTCTTAAGAGATCTGTTAATATAAAAGGAACAGGCCACGCCGTAGGGGCGTGGTGTCCCTAGGTGAATTTAAAGCGAGAGAAATAATAATAGAAGGTATGACAATTACACTTTTAATGTATTTAGATTACAAGTATAAGAGTAACAATCTTTACTATATAACTATAGTCAGGGCGTGGTTTGCTAAAGACTTGCTTCGTGGTCCTTGTACAATCAGGACACTTAACTGAAGGTGTGGAGCCGGGCCGGAAGAAGACAAGTCCAGGACGCGATCGGGCTTATATATCGCTACCGCCGGGCAGGAGGGGAAGGGGGGCGCCAGCCACCACTCCGACTCGCACGCAGCCGTCATGGCACGCGCGGTCCGCATGACACTGTCTATCTATTAGCATAATTAGTGTTTAATAATAAAACAAAAAAACCGATGGAATTCATTCATTTATAATCTCAGGTAGTAGTTAGGATAGATTTCTTTCATATTTTTTTCTGAAGGGCCATCAGTTTTACTATATGACATTTCAAGATTATCCATTAATTACTAGACAACCTGTATATACAGACTTCACTTTGCTTTCGCTTCGCTCGCAAAAAGCACTTATTTCTGGATAAATAGTACCTATCCTATGGCCTTTTTTGTATACCTGACAACGTGTATGCAAAATATTCACGATGATCGGTCGAGTAGTTAAGGCGTGGAAGCTTAACAAACAAAGTCACGTTCACAATTAAAATATTAGTTATGATTAGGATATACATAAATAATTGTTTCTCGTTTTCACTGGCAAAGAAAATTGTCGTCCTTTGGCCAGTCTTTGTTGAATATGGGTCCAACACAGAAGGCCTTAAGATAATTTTATTATAAAATAGGATTAGACATCTACCAGGGCCAGTTCATAGCTGCACTATAGAAGCACAATAATGAACTGGTCGCGGTAGATGTAACACTATTGCTAGTTATGGAAGCTAATAAATCAGGATATAAACTTGCGTGGTTAATGAGCTGGTACAAGCTGCAGCTGGGGCAAGGTGTGTTGTATGCTTCAGCATCAATTATTTACAAATATTTTGTTATATAAACAATACCTACTAGCTTTTGCTCGCGGTTTTGCTCGCGTAAAAGGCTGTTAGCTTATGTTAGTAACAGTACTTATTTTTAGAAGAAATATATCCTATGTTACTCGAAGATAATATATCTTTCTGGTAAAAGAATTATGAAATCAGTTGATTAGTTTTTGAGCTAAACCCCTACAAACAAACAAAAAACAAATCTTTCTTTTTATAGTATTAATAACAATTGCACCTTGATCAACATATTGATAACATAATAAATAATGCATACCGCTTGTATGGATTCGTAATGAGATCTACAACCGAATTTAAACGTACGAGCACTTATATCCATTTATATAAAGCCCTGATCAGATCCCAGCTGGAATACGCTGTTGTTGTTTGGAATCCACTGTACATGAAATACGTGGGTAACGGTGTGAGTGCACATTAATTTCTATGTAATTATTTAAACTGCTTAGATTAAGGATAATGTGTAACTGTTTGTTTGTCCCTAATAAATAAAATAAAATAAAATAATAATAAACAAACCCCTCTGGGACAGTCGTTATCTTATCATCATCACAGTACACTAGCTTATAAACTACCACCTACGCCTTGTAATATAAACAAAAAAATGTATCACCAGGTTCAATGAAAGCGCACAAACCGCAGGGCAGCTTGTGGCGAGCTAAATGTGAGTGGCGACACTGCGGTCCTGAATGTCTCAGAGAGTCGGTTAGGGCCTCGATCCAGTAACCTCGAACCAGTAACGGCAAGTCGGGTCCCCGACTTGCCGTTACTGGTTAGTTGGGGTGGAACTTCAAGAACGCCCATATTATTCTCAACTCTTTCTAGCCTTGGTCGGCCGGTTGGGGAGAGGCCGCTAGAGCTACATGCTTGGGGGTGGTAGTGTCATTTTCAAGGGCATAACTACGGGGAAACCCGCTCCGGGTCTCCGTTGTCACGAGACCAGTGATGGTGAAACCGGCGCCAAATCGCTCAACATCCCTAGCCGCTCACACCGGTGTTGCCCTCTGCTGCTGGTTTGTATGCCTATCGTGGCTATTCAGGGGGCCCATCGAGTGAGTTGGCTTGTCACCGTCTATCCATTCGATTGATGCTATTAGAGTATTCAGGGTAGGCGCCGTTTTATCATCTATAGTTTCCAATATACCAGTCCATTAAAAACCTATACCCATAGCCCATATTATAATAGAATCCATACGTAGCAATATTCCTACGTCTGCTGCAGCTAGTGCCGCAGTGGGCGTTCCATCCCACATTTGATTAAAACTCTCGAAGGGCCTGATCATGTTAGACCCATGTCTCCGTCTAAGCCTCCCAAACGGCCGGATATTTTCCTAACTTATTAGGGAAATACCAGTGAAAGAGAAACGCATAATAATAATATTGGCAGACGTCACATATCTTTGAGAACATTATTGAGAATTCTTAGGCATGCAGGTCTCCTCACGATGTTTTCCTTCACCGTTAAAGCAAGCGATAATTAATTATTTAATATAACATAAAATACATAACTTCGAAAAGACAGAGAATAGTATTAGTATAGATAAACTTTTTATAAAAGCGTTCATGATATATGGCCTGTTTCGAGTGGTGAGATCACATGTAAATAATGGATCGGATTTTTTAATGCTTAATGGGTTTAGTAAAAGTTCTACAAATATATTTCTTTTATGATACACTTTCACCTTGATCTTTAGAATGTATTAACACATTTTAAAAATAAAAAGCTAATAATTTATAACATTAAAATCTCAAAATATGATACATAATTGCGTCGCTGCTACTCGAAATAGACGTGATTTCGTAAACGCTCTTGATAAAAAATATTCTCTACCTCTAACATAATAATTGTAGTTCAACGCCTCTATCGGAACTAATAGTATAATATAATAATAATAAATTAATATATTACCATCTCTTTGAGTGCACATATCCATGCATCCAATTTTAGATACATACATACGCGCCTTAATTCCTAAAGCGTAGCTGGAAGTGTATTTCACCCACATTTCGCTGGATTTGTTCTAACGTCCCACGTAAGCCTATTGGTGCATGCAGGGCAAAGTCCTAAACTTCGTGCTGCCGTTAAGAGTATCTTGACAGTATGTCCCAATAACACTTTGCCCGAATGTAATCTGAGAACTCATTCCACTCTCTTCTTTTCTATCCAGAACAATACGTGCTAGAGTGATGTCTAAGCACGTATTGTATTTTACACAGCAGAACCGATTACAGCGCGTATCAAGAAGCTCCAACTATCATTGCCAAACTAGTAAAACTTGAAACTTTGCCGAAATATATATTTTTATTACTTCGATCCTGGGTCCTTGAAGCGTTGCGTGAAAAAGCACATCCTTAGGTCGTCAAAGAAGAAACCTTGGCCCCACATCAGTTGTAATGAGGACGTGTTATAAAGGGTTTTGCTCGTGGACTACACAATTGCATACCTTCAGGCGGATTGTAGATATTTTGAATGGCAACAATAAAAAAAAACGGCGGTCGCATTCACTTCACGGCACACAGGCCTTTGTATAATGATAATGATATATATCTGAAAAAATAATAACATTTATTATATTCACAAAAAAGTTAGAAAATGTTTAGTTACCCTGTGTTACCCTGTCGACACAAAAGATCCCACTGGGTCGAAGTGTCGCCGGTCTGTACTGACTGGCCCCCCACACAAGATAAGATAAGATACCCTGTGTTTCCATTATTACGTTGATGATCATAAGTTCTCAATGTTTCTTCGAGATGTTGTCATATTGCTTCTTTAAATGTGAAAGTGGCAATTATTGTATTATGTAAAAAATAATGACGCTGTTGCAAAAACGTGCTGAACAATAATAATAAATTTTCGCTTAGCTTCTTAAGAACATTATCTAAAAAGCAGAACCGCATATTTTCCCGCTTATATTCGCTAAAGGGCCTTGCAGACTTCTGTATGGTACAGACAGCGATATAAGTCGATAAACACATGCGTTAGTTTGATTGCCTCTATCTTACAAAATTATAACAAATGATAGATTTTATTACGTACCAGTAATAGATAAATAATTATATATAATCACAGTTATAAATATTTTAATTAATAAAATATTACCTTCAATTATCTATGTTGCTGACTGTACCTTATATTTATGTTGCCATTTCGCCTGCTATACCAAGGTCCCACATAAAATTGTGCGAATCAATTTCCGCCAAGGGATGCATCATACCTCATTATTGAACTTATATTTTATAACTAGATGCGCCCGCGGTTTCACCCCCGTTTATAATTACTGCGCCGTTCCAGTGGGTCGTAGCATGATGTTATACAGCCTAAAACTAAAGGAATTTTTCAATTCGAACCAGTTCCTGAAATTAGTGCATTCAACCAAACAAACAAACTAACAAACTTTTCAGCTCTATAATATAAGTATAGATTTATAATTCAAGATATTATTCTATTTTATTTGTTTGTTTCTATAGCCTATCACGACTGCAGGCAAACGGCCAAGTCACATATGTTGACTAAGGAGTAAAGTTTGTGAAGTTAGGGTTTGTAAAGTTAGGGCGTGGAGAGTTAGAAGCCTGGCTTCATGAGATCTGATAATCTTTTGACAGTGCGAGCCATATTGTCTCATCTGGGCAACATTTTACATGAAAATGCTATTGGTGGGAACGATATTAATATGGGCGAAGCCACGGGAAAATCTAGCGTCTAAAAACGATATTTGAAATCAAAATAAACAAAAAAACTCTTTTCTTTTAGTATATACTCAAAGTATGTGTTTTCTTCTACGTATGTGAAGTAGAAATACGATGCCTCTCAATGCGCCTTTTAAACTTTTGCAAATTAAAGCGATAATGGTGGCTCTCGACGATCTTCTTTCTAAAATAATATGTATAATAATATATTCTTGTTGCTATGTATAATATATATGTATTTACAAAAAAAGAAGTATATGTATGTTTATACATTGTCAAGTATCCATAGTACAAGCTCTGCTTAGTTTGGGTTGTGTGTATGTGTAGAATACTATTATTACTATAGATATGTAATGTTTCTCTAATCACAGGTATTTTCTAACATATTATATTAGAAAATTACCTGGCCCTTTGGGAGGCTTACACGGAGACATGGGTCTAACGTGAAGAGGTCCTTCGAGAGTTTTAATTAAAGGTGGGATGGAACACCTACAGCGACACTAGGCGCAGCAGGCGTAGGACTGTTGCTACGTATGGATTCTAATATAAAGGTTATGGGTGTTTGGTAGACCAGTATATTGGTAACTATGGATGCAAAGGCAGACGGTGATTCGCCAACTCAAATGTAAATCGATATAAGCAGATGCTCATTTACTTATTACTTAATTAAAATAGTCCACCTATACTCGTAGTTATTACGTTGATTCATAGAAAGATAGGCGTTAGCTATTGTTTTAGTTTTATAAATTAACAATCCGAACATTCAATGCACAAAACTATGGTAAAAATCAACGGCAATAATCAGTTAATGCAATTAATTAAATAGAGTACCTATTAAATATTTATTTGTGAAGCCATATGATTAGGTAGTAGTTTTTACTTACCTATATCCTGTTGTCACTTACCAGCAGTTTCACCCGTATCTCGATAAATTGTCGTATCGACACATGGTCGCGATTGGTGTCTGAAATAAATTAGTTATTGTAAATCTAAATTCTATACTAATATTATAAATTTATAAAGAAGAAAACTTCGTATATTTTTACATTTGTGTAATTTTTTTGACAAAACACTACATAAAACTTTTTACAACTTGGGGATCGAATCCAAGAACTGAAGCATGGCAATCGTATTTACTACTGTGGCAATAATAACAATAATTGCATAGGTGATGTAGAATGTACTTAGAACATTATAACAAACAATAATAATGTCCTCCAGACCGATTTTCGGTCACGGCGGCCAATCTTAACGGAGACTGGCCATCTGCGCAGGAGATATTATAGTGCACAAGTATGTGCGCAAACACAAGTGCACTCTCTGTTCCCTTACTCTCATGATCCGATGGGACGGATAATCCGACACGACCGGAGAGAGATCAGGCGCAGGACCAACGGCTTTACGTGCTTTCCGAGGCACGGGGGTGTCTAACACCGCCAACTTCCTAACTCCGGGCTCGTATTGAAATTTCTTAACAGAAAAACCCAATACCTTTATGTTGGCCCGACCCGTGATTCAAACCCGAGACCTCATGCACAGCAGTCACATTCACTACCGCTGCTAATTACTTTATACGAATTTTGTCGCAGTGTTTATTTTAAAAAACCTAAATTGTAGTAAAGTTCAATAATAGTAGTGTTAGAGTTTCAAAATTAGGTAATAAAAGTGTTTTAAAATAAACAACGTGACAAAATCCGTATAAAGTTGTTTAATTTCAATGTGTACATTTCGCGTAAATAATATTAAATAATAATATATTAAAATGTAAACATAAATATTGTGGTAATGTCTAACTGTAGATATATATTTCTCTACCTGATCATTAATATCATTATCTGCTTGATATTCTTCTAACCATTCGCCTATAATATGTGTTTCATTGTCAGCTGTAACAAAAAACACATAAAATAATAAATCGATACACTTTTAAAAAGTTCCATATATGCCGTATTATCTTACTATGAAAAGAAAAATGTAAATACATACTCACTTAATAAATCAAGTGACATTTCTGTGCCTGCTAGATCAATGTCGTCGACACTGTTTCTGACAACAGGATCACTGTTCGGACCATCGCCTGTGGTAAAAGAAGTCCTAACACTGACCGTATAGGAAGGCGCCGGCAATTCTGAATGTACTTTAGGTGATTTTATTGCTGGTATTTCGAATAGAGAACGCATTAAAATGTCCATTGGACTACCATCACATTCGGGTAACGGAGATATTATGCTTTGCACTTCGATTCCCGAGTCGGCTGACGTCTCCGATCGAGTCTTAGCACGTTTTTCTTGAAATACGCGTTTGTCACTTAAGCGTCTTTTCCGAGTGTTTATCTGTAATAAAAGAACGTAATTTGAAGATAGTACTGTTATTTTGAATGCGTATATCGCTACAAATATTATAAACATACTTAATATACATACATATATATGGCCGAATCTGGTTGTGTCGGATTTTATACATATGTATATATTAAAAATAAATAATACTAAATTTATCTATCTTAATTTGTTTAGCGTTTTGTATTCTTACAATTAAGGCAACTAAATCGTTTAGTACTTATTACTAAACGATTAAGTTGCCTTATGTTAATTATTTATGAAATCAATTACTTAGGTAATTATATAATATAATTAAGGAAAAATTTTGAAAGCAGTTTTGTAGCACTCTTTGCACTTAGCACAGTTAAAATAGATGAAAATTAAAAATAACTATAAAGAAATAATCGGTAATACATACGAATTCGTTGTCATCTGTCTGATGCAAACTTGCGTCGTCAAGCCCGAGCCGTTCTTGTAACATTGCAACTGTAACAAACAGTTACTATAAACACATGTTCATATATACTCGTAGAATAATCATTTGTCACTACTAGTCGTTGCCCAGAAGTCGAAAGGTGACTTCTTTATTTTGCATTCGGCACTTCTTCTTCATATGCCATAATTATAATAATAATTATGCCATATCTCACATTTCTCCATGCGATTGCGATTGTTTTATTTTTTGTTATAAAAGACAACTCTCGCGCTAATCTCAGGAACTACTGGTTCGAATTGAACAATATTTTAGTGGTGGATAGCCTGTTTATCGAGAAAGGCTATAAGCTATATAACATCACGCTACAGTCCACGGGAGCGGCGCAGAAACTAGAAAAGTGGGTGAAATCGCGGGCACATCCAGTAAAAAAAATTCTGGAACCTATCGCACCATCTACTGGGCCCAATTCTGAATCTAAAACATTCACGGACACACCCACACAAAAAAAAACAAAAGAATTCTGTACGCCAACTACCACGTATTCGGTGACAAAGACTCGTATAGTAAAATTATGTAAACAAAGATTAATATTGGAAATAATTACTTTGTGTTTCCAGTTCTGAGTTGACTCGCAACAAGTCCTCAATGTTGTCCTCTGATGCTTTCGCAATATGTCTCTGTATTTGAGAAATCGTTGTAGCCAAGAGATCAACGTTCGATATCTAAAACATACACTTAAAATATAAATATCTAATGTTTTAAACTAGCAGGCTTATTGTGTATTTTTATTCAATATTTTCAAACTTCCTTTACCGCTGTTCATAAAATTAGAAGTATAAGTTTCTCCTTTTACTTATAAGATAAAGGGTAAGTCCCAATCGCCACCCCCAGCATTCCTTTCTTTGCTGAGGAAATGGATAATTTCAATAGAAAGAATCCCATTCGCCACTCCGGGTGGCAAATGTTGCTTAAGAAAAATCTCAGATGCCACCCTTAATTTATAGTTTGTGAAGTAGGTGTGGCTAAGAATTTTAGTATGAACTCTAATGTAACTATTGACTCCCAGTAGTGACTGAATTTCTACGTAACAATGTCCCAATTGACACCGGGCCACCCTCAGTGGCGACTGCTGGCAATGCTGGTGGTCACGAATGGGACTATCCCTAACATAAACATGTTTCGTTTTTTTATTAATATAATTAAGTAGACCAAGCATTATTTATAACTATTCCAATAGTTTCAGATCAAAAGCGTCAGCAGATAGACAAATTATATCCGATCTTATAATTTTTACTTATATATACATATTACAATCATAAAAAAAGTTACTTAAACACAACTTACGTTGGGATCACAATTGATGGTTTCAGCCAGCTGCGTCATGGCTAGTGCCGTCTTTTCCCGACGTTCTCGTTCGTAGAGCGCGTTACGAGCTTGCCTCTCTTTCTTTTTAAAAGAGATAAGGTATTTAATAATAATATTAGCTTGTATATAAACTGATTAACTGCTGCGCACGGTTTTGTTCTCGATGTGAGAAGGACAAATATGAATTAATGGAATTCTATTTAACCCGCTTATATACTCTACTTTCCTTTAAATATAAAAGAGCTACTTACAAGAGAAAGAGGCACGCGATTCTTTCCCGTAGGTCTCCCACGTCGTCTATGAGGTGCGTCATTTTGAACTTGTTTCTGAAATAAAACAGAGGGACAAATAAAAATTACTAGTTCTGAAAACTTGTTAACTAATACGAGAGAACATGGCAATAGATACAGTACCATAGCGTTGGGCATATTTTCGTAGCACGTCCGTTTATAAAATTGGTATCTATTAGATGTTTTTAGATATAAAATTGTACCACTGACAAGCTTCGGATATCCAGTAATTCACAACGAAAATGTGTTAATGCCAAAATTAAGCTGCACTCGAGTTTATATACCTGCCTTTGCGCAGGGAAAATGAGGAAGGGAGGAAATTAGCCTTGTGGTGCAGGCATTGGTCGCAACCAAAACAATAGCGAGGGTGCTATTGTTTTAAGATAGGATTTTGTAGATAGAACTCGAGTCATTTCCGTCTCATATTTATCATCATTTTATAGTGAACTACTGAAATATTAATCACAAGCTTTTAAGCGCAGCTTAGCTCGTGTAAAAATAGGTTAGGTTATGATAATAAAAGTAGTTTATTTTTAATCAAATACAGCCTATGTTACTCGGTGATAATATAGCTATCTAAAGGAGAAAGATTTTTAAAATCGTTGAGTCATTTTTGAGTTAAATAAATAAATAAATCCTTACAAACAAACAAAAATCTAATCTTTCCTCTTTATAATATTTATATAGATATATTCGGTAGTATCTTGAAAATAAAAAAGATAGGGTTAATGTAATTTCCATATTTTAATATGTAAATTATTTGATATCGAGTTCCAACTCCGTTTTGTTAAAGGTGTTATTTTATTAAAGTATATTCTTACAGAATAATATTGAAAAAGGCATTGAAATAAAAAAAATTAAAACATTTATATAATATTTATTTAAATAGAACTACCTATTTGTATTTCAGGTCGTCTGTCTAATCACGGATGTGATAGATGCAAGAGTCTCTAGCTAAAGCTGTTCCATATTTCCTAATCAGTATGCTTGTTATCGCATTCAAATAATTAAAATATCTCCATATATAATAACATAGATTTTGCCCGCGGCATCGCTCGCGTAAATGCAGGTTAGGGTAAGTATTTTTCTTGATAAAAGGTACCATATGTCCTTTTATGTACCCCTGACAACGTGTATGCGAAATTGCATGATGATTGGTCGAGTAGTTCAGGCGTGAAAGCGTAACAAACAAACAAACCAATTTACATTCGCAATTAAAATGTTAGTAAGAATTAGGATTAGGATAAATACAGGCTGTCCGGTAATTAATGGATAACCTGGAAATGTCTTATAGTGGAAATGATGATCGTTCAGAAATAAATATGAAAAAAAATCTATCCTAACTAGTACCTGAGATATGTGTTTCTTTTTTAATTACCATGTGTAACTTTCTTGTATACTACGACCATAAATGAATGAAATCCATAGTTTTTTTGTTGTTTTATTATTAAACACTAATTATGCTAATAAATAGACAGTCAAAAGTATGCTATGCTTATATAGCTTGCACTTTTTAATATATATATATATTTTTTTTATTATTATTATTTTTTCATTTTTTCTGAACGACCTTCGGTTCTACTATAAGACATTTCAAGGTTATCCATTAATTACCGGACACCCAGTATATGTATATGTATTCATTCTTTTTCTATAGTATTAAAGCGATTAACATTCATATCAATAGCTATATATAAATAATATAGGAGTTACTAGCTGCATAAGAACAAACATGTGTGGTTATAACTATCATAAACATGTATTAGCTAAATGTTCTGTTTCACATTGCAGTAATCCAAACATTTTACCTGCGTTTTAAAGCGTTGTGACACATTTTAAAAGATTGCCGATAATTGTATCAAAAGGCTTAGTTTAGTACTGTTCCAATATGAATCCTTTATGTATATCAGTAAAAAGCTTTTTTTTATTTTTTTTTATTACATGCTAGTATTTTTTACTTTATTCTTTCCGAGAACTGAGGTTGCATCTATTTTTTTATTCTTTTAATCTTTGTTTCGTATAGTGACTGTACAAAATCTCATAGCTTAGTTTCATTGTGATCATTGCTTAGTGCAGTTGATTGTTCTAGTTGGAATCTTATATTGCTCTTTTCCAGGTAGGCTCTTTGTACCTAGTACTGAATAGGATCCTAATTCGTAGATATTTAGATTTTTTAATCACTGTTGGGTGGAATACGCAGTTGGGATGGGTTTTTACATAATACTAGCTGTGCTGACAGATCCTGTACACAAGAAAAAAACAAATCTAAACCATTCTCGAATCCACTTGAACACACACAAAATTTTTATCAAAATCATTCCAGCCGTTTAGGAAGAGTTTAATTACAAACACACGCACAGAAGATTTATATATAATAAAGATATTTTTAGCAGAAATATGAAGTAAGAGTTACCTACTTATATTGTTTAATTTTATTACCGATAATTTATTTTCAGAAGCAGATAAATTATAGATACTTCGGCCGGATGTTGTAGAATTATAATCAAACAATTTACTACACGCTGCTTCGTTTACGTGGTTATATAATTTTAATCGTATCCCGATATCATCGGGAATAAAATATGTATTATCTAGATTTAAAGTATCAAATGTGTTATGCCGCATTTTGATTAGTAGTGTGCCAAGTTAATCTGCCCAATAGTTTACACGTAATTCAGTAATAATGTCTTTTTGACATTAAAATATAACTTATATAATTTTTCTTTCGTATTTTGGTATCCTTTAATTGTGTACTTTTTCTTTAAATGCTGTGCTTAACCGTTATTATTACATGACAAATATATTTATTTATTTATTTTAGCCTGTAGCCGTCCCACTGCAGGGCAAATGCCTGTCTTCGATCACTCTCACCTTTCACCTTCGATCACTTATCACTCCTTTTTGTCCAGCGCCAATTGTCTCCAATCCCGGTAAAACGCATCCAATTCGTCCCGCCATCTCATTCTGGGCCTGCCGCGGATTACAAACAAATATACGGCATTATAATTCTAGTTTCTTTTTTATTAGATAGCATTTGTAATTGGTTATCCGTAGTTGTGCATAACGATCGAATAAATTAAGAAATAAATACATTTCCTTATATTTACTGAAATGTTTAAGTAAGATAAATAGATATACTAATATTATGACTGAAGATTTGATTTTATGTTTGTATGTTTGTTTGTAAGGATTTAACTCAGAAACTAATCCACTGATTTCAAAAATTCTTTCACCATTAGAAAGCTACATTATCACCGAGTAACATAGGCCATTTTTTATTTTGTTAAAATGCTTTTACAAAGATAACCTAGCCTACTTTTAAGCGAGCGAAGGCGCGGTAAAAGGTTGTTAATAAATAAATACACATCCTAACATCTATAGTCTACACAAATGCTCAAGCAAGATGCTAGCAATAAATGGTGAGGTCAAACCAAGATATCGACTTCAGCCGAATTTTGGTTTCAATTCTTGGCTAAAACATCGAGATTCACGACCTTGATCGAGACTATTTGATTTGATTTTGGTTTATTACTAGCCCCGAACGTGAAGGAACGTAGATTTCTGTTAACTCATCTGTGATTGGTTGATTCGATATAAAACCAATGGTCGGACGTACGATCATTCCACCGCAGTGTTCGATTTTAAATCAGGATCGGAACCTTTTGCGGTGTAAGAAAAGCTGCCGCCCTTTGATGCCTATTACAACCGAAAATGTGCCAGCCGTGAACATACGATTCTAGAAAATAGGCAGTCTGTCATACCCGTAGGATGCCACGCTGCTCTGCTACTTAATTATTGTATGTTGTCTCTGTCTCTAAATAGATACTAATTTTAATGTGTTTGTCAGACTGTTGTGTTATAAGAAATTAAAATAAAAACTCTTAACTTAGATCACAAATTTATAGATACAGCTTTAATTAAAAACATATAGAATTCTGTATAAATAAATAATACTAAGCTATCTTTCAACTGAATAGCTTTTAAGCCCTTGATCAATAATGCTAACCTTTTATTTTTATATGGGTTACTGCTGTTACTTAACTTTTATTCAACTAAAACTCAACATTGAGTAATGTTTACAGGTGATTTTTCCTGATTATCCGCTAATTAATACGTAGCTTCCTTTTAATTTTATAAAAGTAGTTTATTGGTAAGCCTTTATATATATGTTGTATGCAAAACAAATATTCGTACATCAACATACACATACCAGAATAACAGGAAAGTAAATATGATAAGGTTTTACTAATATTAACATGAAAGTTTGTGAAGAAGATTGTGTGTGGAAGTTTGTTACTCAATCACACGTAGTTCAGCCGTTGCATGGATTTGGGTGGAACTTGGCAAACAAATAGACCATATCTTGGATTAACAAATATGGTATATTTTATCCAGGTATTCGTTTCCGTGAAATTGAATACAGGAGGTGAAGAAGCAAGTACTATCAATACTTTAAAAATAAACTCCCTTACAGATTAAAACCGTAAATATTGACAATAGGAACTTATTGTTTAGTAATAAGACATCTTTACTTGAAAGTGTCAAAAAGCAAAATAGGATTCTAAATAGAATAATCAAGTTCACTAGGACTATACCGGCATGAATGTTGATAAACCTTTTTAAAGGATTATTTTATATTTTCGCTAATAATACAATAAAGGGCCAATGAATGCGATAAACTAGTTTTATTGCAGTTAGCTATTGTAATACCAACAAAGGAACTTAGCAGCTTAATAGTTATGTGCTAAGTTCCTTTGCTTGTCATTGAAAAGAAGCGAAAGATAATTTATTCATAAAAAAGATGCATGTATCGGCGATATAAATCGTATTTGGTGGTAGTGCACTTGTCGGAAGCTTTCAAAGTATTACAGGCCACAAGCAGGTAAAATGTTGCCATTAAACCTATTGATCATATTACAGATATGTAACAAAATATCTCGTATGTTGTTACAGTTACAATATTGACTTTAGTTATAATAAACCCTTTAGTTCGAAGAATTGAACACAACAATGTTATTAGAGTATAAGGAAATAAAAGGTATTAAATATAGAATTTTTATTTATTTAATGAATTATATGATATATGTGCCCTCAACCTTCTTAGATCGCATGAAGAAGTGCCCCCATTAAAAAGAGTGAGCTCACACATCAAATAGAGAGCGATAGTGCACAATTTTCGATATAAGTGAGCATGATAATACTTTATTCAGAATTCAGACAACATGTTAGCAATGTGCGTCAGATGACAAGTTAGCTTCGAGAAAGGTGACCATATTTAAACGTAGTAAGGACGCATCTATCGGTTTAGTTTTGAAAACTTTGAAAATTAATTAATAAGGAGCCTATAACCAAAGCAATCAGATTCAGTGTCGCAACAGTACGTAATTGAAATAAAAATATATACCTATATCTAAAAATTATATAACTTTTATCTTTTTATTAAGCATTCATTACCTTAAAAAACTAAATAGTTTTATTAAAAAATGAAGGTATCTAAAATTTTACATTTTTAAATATTGTTTTGAATTTTGACGGATACTTTCACGATTGACGACAATTTACTTTGATTGATGGACACTTAACTTAATCTGTATCTGTCCGTCTTCAACGACCGATTTTTTGTACACTTAAAACGAATTTGATATTCAGTCGAGATAAAGAGAAAGGAAACGTTTATTTCAACGTTTCCTTTCTTTTCATTTTATTTCTTCAAGATTCGAATATTTATACTATACGATTTATAGATACGATTATAACCAAATATAGTGTTACAAAAAGAGCATAGTTTTCTACTTGGTGAAATAGATCGAGGTCCTGGTGGTGGATTGTGAAGGTCTGTACCCAAAACTCTATTGCTTTTGATGCCATATTTTGCTGGTTTCTGGGACATGTAAATAATAAATTTGCAACATCTTTTAAATGCTAGCAACATTTTATCGATGCAAATGTATGGTCCAGGGGAATATTATTATTAATTTGTGTGATCCATATATAGTTATTACGAGGGTTTTTTTTTCGCGACACAGGTTTTAATCCTTGAGCTGAAAGTCAAATAACAAAAACAAAATGTTCTTGTCACGGAGAGTGAGCCAATAACATCTATAGGACACATTTCTAAGCTCCGTGAATTGTGTATTTTATATTGAAAATATTATGTATGCAATATTATTGGTTTATGACACTATATAACATTAAAATATGACCATACCTAATTATTACACGCTTCATATTGCAACACATCTGTAATAACTTGTACCTATGTATTTACAAAAAAGCTCTATGTATTTTATCTCAACAATTTCATTATTCTTAGTCGAATATCGAAAATATTTCACGTTTAATTAGGTCAGTAAATCAGCGAACTATCGACTAAAGCGGACTCAGCAAATAAATCGGCAAAACTGGGAAAATATTGAGATAACAGTGAACAGGGAAAACGCTCGGGTATCCAACAACGCGAGCAAAATAGACAAAAGGAAGAATTGCAGCGTTTGCAGTGCATTGCCGGCCAATCTGTTAACACAATCAATAAAAACAACGGAGCAACCAATACAACTATATAAATAATTTATTAGTTATATCTCTTACTACCCAATAATACATTTAGTATCTATAAGAGTATGATAAGTAACGTAAGTTCAAACTTCGCATCATTAGTTATTACAATGATGATATATGTATAAACTAGCTTTTGCCCGCAGCTTCGCTCGCTTGTAGTACTTTTTCTGGATTAAAGGTACCCTATGTCCCTTTTTGTTCCCTCGACAACGTCTATACGAAATTTCATGATGATCGGTCAAGTAGGTGAGGCGTGAAAGCGTAACAAACAAACAAACTCACATTCGCATATATAATATTAGCTTTTGCGCGCGGCTCCACCCGCGTGGTACCTACATTAATAAAAAGTTGTTCTTTTACATGTTCTTCCCCAGGTTTTAAACTATATCGGTACTAAATTTCATCTAAATCGGTTAAGTGGTTTAGCCGTGAAAAGGTAACAGACAGACAAATAGATAGACATACAGAGTTACTTTCGAATTTATAATATTAGTAACGATTAGTTAGGATTAGGATTATTTTTTATTAATTATGTTAAATATGTATTTATACATTACGCAAACACTAAAATACAAAGAAGTTATAGGCGCCGTTCCACAGCGTTGTATCGCGAATTGGAGACGGACTAACCGCAAAACAACCAACGTTGGGCGCCTTCATTGATATAGAAGGAGCCTTTGACAAAACCAACTTTAACAGCATAACCGAAGCACTGGAAGCGTATGGGGTCACTCCAACGCTATCAGAGTGGATAAACAATATGCTGAAATACAGAGCGATACAACTCTCAGTTAACTCAACAACTAGGGGAATTGTGGCCAGAGGCTGCCCACAAGGTGGTGTACTTTCGCCACTCCTATGGAACATAGTGGTAGATGACTTAATACGAAAACTGAACGGCAGAGGGCTCTTCACAGTGGGATATGCAGATGACCTTGCTATTCTTACGACCGGATGCTTCGAGGACACACTATGTGACCTCATGAAATCTGCCTTCAGAATAATTAAAGAATGGTGCATAAGCCATGGTCTATCGGTCAACCCGGCAAAAACTGAACTCATACTGTTTACTCGCAAGAGAAACTCAAACAACCTCAGACTACCGAAATTATTCAACACCGAATTAAAGCTTACTAACGAAGTCAAGTACCTAGGGGTCATACTAGACAGCAAACTGCTGTGGAATAAGCACCTTGACTACAAACTACAACGAGCATGCGCATGCTTCTTCCAATGCAGCAGAATGATCGGGAAAACATGGGGACTCTCCCCAAAAATAACATTGTGGCTATATACCGCCGTAATTAGACCAACAATAACATACGGTGCTCTCGTATGGTGGACCAAGACTGAACTCAATACCGTCATTACCAAGCTGCAGAGATTCCAGAGAATGGCATGCTCAGCAATAACAGGGTGTATGAGAACAACACCGACAACCGCCCTCGAAGTCATTCTAGGGCTGGTCCCCTTAGACCTCTACATACAGCAAGAAGCAACTATAGCCGCAATACGGCTGAAACACCAGGGCCTGTGGGGAACCACCAGGAGTCCACATGCATTGATCTTAGAGCGAGCTACAGCTCACGAACCACTACTCGCCGCCCCGTGTGACAAGATCTCCAAACAACATCTATTTCAGGAAAACTACCATATACAACTCCATGAGGAACAGAGAGATCAATCGGGAATCAACGAGGTCCGAGTCTACACTGATGATTCAAAAATCATACAGGGAACGGGCGCTGGAGTTCACTCCCTGGATCTTAACATTAACATCTCTTTGACACTAAGCTCACACAGTTCTATTTTTCAATGCGAAAGTGTGGCCAACACGGAGGCCGCTACCGCGATCGACAGGAGACGGATTGAAGGCTACAGGATACGAATCCTCTCCGATAGCACAGCAATACTTAGAGCACTAGAGAGCAATAGCTGCAACTCCAGGCTCGTCTACGAATGCCACCTTGCCCTTGAAAGAATTTCGAGGGAAAACATTGTGACTTTACAATGGATAAAGGGGCACAGTAAATCACTGGGCAACGATGCTGCAGATGAGTTGGCTAAAAGAGGATCGGGAACCACCAGGGAAGGTCCACCCCCTTTCCTCCCTTTGCCATTCTCACAACTAAGAACATGGATGCGGCTTCGCACTCAGTGTCAACACAACGAACGCTGGGCACGGACAACGGACTGCAGACAGTCGAGAGAAGCCCTGCCGGCCATCTCACCACGTCTGACACACCGCCTGCTCAACCTACAAAGATTGGACCTTCGGACCATCGTGGGGACCCTAACAGGACATTGCCCCCTGAACAAACATCTGTACAACATCGGAGCAACAGACAGCCCACTCTGTAGGGGATGTCTGACCGAAGAAGAATCTGCTGCCCACGTGGTCCTGGAATGTGTGGGAGTAACAGCACAACGTAAGGAAATCCTCAACAACCCGAGGTCACTCCGCGAAGCCTGCGAAGACCCCAGGAAACTTCTGTGCTTCTGGGCGGAGTTGGGCTGGCTATCTCTATAACCGGCCGACTCTCACGCATAATGGACCAACCTGGAGTTCAAAAGCGAAAAAGGGAGTCCAATTACAATTACAATTAGGCGCCGGCCCTACTGCGGGCGGTCTAGCGGTCAGAGTTCCAAGTTCTGCGTTCCGCGTTCATTGTTATGTATGCGGTGTCTTAGAATCCTACACACACAAAAGCAAGAAACTGTATATTATCAAAGAGGAACTCGACCGCAGAACGCAGACCACCGGCGCCGCGCCGGGGCGATGTGTTCGGCATCTTAATATCTACTAGAAATAAATAAGTAACAAGCGTATCAAATCAGGTAGTAGGAGTTATTGTCAAATGACAGAGAAGTATGCATAATACAAACTATGACATAACCGCTTGTTAAACGCTGCTGTCCGAGGGAGATAGCAAGATATCCCACCCAGGACCCCGTTTTTATATCTTAATTTAAAATATGAAGTAGGTACTCCTTTATTAAGTACGTAATTTGCACAAAAGGATTTCTTTTGATTCCTATTTACTCTTGTGCATAAAATAATAGACAAAATCAGACATAAGCAACTACACTATTATAGGTTATTGAGCGCAATCACTCTGTGTAAATTCGATTCCAACATCAAGCTTTGCTTCGGTCAAAGCTAACCTATTTTAGAATTTGTTGTTGATCTATTTACCTTTGGATTTGATACGACTATCTAACAAAACAATTGCAAAACAATAGATTTTATTACTTTTCTTTACGGATCTATAAAATATAACGGAGGCAAAAGACAATCTATGAAGCAGGACTCGAACCTGCGACCTCAACAAACCGTGTTGCCACTTTGCTAAGTAAGCTATTAATGGCCTAAATTAATATTTGCCTCTGTGTTTTGCATCTATGCTTCTTCTATCGTGTAGTTATAGAACTATGCGGTCAGCATGCAAAAATGCTGTTGAAAACGAACATGGCCTAATATTGGACCCCTATACTTGATATTAGGCCATGTTCGTTTTCAACAGCATTTTTTTTATATATTATAAGTTGCTTATAAAATAAATGCTTATAAAATAAATCTTAGTAGACTGTAAATTACAATGTAAGATTTTTTATGCAGTACTGCTCATGTTTCATTTAGGATATTATACATGCATTCTCGATGGAATTTCATCACAATATTTAGGTATTGCGATATGAATAAGATTCTAGACAAAAACATAGGTCTAATATTCTTCACCTAATATACTTGTTTCGAGTAGCATGTTATTTTAATAAAATTATTAGTAAGAGAGGAACCTGCCACGCACCCTCGGATTGCCCACCCCAATACAGTTCACATACCGTCCTGAGAATGCCTCGCTCTGAGGTGATCACGTGTCGACGCATATTTTGTGCTCGAAGCGGAATACTAAGTTGGAGTACGTCCAGGTCCCACGTCATGGCTGTCCCTATCCAGAGGAGTTCAGTATTGTCAACCTTTTTCTATTGCAATAGTTGAGGTGGGCAATCCGAGGGTGCGTGGCGGTTTTCTCTCTTCCCAATAATTTTATTACAATGGACTGCCGCCAAGTAATGCCTACTTCGATTCGATATAGCATATTATTTAACACTACTTTTTAAGGACATAGATATTAATGTAAACACACCGGCACAACGGCAGGACTTACGATCGTAAGTCCGGTCGTTTCGTTCTGTATAAAATCGAAAACAGGACTAAGTGTTTTGCAGTTTTCTGTTAAAAATTCTTAGTAGCAGCACAGAGTCTGGAACTGTGCTCGTTAGACGGCATAAGTTCATCACCTATTTTGTAGGACCTGAAAGCATATCTGGCCAAATGTGGTTGTAATCCACTTTAACTACCCTTCGGGAAAATACGTGTAAGGCTCTATACATAGTCTCAAAATAGCGAAAATATTCTAAGTCTATGGTCTCATCTCTATATCCGCGTATGGTTGTAGGTATTTGGGTAGCAAATTCCCTTTCAATCTCCGTCACAAAAAGTGCGAATACCGAGTTAGATCATAATAGTGATAACACTGCAAGGTAAGTAGCCGGCGACAACCCCGCACGCGCCCGGAATCCATTTAAAAACTCATTTCTCGAAGTCACGTAGGTAACCTTATAAGCTGTCGATTCAGTCCTTCGTTGCGCGGGAGGCCGTCGCCAACATAAATAAACAGCGTTCTTCTTTTATTGTGTTTGACTGTATTAATATAGAATACGGTGATTGATTTTAGAACTAGAACAACAGTTGCATTAAGTATAACTTTACTATCCTTTCTGTTGATTTAGGATAATAAACATTTTAGCTAATGATCTACAAAGTCTGTTAATAAGTGTCAACTGTGTTGCAGCTGTCAGAATGTATCAGCTATCAAGCAGTCAGCCGGTATTTTTATCACACTTCTGTCTCTTGTTTTAGTGCGATCGATGTACCTATGGATTAGCTTTGGCAGGACTATGATTATGTTTCTTTCTTTTTCGAAAATTACCAGCGTTCAGCATTGCATTGTTGGCATAATGGTTTATGTGGACACCTCGCCACTATCTATGCCGTATGTTGTATTTTGAGGTTCGAAATCCACACAGGACAAAAAATTGTGTGCTCCACAAATGGTTGTTTAGAGTTCGAACGGTCTTTGTGTGCGTTGTTTGAATGTTTGGATAGTCCCCTGCGATTCAGGAATTACTCCCAGTGCGAGTGTTGTCTTAAAATTTATATGTTTCTTCAAATATTATAAATGTGGAAGCAAAGATGTTTGTTACTCAGTCACGCATAAAGGGTTAAATAGATCAATTTAAGGTTTGGCTCAGATATAGATCACGTCCTGGATTAACACATAGGGTATTTTTCTCAGTATATATCCGTTAACGCGGGCGACCTCAGCGCAATAACTACATTTTTAAAATGCAGTCAGTAATGTGTTGGGTAAGATGAGTCTTTTTTATTACCACAGACAATAAACGTACAAATACATAAAAGCTGTGCATTTACAAAGTTGCATTTCATTTTGTAGCGACAACTTACGGATGATTTTAAGCAGACGTTTGCAAATGTAAGTTTATTTAAAAGGTGTTTTCAGATCTCAGTCTTTTGAAATAACAAGAAAACCAACGACCAAAGTTTGTTTACTATACGGTATCTACGCAACCTGTATCTGACACACAATATTTTAGAACATTCAAACATATATGTTCCAAAATATTGCGAAAATCGTATCGTAAAGCGAAGGCCATTGTATAGAGTACCTCCCACTAGTTCTCAATGATCCCCTAGTATATAGTCTGTAATTTGTGTAGAATTTCAGTTATAAATATTATTTACGTTTTCTGGATTATATTTAGGTTAGAAACAAATGCTACAGCTACATATATGAACGTGAAGACTAAGATGTTGGTTGTCTCAATGTCTTAAGCTAACCTTTATTAAAAACTTGCCAATGTTATCATTAGTTTATCCTGACCAAATAACTGAATGGAGCTATTTCTAAAGCTTCATACGTAAAATTAGATTCGAAGCATAATGAGTCTCAAAATACCATTTATTAAATGTTCTAAGCATAATTTGAAAATGCCCCCTTTGATCAAAGAATATAATTATCACATACCTGATTGCCGGTTAAAGTATGATATTACTTAGTTACTGAAACCGGTTTTTAAACAAAAAGGGACACGGATTTAGAAAAGATGACCTAAAAAATCTACTTCCTTTTTTATCATTAAGCATTGTTTATTACTTTTTATATTACAAAACGTTTTTAAAATGCTTATCATCTCTCACAATATAGCAAACGGTGAGAGACGAATTGTGATTTGGGTATCCCTAGGGTGCTCTACCCTTGGACCTTACCTCATCTGACAATTTTTGGAACATTCAGCGTAATGATCAACATTTTGTTTTCAACTTTGTTTATTCTAGAAATGTGTGTATGTTATTATTGTCAAATCCATAATCACGCATTTAGCAAATTTGTTGTTGAGTAGATAAAATGTTACGACTTTTACCGTAACGTTTTTATATTTTCACTATTACAGACATATCTTATACTGAGATTCGCTGGCATCTAATTTATTTAGAAGTTTACCTTATAAATAAATTAGATGAAATATTATGATGATGTATGTTTATTAAATTTGCTATGAAGGTCAAAACATGAGGTCCAAAATAAGCTTCTATTCTGGTTAGAGATACAAAGTAATATTCTTAGAATTTCCCAAACTGTTAGTTTTGCAGCAAAATAAAACTGTGCAAGTTGGCTGTTTGCGATAAAAACAAGGGTCGTAAATCGACATGTAAGGAGGTTGGGCGAAATCACCTACTTTGTTCTGTACGCTAACTTTGTACCTATTTCACGTATACAACCTTAAATTTGCGGCGCTGCGAATTATATATGTTGCCTCCGTTCTAAGATAAATTGTATTTATTGCTGTTGCTCCTTGGGCGAAAGGCAACGAAATGCTAAATTAATATTTGTATGAGTTATAGTTTGATATTATTTTGCATTATAATTTTGTTAAATCTACAAGTGCTGAGTGAGGTATCGTAACCACTAAGAAAACTTAATGATTAATTAATAAAATAAAGATATAAATATCATGCTGGTATAGAGAATACAATATTTACTTTCACTTCTCACTTAATATGAACTCACAGTACAGTGTGTGTACATAAGTGTCATTATTTATTTATTTATTTATTTTAAGGTACATTAACAATTAGATATACAGAATCGATTTACATAAGAAGCTGAAAATAAAAACTTATATGTACATCCATTATAGATGTACCCAACATTTTCTGTACAGAATTAAAAAGAATAAAATTTAAACATAAAATATACTTCATGCAAATTTAACAAGATATTATTAAATAAATAGAAATATAAAAAAGACAACAGACAACAAGTGCAGTAGATAGTGCAGAAAATGCTGTGCTAGATCAGTACAGCATTTTCTGCACTATCTTTCGCTAAAACCTAGACTCCGGGACTAACTTCTCGCATCAACATCTTCCTACAATAGGCAGAATCCACATAATAAACTGAATAACCATCATATTGGACAGGCTAGTCCTAAAACACCAATATTCATAACAGAACACTTATCTCCGAGTAACAAGTCTTTGCATGCCGCCGCTAGGTTGAAAGCCAAGGAAATGAGGTACAAGTTTGTATGGGTGCGCAACGGCCGTATCTTCTTAAGAAAGAACGAAAACTCAGATAAGATTCTTATCAAGAATATGGACACAATACAAAGTATAGCTTAGTTTTAATTCCTTTTAATATGTTTAATGTACTTATAGTTGATTATCTATTTAAATTCGGAGAGTTAAAGATATATTACCAAAATACTCGTGGCCTACGAACAAAAACTCATGATTTCTTCCAACAAATGTCATGTGAATTATACGATGTAATTATTTTAACTGAAACGTGGCTGAATAGTTCAGTAATGAGCACAGAGCTATTTGACAGTAGATATCTGGTTTATAGGAGGGATAGAAGGAGTAAGAAAGATGGGGGAGGAGTTTTGATTGCCATCTCAAAGAATTTAAAATCAAGGCGCATGCGTTTGTGGGAAAGTCGTTGTGAGGACCTTTGGGTGGTTGTTGATATTACAATTAGTAAAACTATTCGCCAGATAGCTCTTTGCGCTGTATATCTGCCACCACCAGTCCAACGGGTTACGCTAGAGTACTTTACTGATAGTTGCAATGCTGTCTTTGAACAGTGCGGGTTATACACATGTATAGCTGGTGATTTTAATTTGGGAACTATTGATTGGAGTGTGGCTTGTGATTCTACGAGAGCCTATGTTACATGCAGTCTCAATCACATCATATTAGATTACATGCACTTAAATAAACTCAACCAAATAAATAAAATTCCAAATAAAAGTGGTCGAATACTAGACCTCATATTAACTAATTTGCCTTCCTGCGTTGTTACTGAGTCACCGAACCCATTAAGCAAAATTGATGTACTGCACCCTCCTTTATTGCTCACCATAATCGCTAGCGCAGATGAGAGACTTCCGTATAATAGCTCTAATAAAAGGCAAAATTATTATAAAGCAGATTATACAAGTATTAGAAAACACTTCGATGAATTAGACTGGTCTACGGTGTTAAATGTTACCCAAAATATCGATGAAATGGTCAATATCTTTTATAGCAAAATTAAAGAAATAATTAACGTTTTTGTTCCCTTGAGTAACCTTAAATCAACTAAATTTCCAATATGGTTTGACAAACAATTAATAAAAGCTTTAAAGGAGAAAAACAAGATTAGAAAAAGATTTAAAATATACAAAAATCCCATGGATAAAATAGAACTGGCTTTACTTAGTAAACGTTGCTCTGCGCTAGTTACTATTTGTTATAAAAATTATCACCACCAGATTGAACGTGAGCTGTGTAAAAATCCTAACCGATTATGGTCATACATTAAACAGAAAAGAGGTGGAACTAGTTCCCTGCCGCTATGTATGACAGATGGCACCTCAACAACATCGAACGGTCACAAAGTATGTGAAATGTTTGCTACACATTTCTCCTCTGTTTACGGTGATGGTAATTGTACTACACAAAACATTATCAAATCGAATAATTTGGCACGTATAAACTATTATAGTAACCCGTTAACTATACCAGTCATAAAACACGAATGTCTTTTAAAAAAAATGAAATCGCTGGACCATCGCAAAGGCGCTGGTCCTGACGGTATCCCCCCAATCTTTATATCAATGTGTGCATCTCAACTTGCTTTGCCATTATCACTAATTTATAACAGGTCTCTTTCAACTGGTATATTTCCAGACATTTGGAAGCAAACAAAAATCGTTCCAATACAGAAATGTGATGACAATGATAACGTTATAAATTATAGGCCTATTTCTATCTTGTCTACTTTCGCGAAATTATTTGAATCTTTCTTATGTCCCCTTATTCAAAATCACATGAAGCCGTACATTAGCAGCTCACAACATGGTTTTATTGGCTCCAGGTCTACTTGTACGAATCTTGTTGCCTTTAGTGATACTCTGGTACAATCAATTGACGAAAACAGGCAGGTAGACGTAATATACACGGACTTTAGTAAGGCGTTCGATAAAATACCACACAAAATACTTTTACATAAATTAGCAGCGTACGGCGTTACTGGCACTCTCCTAGATTGGTTCAAATCATACCTTGATAATCGTATATTCTTTGTAGCAATTAATGGCTTTCAATCGGACATACGCAGAATTAATTCTGGCGTTCCGCAAGGATCACATCTTGGACCGATTTTATTTAATATATATATCAATGACATTACTCGATGCTTCCGCTCATCTAATTATTACATGTATGCCGATGATCTCAAATTTTGTAGAACCATAGAATGTCTAAACGATGCAAACTTGTTACAAGATGACATTAACAGTCTTGTCGATTGGTGCAATGATAACTTTATGAGCTTAAATATAAAAAAATGTTACCATATTAAATTCACCAGAAAACAGCATCCTTTGCCATCCACGTACTGTATTGGACCCGATATCATCCAAGAAGTGACAGAAATAAAAGACCTGGGGGTGCTATTCGATAGCAAGCTTACATTTGTGCCTCATATGGAAAACACAATCAAACGAGCATCAAAAATGTTGGGATTCTTAATCCGAAATGTCAGAGTTTTTCGATCGCATAATACAAAAATCACACTCTACAACTACCTCGTTCGCACTATACTGGAGTATTGTAGTACAGTCTGGCGACCACATTATGCTTGTCACAATCTAAGGTTAGAGCGAGTTCAGAAACGTTTTCTTTGGCACTTGGCTTACACCGCAGGAATATCTCGCAAGATTAAGTCGTACGACCAAAGGCTCACGCATTTTAAAATTACTTCGTTACTGAAGCACGGTATTGTAATCGATGCCGTATTTATATTTAAGCTTTTGCGAAATAAAATTGATTGCCCCGAACTTTTAGGTAAAATTAAATTTCGTGCCCCCACTAGATATCCGCGTGCACCCATAACCCCGCTGTATCCACCACTTCGTAGAACCGTACTTGGTGCTAATTCTGCCATACCCCGTCTTTGTAGAACCTTAAATAAATACTCTGATGTCATAGACGTGCATGTAGACTCGCTTGCCACATTCCGTAAAAATATTATCAGTGTGTTGTAAATTCTAAATTTGAAAACTCTAAATTTGCTGTATACCTTATATTTAATACTTAGTGTTGTATAAAGTTTTATTAGATTGCATATTCTATAGATCTTACATATATAATATATCACCTTAATGGTTATTTACATACATATTGTTTCTAAATTAATTCTGTAAAGTCTGCTTATTATCTTTATAAAACTTATGCATGCTGTGCTTGCCTGTAAGAGGCTACTATACTATTATGTAGTTATAAATAATGTATTATGTATATGCATTAGTATAAGTAGTCGTTGGTAAGCCTAAATAAATAAATAAATAAATAAACACTTTGAATGAATCATAAAAAATGTCAAGGTCATCTGAGCATCTGCATAAGGAAAAATTATGAAAATATTTTATTTTAAAATAACTTTATGAATTTTGACTATAAATCGACGAAGGCAAATCAATTGTCGCTGGCGAGTTTAAGCAAAGTTAAACATTTTAAATAGGTGAGGTATTTTCTAAATCAGATAGCTTAAATAAAATTCAAATAGTAATTGATACTACTAGAAAGTTAGGAATCGAATGCCATCGTCTTCAACTCGTCCTCATACTGACGTGATTCTTGTTGATCGTAAAGGAAACGATTCAATACATTGATTACAAAAAAATTATAAATATCAGTATAATGAGCATATAATATTTAGCCATACTATGGATATTCAGGGCTTGACAACCTTTTAAATATTCTTAATGTTTCCCCACTATGAGCAGGTGCAAATCCGTAGTTAGTTTCTACCATAGATTAATAGTTTCTACCCTATTGGCAACGGTAAGTTCATGTAGGTTATATATGTATGCATTTTATTGCCTAATTGCCATCAGCATTAAACATCTCAGGTATATAATCATCAAATTTCAATCCTGACACCATTACGTGTACGTTTGTAATGTAATAATTGTTATCAAGTAACACTTCCGGCCTCACATATACTACTAGTTCGGGTACATCTTAACCACTATATGTACATTAAAACCAATTATCGTTTTATAATTTAATAATTTTATAATCAAGTATCTAAATAGTTATCTCATATTTCTTTATACTTAATTATATTTATTTGCTTGGCGCCTTCCGCTTGTCAGCTTCCGGCGCGATTAATAAATAGTACGTATTGTTACTGATCTCTGTACTTTTTCTTACACTATGTAGAATAATAAATATAATCATTTTGTTTACTATGTATAATATAAAGATGACGCTATTAGATTCTTACTGATTTTGGGTTAGGCATAATTTTGTCACACCGGCACCTCTGCTTCCGGTGTAATAAATCCTTAATGTTACATAATTATGTATTATTAAATAATAATTGTATGTAAATAATCATCAGAATAATTAAGATAAACAATGTTTAATATTATCTATTGAGTTTGTGAATTTAGTATTAAATTAGGTCAAATGTTTGTATAAATACCGGCGGTTAGAATATTTTAGGGAATTCATATTCTAACCGTTAAAACGTGCATTAAAAGGATAATATAAGTTCTTTTCCGTACAACTTGTGTCTTCATTGCCGCCGCCACCCTGACCGTTCGCATTTACATAATATAATAATAATATTCTACCACAACTAACTAAGCAGAACTTGTACTATAGGTACTAGACAATGGATAAACATACATATGTATATACTTTCATTTTTGTAAATACATTCATATTATATGTCGAAGAATCCCAAGCAGTGTTGTTTTTAAAAGTAGTAACGTCAGCAGCGCTGACGTTACATTCTTCCTCATACTGGTTATCCATTTGGGGTTGGTTGTCCATGGTAATAGTGAAACTCAAGATAAGTTTTACTAATTTATTTGATTGTACTCAGAGGTCCGAACAGTACAACGACTCGAGCAATACGGACTCATAATTTGTTCCGTCGCCTCTATTTATAACAATCGTGACTCATCTTCATGACAACAACAAGCGCACACGTGCAACCGCCCAGCTGTTGTTTACCAGTTTTGCAAAACTCCTTATTTTATTACTTAAATCAAACTAAACGTTTAAAATAACAATAATTACGTAATTTTAACAATTCTTTATAATTAATTAGACAAATAATAAGTATTTGCGCCGATATATACATAGAAACACCTAGACCAAGACAAACATCCATGTTCATGCACACAAATGTTTAACTTGTGCGGGAATCGAACCCGCGGCCTCAGGCGTGGCAATCGGTTACACTAACCACTACGCCATCCAGGCCGACAATGAGTGCACTTCTGGTCTTTTATATATCTGCCTTTGCAACCTAGTTTTAAAAAACTAGCATTGCTTCATGGTTATACTTTTCGAAAGTATAATGTTCACAAAGTATAGGTACAATATATATTCATATACACATGTGAGACTTTTCGAACGCTCGCTGCGTACTCGAATACCGTTAGTGCTTGGAAATTGTTGCTTTGATTTTTGTAGCGTACGTTGTGTCAATAGCACACACGACTTTATATTGAACTACTTGTGGCCCGCGACTTGGTTCGGATCGTTAAACTACCCCATCTCCTTTCTGAGGGTTCGAACAATCTATGTAGCGTCAACATAGTTTTAGTTGTTTAGCCTTGGTTGTGTAGCATACGATCTGCTAAGAACTGCTCGAAAGTAATCAGGACGACACTGCACACTGGTAACACCGTCACCTTGTGATAGATATAGATTAGATAGATTAGCATTAGCAAGACTGTGATTATGGTGCGGATGAGGAAAAGACAGATAAGCAGAACCGTATGTAAATTTTAAAGTCTTGTTTCACAAACTCGGAGTACCATTTGTCTAAAGGATAATCACTTTTATTTAACTTAACAAGACAGAATGCGATTAATATGTGGAGTAGCGTTTACTTAATCATTGTGAAACAGACCGTAAGACTCGTTCGTCCCTTGACATAATTTGGGTAAATACACCCTGGTTCGATTTCTGATTCGGTCAAAGGTATGATTTGGTTTGGCTGCCAAAACATTCTAATTAGCCGCCGAGTATAGAGCTTTGCCAGGTTAATGACAATGCGTTCGCCTTCTATTACTTAGATCGTAAAGTATAGCTAACTAAATGTAGATATACTCCTACTAACCCATTCGAGCATACAGGCGTCAGACTATGTATGTATATTGATTAATTCTTATCTTTGATTAAACTTATACCGAATGAACGTATCGGTTACCTTTCCTTTGATACAAAAGAATAAAATATGATTAATATTCTGAGATTCCATTTCAAAGGCTTCGCGAGGCTTATCGTAGGATACAATATTTTTTTCTATGCGCCACCGAGATGTAGAAATACTCTTCCTTTATAAGATATTTTAATCATCATGGTCATGGATTTAATTAAAGCCTATGAATTTATACTAATATTATAAAGCTGAAGAGTTTGTTTGTTTAGTTGAACGCGCTAATCTCAGAAACTACTGGCTCGAATTGAAAAATTATTTTAGTGTTGAGTAGCCCATTTCTCCAGAAAGGCTATATGCTATATAACATCACGCTACGACCGATAGGAGTGGAGCATTAATGAAAAATGTTGCAAGAACTGGGAAAATTATGTTATGTGAAGCAGACAAAGTAGCACGGGTCAACGAGTATAATTATAATAATATAACATAAATGTGACAGTTCGTGAAGATGATTATGTGTTTGTTACTTAATTACGTGAAAACTGTTATTCGAGAATTTGATTGCAGAAAATGAATAATTATAAATTATTAATATTAATTGAAATTGGTTTCTGTCATATTAAATAGTGACTGCACGGATGGCGGCCTTTATGAACATTCAAACGACACACAGAAAAAACAACTATTTGTAGATCATACAGATTTTGTCTCGTGTGGGAAACAGAACCCACAAAACTAGACGCATCGGCAGTGGCTTTTTTTTTTTTAAGTGGGGGAATGCAATGACGCATATCCCTCCGCGGGGGCGGGCGGAGGGATTATGTCGGACTCGCCGGGGTAAAATAAAGATGTTAAAAAAAAGATAATGTACCTCCCGGAATACCGACTAAACCTACCACGGTGTTCCTCGACACAACCACTACCGACGGGGCCGCGCGAATCGCTTTCGCATGCGGTCGCGACCCCGCCGAGGTTACGGCCCGCCGTATGAAACGGCAGGCCACTACACGAAAGACCTACCCAAAATAGGCACTACTTCAAATAAAACCCTACTGTCTCCCCCCTAGAGGGAAGACGGACTCGACACAGAGGCGCGCGTGGGAACACGCACGCCGCCTCTCGGACCTGGTGCTGAACGGATGGCGGGCAGGCCCACAAAGCCCGCCACCCCCAGGTCAAACCTCAGGGTGGCTGGAGGTCATCTCGCGCCCTCCGGCGCCCGGCTCTGCGGTTGGGGAGAGGGTTTAAACGCTCCCTCTCCCGCTCCGCCGCCTCCTTGATGGAAATCACTTCCTCGCAAAAGGAGGCGACGGCGTTCCACGACCTCTCACTCCGGACCATAGACTGAACTACGGCCGGGAGCGAGAGGGCAACCGATCCGACTGCCGCGATCAAATCACGACGCTGCGATGCCCAGGCGGGGCAAACCGCCAAAGTGTGCAGCGCCGTGTCCTCAATAACGTCGCAGCAGTCGCCGCAGTGGTGACAACCGGGCGTCTCTTGCCGGCGTATACGACACAGGAACCGGCCAAAACATCCATGTCCAGTCAGAACCTGTGTCAGCCGGAAGGTGAGGGCGCCATGCCGCCTCTCCAGCCACTCCTCAAACACGGGACTTACCGCCACGATCGTGGCGTGCCCGATCGGCAGTGGCTGCCTCAACCATTACGTTATCCGTGCAGTCAAATTAACTGTTTGGATAAACGGTTGAGCGTTATTATTGGTAGGCTAAATTAAATACTTTGTAATAAAACATAGTTGTACTTATATATACAGGATGTCCGGTAATTAATGGATAACCTTGAAATGTCTTACAGTAGAACTGATGAACGTTCAGAAAAAAATATTAACATATCTATCATAACTGATACCTGATCTACCTGAGATATGTTTTTTTTTATAATTATGTAACTGTCTTGCACCCTACGACCATAAATTAATAAATTCCATCGGTTTTTGTTGTTTTATTATTAAACACTAATTATGATAATAGATAGACAATCAAAAGTAAGACTAGCTATTGCACTTTATTAATATTTTTTTAATATTTTTTCGTATTTTTTTCTGGACTACCATCAGTTCTAATATGAAACATTTCAAGGTTATCCATTAATTACTGGACACCCTGTATATTGACTGGTACTAGCTACACATAAGTTTATAATAAAAATACGGTATAACTCTAAGTTTGCGGAGAAACGACTGCTGCGTGGTGTTATCATATACTTGCATCAGCGTAAACAAAATTGGAGCGATAACCGAACTAAATGAAAAAAAAATGTTAGCAGTAATCATAGATAGTATAATACTTACTACATTACGGCAAAAAATAAATCACTATGTAAATCTCGTCAAACAGCCATACAGTAGCGCAATTACAAAACGCGAGGAGCTTTGCAGATAGTCGGAAGGCGCGCTTGTGGCGGAAATTAGTCAGCCACCAGACCCGCTTCATTTTGCACCGATGTCAGCCTATCGGTACGAAGCAATTTGTTACTCTACTAATTACTCTATAAACTTGTTTATGAACGTCAGACGTCTAGCATGAGTGTTACGTATTCTTTAAGTTTTATTGTTGTACGATACGTGTCAATTTACGATCTATGTCAGTTGACATTACTTAGTGAACTGATTGTAGCCAAGTAAATATATGTTTCTAGCTTTTGCCCGCAGCTACGCTGGCGCTTTCTGGATGAAAGTTACCTTATGTCCTTTGGTAACATACAAAAAAGGACATAGTGTAACTTTTATGGCATACATAAGCATAAATGTATGCCAAATTTTATGACGATCGGTCAAGTAAGCGTTAAGGGCATAAAAGCGTAATATACAATTCACATTCGGATTTATAATTTTAGTTTTGCTAAGTAGCCGACGTTCAGATGATACCCCGGCATTGCGAGCGTTTGCTACATTAATAATATGAAATAGATAACTATGCTTTTTACCGTTACATGAGCTCTCATCTAACGGTTATAAATAAAGTTTATATATTTATTAGTGTAAGAGCAGTAACTCAACTGCTGTTACACTAAAAGAAATATAAACTTTATTCGCGTGAGGCATAGTATACAATCAAGGTGTTACAAGTTATGAAGGTTCAAACATATCACGCTCAGCGGACATGCGAATTTTTTTACTAAATTACATAATTATTTACTATACGTATGCTTATTTCTACATATTGCCAAACTTAAAATATCAATAACATTTATGTGTATTTTCTTTTATAGCTAACTAGATGTGCCTGCGGGAATACTTGCTTGTCTGATAGTTCTCCATAATGTTCTCGAAGATATGTAAAGTCTGCCAACCCGCATTGAGCCAGCGCAGTGGACTATGGTTCATCGCTTCTCAAACTGAAGAGGCGACATTTTAAACACAAGGCTGATATGATTAATGTGTCAAGTCTTAGAATGCCACACCCAAATAAAAGCCTATTGTGTTTGCCTGCCGGTATGCCGCTGCGACTCAATAGGTTTGAAATTGTAACTAATTTAACGACTTACATTAGTGTGTTGGTTTATCTTTTACAGTCGACGATAACGTTGAAAATGCATTTTTTGTCCGTTACTGCGTTTCGATAAAATTTCACGTGCATCATTAATTTAGGCTACACTTTACTTAGTTTAAAAAACAAGATATGTATAGGATCGTGGTTTAGGATAAAAACTATATGCAGTGATAAAAATATTATTGCTATTCTAAAATATTTTGTTTGGCCCTGTATTAATATTGAAATTGTAACTAATTTAACGACTTGCTTGGCTTGGCTTGCTAGGTCGTGAAATATCGTTAAGAGACTTCTTAATAAGAACTCAAAACGAAAATAGATGTTTTATTTTGAAAAGGTTCTAACCGTATCGATTCATCGACCTGAATAACCATTTGAAATTGCATTTCAGTCGAACCTGCATTTCATTTTCGGCACATTTTCTATAAAATATTTCGTCGTGCTCGACATTTGGTAGAGAAGAGAACTGTAACGTAAATAATAATACTTCTAATCTGTAATAAAATGTGTTCTTGATATTGAACTAAATATAATCATTTGACACAATGAAGATATCCTTAAATACAAACTCACGGTTACTCGTTTATCTGATTAAATTAGTTAACTAAAACATCTTCATAGCTGCTTTGAAAATGTTTTAGAGGCTTTGCTTGCTTAGATAATTTAATCTGACGGGTATATATGTATATATATTTAATTGATAAATTTTATTCATCAGTGATCATATACAGACGAGAGACCGACGGCTTAACGTACTCTCCGAGGCACGGTGCAGGCGATAATTCTCAATCAATACGCACATAATTTCAAAAAGTCATATAATTTCCGAAAATCCGAGAAGCGCGACGTGGGTTCGAACCCGAGACCCTCTGCATTGCAGACTGTTGGTCTCCCCACTGAGTTATCGCTGCTGGGACAACCTGTATAAGGTGCTCAAATTACATAATTTCCAACCGGTATTTTATATTTTATGAAATACATACGCTCGTCTAACGAATATTATACTCTTTTTGGTTTATTCCGTTAGTTAAAACTAAGAAACACACATACTCGTAGTATAGCGCCTGCATTCACAAACCATCATTATGTCCCTCGCCGAACTGGGATTATCGAGCTGTCAGTAAGTGGGAGTCATGGCGCTTTCAAAGCGTTCACCAGCGCAAATCGAACGTTTTAAACTCGTGTATCTTAATCCTTATGTCGAGGCAATAAGGACTAAAACACATGTATCTAAATTTCCAACTCCGTAGGATCACTGTAAGCCTATTTAATCAACCGTCCGTTGGCCGATACAAAACAAAGCAAAACTTTCGTATTGATGAAAAAAGATGTCCACGGTTTTGTAACGTGAAAGGTTGTTGACATGTCAAAAGCAATGAAAATCTTATCTCGAATAATAATTCACTCATATTTTGTTTATCAGTTTGCAACTTTGATCATTATACAAACATATAAACTGTAAATAAGTATTCGAATGAACCTTTGAAAATGTTCATTAAAATAATTATGAAAACAAAATATACATATCAGTTTCAGTTTCAGATTAAATTTACTCTGAAGCAGTTGCACAGAAGACTTTAGTTACCTAATTAGGTCGTTAATGAACCACGAAACTCAAGTGTTTAGACTGTGCGACCGCATCTGTGCAATCGTGAAACTGTACAACGTGCGACTGCTGACAATGGTCCATTGAGCGTGTTGCGTTTATCAGCAGGCGTGTGCACGTCCTGCGCGATTGTCTTGTACAGCCGCGTGCGGGACGTTATAGCATTCATCGCTATCATTATAATCCACAAAGTGAAACCTGGAAGAGCCTTTTGTTGTTACGGGACGGAAATAAAGCATGTATTTACAAGTTTACGCTGCATAGTCTGGCTGAAAATCGACCACGTAGTTTACGTCACCTCCATTTCGTATCTATGTGTGTGACTTGTTCATTCCATCATCCTCACATTTCCGTCGTGTTATATTTGTCACCTATGAAGTTTCATTTTTCCGTTCAGTACTCTCTATATTCCATGCATATGCTGAATGTAAATCTAATTTTGAAAGAAAATATAGCGTGTCCCCGTTCTCGCTTCCCTTCAATTTCTTGTTGATGGAAAGTGTGCTGCTAAGTGTTCGCAATATCAACCAAATGTCGCGACGAGGATAATTTTCTACAAGTTTTGATACTAACATATGATGTATTGTTTATCTTTAGTATTAATATCATTTTAAAATGACTGATACTGCAGACTGTGAGATATGTTTATAAAAGAAAAATACGCGTCGTTTTCCACTATTGTCGCGTATTGTAGTGCAGTCGGATGGAACGTTGTGAGGCTAATGGACAATTTCCATTATACAACACAGAGAACCGTGGCTTTTTGTTTCTGTCTTCGGTCTCAATATGATTGTTTCAATTAATAATGTGGTTTTAATATGCTACTCGTTAATTGCACTCATGTAATGTTATTCAAAATAACTTATGGCGTACATTTTAATACAAAAGACGCGGTACATAGGTTTCTTTTGAAAAATAACTCAAGGAACTGTTGAGAAAAAGTTTTTAAAGTTATTGCATAGACCCTTGATTCAGAAAAAATATACTTGAACTAGGTGGAGTTTAATTAAAACCGGGAGAGTGCAGTATTATAAAATACGCAAGCGGGTAAAAGGAGTGGCCGAGTTGCCGGATATTTCTTTAACCGCCGACTGGCAGACTCGGTCTGTGCATACGTGATTCTTTCTGTTAAAGTCGCGATTAAGTCCATAAAAGTCGCAGTTGTAATATTTTATAAACCGGTGTCAATATTATAAGATTACGTGTCTAAATTGGACAATGTAATTAATTATTCAAAACACAACACAGAAACTGTATAGCGCAGTAGACGTTAAGGCGAGATATTCGGTGCACACAATATATGTATTGCATAACAGTAACGAAAGGAGAACTGACAAACTGATTGAATTTCAGTAAAGCGGTTTTATATTTAATTTAACATGTGCGTCATCATTTTGATTACATATTACTAGAATATATCATTTGTATTGTCACAAAAACTACAAAGACGTTTGTAGTTTTTGTGACAATACAAATTACTTATACAATAAATTATTTCTTACTTAGGTCAATCTGGTTCTACCATCGTCATTTCTGTGCTATGCACACATGAGTTATTGCTTAAATAACGAAGCAAAGGATATCTTAAAAAGTAGAAAATATTTTTAGGTAGATAACTCTTTGTTTATGATCCATAATAAAGCTTCAGTTTGTTTATATGTGTATGTATATATCCTTCTTACAATTGATGAATTATCTTCCGTTAAAATCACTATTATATACTTACTTACTTATATTTTATAAAGAAAGGAACATCAAACAGCCACACTACATAATATAAGTAACATAATTATTTGAAACTAGGTAGTAATGTAGCACAAAGCAATTTTCACAGGTTACCATTCGGTTAAAACTATAAGACGCTGCTAGGAAAGCAAGCAAAGATTATAATTATTTTTATCTAATAGTCTGATGCAATAGTTGTTCTTGCTTTAGCATATTAGTCGCCGTGCTGTGATGACGTCGTGAATGCATTTGATCCGTGTCGTGGTAGAGCCACAACAGATTGTAATTTATGTCTTTAGCCCGGCTTACACCAGTCCACGACTTTAGTTTTATCGCGAAACTGCCTAATTAGGGTCTGCAAATTAGATTAACAGACGAGTGCTTTTCATATATGTCTATGTAACTATAAATATAAATGATAATTTGAGTTTGTTTGTTTATTACTTACTTAGATACTGGACCGATCATCATAAAATTGCGTATAGATTTTGTCAGGGGAACAGAAAAGGACCGTACGAAAGGAAGTACCTTTCATCCACAAAAATGTACTGTGCCTAACCTAACCTACATTTTGAGTTATGCCGGCGGTGATCATTAGTATTTTAACACTTAGGGTTTTCATGATTTTAGGTGTAGTAGTATTAAAAGTTTAAAATACATAGATATATGTCGCAGAACGTAATAATCCAGTGCAGCCAAAGGAATGTCAAGCAGATATTATGATTATAGTTTGGCTATTGTTTTTTATTTACTGCTTGAGGGTGTTTAGTTGTGTACCGGTGAAAGCTGACAGTCGATTTTAAGAGGACGGACGCCCTTACGAGACTTTCAACTAACCTCACTGCAGTCCTTGCAATCATTTTGTGAAACAGTTATTAATCGTTGAATATTAACAGTATCCATCGTGACCGTGACCATGGCTGCTGAAAAGCAACCGAAACGTCGGGGAAAGTGTAAACCTAAATATAAATAGTTTTAATAGTTTAAATAATTTTATTAGCTTTTATATTAGTAAAATTCAATAGTAATAGTAGTGTAACAGTTTAAAAATTATGTAATACAGTGATTAGTAAACAACGCGATAAAATCCATATATAGTAGTTTAATTTCAATGAATAACATTCGCGTAAACAGAAGACAATATTAAGTATCCCTCGTTATATATTATTATGTTTTTTCGGATCCACAAAGGTCACCGAGTAAGCTGTTAGCGTTGTTTAAGTATCGAATAGAATATGCTCACATTGATAAGTCGATAAAAAACAAATTTCTATATTTTAGTGAAAATAATGTATGCGGATTTATTCGTTGCGGATTTTTTATTGTAGAGGGGCTATATATAAGTATATTATGTGACGCTTAAATATGACCATACCTTTTTGTTACACGTTGTATATATGCCTCTGTGTAAGCCTTTAAGTTAATATGGGAAATATTATTTTCTGACTACATGCATAAAAATGTATGTATACTAAGATCAGCACAAATATACGAGTATCACTCAGTCAATTCTCAAGTGAGTGAGAATCAATGGAGCATGGACGACGAATGGTTCTCGTGAGGACTGTGGTCATAGAGTGCAGTAATGCTACGTTAAACTGTGGTTCTATCGAGAAACCGTATTGCAGGTTGGGACAATAAATCACAGGTATATATATTATGTTTTATTGCGGCTTCGCTACTGTAAATGTAGGTTGTGTTAGGTTAGTAACAGTTTTTTTTTCTGGATGGAAGTTACCCTATGTCCTTTTCTGTTCCTCCGATAACGTGTATGCGAAATTTCATGATGGTCGTCCGAGTAGTGAAGGCGTGCAAACAAACAAACTCACATTCGAATTTATTATATTAGTTTGGGTATAGCAATGTAAGTGTCACCTAAACCAGGCCAGTCAGTGTAATACTTGTCAAGGTTATGAATGAAATCATAATTTTTTTCAGAGCCTATTCCAATTATGGTACAGTCATTTGGTCCGAAATAAAGATGTTATCTGGCAAAAATTCTGGGATTTTTGAAAATTGGTAGTTTTATAAATTTCAATGTGCTCTTTCCCAATCTCAATTTTGCTACCTCGTATCTCAGCCGCTCGCGCCGCCATATTGAAAAAATGGCGCCTGATAGCAGTTTTTTGACAATATTTCCTTTCCAACTCATTTTACGATAAAAACATCTTATACAAAATTAAACTAGAGAAAAATTCGGCTACTTCGACCTGTAATGAAGATACGAATGATTTCGGCCTTGCCGCAGCATTTAAAGAATGTGCGAGAACAATCCTTTTTTTTTCTTCAATTTACGATAATTCTTTAATCTAAGAATCTCCGTAGAAGCATAGGATATATTTATTAATTGTAGTATGTACCCAACTTTAATTTAATATCCAAAATAGACCTAAATATCAATTACCGGTAAATTCACATATGGCCATGTTACCTATATACGGTCAGTTATTCAAACATATGTATGTTTAATATTGAGACAGACCACTGCTTACCTTATATAATAACTAGATTTTGCCCGTGGCTTCGTTCGTGTTAATGTAGATTATGTGAATAAATTTCTATGCCTTGAGAGCAGGACTTATTTCTGGATGCAAGGTCATTTTCTGTACTACTGACAACCCGTATGTGAAATTTCATCGCTGATCGGTCGAGTAGTTAAGGCGTGAAAGGGTAACAAACAAACTCATTTTCGCATTTATAATATTATAGTTAAGATTAAGTTGTAGATACACAGTTAGATATAATAACACGTATGTTTCAAATAAACGTAACATCCTCATAATTACAAGGTAATTTTTCATATTATATCTCTGGTGTTATGTGAATAGAATTTGCATGGATGTTCATGCGCCACTGCTTATGTGCCGAGTCTTGTGCGCTGGGTAATTTCACGATCTAACTAGAACACCAAAAAAAGAACCAAAAAAAGAAAAATCACAAACGAAAATGTCGAAATGTTCTCGTTGAAATGTGTTTTTCATTTTATCGTTGGCTTTATTTTCGTACAGTCTCGTTGGATTCATGATAAGTGTGTGTGCATTTGCGTGCGTTTCTGGGTTCTATTTTTAGGGTAGATCAAAGTGTTATTTTGTTTTCGTGTAAGAAAGTTAGAACTTTCTTAACCTTACTGCTACTCATTAGTGGCAGTAGAGTTTTCTACGTGGTCTACCACGCACAACCAGCGACTACCAACGTGTTAAACACATTGGCTTGCACTATAACGTAGTACCTTAAAACAGAGCTGGTCAAATGTGGATTTAATACATCTCTGCTTAATGCGATGAACAGGCATAAGGCATATATTAATCACCATTCTCACACTATGAATAATTCCTGTTTCGCGGGGGATATAAAAGCATTCAAATAACAGAAACAAAGAACAACAAAGTTTTGTCCTGTGTGAGATTCGAATCCACAATACTCAGCGCAGTGGCAACTAAAACTTAAACCACTACGCCATCAAAAAAATATATTTTACTTTTATGTAATCATTAATGCAGCATTACTGCTAGCGTCTTTATCTATAGCAGGGTGCAACGCGCACTTTCAATCACCTCGCAGGAATAAATTTGAATAGTTTCCAGTTTAAGTCGACACCTAAGTACCGGCAGGTACCTACTTAGTTCTTCTCTCAACGTTAGTTTGTTACCTACACGTACACACTGACGTCAGCAATTTTAAAGTAAAGATTTAGGTTTCTGGTAGTTTGTGTTTCCGACTGGCTTTCCTTTTACTGCGCTGCTGCGGAAACAGGTCTTGGAGTGAGTAAAAATAATAGCGTTTAGAACATAGAACTGGTCGTAAGAGTTATTATTTAGTGGCCTTCTGTTGTTTTGTTGAAGAAAAATATACTACTGCAATATTGAACTTTATATTTTATGTTGTCGACGTCTTTTGGTATTAGAGCATAGTTATAGGAAACAATTAAACACAGCCTTATTTAAATATAATTTAAAGAAATATTTGTTAGCTAAATGTTATTATAGCATAACTGAATATTTGACAAATCCTAATTAAATGTATGATTTCTTATCTACCTTACATATATTATTGTTATTTGTTTATGAAATGCTTAATGACTGTTTTTTTTTTACTAATTGTGACCCAATTCAAAAATTTTTATGTTTAACTCTTCTGTTATTTTATGGACATGTTATTTTATTGACACATGAATTTTATGCTGACATTATTTCTCTTAATAATTATATTTATATTATGATAAATTATCTTGACATGTTTTTCTTATTATTGTTATTAATTTTCAATAAATCTGTTTAATGAGGAAAATACTATTATCATTATAGCTGTTAAAATTTCGTATGCCAAAAGGCAAAATATGTAGCTCACACTGTAATCACAATTAACATCTTGCATGCAAGTTCAAATAACCTGTAATGTACACTCATGTTTTATGAAATAAATTATCTTTATCTTTATCTTTATCTTTAGTGAATAATAATCAATATATCAAATAAATTACGAAATTAGCCATGTCTAATTTTAAATGCATGTCATATGTGTTTAGAGAAAGTATAATGTTGTGATAGATGTTTAAGTGAAACACAAGAATGATGATTAATTACTGCTCATTTATTTAGGATTACCCAGATTTATAAGTGATTACACACACAGATAGAATATTATGTATACATGAGTTCATTACACACTACATCACCCCCCTTGGGGAAATAATAAATAAAACAAAGTTTTATTTTATTATAACATACACCATGGTTATAGTTTAATTACATTTACTTATTTATACATTACATGAACATTATATGATAGTTCACATGTTAATATTACATTATGAAATGAATATGTATTTTTATTACATCTTAAATACTAAATATAGAATAAGCATATCTCATATAATTATGTACTATCTGGAATATACAATTTGGTTCTGTTTTTATGTATTATATCTATTTTACCATCTCTTGAGATTTCGACATTAGGCGACAGATCTCTTATTACAACATAAGGTCCTAAATAAATATTGGTTAGCTTATTACCAGTTTCATTCCTAACAAGAATTAAATCGTCCTTTTTGTATTGAATAGGGTTTATATTTCTATCGTATTTTAATTTTCTAGAAAATTTAGATTTAATTAAATTATCGCGTGCTTCCTTAGAAGATACTTGAAGTCGGTATTTAAGTTGTAACGGATAATCATCACAATTGTATAAAGGTTCAACCATTTGAGTTAGGTTACTGGGTAAGTTACATTTTTTACCGTAAACTAACTCAAAGGGAGTATATTTTGATTCAGTGTGAACAGACGTGTTATAACTGAAACACCAATAAGGCAGCCAGCTACTCCACGTTTCCGGATGTGTATCTGTTTGTATTCTCAAAAATGCTCCTAAATGTTTATGGGAATTTTCAAGAGACCCTATGCTTTCGTGATGATAGGCGGTCGAATTAATTTTGTTAATATTAAGTAATTTACAAGTTTCTTGCATCGTTGCAGACATGAATTCGGCACCCCTATCAGTCGCAATTCCTCTAGGTATTCCATGGCGTAGAATAAAATTATTTACAAAACTTTTAGCAACTTCTACGCTACTTTTAGTTTTCAAGGGATAAGCCTCTACGTATTTTGACAGTTCGCATTGGAGTGTTAATATATATGAGTAACCTTCTACATCCTTATCCATTGGTCCTACGATATCTAAATACAATTTTTCAAAAGCAGAATAGGCCGTAGAAGTAATTGACATAGGTTCTTTTATACGAACAGAATATTTTTGTTTTTGACATTGAACACACTTTTTTATATATTCAGTGACATCGCGTTCGAGTCCTGTCCAAAAATAATATTTTTTTATATTATTGATCATTCGTCTGATACCTGCGTGGCCACTTGTAGGTAGCAGATGAAAGTCATTAAGAATTACTCTCTTTTCGTCCTTATCCTCTATTCTTATTATATCTTTAAGTATACATAACCGTGGACCTAACCATGGACTCGACTTTTTTATTTGTTGTACCAAACATTTAATAAATGTACCATTATATTTATTTTCTAAAAAATATATTTCACTTATGCTTAACTTTTCACAAAGTGTTACCAGCTCTCTCACAAAGGCGCCTGGCGACAGTTGCGATTGAGATACCGGTTTTATATATATTATCATATCGTTTGGTACAAATAAAAGTGACTGACTTTCTTCCTCTATCATATTTTCTCTTCTTAATTTGCATAAAGTATGATTATTAATAAACCTCAGCTCAATAGACTTTTTCGGCTTACTATGAGTTTCCACAATGTTTGGCTGATCAGACCAGTCATCCGTAGTAACTATAGTATCCGAATTGTCTTGTCTAGTACCTAGTTTTCTTTTCTGTGCCCTTGTAAGCACGTATAAGACAGATTCATGCATCTCTTTTAACTCAGTCGACGTTACAACCATTCGAGACAATGCATCTGCAGCTGCGTTGTCCGATCCTTTCACATATTCCACACAATAGTCATACTCTTCTAACAAAATTCTATATTTTAATAACCTACTAGATGGGTCTTTGATGTTAAATAAATACACTAAAGGTTTATGATCTGTTAAAATCTTAAACTCACGTCCATATAAATATGGCCTAAAGTGTTTAATCCCCCAGACAATGGCAAGCAATTCTTTTTCAATAGTTGGATAATTTCTTTCCGCTTTATTAAGTGTTCTACTCGCATAAGCAATGGGTTTTCCATTCCCATTCGCTAATACCGCTCCGAGGGCAAACCCCGATGCGTCCGTTTGAAGAATAAACTTGTTGTTATTCGAAAAATCTGGATATTGTAATACTGGTGGACTGACTAATAATTGTTTTAACAGGTCAAATGACTGTTGACAATTTTGTGTCCATTCAAATTTGGTGTTTTTCTTTGAAAGGTTATTTAAAGGTTGTGCTATTTGTGCAAAGTTCTTAATAAATTTTCTGTAATAATTAGCGAATGCAACGAACCGTTTCACTTCATCTGAATTTTGAGGAATAGGATAGTTTTTTACCACATTTAATTTCGATGGATCTGGTAAAACACCCTCTGATGATATTACATGGCCTAAATACAGCATCTCTTTTCTCAAAAAATCACACTTGATAGGATTTAATTTTAAGTTTGTTTTACGCAACCGTTCAAAAACATCTAATAAATTTTTTATAGCAGAATTTAAACATTTACCGTAAACAATTAAATCGTCTAAATAAACTAGACATTTGTCATACGTTAACCCGGACATTGCAATATTCATCATTCTTGAAAAAGAATTAGGGCTTGTCTTAAGTCCCATTGGCATTCTGGTCATCTGGTACTGACCAGAACAAAAAGCTGTATATTTTCTACTGTCCTTATCGAGATTTACATTAAAAAAACCTTGGTATAAGTCAAGATGGGTGAAATAAATACAACCGGAAAGAGAATCAAGGATATCCGTAATGTTAGGCAGTGGAAATTTGTCATCCCTAATGCAATTATTTAATTTTCTATAGTCAATAACTAAGCGCCATTTCTTTTCTCCGGTAGAATCAAGCTTTTTAGGAACCAAAAGCACAGGACTTGACCATTCGCTTGCACATGGTTCTATAATTCCTTGTGATAACATTTCATTAATTTGTTTATTAATTTCAGTTTTTTGGGAAAATGGCAATCTGTAGGGCTTGACATAGACGGGGTCGGTATTTTCTTTTAATTGTATTCTGTGACTGTATATAGGTGTTGTAGATAAAGTATCTCCTTTCAAATAAAAAATGTCAGCATATTTAGCGCATAAGCTTTGAATAGAAATCTTTTCCTCCAAATTCAGATGCTTTAAATTTAGGTTTGATAATAGTGTCTTAACTCGTTCCGCGCCTCGAGATTCACTATTGAATGAACATAAATTATAATCGCTTAACTTGTGTATTACTGGCTTAATTTCATTTAAGACTAAGTTTTTTTCTGTTGTATTCAATATTCGAATTGGAATCTTGCCATTGACTGGTGAAACTAAAGTACTAGCTAAAAAAATTCCTTCGCCTAACTGTTGCGCACAAACAACACATTCTTCGTTAATATTTGCCTGTAAATAATGTATAGATTCTGACCTAGAAGGAATATTAAACAACTGCTTTTCTTGATTGTTTAATTGTAAAGTGATCTTGTTATTAAATGAATTATATAAACTAATTTGTTTACATTCTAAATCTATGCATGATCTAAACCTCTGTAAGAAATCATACCCGATGATGCCATCTGCCCTACATGGCAATGAATTGAAAACATAAAACTTGTGACTAAAACTATGTCCCTGTGTCGTTAACCTTAAACACGCGTATCCTATGGCTTCTACTTTGCCCCCAATACCATTTATTGTAGTTTTCCATTTTTGTATTGGAATATTTTGCTTGCTGACGCAATCGTACTTTACAGCTGAAATTGAAGCGCCAGTGTCGATAAGCCATGTATAATTTTCACTGTTTAAATATATATTAGCAACTAAAGAATTATCATACGAAAATATAAACTTATTATGAGCCTCGAAAAAACTGCTGAACGTTATCATTAACTACGTTTTCGTTTTGCACTTCAGGGTCGTTATCCCTGGCTATAACTCGTACCTGTCCACCTCTTATAGATGGCTTATCACCACGGTAATAGTTATGCTGAGACCTACCTCGAAAACCACGTCCCGATGAACGACCTCGAAATGTACGTGTCCAACTTTGCGAAGCACCCTGCTGCTGGGAATGCCCACCTTGGTAGATGCCTCTCGACCCTGGGACCGAATACTTACCTCTTTGATTACCCCTGTAATTACTAAAATATTTCCTATTTGGTTTTCTCATTGTCAATATATTGGATGAGTCACAAGTTGATGAGACCTCTTCATCCACAGCAGCCTGTATGGCATCACTGAGAGAGTCATAATTCCTAGCCGCTATTATTGTGCTCAATCTACGATTACGCAAGCCGTCAGCAAAGCGCTTGATAGCAAGTTTTTCATTTACACGTTTTAATGCAGTATAACTTTCTGAATGACCTTCAGATTGGGAAATCGTTAGATCAACAAATAGGCTCGATATTTCTTGACCGAAATCTAACACTGTCTTGTCATTCTGTCTAACAGACTGCAGTTTGCTCTGAATAGCCGTGTAAGACTTTTTTGGTAACAAAAGTAATTTCATGTCCTTTACTAATTCCGATATATCAGTGTATTTTTCACGAAGCCTCAATTTTGCAAAATGCGACAGTCGGCTTTTGAGAACAAACTGTAACAAATTATTTTTGGAAGCGTCCTCTAATGTAGAATCGTAATATTCAATGCCTTCTATTAACTGCCTTGTGTTTGATTCTGTGTCGTTCATCACTGGTAATAAGCTAAGCGCAATCTTTAAATCGAATTTAGCCATTGTAGAAATTTTACACAAATCAATAATAATTGAGTACAATTGGACAATTTTTCTACACAAGTTGTCAATCAATTTAATTTCAGATATATCTTTAAACTGTTTTACTCTGTCAATTTCCTCTAAATAAGTATTATATTGCTGGTACAAAATTTCAGCTTCGCTTAGTTTTTTCTTACATATATTTTCTTGTCGCCTACTAGGGCCGATTTTTACTAAATATGTTTTAACTTTTAATAACTCATCATACAATTCTTCTAAAAACTGTGCCATTAACATAAATTATATCTCAATATTAATTTAACAAGATAATAAAATAAAAATAATACATACCAATACCCAGCAAGCACTTTAATAATTTACTCTTATCACTAGCTTAAAGTTCCATATATTGACCGACGGTAAATGCATACTTTTATTATTTATTTCGTTACGCACATTGCACTTATGCACCTGAAAAAACGCACTTTTTGTTTTTACGTGACGCACTCTATATTTTTATTTTTACCGCATTGAAACCGCACTTTTATATTTTCGATGGAAATCGCACTTATTTCGCCTTTTACGGTACGCACTATATATTTTCACGACAGGAATTGCACTTATATTGACCTTTGGATTACGCACTTCATATTAATACGATGATCGTACTTGGTAAGGTGTTAACACCTTAATTGCCGCGCTCACCATATTTTGCACGTGTCTTGTCGTTCGTATAACAGCTTTCATCTGGATCGTCTTGTCTGCGACGCCCCCGAAGAATACTAGCATATCTCCTCAGTATAATCTCATTAGCTTGCCTCTCTGCTAATCTTTTGTGACACCTCCGGTACATCCGATAGGCTATAACAGCACCTCCAAGGGCTATCAGCAAAGCAATCACCATCAAAATAATACTGATGTTGTTGGCATGGTACATCAGCTGGTCAACACGAGCCGAATTTTGTCCTGCGGCTGAATTTTGAGCCACCACGACCTCTTCTTTATTGTTTTGCGAATTACACATCTTGGATTTTGGTAAGACAACGATATAAGCGATACGTCTGTTTATAACAGAAATATATTTTGTAATCTTCCATTGCGCAAACAATTCGTCACGATCATCAAAAAATTGTATGTGTTGCACTTTCTTTATAAGGAAATGGTACCGCGGCGCGTGCGCGAGGTTGACCTCACTTGAACTGGCAGGGTCGCCATATAATGTTGTGATAGATGTTTAAGTGAAACACAAGAATGATGATTAATTACTGCTCATTTATTTAGGATTACCCAGATTTATAAGTGATTACACACACAGATAGAATATTATGTATACATGAGTTCATTACACACTACAAAAGAATTAAGATTAAATGGTGTTTACCATCAAAGTGTAAATTACACATTTATTCTTGATGGCCAAGCCAAACTAACCATATACCATATAACGCAGGGTTTTCCTATTACCAATGCGATACGAGTATAAAATTGTTGTTTCACACATGATTGTGCTAAATCTAAACTACATACACAGGTGCAAACTTATATTATGGGATTACAAAAGGAATTTAGTCTAAAATATATTATCCAAACTAATATTATTAATGTGAATGTTACTTTGATGGTTTGTTACGCTTTCACTCCTTAACTACTTGACTGATCATCATGATATTTCTCATACACTTTATCAAGATTACAGAAAAAGTAAAAATGTACCTTTCATCTAGAAAAATGTTTACCTACTGTTTCCGAGGATAGAAAGTTATTGACAAGATCTAGATTAACACGAAACCGTGGGCAAAATCTAGTCTCAAATAAATTAGGAAAGTAAACACACATTATTTAAAATGCCTACTACTTAGCACGACCATCTACTCAGAAGGTTAAATTATTTTACTGGTATCATTGTGACGATGATGCTCGTATTCTTGATTGTAATATTCTTTGATTCCATACAACACATTAGTTTAAGTGGTCACTCATTGCCAATACGAGTAATTTAGTTTTGGTTTCTACATAGAGCAAATGCTCTTGTTTCAAGAATGTGCTGAGTCAAAAACTGTAATTTTTACCCTTTATTGAAATGTTATAAACTGCCTTTGCAGTCCCACGACATACCATAAGGGCTACCATACCATAAGGGCTACAGACGCAGTCCAGTCTTAAATATATAATTCTAACTAATATTATAAATGCGAAAGCAAGTTTCTTTGTTTGTTATGCTTTCAGGCCTTAATAACGTGACGGATCATCGTGAAAATTCGCTTCCATTGTCATAGGTACAGGAAAGAAAATAGGGTACCTTGCATCTAGCAATAAGTACCGTTACCTACATAACCTAACTTTGTATATTATAAAATATAAATAAAAAGCTGGATCAACTTGTTTGAAAGTTGAACATTAAAGATAAAATGTTACGTAACTTCTATATTTTGTAATTAAAGACTTTGTGTTGTGTAATGGCGCATTATTCGTGTACAAAACCGCAACTATGTTTTCAACATCATTGTTCCTCGAACAAAAACTGGATTTGAAGCGCAGGACAAAAGGTACGCTGTTGGCGTCGCTTGGAATTATGGACCGAATGCCCACGGCACTCGTGCACTCTACACCTCTCATATACAAGTACACACTCAGGTGTAAACTAAAAACAGGAAAGCAACTTCTATTTATTTTAAAATCAGTTTTCCAAGCTTAAATTAAATACTATACACACAATACAATGGTATATAAACATTTTAAACATATACGAAATTTCAACAGCGTTGTTTTAGTTTCAGCCTGAAAAACTACAGTCTAACGCCACAAAGTTCCTTTAATTTAAGCTTAAAGAACTGATTTTAAAATAAATAGTGGTTATGATCACTATCAGAACCTTACAAAAATCATAAAAGGGAGGTTAGTAGCAATGTTAAATCTGGGGTTAACTAGGGCAGCCCAGCTGGGAGAGTACTACCCGACAGTAGATAATAGATAAATGACCTTGTATTGTATTCCTGCATTGGTAATGGGGTTTTTGAGCATTTTGAAGACAAGTTGTGTTGTAAACAGCAGGGCTTGTGTTATTTTATAGAATTTTAATCAAGTTTGTGGTATAGTCAGCAACATAAGTAGCTAAATGTTAAATAAATTTGTAAAAGTACATTTTCTTCTTATTTAATATAAGAGCGTAGTCAGTGGTGGTCTTTTTACATACATATCTTGATCCGAAAAGACTCCCCCTTTTTCTTCACTTGTTGGATCAAGGTACGTCACGGTCTAACCCTTTCTCTCATTCGTAGAATTTTCCTTCTTAGATAGTTTTAAAATTCGCCGTGTAGAAGTATTATATGAATTCTACCCCATAAAATGCTTTAAAATGACAATTTTTTAATTCTGTATTTTTATACTGTGACTGTATTAACCTTGCTTTAACTAGTACTACTGTAAAACAAACATATATTATAATTTTAAAGATAGCGGCTGTCGATAACTGGCAAGATTGTATCAACTTATGTTGCTGACTGTACCGGGTAGTGGATCATAAAACTAGTTAAACGTTATCCGATATTTCTTTCACAGCTTTTGTAAGGTAGCCTGTATTCTAACCCAGGTTCCAAACTATGTACATCTTGACTAATATTATAATTGTGCAAGTGAGTTTGTTTATTTGTTACGCTTCGACACCTTAACTTCTCGACCAATCATCATGAAATTTCACATACACGTTGTCAGAGGAACAAGAAAGGACATTGAATACCTTTCATCCAGATAAAAGTTCTGTTTCTAATCTAACCTAACCTACATTTATAATGCGAGCGAAACCGCGTGAAAATATTATAATAAATATCATCAAAATTAGTTTAACTTTGAAAGCAAGTTACTATCGAGTTACATTCAAATTATTGTATTAGCGAATTATGCGCAGAATTAGAATCAAAACCTTTATTTGCAAGAATATGGTTTAACCATATTCTGGTTTACTGTCTAACCAATTAACCAAAAATAACCAATTGCATGTTCATTTCAACTATTCCATTAAGTCTAATAAATGGATAGCCACTATTTTCTATTTGCATTATATAGATACAAAATCTTTAACCCAACATAATATGATTGTACTCTTCTATTGTATATAAAATCATTGTTTATATCTGCCCCAGAAATGGAGCTCACCGATGAACCAGATATTGGCGTTTCATCTGTAAATAGAACATTTCAATTTCTGTGGAGTGAGTGATTAAAATTGGATACTCGTGTGAACTGTGTCAGAATTGTTGCCAACAGTTCATCTGATAGATTTGGATACGATATATATTTTCATAGATTGCTTGTGTGATCTCTTCAATATCTGCATACTGATAAAATCACAGAAACATACTGGTCTGTACATTTATCTAGATATGAGCCGCACTCCGTTTAATATTATAATTACTTACAGATAATGCACTCAAATTATTATTGCCTCCATATCTATTGATCTAGACAGAAAATATATTGCTTCATGTAATTGAGATCAGTAGTAGTAATAATACAGATTGACGTTGTGATTTATAATATACTCTATTTTGTCCGCTTATCTAATGTTAATGTAGGTTTTGTCAGTTAATTGCTTTGCTTTGGGAACATTACGTTTTTTCTAGACGAGAAGTACCCTATGTCCTTTTCTGTACCTCTGACAACGTGTATGCGAAAATGCATGATGATCGATTGAGCAGTTCAGGTGTGAAAGCATAACAAACAACAAACAAACTCACATTTGGATATATAATTTTAGTTAGGATATATTATAATATATAAAGATGAATGATAAATTGGTTACCTAACTTTTCGAGCTGCAGCAGCCCGCTGGCGGTCAGGAACAATTGTTTTTCTATGTCTGCCATTTCAGCAATTGCCAAACTTAAGACATTTATAAACATTCTGTTTTCTATACTTATATTATAAAAAGGATAAATTTGATTTTTGTTTGTCTGTTTGTAAAGATTTAACTCATAAACTAAGCAACGGATTTTGAAAATTGTTTCGCCTTTAGAAAGCTATATTATCACCGAGTAACATAGGCTATATATTATTATTTCCTCTTTATAATATGAGTATAGACAAATTCTCTTTTATTAAATCAAAACATTATTTATCTTATAATTTAGGTTTGCTATATCGTTTTTAAATCCAAGTCAGGCACTTTGTACAACGTCGCAGGGGACTTAATAAACATTAAAATGTAATAACGGATACGACGAACTCTCAGAATCCGGATGAATTGAATCTGTGGATAATAGGAAATTAAATAAATGTGCCTATTGTACTTTAAGTCTTTACGAACTCAAACCGAATGTTTTTACAAATTGTTATTATAAATTTATGAAAACAACCTTATATTCAGCAATTGCCACTGCCTAAACCAGCCATTTTTTATTTATTATATAGGTATATTGTGCCATTCCTTTTTATTTTGTTTATACGAAATGAATACACTTTCATATTGATTGAGTATTTAATAATCAATATCACAATTCTGTAACGCACCCCGCCATGAGGTCATGGTACCTATATCATTTTATTAATAGTTGGAATATTATTGGGCTAATCGACCACAGACGTATAAGTCGTTCTATAATCAAATCAAAAGTTTCGAATATTCAATTATGATTCGAATCATACCGAGTAACAACAAACCTATCAACATTGGAATGCGGCATCGTATAATTTTAAAATATTTGAATGTAATTTTTTATAGCAATTGCACGAAGATATTGCAGATTGCTCATTGTCTTATTAATTTGCGGTATTCTAGATATAACAATAATTATATTCTGTGTGAACAAGAACAATATTCGTTTAGACATTATGAGTATTTCTGTGTAAGCGAAACGAGCGAATCGTTTAGGATTCTCAAAGGTCGTTAAATTATAAGTGTTCGTAGAAATCCTATATTAAAACTCCTTCAAGATGCCATTTCTAAAAATAAATATTTATTAGACTTAAATCTACGAAATTCAAATACAGAAATCAATTATATGTGCATATGAATATATGCATTCATAAACTGGCTGTATATTTATATAATAAATTTATATAAAATAATAAAGATTTTGATTATTACTATTATTTCCAGAAGGGTAGGCAGAGGCGACTTACACCCACATTTAGCCAACTCGGTTTTAGGTCTCGCTTGACCATATTGCCGACAGCCGTGCCAGTAATTTTTAGTAGCACATTTCGCCCGACTCGGGAAGCGCACCTGAGACCTTATGCACAGGAGTTGCATTCACTACCGCTACGCCATCTAGTAAAGGAAAACGACATTAACTAGTAAACTTTATAAAGTTAATTATAAAGTTTACTAGTTAAAATTTATTATTCATATTAAATTCCTTAGCTATTTCTCGCGCCCGGTGTTCAGACACAATCAGACAAATTTTCATTTAATACAAAATGCCATATATCCACATTTGTGGTATCATCGTAACACTTTAACAAAATGATGCTCGAAGTTGTATTCTAATAAATTTGGTGTATTACATCCAGATTTAAGAATACTGTATATATGTATGTATATTAAGATACTTCACATATCTTAGATACATACTACTATATTCTTGTATAGCCTCAGTGAGCTCATACTGTCCAAAGAACTACATAATATTTCTTAAACAACAACAAACTAACTCTTTGTCTAGTTCAGGTATCAAATCCGGGATCACGCAATCTACCGAGCACTCTACTGAACAATGCAGTATAGTTTATTTAATTCTCTCGTTATATTTGTTTTAAATAAATCATTGTACATTTTTATGATAAAAGCTATTTAATTAAATTAAAGTGGCGATGTATTCTGGGTGTCAAAAATATCTGTCAGCCTCGATTCCCGCACAAGTCAAACATTTGTGTGCATAAACATGGATGTTTGCTTTGGTTTGGGTGTTTCTATGTATAATATGTATACAGGATGATTTTGAAATCGTGTAATTCCTTTTAACCATGCATTCTACTGGTGATATAGAATAACCCTGACCATATTTTTTCTTAATTAGAATAATGGTTACGGCAAAATTAGAGTACAGATTTTTTCATGAAATGATTTCATATAATCATATTTTAACCACCTTTTTTTTTTTTTTTTTTTTTTTTTTTTCGTGGGGGAATGCAATGACGCATACCCCTCCGCGGGGGCGGGCGGAGGGATTATGTCGGACTCGCCGGGGTAAAAGAAAGATGTTAAAAGATAATGTACCTCCCGGAATACCGACTAAACCTACCACGGTGTTCCTCGACAAAACCACTATCGACGGGGCCGCGCGAATCGCTTTCGCATGCGGTCGCGACCCCGCCGAGGTTACGGCCCGCCGTATGAAACGGCAGGCCACTACACAAGAGACCTACCCAAAGGACTCACTTCATAAGATTCCCTACTGTCTCCCCCCCTAGGTGGGAGACGGACTCGAAACAGAGGCGCGCGTGGGAACACGCACGCCGCCTCTCGGACCTGGTGCTGAACGGATGGCGGGCAGGCCCACAAAGCCCGCCACCCCCAGGTCAAACCTCAGGGTGGCTGGAGGTCATCGCGCGCCCTCCGGCGCCCGGCTCTGCGGTTGGGGAGAGGGTTTAAACGCTCCCTCTCCCGCTCCGCCGCCTCCTTGATGGAAATTACTTCCTCACAAAAGGAGGCGACGGCGTTCCACGACCTCTCACTCCGGACCATAGACTGAACTATGGCCGGGAGCGAGAGGGCAATCGATCCGACTGCCGCGATCAACTCACGGCGCTGCGATGCCCAGGCGGGGCAAACCGCCAAAGTGTGCAGCGCCGTGTCCTCAACAACGTCGCGGCAGTCGCCGCAGTGGTGACAACCGGGCGTCTCTTGCCGGCGTATACGACACAGGAACTGGCCAAAACAACCGTGGCCAGTCAGAACCTGTGTCAGCCGGAAGGTGAGGGCGCCATGCCGCCTCTCCAGCCACTCCTCAAAAACGGGACTTACCGCCACGATCGTGGCGTGCCCGGCACTGGGGTGCACAAGTCGCTCCTTCCAATTAGCCACTAGGACCTGGCGGAGCTCGGACCTTGCCGCCTTGATTGCGGCAAAACCCGGTCCCTCGCCCCGAGCTAGCGCCTCCTGGCGCCAACGATAGAGCGACGCCAGGAGCGCCGCTTCCAGGTCCCATGGCATCGATCCGGCGAGGAGGCTCGCAGCCTCAACGAGATCGTGCGGTAACCTCTAATCAACCTGACGGCCATGGCGCGCTGTGGAGCACGAAGCGCCGTGATGTTACGGGCCGTCAGGTTGTTTGCCCACACTGGGGCCCCATGTAGGGCCATGGACCGCACGACCCCCTCGTAGAGCCTCCGGCAGGAGGTGCTTGGCCCCCCAAGGTTGGGCAGCAGGCGCGAGAGCGCGCCTGCAGCGCCCCGAAGAATGGGGGCCAAACGACGAAAATGGGCTGTAAAGTCCCATCGGCTGTCGAGCAAGAGACCTAAATACCTTAGGGTTGACTCGACGCCGATGCGGACCCCTCCTACCATGATATGGGCCCCTGGAGGTGGCCGCTTCCGAGGGCCGTGAAAACATACAGCCTCGGATTTAGACAGGGCCACCTCGAGGCCCAACCGCCGGATACGACCAACGACTTGTGCGACTCCAGCGGTCGCCAGTATGGCCGCCGCCCGGTGCGACTTACCCCTCGCCGTGACAAGCGTGTTGTCGGCGTAACATATGACGCCGACGCCACGGAGGAGCGCACCTCGCAGCACCCAGTCGTAACCGATGTTCCACAGGAGCGGACCCAGAACCGATCCCTGTGGAACACCGCACGACATCTCTCGCCGACTCCAACCGTCGTGACCCGGGTAGACGACTACCCTCTCGGATAAATATGCCCCGACTATGCGGCGGAGGTAGGTCGGCACACGATGGAAAACGAGTGCCTCCCTAATGCAACTCCAGGGCAAGGTATTAAAGGCATTCGCGATGTCCAAAGACACCGCGAAGACGACCTCACCCCGGGACACCGCGTCCTCCGCCAGGCTCCTCACACGCATGACTGCGTCTATAGTGGAGCGCCCGCGGCGGAAACCATATTGGTTCTCCGCCAGATCCGGGCCCACTGAAGAGAGACGCTGGACGAGGCGCTCCGCGATAATAAACTCGAAGAGTTTAGCTACCTCGTCCAGCAACACAATGGGCCGGTAGGCGGACGGAGAGTCCGCCGGGCGCCCCTCCTTCCTGATCAGGACCAGTTTCCCCACCTTCCACTGGCGCGGAAACTGGCCCTGCACTAGACACTCGCTGATATTTTAACCACCTGACACAATCTTAATATTTTTTTAATTTAAAAATAATAACATAACAATAACTGATGTCGTAAATAATAAGGGGCAATAAAAAGGACCGCCCGTTATTAGTTACGACATTAATTATTAATATGATTTTTTATTTTAATTAGTAAAAAATTAAAATTGCCTCGGTTGGTTAACATATGACTATCTGACACCATTTCACGAAAAAAACGGAATAATAATTTTTCAAAAAAAATAAATCTAATTAAATAAAAATATGGTCAGGGTTATTCTATATCACCAGTAGAATGCGTGGTTAAAAGGAATTACACGATTTCAAAATCACCCTGTATAGTTACAAAAAAAAAATGTATATATGTATGTTTATCCATTGTCTAGTACCCATAATACAAGCTCTGCTTAGTTTGGGCTAGATGGTGTTGTGTGTATGTGGTAGAATATTTATATTTATTTATATGACAAATCTCAATTCAATTCAATTCAATCGGTTTATTGCGAATATAGGCTACAATAGGTGTTCACATTTTGTATAGCTATATTCCACCGTTTGGCATGCAATATATTTAATAAAAAGTAATAATAATAATAATATCATTAGCTTTCAAAATATATACAGTCAATTTTCATTCTTTATGTCCTTGCTTTAATTAAAAAATCTTTAATTAAATTTGTCATCAAAATATTAATTTATGCTTTAGTATGCCTTATTGATAAGTAATTGCTTCAGTTTAAGTTTTAACAAATCTATGTTAAAGCATTGTAATATGTTCAATAGTAAATGATTATGAATACGTGGTGCCATACAATATATGCTATTGTTTAATTGGGCTGTTTTCTTAAACGGAGAATTTACTTTATGATTATGACGTTTGCTATTCAAATGCTCAAACATGGAAATGTGAGTGATAACAAAAATGGCTACCTCATAAATATAAATGTAAGGCAGAGACTACTAGTCTGAAATTAATAAAACATATTTGCAACTGTCTGTTGAATTGCCCCAAAAGATGACACCATATCTTAGCACTGAATCGACATAACCGTGATAAGCAGTGAGCACGGCAGATTGATTTACAATTTTATTAAGCTTATATAGGGCATAAGAAAATTGGTTCAACTTGGTACATAAGTTTGTAATTACAATTTCCAATTTAAGTTTGAGTCTAGATTCAGCCCTAAAAATGTTGTATTCTCGACTTCATTGATTTTAGCCCATTAAAACTAATGTCCGGATTCAATACTTTATTGTTTCTATTTCTAAATGTCATTATGTTAGTTTTATTTAAATTAATTATTAAATGATTGTCTAATGTCCAGTGAGTTATAATATCAAGTGATTGATTTATATCTGCTACTAATTTATTTTTACAAGTGTTTGTGAATGCTAAAGTGCTATCATCTGCAAATAATACCATGTTATGTTTAATTATATCGGGAAGATCATTTATATAAATTATGAATAATAGAGGTCCTAATATACTGCCTTGAGGAACTCCTTCTTTTCTTTGCAGTACGAGGATGTGTGTACTCTATCTATACGCGTTTTAGTGCATAAGCGAGTAATTTGTGTTCATTGTCGCCGGTTTTCAAGATATGATTTTAAAAGTTCTAAGGTATTTCCTCTAACGCTGAAAGATTCTAATTTATTTATCAAAATTTTATGATTTACGTTATCAAATGCCTTTGTAAAATCAATGTATAGGGCATAAAACTAAACGTTTATTATCAAGACCCGTCATCACAGTTTTTAGAAATTGGAATACAGCAAAGTTAATACACTTTTGCTTTCTGAATCCTAGTTGCTTCAAAGTAAAATAATTATTTTAAAAACAATATATTTTATGCCGTGCCTATAACATGCAAAATATTTTTGAAAATGTTTTTGTAATACTGTCTGTCTATAGTTAACAACGCTTTATTTCACCTTTTTTATAAAGTGGTTTTCTTATAGTTATTTTTAATGTATTTGGGAAAATGCCATAGAGTATACATAAGTTAATAATGTGCGCTAATACGGGGGAAATGGCAAACGATACATTTTTCAAAATGTTGGTATTTATGTCATCGTGTATCGTATTAGTGTTTTTCAGAGATTTAATAATTTTATTGATTTCATAGAGGGTACTGGGATTCATGAATAAAGAGTTGTAATTTTTGTTAAGACTTGTTGTAAAGTTTTGGCTTAAGTTTACAGCAATTGGGGTTGAATCATTACCACTTACAAAATAGCTATTAAATGTCTCTGCAATTTCTATAGGGTCGTCAATAATTACTCGGTCGACTTTTATTTTCCTGATCTCTTTTCTTAATATATTGTTGTTTTTATTATAGTTTATAACTGACCAGGTTGCTCTAGACTTATTGGCCGCTGTTTTAATCTTGTAGTCATTTTGAGCTTTAAGTTTGTTCCTATTGATTATATTTGAATGTTTTCTATATTGCCACAGTAACTTTCTCTTTTGTTTTGCACATAGTCGAATATCATTTGATATCCACAGCGGTTTCTTACCATGAATTATTTTAATTAATGTCAATGGAAAACAGAGATTATAAAATAGACTAAGTAAATAATTCATGAAAATTGTCAGAGCCATAATTTGGTTCATCCGTATTATATACTTCGTTAAATGATGGAGACTGCATACATTCTTTAAATTTTGTTATATTTTCTTTACAGTAATCTCTTCTCTCCGTGAACCAATATGTGAGAGAACAACTTTCTTTGCCTGGGCAGGTTAACAGTTGACAACTGTGATCGGTTCGAGCAAATTCGTATATATTACTTTTGCATCCCCTAATATTGTGCATACGAGAATTTATAAATTATCAATATCCACTCACAATGCGAGTTGGTTCATTAATGGCAAGTTTTAGATGATAACTATAGATTGTATTTAATAAATGACTCGTCCCTTTACTGTTTTGTAATATGTTTATATTGAAATCACCACATACAATTTTTTTATTTTTTGAGAAACATAAAGAACTGAGTATATGTAGATATAAATATTGTAAAAAATTTATCGAATAGAATTTTATTATTACGAGGTGGTCTGTATACACATATTATTTTTAGGTTGTGTATTAAAATCTTAATAGCACAGCACTCTATTATACCTGAAATACCATAATTTTCTTTACAATTTATGGTTTTATATTTATGTTTATTGTGAACCAAAATACAAGAGCCACCCATGACGATTTTTACGGCAGAAAGAAGCTGCAAGGACATAATTTTACAAATATAATAATTTGATGTCATCCTTTATCATATTATGTCCGGTCAAACAAATAACATCAGCTGAGGTACCCTGTTTTATAAGCTATTCTAAGTTTAAAGTTAATAGGTCAGATTTACTTATAAAACTATTAATATTTTGATGAAATGTGTTCAAATGCTTATAACTAACGAAAAAATGTATTTGATTTATGTTCTTCAGTTAGATTATCTGGTGGTGCCTTGATAGAGTCGTGCCCATTTATAGTGCTGTCACGGCCATGTGTAGTATATTCCTGACATGGGAACATAGCTATGTCAATAAATAACCGCTGCATCAGGTTCTTATATATGTTCTGTAGTCCATGGTAGTTAAGTTTACCCGTTATATACGAGAACATTTCTTACAACAGCTCACAATTTATGTCGTAAAAATATGCATAATTATTATAGTGCAAATTCATGTACAGCAAATTATTGAACGTTTCAATTTTGTAATTATATGTATATCGGGGCTCCCATTGTATAGGTTTGAAATTTATATTTGTGTAAGTTATGTGCTGTATTAATGCCTGGATAGAATTCACCAATTCAGTGTATTCAAATTTGCAGATTTTCTGAAGTCACGTTCACCTTTAACTATTAAACAATAGTCATTCATGCCAAAGTTTTTTAATTTATTTGCTATATTCTTTAACATATTTATTATACCATTGTTCTGTGCAATATATCGGCAATAATTAAATTGCTGTGAAAATGTGTTTACGATATCTAAGTGTTTGCCTTTTAAGTTGCTGTTGGTTAAGATACAATGTTACTTAATGTTTTCATAGGTGATTGTTGTAACATTGGACTAGATAGAATTACTCTATTTTTTAGCTTGGCTTTACGCTCCAATCGAGGATCTCCTAAATTAAATAACCATGAAATGTGATTTTTAAATTGTATATCAGTTTTCAATTGACGTTTAGACTCAATCGATACACGATTATGAACAATTTTTATAACGGGAATTGGCACTCAATTTATTGTAAATCAACGTAGTAGATATAACTAATATTATAAATACGAATGTGAGTTTGTTTGTTTGTTACGCTTTCAAGCCTTAACTGTTAGACCGATCATGATATAATTTGCATACACAATGTTAGGGGTACATTTTTCTTAAAAAGGGAAACGGATACATTTTTCTTTTAAAAGGGAATTTTCGGTTAACAGTTTTATTAAAACAAAATTTATATTAATGTGAGTGAAGCCGCGGGAAAAATGTACTATGTCTATATTTCATAAATGTTTCATTCTTTGAAAATCTATTTCGTTTAAAAGAAAGAAGTTATTTTACTCTCTGTTTAAAAGAAGAAGGTGTGCTTTACAAAGCGAGTTTGTCTATGGAAATTGCTTTGTTTAAAAGTAATATAGATTCACAGACATTTTCTTAGAATTTTATCACAGAAGTATAAAATACATATAACACTAGTGCTCTAACAAGTCAGTAGAGATGCTAGGCAGATTGTAATGCCTGTGCCCGGCTCGTTTACAACGAAGAGGTAGTTAGGTTAATGACTCGCCGCCTGCCGTGCTATGTTTAGAAAATTCTAGCTGGACTAGTCTGTGCGATATAATGGACCTCGCTATAAAACGTTAACGGCTTTTATATATATTATGGTAATATAAACATACGTGTGTTGTAAAGAGGTGCGCTACAATCACTCTTTGCTAGTTTTCAGATCTTCGTAATGGAGATAAGCGTATTGCCATTTACCGTCGTTAAAAATATACGTATCACTTCTGCAGTTAAAGATCATGTGGATCTTGAGTCAAATCTATACTTTAATACTATTTATACAAATATTATAAAGAGAAAATATTTGATTTGTTGTTTGCGTTTCTGTCATTTATATTACTAGATTCTCCTAGATCACGATTAGGCTCCTTCATGTTTGTGTCCGTAGTGCTTATTTTTTCTGGTATTTATAAATATTCTTGGTTTGTGTCCAACTTTACTAAAAATTGTATTATTGACATGCTTTATACACTTCTTATTCAATTCGTAGCTGCTAGTTCCAAGGCTGATTAGCTTTCTCCATATTCTCTGGTCACCACTGCTGAATCTGGTTATAACATTAGCCCAAAACAACCTATCCATCAGTGTTCAGCCTCTGTACTATAAAGAATAACCCTATAGAATAATTTAGTAATACATTCGAACTTGGAACCTAACAATTGGGCGTAAAGCATAAACTTAAAGCGCATGATTGAAGAGGCTATCAGACTTACACACGGCTTTATGCACATTAGTCTCATTCACTAATGGTATATCAGTGCGGTCAGATTAATTACTTAAAAGTGTATGTGCATATCCAATGAAAAACCCTTAAATGTTTCACTTACTTCTATTTGTCCCTATGCTTCAGGTACGGATAGAGTTAATCACGATGACAGAACATAAAATGTTAAAGTCTCAGATGGTCGTAAAAAGTCACGCTTATAAGTCTCAGCAATAAAAATATATAGCCTATCTAACACGTGTCATCTTACTTATTGGAACACTGTCGACACGTTAATTTAGAAGAAATTTTATGGCACTGGTAATGGGACTATCTGGGATTCTAATTATTAAGACAAAAAAACGTCACCGTGAACTTTACCAGCTATAATTTTAGCTGTCTGCAATATAATAGTAGTAGGTAGCATTCATTTTTTTTATTATTTTATTGAAAATACTGATAAACCGATGTTGGCAGCCCTCATATCTATCTCGTCCATTCTTTTCGTTTTATCCTTTTATATTTAACGGTTATATTGATATTCAGACCCTGGCGCTTAAACATAATGCCTTTTATGACTAATTTAAATAATCATATCTTGTGCCTAGATATGATTATTTTGACTAATTTACTTCTTTTTTTAGAAGCATAAACGCGCAAGTATTCCTGGTTTTCTAAACAATCGTAAGATACGGTAACCGCTTACCATTGGGTGGGTCCCGTACTTGCTCATCACCATTTTGCAAAATAAAATTGTGTAGTCATCTCATAGTGGTTTCATAAAGTACAACTTTATTTCGCTTATTGATTTTTGGTGAAACTTACCTTTTATTCGTAGTGGTCTCAATTAACTTATTTTTATACGGGTAAGGCATCAATTAAGCTCGTACGTGATGGTAAGCGGTAACGCTCGTGCGGTGCAAAACCTAAATGTTTCGCTGTGACGCAAGATACAATACACTACGTCAGCAGAAAGGCACACTCACTGCTGACGTCACGACGTTTCCTTACGCAAAATCTTTCTCACAAATTATATGCTATTTCCACTCTTAGGACGACTCTGATGACATCTAATCTAGGTTTAGGCTACATAGCGTGCTAAAGAAATAGACTTTTTACGCGTTCGGGTAATAACATAACATTGCAACGGCTTAACTACAATCGTTGATACTTTTGTGTGTCGATTTATTTATCTTTATTCTTTTTTATTACTTCTTATTATGATTTTCTTTTCACAAATGTATCGTTTGTTAAAATTATGGATTACCGTGGACTATTAAAATGTTGAATGAGAGCCCTGGCACCCATAACACAAGTTTAATCTTAGCTCGAGTGCCAGAGTAAACTACATGTGATTTGCAATGTATACGAAAATATTGTACAGTAATGCAGTTCTTAAAGTTTACGTAATACCTGTTCCGCATACTTGCTACTAAAGAGTATAGTCCACGTGGATACACCAAATATAATTTAATATAATTTGCGAATGGCTTTAGTCCAGTACTCCGACAATTGTCTAGATCTCGGTCCCCACAGAAAAATAAAGTACCAACGAGCTTCTAGCAATATTACGTCGGCACAAGTATTTCGTGGCGTATTCCCGGCATTGGGACCAGCCGTTTGTTTATTTACCGAGAGCTGTCTGATTCTGCCTGCTTGGTATTCTACCACTGTAGTCTGCTTATCTAGTAATATTGCTTACTATAAAGTAATTCGTAATTTGAAATTTATTATGTTTTCTAAGAATCATTTAATACCGCAGTAATACTAAGCAAAACGCTTACAACGGTTTGTGAAATTGTATTTCTGTGATGAAGAATTTTTTTTAAAGTTACTCTTATGTATATTATATTTAGAATAAACAAATATTGTCTTCTGTTTACGCGAATGTTATTCATTGAAATTAAACTACTATATACGGATTTTATCGCGTTGTTTATTTAGCACTGTATTACAAAATTTTGAAAATATTACACTACTACTGATACACTTTCCACTTTGGTGGTACCACCAGCTTGGGATCCAGTACTTCAAACAGTCAAACCCAAGAAGAAACAAACCACAGCTAGACTTCATGATACTTTGAGCTTATTCTGCGTAAATAGAAACACCAATAATTAAATTATGTTCGGGTACTTTGAAATAACTACACTGGAACATTGAGACAACTACCATCTTAGTCTCCCCGTGACCATGGCTGCTGAAAAGCAACCGAAACGTCGGGGAAAGTGTAAACCAAAAATAAATAGATTTAATAGTTTAAATAATTTTATTAGCTTATAAATTAGTAAAATAAAATCAGTAGTAGTGTAATATTTTCAAAATTTTGTAATACAGTGCTAAATAAACAACGCGATAAAATTCGTATATAGTAGTTTAATTTCAATTAGAATAAACAAGTTTCTAGAATAGTATTAACTGGCAGGCATACAAAAACAGAGGTTTTGAGGTGTCAAGTTATAAAATATATGTGAAAATAAAATAATGTGTCAAGTGTCGAGGTTGATCAACGCGCAGGATTAAATTTATGTGATCCATGGTTACTTGTTTCAAGTTTGGTATTTGTTTCGGTACTATCAGTTGCTACGATATTCGTTACATGTCTTTAGAAGGCACGCTCTTTAATACGCTTTATTTTTAGGGCAAAAGACATATTCAAATGTAAACGTTAAGCGTAAACTGTAGAAACGATTTGATAGAAACTTAACTCATAGATAATCTTTGTTCGCGGTTCTGTGTAATTCTTGCGGACAAAGCCGTGGGCTAAAGCTAATTAGTCCTGATATTATTACTATATAATCAATAAGCATTTGGATAACGTGATGAAGCATTAAATTTTTGTTCTTAAAATAATGAATATTTATGATCAATTAATACTGTATTGTGTATAATTAACTGTGGAGGTTCATTTGTAATGAGAGAATAAAGATACCGAATTGAACGTGCCAGTCCTGTTTAAAATAGGCATGTAAAACATTTATTGATATTCATCAACAAAATACAAGAACGGCAACGTCTGCTTTTAAAATATGACTAAGGTAGTGCACTGTTTGATAAAGGGATGTAAATGAATCGCCATTACATTCTTCGAAATTTGGGCTAACTAAGTATATGCCGATTAGACAAATATTAGCGGTGCACGTAGATAAAATCTAAGGCAAATATTGATTTCGTAGCGGCTTGATGACGATGTAGATCATGGTACTATATGATATAGAATGTTAAAATAAATGAATATTATTTAGTAGGCGTTCTCTGATTAGATTAAAAATATTATAACCAAAAGCCAGATTAAGCGTACCTTAAATTGCTGAGCGCGCATGTGTATGTGATGAAAGTGACTGAAGCAAGAGGAACATGCCAGGGATATAAGATAGTATGTGCGAACCATAGTCTCTATTTATCCCAAGTAAGCAAGCGTAAACCCTTATTTAATAATATTATAAATAAGAATGTAAGTTCGTTTGTTACACTTTCACGCCTTAACTACTCGACCGATATTCATCAAATTTCACTTACACGTTGCCAGTGAAATAGCAAAGGATCTTTCATTAAGAAAAATAATTTACTAATCCAACCTAACCTATATTTATGCTAGCGAAGTCGCGTGATAAAATCTTGTGTAAGTCTACATGTATATCAAACCTCTTTCATACAAGAATCAATTTATTGAAACGTGTTCTAGTTATTCAAGTAGTAGTAATTCGAGCAAGGTTTCGCTTAAAGTTCATAGTACATTTATTTAGTAAGTATATGTGCTAATAGTTCCAGCCGTTACCGCTATGGTGGAGCGGCACTTATTACTTTTATAGCCTGTGGAAGAGAGCGGGTAACGTTTTTATTACTCCACTGTTACTTGCCACTTGTCGGCCACTTATCACCTTTACTTAATTTGTCTAGCTCTTACGGCTAATGTTCAGTTTCGTTCCAGAACATTAAGTGCACATTCTTGTTCCAAGTTATAATAGACACAGGTTGATAGGGTTGAAAAGAGTTTTGTTAATTGAGAGTTTTAAGAACCTTGATGGACATACTTCGCTCGCCACTAGCGTCACATCAATATTCTAGCAACTTGCGCATGTGTGAGTGAATTTTAAATGTGTTGGAATCGGTACATGTATTTTATACGTGTACTTGTGTACGAGTCGTAATGATAGTGAAGAGATTCAGATGAATATTAATGTATCTCACCTCTTTTAAAACAGCTACGTCTGATGTTTTGGTGGTAGGGTAGGTACAATAGAAACTAGGCTCAAGGAAACCCGAGTAACCTGGCTTAGTAAGTAACCGCACGATATAGAAGATCACAGCCAAATAATTGTGTCATGTTTCTACGGTGATAATATGTTCCCGAAATCTCTAATGTAACGCTGTATTGTTTGCAGGTTACTTACTAGTTATTGTTTCTTGTGCTGGTATTTGTGATTCCTTGTTTGAAGTTTATTACATTAATGCCGTCTCATAAGCAAGGAAAGAAAAGAAGAAGAAAGAGTTTAACTCTCTAAGGGTCTTTGTATTGGACCCATGTACACGTGTAAGCCACCCAAAGCGCCGGGTATTTTTGACGGAAATTTTTTGGGAAGTATCAAAGCGTATTCACATATTTTATAAGAGTCAAAAGCCAAACCAATATCAGAGAATTCCCATTACGATATTAACTTTTTCATTTGCGAGTGAGTTCACACGATGATATCCATTATAATTATTATGATGGAACGTAATTGAAAAGAGTATTTCACCGAGGTTTTTGTATAGTATATATTACGTAAGTCGCTGCTGCAAACTCAATAAGTGAAGCGGGGAGATAGCCTCCCGCTGCGGGGACAGTGTAAACAGAGGTATACGAGATTAGTGCGGGTGCATTGAAAAATTTAGTCTCAAGTCTCAAGCAGGGTCTCCGCCGCAGGAAATTGCGAAAAATGCGCTCAGCTCGCAACTAATGGACATGTTTGTGCGCTGGCTCCGGCTACGCCACACTCGCGCGCGTCGACGCGCTGAAATATTTACGGAACCACTACACACACTAGTTTTAACTTTTTGTTAGTCGACGTCCCAAACACCTGATTTATGTGCACGTTTCTTTAAAAACTTTTAGTGTATTTATTTTAGCAGTATATTTTACTAGTATAAAATAAAATAATACTCAAGAACAGTGGTGAAGTTGGCAACACTGAGCAAGTGAATGAAGTCAGCAAAATTGAATGTTGGTGCAAGTTGCTGACTTGCCTCTTATTCGATGCCGTCTGAGTTTATGTATCGACAAATATCCTGTTATGTCGAATAACTAGATTAAATTTTGATTGCACTGAGTGAATGTTTCGATCTTTTGTTTTGTATACAGACTGAACTTTTAACGAGGTAGTTAATCTTGAAGGAAAGGAACTAAAACAGTTAATGGAAAACTTGAAAGTAAAGTTATGCTAGACAATAAAACTGAAAGTAAGCTTCCTTTAATGACAACAGTCGTACTAATAATATATAATATATATATAGGTTTATTTTTCTTATTGAATTCTATACTGGTACATTGCTTACGAGTGGAAGACTCCGCTATTGTAACTTAGTGGTAAAGGTACACAGAAGCCAGCTCGCACGTGCATGTACTTCCCTTATAAGATACCTGTGACTAGTGATTCTCTTACTGCTTTTCGTCAGGCGAATAAGACTGTCACATAGCTGCCCCATTCTTTTCCTTTTATCATGGGATTAAAGGAAGAGAATAGGACAGATACGATAATACAGAAGAAAATAAGATTGAAGATAGTTTCTATTTCATTTTCCTAGCGTGCAAAAGATATTGCAAGTATTTCAAGCGTTCATAAGCTACGTCAAGCATTTGGCATCAGGCGGGCAATATGCTTGTTTGTATCTACATGTTATAAAACCAATATTTATAAACGGTTGAAATAAAGCTCACAATAGTACCAAACCAGGACCATTTTTCATAAATCTATTTATATGTATATTGTATAGGTCACTAAGCACATTTATGCAGTATCCGCGTGACCGGTCAAACCATTGCGTCATCTATGCAAGTCTACCCATCTAAATAGCCGATAGCTCGATATACAATGTTAGGAAGGTGAGATGAAAGTATGCTGCTCTCTGAGCTACATAATGGTCACGAATATAAATAGCACTCACTCGAGTATTGACCGCAGACGGTGTTGATTAACCACAGAGAACTATGCGCTTCAGATACGAGAATAACTCACATATGCATATTTATGAACTCTGCCTCGTTGTTTCTGAGGCATAAGTTTATTAAGATGTCTCAGGTTCGATCCCTAAGTTGCACATAGTTTTATTGCGACTTTCTGTTAGGTAGACAGCGATAGGTTCTGCCAAGATGTAGGGACATAAAATATAGTTGATGAAACGTAGAATTAACACACGTGAGTTTTTGTATGTATATGTTTATAGCTGAGTCACATTTTTTATTATTTAAGTCAAATAGTTTCATTACCAAAACAAAAGCAGATTTTTTTTTACATCTTCTCCTAAATTATTAAGATACAACGCTTTTGAATCTGATAGTAGCTTAATTGTCATATAACAGAAAAATACACAATACAAACAATGACGAAAGCGCTATTTAAATGCATCTGTCCGAGGCAGATACCGAGAAATCCCAAAATTTAAATATCGATTACTCCCTCATTTGGAACTAATTCCGATATTGTACACTTCTTCTTTATTATTCCCAAGTCACTTGGGGTCGGCTTTTTCGGCTAACTGGATTTGACTGGATATCAGTTTTTACACGGAGTGACTGACATCTGACCTCCGCAACCCGCAGGCTAACGATACCCTAAGGCTAGACCAGTATCAGGATATTATAGGGCACTGACTTCCCAGTAACGACTGCCATAGATGTTCATGGCAGCCGGGACCGACGGCTTAACGTGTTCTCCGAGGCACGGAGCAGGCGATAATTGTCAATCAATATACACATAATTCCGAAAAGTCATATAACTTCCGAAAGTCAGAGGTGCGCGACGTGGGTTCGAACACAAGACCCCTGAGCTATTGCAATGCCGATATTGTATACAAAAAGATATAATTTCTATTTATTTAAGAAACAATTGTCGCACTAGTTATAAATCCTGTGTCGCGGGGGCCTTACCAAAAATTCAAACAACGGACACAAAGAACATCCAGACTCGAAACAACTATTTGTCCAGTGTGGGATTCGAACCCACAATACTCGGCGCTCTTGTGTGCAAAATAAAGTAGGTACAAAATCAAACATAAGCATCTATCCTATTGTTACTACTAAAGTAAGTCATTTTTAGTAAGTTTAGTAAGAATTCATACCAAGAGAATAGAAATGTTGTAATGATTAAATCACATTGTAATTATAATATTTAATACAACAGCGAGTTAAAGCTAAAGACTGAATGAAACGCAAAGATTAATTACGAAGGCGATCAGGGGATCGTCCCATTCCGACATTTTTGTTACAAATGAAATTTCGTATAATTTGCCGCGTCGCTACGTTTGGATTATTCACTTCATTACAGTTTAATCCTGACCCTTTAAAGGTTGGATGTCACCTTCCCGTTTACATACATAATATATATGTGTATGTATCTACACACGTTTGTACTAATGCCGTCGTTTTGTTTTTAATTACGGGCACGTTTTGTTAGACGGCCAGTGTTTCCACATGATCGATTTTCTGATCGCTCCGAGTTTATTTGCGACAGAGTTATCTACTCTGGGAAAAGGAATTGCTGTTTTTATTAAGAATATTATGTTGTACTAGCTTTTGCACGCAGCTTCGCTCGTGTAAAAGTCGGTTAGATTATATTAGTTACAGTTTTTTTATATAAAATATAGTGTATGTTACTTAGTGATAATATATAAGCAGCGATAGCTGAGTAGGGAGACCAACAGACTGCAATGCAGAGGGTCTCGGGTTCGAACCCACGTCGCGCACCTCTGATTTTCGGAAGTTGTATGACTTTTCGAAATTATGTGCGTATGATTAACAATTATCGCCTGCTCCGTGCCTCGGAGAGCACGTTAAGCCGTCGGTCCTGGCTGCCATGAACATCTATGGCAGTCGTTATTGGGAAGTCAGTGCCCTATAATATCCTGACACTGGTCTAGCCTTACGGTATCGTTAGCCTTCAGGTTGTGGAGGTCAGGTGGCAGCTGCTTTGTGTAAAAACTGATATCCAGTCAAATCCGGTTAGACCAGAAAAGCCGACCCCAAGTGACTTGGGAATAATGAAGGCTAGGGAGAAGAAGACTTAGTGATAATATAGCTTTCTAATCGTGGAAGAATTTTTACGATCGGTTGAGTAGTTTTTGAGTTACATCCTTACAAACAAACAAACGATGCAATCTTTCCTATTTATAGTATTAGTATAGATATAGATAATGTTATATTACACGGAGCTGTGTAACATATTTTTGTGAGAAGGCAGTATATTTTTATTACAGGTTGTACAATATATGTTGTGTTTCAGAACGGTGTATCATATGTTACGAAGTATGCCAATAAATATTCATATTAGTCTAAAATTGAAATCAATGTTTTATTTTTTTAATTGATTTCTCTTTATGTGAATGTATGGAATACGGAATGTTTATAATTAACGGCAAAATACAATAATTCAATTCAAGAATATTGATGCTGCATTAAACAGTAACTATTGGAGTTACGCGTAATATTGCGGTAGGAATGCGTTCATATTATAACTATTAACAATTAAATTTGAAATAACGAGACATCGTGAATAGTTTTTTTATGTCGTCGCTATTGCAAGGGTTTTCGTCCTGGTAATATTAGATGTATTAGTAAATAATGAAGCATTAGCATTGCCATTCAACGTGGCAATGCTGCCAGTCTTCTGGGCACACTACCAGTCGACTGTGACGCGGAGGAATTCAATGACGCCTTTTAAAGGGATTTAGTTTTCTTTTTATTTTCTGTTTTATAATATTTTAGGTATAAGTTAGTTTTAAATAATTGTGTAAATTGACAATATTGATAAAAACAATACCTTATGAAGTGACACGAGGTGCTTTGCTAATATTAAAAGCACGCAGGCAAATAATGAGCATTTGAAGAGACTACGGACCTACACGCTTTTGTTCCGTTTGAGGGTCGTATCGTCAACACGCATATTAAGGACAGTGGTTAGATAAATTATATCATGCTCACTATTAAACATTAATCTTGACTTTTCAGAATACCAGACATAATTCTACAGGTAGTAGAGCCTCATCTTAGCATGAATGGGGCTGGCTCGACCGGGGAAGGACTACCCTCTCACAGAATATCGACTTGTATCAGTATTCCTACTGTTGTGTTTCGTTTGGTGAGTGAGAGGGTGATTGGGCCTCCGGCACGGCCCAATCACCCTCTTTCCCCCTTCTCGATCCTTCTCCTTTACTCTTCTTCCTTTGCTAAAGGGTCGGCAAGTGATGCCTCTGGTTTTGCAGGCGTCCATAGGCTACGGTGACCACTTACTATCAGGTATACCTGCATCAGGCAGGCCGCATGTTTGTTTGCCACCATATATAAAAAAAAAAAACATAGTGTCTGTCCAACGGTGTACCGTTGCGACTTAATAGATTAATAAAACTCTAAATCTGTAATTTAATATTATAAAGCTGAAAAGTTTGTTTGTTTGTTTGCATGAACGCGCTAATCTCAGGAACTACTGGTCCGAATTGAAAAATTATTTTAGTGTTGGCTAGCCTATTTATTGAGGAAGGTTAGAGGCTATATAACATCACACTATAACCCACAGGAGCGGCACAGTAATTACAAACGCGAGTGAAACAGCGGGCACATCTAGTCTAACTATAAATGTTAACTTTCTATAATGCAAACTCTAAAGTAAAAATAAAATGTAGGATACTACACACAGCAGTATATATCATTCTACGTGTGAACTTAGTCGAGAGTGGACTCTTGTCAATATTTTACATTTTGTTTTTAATACTTTGCTGAGTTTATTTAGTTTATTTAATTAACCATGGTCTTATAAATCGTACCCTCTCTTACTATCTTGTGCAAGTGCCCATAAGAAGCCGGCGCCATCTTGGGATCTGTATAGCTGCGTCCTGCTCATCGTTTACTAGTGAGTAGAAATTAACAAATTCTCAAGAAACTTGGAAAAAGCCGTTGGGTCTTACTGAGGCTCGAACTCGCGCCTCCTCGTGCAGTTGCGCGCATACGCCGTGCTTGTCGCCACTGAACCACGGATAGTGAGAGGCGCAGCGCGAAATTCTTGATCGGTATCGGCACAACGCACTCTGGTGTTTATGCGTAATAGCAAAATTGTACCTTAAAGTTTTATATTTAAAATTTATATTTGTTTGATATTTGAAAACCATGCAACGTTCGCCGCCGTCGACGTCTCTTTCTTCGCCAAACCTAACGAGTCTATCCGGAATTAGTGACAATGTCACACAAAGAAAAAGAAAACAACCCGAGTCAGAAATAACCTGCGCCATTAACACCCTCACGCAGGATATGAACAAGAAACTCGATGAGTTGCGACAGTACTTCGAAAGCGCTATATCAATGTTATCTGATAATTTAACCAGTATTAAAACCGACCTAGCGGCTGTTACTCTCGCTACTTCGGAAATAAAAAATGACTTAAATTGCTTGCGGTCTGAGCATCTTAAATTGGAAAAGCATGTATCTGTTCTAGATACAAAACAAAACGCTTTGAGTCAGGATATCGCCGCCTTACAAAAGTCACTACAGTACACGTCAGATCAGCAGGACGACTTAGGTAAACGGATGGAAAATGTTTCTAAGCAGTCTAACTGTACAAATGATTGTAATTCTATAAAGTTGGAATTGCACGCAAAACTTGACAGTCTTGAACAACAAGCACGTCAATGCAACTTAGAAGTTTGTAATGTCCCTGAAAGGAAATCTGAAAATTTAATCACACTAATGGAATCCATTAGCTCAAAAATTAACTGTTCTCTGCAACAGAAAGACATCATTGCTATTCATCGGGTACCACATGCCCAAAGTGACAACAAAAAACCGAAGAACATCATTGTCAAACTGAGCACGCGTATACTGAGGGACAACTTTATTAGTGCAGTGCGATTGGCGAAAGGTATTAGGACTGATCAAGTCGGAATATCCGGAACGTCACAACCAATATTCGTGAATGAACATTTGACACTGAGAAATAAACAGTTGTTTCGTGCTGCTCGCGATACTGCGCGAAAGAATGGGTTTAAGTACGTATGGATCAAACATGCGACCATCCTTGTGCGTGAGAACGACAACACACCAGCGATGGCCATTCGCATACCACAAGATATCAACAAAATCAAACCAAATAGCAAATCAACGAAAAGTAATTAGTGAAAACTGTTTAATACACATGCTTTTAGATTATAGGCATAAAGTGGTTGTTGTCATTAAATATGCAAATTATCGTTATATAAATACTTCTTGCACACTCGTACTGTATTTTATATTATTTATCTGTTTTTTTGAATTGTTGTCTACTAACTATTTAATAGTATACTTATGTTATGCAATATGTTATAATCGCTGTATTAATAATATCCAAACTGCTGTTCTGTTGCGACATAATGTCAAATTAGTAATAATTTTAGTTAATGTTGAATACTATTTACATATATTTAATTACATTTTTAATTTAAAACATTGTGTTTTTAGGATGCTGTCTCTTAACTTTGCCGAATTCATTACTGTTTACTGTTATAATTCTTACAATGGATAAATTGTTTATTTACTATCAGAATTGCAGGGGCATTCGTACCAAACTTAATATGATATATATGAACATATTAGCCAATAACTACGATCTTATTGTTTTGATAGAAACGTGGCTGACTCCAGAGGTTTATGATAGTGAATTCATAGATGACCGATATGTAGTTTTTAGGTGTGACCGTGACCGTATTGCTACGCATAAAAAAGAAGGCGGGGGAGTGCTTATAGCTGTGAAAAAAGACCTTCGTCCTACTATTGTCATTACTGGCCTACCTAGAACGCCTTACATGGAAAGCACCGTTATACAACTCCCTGGTGTAGGTAGTGAAATCTGTCTAATTAGTGCAGCGTATATTCCTCCAAGGTCGTCTGAGGATATATATCTTTCACATTTTGAATATTTGCAAAATACATTAGATACGTTTAACCCATGTAAATTTTATTTATTTGGCGATTACAATTTACCAGATGCGTCCTGGCAACAATACAATAATGACGACTATGAGGCGCTTTGTTGTACAGGAAATTCCTTAATATGTGAACATATGAATAATTTTATGGCCTTGTTAAGCTCATTTCAATATAATAAGATCTTAAATTACAAAGGACGTATTCTGGACTTATTGATTAGTAATGATCATGATTGTATCACATATCAGCCCACATGCGTATTACTTCCCATTGATGAACATCATCCACCTTTCCGTGCTACCATTACTTTCAATACTCAAATAAAAACAATAACACAAGCTAAAACAATAAAGTTTAATTATTACAAATCAGATTATAATAAAATCAATGAAGAAATATCTGACATTGACTGGATAGATACTCTAAATAACTTATCAGCAGAACATAGTATTAGTGCATTCTATGAAGTTATTTATGGATTGATTAAGAAACATACTCCTTTATCTCGTTCTAAATCTACCAAATAAAAGAGGGCCTAAAATTGACCCCTGAGGCACGCCAGAAGAAACTATCATAGAGTCTGACTGGTGACCCTTAATTACGACTCTTTGCGACCTATTTGTTATATATGATGTAAACCAGCGAAGCAAGTCGCCACGAATACCGTTGTATGCCAATTTATAAAGAAGCAATTCATGGTCTATTTTGTCGAAAGCTTTTCGAAAGTCCGTGTACACTGCATCAACTTGTACCTGTTCATCCATATTATTAAATAAGTCGTCGGTAAAAATTAATAGGTTAGTGACGGTAGACCTTTTCTTTACGAAACCATGTTGTTGAGCCAGTATAATGTTATGAAGATTAGGATATATAGCGTTGTGTACCAGTCTCTCGAAAAGCTTAGACAATGTTGATAAAATAGAGATGGGCCTGTAATTTTCAACATTACATCTAGAACCCGCTTTGTGTACAGGCGTGATATTGGCCCTCTTCCATACAGAAAAGAAGATTCCATACAGAAAGAAATATCTGACATTGACTGGATAGATACTCTAAATAACTTATCAGCAGAACATAGTATTAGTGCATTCTATGAAGTTATTTATGGATTGATTAAGAAACATACTCCTTTATCTCGTTCTAAATCTACCAAATTCCCAATCTGGTTCTCGAAATCACTAATACGTATTTTTAGAAATAAAAATAAAGCTTGGGTAAAATGGAAAAAGTACAATAACTTAGCAGACTATGAGCAGTTTTCCTTCCTCAGGCGCAGATTTCAAGTTCAGTGTAAGAATAACTACATAAACTATATAAATGGTATAGAGAATAATATTAAAAAAAATATAAAATCTTTATGGAGCTATGTTCATAATCGTAAAAGAGGTTCTGGTATGCCAGCTACTATGACTTATAAAAATAGAAGTTCTAACGACCCAAATACTATATGTAATCTGTATCTAGATTTCTTCCAATCCGTATATGAAACTTCAACATTTAATGTCAGAGAGTGGTTACCCCCTGATACTATTGCTGATAACTGCGTTGTTTTAAATTATCTTACTTTTAGTTATGACCAAGTTTTGAAAGCTTTAAACTCTCTAGATACAAGTAAAGGCCCAGGGCCTGATGGGTTACCAGCTCTCTTTTTAAATAAAACAGCTGATAGTATATGTCTTCCACTACAAATAATTTACAACAAATGTATCACGGAGGGCACTTTTCCTGATGTATGGAAGAGGGCCAATATCACGCCTGTACACAAAGCGGGTTCTAGATGTAATGTTGAAAATTACAGGCCCATCTCTATTTTATCAACATTGTCTAAGCTTTTCGAGAGACTGGTACACAACGCTATATATCCTAATCTTCATAACATTATACTGGCTCAACAACATGGTTTCGTAAAGAAAAGGTCTACCGTCACTAACCTATTAATTTTTACCGACGACTTATTTAATAATATGGATGAACAGGTACAAGTTGATGCAGTGTACACGGACTTTCGAAAAGCTTTCGACAAAATAGACCATGAATTGCTTCTTTATAAATTGGCATACAACGGTATTCGTGGCGACTTGCTTCGCTGGTTTACATCATATATAACAAATAGGTCGCAAAGAGTCGTAATTAAGGGTCACCAGTCAGACTCTATGATAGTTTCTTCTGGCGTGCCTCAGGGGTCAATTTTAGGCCCTCTTTTATTTATTATATTCATAAATGATATAGACAGTTGCTTCTTAAATTCAAAATTCTTAATGTACGCAGATGATCTAAAAATATACAGACCAGTTCGCAATATTATAGATTGTTATTTATTGCAATCAGATCTGGATCAGTTTGCCCAATATTGTTTGAAAAATAAAATTCAGTTAAGTGTGTCAAAATGTGTATCCATCACATTTACTAAAAAGAAGAATGTTTTAACACACACCTATAAATTGGCCCATGAAACACTTGGTAGGGTGCCTTCTGTGAGGGATTTGGGAGTACTACTGGACAGCAAACTTCATCTTGATCAACACATAGATAAAATCATTGCTAATGCTTATCGTATGTTTGGCTTTGTAAAAAGATCAACTGTAGAATTTCAGAAAACATCTACATATATGCACCTGTACAAAACGCTCATTAGGTCGCAGCTTGAATATGCAGTTTTGATATGGAATCCCCTTTATGATAAGTATTCAAATACTTTGGAACGAGTTCAGCAAAAGTTTATTAAGACACTCCGCTATCGTTGCAGTTATAATTTTTCTGAGTTTGATAAGATAAATAATCAGCTATTAGATTTAAAGTCTAGACGCTTATTCCTGGAAACAATGTTCCTATTTGACTTATGTCGGAACAGATATGATTGCTTGGATATAACAAACAAATTATACTATATCGTACCTAGGACTATAATAAGGCGCCAGGTGCGCGAATATCCGCTTTTTGCTGTATCTTCTTGCAGAACAAACGCCGGCGTCCGTGCGCCTCTGTATCGTATTACTAAAAATTACAATAGTCATTTCACAAATATAGATATATTTACATTATCACCTGCCAAATTTAGGAATGCTTTGATAGAGAACATAATGTTAACTAATAAATAATAAATTTTTTTTCTTTGTTCATAACTGCATGTAAGTGTATTGTATTTATAATAACTGTAGCATTGTATTTCCTTATAAACTATTTGTATAACTTGATGCACTTGAGATTAATAAGTTCTATATTATGTATATTTCTTTCAGTAATATGTGGATAACGTTGTGAGCTACACATTTGTTTCATAATTATTGTTAATGCTAGTTATTAAGAAAAGTGTGTAACTGTTTGTTTTCCCTAAATAAATAAATAAATAAATATCGCGTCCAAGTAAGACATACGTCTCAACAGATAGGTAAGTTGTTTCTTGCATCGTGAGCGATGAATACCGGTCGATCTTCTCCTTCCATACTTTTCCCTAGCTATTCAAAATGTTAGTTCTATGTTATTCGAGCTGAGTGAAAAATAATATAGAATACTCGGAAGAATCACTCTCGTAAATGCTGCTGGGATTTCAATAAAACTTTTATTTTAGTTATTAGGTTAGATTGGAAAGTTCTATGTTTACGTCACTATAAAATATTTATAGGTTATAACATTCATCGTAGTTTATAAATTTAATTATTTTATCTACAATTAAGTGATATTAACCTGTCAAGTCTCGGAATGTATGACATCGGTGTGCCTCTGGAACCCAAAAGGTTGCTAATAGTAATTTCTGTTATTCAGGTTTTGGCGAGAAATTTATTGACGCTCAGCAGAACAATCTATGTCAACCTGGTGTATTTAGTACCTACATAAAATATTAGTCTGCTTCAGAACTAACAATTATTTTGGCTTGGTAACTATTATTAAGGATATTTATGACATGCATATTTATATAAATATAAACATAACATTAACAAAGTGCTGTTCGCCTATAAGTATTTGTTAGTGTAAACAAATGTTGGTATCTCGATAAATAAATAGAATAAATAAATAAAATTGTTAATTTTCATTATCATTGTTACGCTCCATATATCGTAACATTTCTTATATTTGAACGAAGTAATTCACGGTTATATTACCATAACGTTTATTAAGAATATAGAATTTATAAATTTATTGTTTGTAGATATTATCATCACGATATGTACTGAAGAAATGGCAGATATTTTAGTATGATTTTATATTATTTACCTCATCGAGTGAAAATACATAGGTAAACTACTATATATTTACTAGTTTTTTCTGCGGCTTCGCTCACGATAATGTAGATTTAATCAATATATTTGTACACTTTTTCTGGATGTAAAGACAATGTGTATGAGAAATTTCATGACAATCGGTCGAGCAGTTAGGGTTTAAATGCGCATGAAACAAACAAATTCACATTCGCATTTATAATATTAGATATAATAAAACATTTTATAACGAACATTAAGTGAACTATAAAATTAAAAAAGAGTTTGTTCCTTATTCTTATTTTTTAGCTTCTTGCATACTCGTGCTTCGTTACTGATTCTTACTAAATCTGTAGCTTGATATATAATTCCTAGTCTACTCTGAACGTGTGTGGCCACTCTTCGAAGCTATAAAACAAGTTCCTTTTTCTCCAGTTTTTACAGCCGTGATAAACTTTAGTTCCCGGTCTTGTTTGCCTGACTAATAAATATCTGGCCGCAAAACCGCACGGGGTCGGCGGTAAATCTTATTTTATTTCTATTCCAAACATATGAAAATCTATGATAAGCTACTTTACCTAATAAAGGTTTTACGAGCTACGTAATAGCGAATACAGGTCATTTTGTTTTTCTAGGTAGTGATATGTTATATGATATACCGTTGGAATTACGTTAATTTTCTATAATTCGGCGTGTTATAGAAGAGTTAAATTTCTTTGTAGGTCCCAGCATCTAAATAATTATGTAATAAGAAAATAAATAAAACAGCTAAATAAATAATAATATTTGTTGTATCGATTTTAACGTATATCGTATTCTTCAGAAACTTTTATAGGCATTTATATTATCTACAACTGACAGATATTGATAAAGTTAAAAGGATCCATTATCGGGCCGCTTCTATTCCTCGTGTATATAAATAATATACACGAAATAGGACTTAAAGGACATATTTCTTTATATGCTGACGATACGTGCCTTTTCTACTTTGGTAACTCCGTAGAATCTATCATACAGGAAGCGCAGGATGACCTTAATATTTTGGAAAATGGTTCCTAAAAAATTTATTAACTGTAAATGCGTCAAAAACAAATTTCATAATTTTCTCAGCAAAAATAAAAAAATACACGATCATAGACCCTTAACTATCAACGGAACTATATTGACCAAGGTAAATAAAGAAAAATATATCGCTTTGATTTGTAATTTATTTCTCCTTGTAAGTGATTTGTAATCTTAGAGAAATAAATAATTTTTAAACCGTTAAATATTTAGATTGCTATGAGGATAAGAAAGGATAAGGATGAGGATCTAAGTTAATCAGTGGAATATTATTAGTTATTAGAATTAGGTTTTTAGGTTTTCATTATGGCACATTTTGTCAAGCCTCACGGGTGAAATGTCCTAGTGATAGCAATCAGTTTTGCAATCAGCCATATTATATCAATTAAAATAACAATTTTAACCCATTATCATTAAAATTGTAAGGTATCCAATTTAAATTATTGAATTCTATATATAATTTGTTAATTAATGATTTTAAAGTCAGATAATGTTATCCGTTATACGGCTGGTATTCGGAATAACGTCCACACATTCACACTGTAAAAGTACTGCACAAATGTCGAGATAGTTTAAGAGGTCACCCCTACAAAAGCGCTAAGTACCGCGGCGTCAATCTCCGCACTGGACAAATGTTTGTGTACTTACATAGTAGTCTTTATTTTCGTTGCAGCAATGTTTGCAAAATGTCTGGCGACTCGAGACTTTTAACATTTTAGTAACTAGATGTAAAGATAAACAAAGACACAAAACCTCCCGTCAATTGGCAATGAATTGCTAATGATTAAAAAGGCTATTTAAAGATATTTTTCAGAAATGAAATATGTTAAAAATATGGTAAAAGAAACAACCTTTCGCTGATTTGTTTCCAAAGAGTTCAAACATTGCACGGAAGTTTGTTGTAGTCTGCGCAAAATCTTATTTTCCACGATTTTATTATGTAAATTACTTTAACTTGTACTTTTGCTACAAACAAGTATATTCCTTCAACGATAAAATGTTTATTTAATTTAACAAGAATAATAAAACAGAAATTAACGTAGTCATGTTTTATCAGCGTGTGATAATTCAAATATATTATATGTAATCTGTACATGGTAGTGACAGAATTAGCCATATAATCATGACAGTGTTCATCCGTGAAGATTATTAATTTTTATGTATTATTACGTTATTTAAAAAAAGAACCAGACTGTTATGTAGTAAAAAATTCAGATTATTGTGATTATTTTCCCGTTTCTGTCATTTTTGTAGTGTATTTATTATTTACACAGAAGTATCTCTGCAGTTTTCATTATTACATGTATAATATTAAATTAGATGGTTTTACTCTCGACTTATGATTGCATTGTATATTCCGTTGCCTCTACGATGCACTGCTACGCGGCTACAACGCTACAATGGCTACGATGCTACACGCTACGGATGAGTGAACACGGAACTGTGCTGTGTTCATACATTTGTTTGCGAACTGTAAAATTGTATAAAATATTCTTATTTAATATCAGTTTGAGTACACAGAACTTTGTAAGTTGTTTTCTCTCGGGCTGCGAGGAAACGTTTTAGCGTCTGTAAAAGCTTTTTACTTTTTTAACTTTGTAAAAAGATTGATATCAATCGAATTTTGATTCTACTCAAATGTATGTCAGCAATCGGCATTATAGGGTACAACAAAACATCTAAACGTCGTGACGCAAATGTACTAAATATTTTCATTAGAGTGAAAATACTGGGCGATATTTATGCGTTATTTATTTGTAAATATATAAATTAAGTACATATATACAGGTGGTAACATAAAGTTGTAGTCATATTTTTGAGTCGTGAATTGTTTCATAAGCATACAGTGTCACGCCAGTTTCTATCATACTCTGTGATAAAGAGATTTATACAATCAAGGGAAGATGTTTATACATACAGATCACAGTAAATATTTTGTTGGTTAGTTAATACTTTTAGAAATTTATTTTGACTTACCTTCTTTTTCAGGCCGACCAAAAATTTTTGTTTGTAATTGGATACAGAAAGCCTATTATATTCTATTCAATTCTATAACTCTATTGTCGGCAACTTAACATTTTTTTAGTACCTATGCTCTTACTTTCACTTTTAGTTCGGTTGATATTTATCAAAGGTATACCATAATATATGTATACACCACTTCACTTGTCTTAATCCTAAAATAACATAAAACAAATTAATTCCAAATGAATTCAGGTTAGAATTCAAAATTCGCCACTCTAAAAAAATAAATTTGTCGTCTGTAGGTAGCTGAAGGCCATCAGTCGATCAGGCTTTACTTATCCTTTTCAACTAACACGTTTCCATCTAATGGTTTCAATTTGACCTAAAGTGCTCTGCGAATAAAATCAGTCGGCGGAAAGAGGCTATCCTTCAGTAATGATATTTTGTGACTTAAATAAATAGAAGACAGATTTTTCTTCAGTAATGGACTGCCGAATGTTTGTGCTAGTTTTTGCTGAGTGTGGTAGATTGGATAAGTAGAATTTTAAGATGTTTGCTCAGGCTAATCATATTTTATGTTTGTATTTACACGTACTGTTAAATTAATAACATTGACATATTCAGGCTTCAGAAATATACTTGACTTGAAAAAGTTGACAACGATGCGGAGTAATATTATGACGCTTTTTGATTTCGTTGGTATTTCTCTTTAGTTTTAATTTCTTATAAATAATTTGTTTGTATAAATTATGGTAATTATTCAATGATGTAATTGTTTATTAGAAATAAATCGTCTTAAGAAAAGTAAGATGGTCGTTTAACAATCGTTAACAAAATCAACTGTGTACTAATTGGAATTTCTCAGAAATAGATTTTAAGAACCTGTAAGGTATGCTCTATTACTAAAATATTTCTTTGTAAGTGCCGATCGCCACCCAATATCGATTTTCAAATAATATTTCCTCGAAAATGTAATATTAGAACTAAGTACATCTTGGCGAGAATACTTTCTTTATTATCATTTTAAGCCTTTTTTAATTGGCTTGTCTGCCAGTTTATCTATTTATGCGGGGATATAAAACTTGTTAAGACACAGTATGAAATATTTCTTTTTTAGAAGGCTTCTACTGTAGTATTTATAATGCCTGTGTCAAGGAGGTTTTTACAAACGTTCACACAATAGACACAAAGAACACCCAGACTCGGAACAATCATTTGTGGTAAACACAAATTTTTGACCCGTGCAGGGAACGAACTCACAACACGCGTTGGTAGTGGCAAGGTGACCATTTAAACCAGTACGTCATCTGTGCAGTCGACAATTCATCATACATTTAAGAGGTAATTCATATTTTTATAATACATTTTAATAGACTAGCGGACGTGACAAACGGTGAATTGTAAAAAAGAAAAAAGAAAAATAACCAAATCTAAACCATTCTCAAATCCACTTGAACACACACAAACAATTTCATCAAAATCGGTCCAGCCGTTTAAGAGGAGTTTAATTACAAACACACGCACAGAAGATTTATATATATATATATATATATATATATATATATATATATATATAAAGATATATTAAAGTCAGAATTAGGGCTCTATGTATATTAACAGATCATAAATAAAAACAAGTTCTCGCAATTAATTATGGTTTCAGTTCTATAATAAACGAAAGCATTATTTTACAATATAAATTACATCGTCTTGTTTGAGAAACACGTATTTCTAATTTAAGTATGTAGTACTTTGAGCGATGTTTAACAATAACAATAACTAATAAATTTATTACGTTCTCATGAAGACGAAAGACTTCATTTGTCTTTCTTATTAACATTGCGTAGAATCTCTTCAATTTTAGTTTTATAGACCTCTTGAAGGTACACGTAACCTTTTGATCTTACATTCTCTTTTATTGTAGACCCTCAACATATATTATAGTATTCTTTCGATATAGTTAATTCTAAGAATTTGTTATGCCTACTACATCTATACTAATATTATAAAGCTGAAGAGTTTGTTTGTTTGTTTGGTTGAACGCGCTAATCTCAGGACCTACTGGTTCAAATTGGAAAATTCTTTCAGTGTTGGATAGCCCATTTATCGAGAAAGCCTAAATAATATCACGCTGCGACCAATAGGAGCAGAGCATAAATGAAAAATATTGCAAAAACGGGGAAAATTCTTTTATGTGAAGCAGACGAAGATACGAGGGTCAGCTAGTTAATTATATTATAACATAACACTGCCCACATTTTAATTCACGTCGAGCATAGTGCATAATCTTTACGAACAACAAACACAATAGCGCGCTCAATTTGAATTAAATTTACAACGGGGAATTTATAATACCATGGGATTCCTTCGTAAACATATTTCATCATAAATAAGGCCGTATAATAAATAACGAATAGCAGAGAGAAAGCATCTTAAAGGCCGTAATAAGTACAGTACTCTAAAGTACGGTTCCTTGCGTGTTTCTTTGCGAGGCGAGGTTGCCAAAACCGCGACGCCGCCCGCCCCGTCGTCTCTGCGGAGATTAAACATTTAGCGACATTGCTTTGTCAAGTACTGATACTAACAAGCGCAATAAAGTACGCAATTTGTCTCTTTGTACTTCAGAGATCTGTCTGTCAATTTTGTTCATATTCAATTGTGCACGCTGTGTTAAAGTGATTTAGGTAATTTAGGATGTAATTGCATTTAGGAGGGATTGTAGATTCAATTTTTATTTAGGTCACAATTTTTGTTGTCAATGTTACTTGGTACTGGCCAATGTAGCAACGAAGAATCTTAGTAAGATGTACTAATTAGTAAATTTGAGCAATTTAAGATTTTTTAGTAAGTATTAGTCATTATTTTATACATTTTATTTACACAGTCAGAATTTTGTAGCTTTTAAAAATCATGTGTGCAGTTTTCTACTTTAATTATTATTCCCGCGTTAGTATATACAACAAAAAATTACAGCACACACATTATAACTTCTAGACTTGTCTGTTAAATTGAATTTAAAAGAAAGAATTATATTTAAAAAGTATATCCTTGTTATTTGTTACTTCTAATAGCCTCGTTTGATCTTCTTTAAAAAGACAACAATAGTATTAGGTATCATTCCTATGTTCCTTCACTTTACAAACATTTGACTAAAGAATAATAAGAACACAGACTCAGAACAGTTAGGAAAACGGCAAATAATGGAATAACATTACTTCGATATGGATCGTAAATAATATATATTAATTGTACATAAAGATACGTCTGTACATAGTGGCCTGAAATTATCTATCTCTTTGGAGACTTTATCTCCCGGCGAGTATGCAAAGGTTACACCCACATGTTGTCCGCTATATTTCTAGGTTTTTATTTATTTATTAATTTATTTTACTCAATACAACTATCATTACAGGACTAGCCTAATACAATAGTGTAGCTATCTTATATATAAGTAAGTACGATTATATTTCGTATCATTATACCTATACCTAATTACTTACTGTAACAAATTACAAACAATGCTATCTTTGTGAATTCACTCAGAGCACAACAGAATATGTCTGTTTCCTTAGCTATAAGGCTTAGAGTGTGAACGGCGCGCATCAGTGGCGCTTCTCCCAACAGTTCCCCGTTATAGGCCGTGAATCCACAAGGTGATCCTATTGCCGTCTGCCAGGAACATTGGTAGAATTTCTGATACTGAGAACTGCCTGACCCGGGTACCGAGCCCAAACACTTTTGCTACGGGACCGACGCTACAATCCAATGCAAACACCAATTGATATAAAAAATAAATTAGTAATTAAACTAAAGATAAAGAAAAGAATACATTTGATTATCAAGGAAATTGATACATTTGTTTTTTTTTGTTTGTTTGTAAGTATTTAAATCAAAAACTAATCAACCAATTTTAAAAAATCATATCTTTGTTATCACCGTGAAACATAGGTTATATTTGATTTAAATATTATTCAAAACAGGTATCGTTACTAACATAGCCTAACCTACGCGAGCGAAGATGCGTGCAAAAGCTAGTAATATATAAGATTCTTAATACATTTTATGAAGATTCATTTCGTAGCAATCCGATAATATAACAGCTTTCGAAAACCACCTTTTTGGTCGGCCTCGATGGCGTAGTGGTTAGTGTAACCGACTGCCACGCCTGAGGTCGCGGGTTCGATTCCCGCACAAGACAAATATTTGTGTGCATGAACATGGATGTTTGTCTTGGTCTGGGTGTGTCTATGTATAATATGTATATATTTACAAAAAAAAAGTATATATGTATGTTTATCCATCGTCTAGTACCCATAGTACAAGCTCTGCTTAGTTTGGGCTAGATGGTGTTGTGTGTATGTGGTAGAATATTATTATTATTATATTATTATACCTACGTGTATACGCTCAGTAAATATTTATATTTACGGTAAGACCGTGCACAGTTCGTATCAAATTACTAATATCAACAACGCATATTAGTTTAGGGAATACGTACAAAATAAATACTATAGCGGTAATTGTGTATCAGATTACATAACACTACGACATTGCCTCAAAGGTTAAATCAAAATCAAAACCACAATCAATATCATAATATCTATCTTTATGCATTAAGTTAACAAAGTAACACTTATAAACGTCAAGGTTACACTAACTAAACGAGACTATAAATTTACGTTTACCTGGTTGTCACGTTCAACAAAGCAACGGTGTAGAACCAAAGAGAAGAATGGGTAAGACACTCATAGTCACTCTTTTCAATCGCCATTTTATAATGCTACTGATATTAGAAATTAGGTATATCTGTAAGGAGCTGCAACCTCTTCTTCTCCCTAACCTTTATTATTCCCAAGTCATTTGGAGTCGGCTTTTCTGGTCTAACCGGATTTGACTAGGTATCAGTTTTTACACGGAGCGGCTGCCACCTGACCTCCGCAACCCGAAGGCTAACGATACCCTAAGGCTAGACCAGTATCAGGATATTATAGGGCACTGACTTCCCAGTAACGACTGCCATAGATGTTCATGGCAGCCGGTACCGACAGCTTAACGTGCTCTCCGAGGCACGGAGCAGGCGATAATTGTCAATCAATACGCACATAATTTCGAAAAGCCATATAACTTCCGAAAGTCAGAGGTGCGCGACGTGTGTTTGAACCCGAGACCTTCTGCATTGCAGTCTGTTGGTCTTCCCACTGAGCTATCGCTGGAGTTAAGGAGCTGCAACCATTATACGATTAACCTATTACCTATTTTAACAGAGGATATGCTACACAAACCTAGTCGGCTATATAGGATGCATATTTAACAACCTGCAACACTTCAAATATGGTGCGGTACGGGTTTTTATAATCTAAACTAATATTATAAATGCCTATGTTAGTGTGTTTGTTATGCTTAATGCTTTAACTAATCGACCGCTCATAATGCAATATCTCATACACGTTGCCATTGGTACAGAAAAGGACATAGGGTCATCGCATCCAGGAATGTAGTACTGTTCCTGAAGAATAGATATTGATGGATAAAATCTACATAGATTAACGCAGGCGAATCTATGGGCTACATCCAATGTATACTCTATTCTAATAATATTATAAAGAGAAAAGATTACGGCCCCGATGGCGTAGTGGTTAGTGTAACCGATTGCCACGCCTGAGGTCGCGGTTCGATTCCCGCACAAGTCAAACATTTGTGTGCATGAACATGGATGTTTGTCTTGGTCTAGGTTTTTCTATGTTTAATATGTATGTATTTACAAAAAAGAAAAAAAGTATATATGTATGTTTATCCACTGTCTAGTACTCCTAGTACAAGCTCTGCTTAGTTTGGGCTAGATGGTGTTGTGTGTATGTGATAGAATATATAATATTCTAGCTGTCCCGACAAACGGTTGTCCTGGATAGACAAAAAATAAAAATAAAACAATTCAAAACCATCCTCAAATCCACTCGAACACACACAAAAAAAATCATTCAAATCGGTCCAGCCGTTTAGGACGAGTTCACTGTCAACACACGTACAGAAGAATTATATACATATATAAAGAAGATTAGATGTTTTGTTTGTATATATTTAATTTAAAAACTAAAAAAAAGCTGTATTATCACCGAGCAACATAGGCAATATTTATTAAAAAAGAGTACCTACTGTTAGTAAAATGTTTTTTTTTACTTGTTTGTATGCATGCACGCATACCCCTCTGCGGGGGTGGGCGGAGGGGTAGTGTCGGACTCACCGGGGTAAAAGAAAGATGTTGAAATTATGAAAATGGACCTCCCGGAATACCGACTAAACCTACCATGATGTTCCTCGACAAATCCGCTATCGACGGGCCGCGTAAATCACTTGCATATGCGGTCGCGACCCCGCCGAGGTTCCGGCCCGCCGTATGAAACGGCAGGCTACTACTCGAAGAGACCTACTCTTTGTCCCCCCCTTTAGAGGGGAGATGGACACGACACAAAGGCGCGCGTGGCAACACGCACGCCGCCTCTTGGACCTGGTGCTGATTAGATGGCGGGCAGGAAACCCACCACCCCCAGGTCAAAACTCAGGTTGGTTGGAGGTCGTCTCGCGCCCTCCGGCGCCCGGCTCTGCGGTTGGGGGGAAGGTTTTAGCCCTCCTCTCCCGTTCCGCCGTCTCCTTGATGGAAATCACTTTCTCACAGAAGGAGACGACAGCGTTCCTCTCACTCCGGATCATAGACTGAACTACAGCCGGGAGCGAGAGAGCAATCAATCCGACTGCCGCGATCAACTCACGGAGCTGCGATGCCCAGGCGGAGAAATCTGCCAAAGTGTGCAGCGCCGTGTCCACAACAACGTCGCGGCAGTTGCCGCAGCGCACAACCGGGCGTCTCTTGTCGGCCTATACGACACAGGAACTGGCCAAAACAACCGCAGCCAGTCATTACCTGTGTCGACGGAAAGTGTGGGCGCCATGCCGTCTCTCTAGCCACTCCTCAAAAACGGGACTTACCGCCACGATCGTGGCGTGCCCGGCACTGGGGTGCACAAGTCGCTCCTTCCACTTCTCCACTAGGACCTGGCGGAGCTCGGACCTCGCCGCCTCGACAGCGGGAAGAACAGGTCCTTCGCCCTGACTGTTACTTACATAACCTAACCCACTTTTACGCGAGCGAATCCGCGGGCAACATCCAATACTTCTTAAAATGTTTTCATAATTAAATCGCTATAATTACGAGATAATGTAATCAGTATTTATTCCAAACAAACACAGATAAGATGCTCACCTATGCGTACATTGACCCGATGCATAGTACCTGCCCCTTGACCGTAAGCGGGCTACCGTATGATTGGCAAGGCTACGCCCGTGCATTATCGGGATTGACTGCGTATTAGGAAATTAATACATATTTTGATAAATAATTAAAGTACTATCGATAGATATTTTGATACAGAATTAAGGTACTATTGATAGAAATTAGCAATCTAGGCCTACCTCTTCGAGGTTCTAGGAGTGATCCTAACTTATATTATAGGTACATGCGAATGCTTGTTTGTTTGTCTTTTACGCTTACACGCCTTAACTACTCGACCGATCATCATGTAATTTTGCTTACACGTTGTCACGGATACAGAAAAGAACATACCTACTACCTTTCATCCCCGAAAGAGTAGTGTGGCCGTGGGATAAAAATTTTGAAATCTGTATTAACGCTAACGACGCCGCGGGGTAAATCTAGTACTATATGTGTATTAACTTTTTAAACCTCTAGTCGTAACGGCACACCGGAGGAATTCAATTATCTGTGGCATTCCAACAATTGACAGGTTAATTAATAAATTGATCAAAATATCAGCAGAAATACATGGAAACAAAGACCATGATTAAGTAAATTAATACTCTAGTTTTCTGCTGTTTCCCACAATAATTGTACTTGTTAACTTTATAAATTACACTTTATGAATTTCGACCTTAATTTAAGTTGAATAGCTTCGGGATGTGCTTAGAAAACCGTGGAACCGTAAATTTTATCCAAGTGCACTTGACGCACGATCGTTCTCGCCAATGCTATTCATACCTATGTATATTTTTTACCTTCTGAACGGCACAAGTATGGTTTCAATTCTATAGAATGAAGCGAGTCGCTTTTGCTGTTTTTCATAATAATATTCTCGTATTTATAATAAAATTCTCTTATCGAATTGTTTGGTACCTCCTGTATCCATGGCTAGATTGCATCGTTAGATCAATCTAACCACGTCCACTCTTTTGTGTCCTTGGTCAGATTTCAATAGTCTAGCTAAAGACACTTAAGATATAAGGTATCCGTGAACCAATTGCTATTTTAAAGGGTTAAAAAACTGCGTTGACCTGTTTGTGATAACTGGCTGTTAGTAAAAACTGCATATTACATGACATTTGATTTATCAAATGGATCATAACATAATTATTCAATAATCTTCATCGACTTATATGTATATTACTGGCGTATTTACCATGTCGTCCTCTTCGTCCGAATTTGAACTAGTCTTTATTAAAAGAAAACGTGGTCAAGTGCTGCTTCATTCTAGACATCAATACCCCGAAAATAAAGAATACAAAAACCAAATAGTTGGTTGCGCGGTTGGTTTTATTGCATTTGTTTGAACGAGTATTGCATTTTGAATTCTGTATGATGCACGCGACAAAAGGTGTAGTGATTTGTAGACAAATCTAATCTGTGTTTACTATTCGTGGATTCAGTATTGGATTACTTCATGGTGGTAGAGAGATTATAATAGTGCGGATCTTGCATTTGTTTTAACCGTCAGTTTAAGCTTAATTAGACATATTGATAAAGGCATCGTGTCTGGACGCCGGCTGCCGTATGCCGGTGGACAAATTAAGTATAGCTAGGTTAGAGTAGTTAAAAACTCACCTGGGCATCTTACCTATCCCTTACTTAATCATAAATACTTAGAATTTTTGATCATTAGCGAGTAAATTGTATGTATCATAATGTACTTTATCGTTTTTTGTGGCGACGAACACTCTTATATTTATTAAACATGTTCTCATGGAAGTTATGTAAATCTTACATGAGAATAAATGTCTTTAGTCTTAGCCCTACGTACGTAACGACAAAACAATTCTGCATTAAAATAAACTGAAAGGTGTTTTTATTTACCATATTTTCAAAATTTGGATTCTGCATGATAAATTCGTACGTATCGTTAATATAAAATATACACCAAATTTGTAGCGATATTGCATAAACAAGGGTTAAAGCTATTCTCTTATGAAACAATACTGCACTGCTCGTTTGAGCGTAGCCAAACAGCCGTAGTTCCGGGTAATGTATGAAACGTAAAATTAATAAAAAAGTATGGAGCAATCGATTACAGGCAGTATGTTGTGGAAGCGACGCTGGATCGAGTAATAAAGAGTGATCGATGCGTTGGGCCGGCGGCTGGCGCGCAGCGTGCACCGTGGAACAGTCCGCGTCGCTGCCGCCAAAACCCACAGACTGCCGTAAATTTGAAATGACGCCGACGTCCACAGTATTGGATACTAAACATATATTTATTTATCCAATGCCCCTATATCGCCAGCATTGTGACGCAACCAAAACATCCCTCTACATAATTAACGTGGGAACTCACATGTCTGTCATGTTCAACAACAAAAAACATGACAGCTCATAGCCGCCGGCTATAAGCCCAAAGACAACGGCAGGAGATCGAAATTGATAAAACATTTCCACCGAAAAAATATAACTCACAGAAATGAAACTCATAAATCGAAGCGAAATTTTTCGTGGGTCGGCATTCAGAGCATTGCGCTCCACTACAGAGCGAAATAGTAGAAAGGAAAGGTATAAAAGCTTTACCCTTTCTAAAAACACGTAAATAGAAGCACGGGGCGTTCGTTTCGTTCGACTACGGAGCGCACACACGCGCATCGCACCTACACTGCCCGCGAGCCTTACATACGGGGAATAAACGACGTGAAATGGGAAAAAAGTTAAATATGTATGAGTGCGGGTAAATATATAAATCGGTATATAAAGGCGTTTATATAAAATAGATGGAAGAGCGCGCGCGGCCGGCAGCCTCAGCACTCAGTCGCGCGCGAGGCTCACAGCCGCCGAACGCGCGCCGGACCGCTCTCATCTCCGCCGCTCGCCCTCGCCACACGATTTGGCGCCACTTACATTTTGTTTATAAACTATGTTAAACAAGCTTCTAATTATGTTACAAGTATTTTTATGAGTCATTTGTAGGGACTTCAGTGTTTTTGTGTTATGACTTAAGTTTATTGTACTTCACGTGGACGGTTGGGCGGAAGTTTTCCGAACTTGGTAAGTGTTTACAAAAGTTTTGAGAAGTTTCCTTCGTAAATATGAATAATAAGATACTTGTGCGCCGCTTTATACAAGTTTTAAATTATTGTAAGTGCACCTGGAGATTTCAAATAATTCATTACGCGCACTTTTTATTACTTTAGCTAAGAATATTTGCCTAATTGAACATGAATTATAAGTTGTATTAGATATCAAACGACAGAAATACAACAAAAATTAAAAATTATATTAAACATATACTACTTATGCACAAATTTTATAATCCGTAATTTATTAAGGATAGTAATATTAATAGTAAAATAAACTCGTTTTCAGAAATATAAATCTTAATAGTAATAAACAAAACCCGCTGTTTATGGGAAATACAACAGAAAATATTTGTAGCAAATAACTATGCAGCAATAAAGGACGATTAACATTAAAACTTCAAATGATGAAACATGGTTGAAATTAAATATATTGTAGTTTAGCGCAATATTTTAACGGAACAATCGGTTGTAACAAAATAAACATAAAGGTTGTGTTTCCGTTGGTGGCAAGCGCCGCGCACCGTAACAATTTGTTTTGCGCCAGCAGAAACAAGTGACAGTTAAATTAGTCCTCCCGCAAATGAATGTCTGTTCTACTCCTACCGATGCTTAAACACGCGATTATTAAACAAACAGCCACGCACAAGTATATTAATTTGCCGATTTAACCCACGTTGAATTATCTTTGTAATGAACAGAGTTTACAACTTCAGGAATGTTTTACAAAAATGTTTGTTTGTATTTTTAATATCGGCACAACGCGGCAGGGAAAATGCCGAGATACTATCAACATTTTTAAATTAAGATGTAACCATTCTGTGAGATTGCGTTGTGTAAATTCCAGCGCAGTGTGCGGTAGGGACATAATCTTTGTACATACAAACGCATGCATTTTGAATGTCGGACATTTATATCTGTCTAAACCACTGCAACTAATGTCCTGGTTAAGATTTGTGACTTACTACAACATTATACGAACGTTTGTTTAAAGCAAATGTAGTTTAATTATAAAGTTAGATATTGTTTGATTGTATGAACAACGAAATGAAAAATAAGAAAATTAAAATTAATTAGTTTTAAAGCTTTTCTTTACGCCTGTTCTACTATTTCATTTAACAGAATGGTTTTAAATGACTTCACGAAATATAGTGTGGCAGTTTGTAAACCACGCTCCGGCTTACAAGCTCAAGTATTGCAATAGTGCACCATACAAGTTACTGCAACGCCGTCTCCGAGCAAAAATACAATTTAGATGCGGTAGTTACGTTAAATCTTTGTGGCTTTTGTAGGATTTTCAAAAATTAATAGCAGCGATAATGTAGTTGGGAATTCGTTGGATTACTAATCCAGATCTCTGGAGTTAACTCTACGCCACATAGGTCTAACCTTTGGCTTGCTCGAAATAAAACGTTAATTATCACTCGTTTTATTTATGAATAACTATTTCATATACGTCTGCATGTGTGAGAGTTCTCAATAGTATTATTAAACTCTACCGTACTTGGCCTATGGGCTGTGTGTTTCTTAATTAGCTATACTTGACCTCCTTGATCTTAAGCAGAGACTGGTGCCAAATAGTTTATAGGCAAAATAATGGGGCGATAATGTTGTTTAATGTCCTAATAGTGGACTCGGTTCTTACAAGAATCTAATATTATTATAAACATTGGTAGTCAATATGAACTTTTTACCAGTAATGAGAAAAGATTAACCCACTACGTATGTATTCATTACACCTATTTGATAAAGATACAATAAAAAAATGATTAATAGATATGTTTATTTGTTATTTAATTATTAAACTAAGCAATAGTTAATAGTCTAATAAATACGTTAATTATTTAACAAACGTATCAAGTATTCGATTGTGAATAAAAACCGCAATCTTAAAACTAACACAATTCGAATTTCGTGGAAGGACGTTCTGAGCATCGACGGCACGGCAACGCGTTCACTTAAATTTATACTTGACAAATATTCCATTTCGCCTAAATTGCGATCAAATATTCAGCATTGGAAATTAAATTGTCTTGAATAAGTGGAATAAATCACGTTGAATTGTAAATATCTACTTGGTACTTTATTGAACATCATTATGCAAATCTTTGGACGAAAATATTCGGCTAACATAAAATATTAAGTAATGGGATCAAAGAATAAAATTTTTCATACTAGATTACATCTATAGATCTTTATAATTATGCCCTTTCAACCAATGAAGGTTGCAGACTAGTGTTAACTTGAAACTATATTTTGTTTTAAAGACTACTCGTGCTCTAGGAATAATTCCTGTACCGCGGGAGACTTTACAAGCATTCAAACAACGGTCACAAGGGACATTCAGACTTGGAACAATCATTTGTAGATCACATACATTTTTGTCGGCTAGTGCAGTGGCAAGGCGATCACTTAAACCACTTAGTCATTCGTGCAGTCAACTTATTGGGTGTGATATGTATCTATGCCGCTTGGCTAGCTGATTTTTATCCACTTCTTGACGTGATCTTCCTTTTGCGCCCTGTTTCTGTTTAATCTACGACTATGTTTTAAACACAAATTGCTGTATGTTGTAAGTATTCTATTAAAATATACTTAACAAATTCAAACAGACATTTTCGGACTGTTGCAGTAAATGTTTTCAGTACTTTAGGCACTTGTAATCTACATATATAAATTTATAACGTAGATGTAAATTGAAAACTATGCAGTTTGCGTTTTAATAATGTTGACGCGTTCGGAATTTGACTATCCAATTATGAAAATCGTGTTCTACAGTGATTACGTACGTTATTTAATTGACCCTCATTTTTCGACAGATTTTAATAAAAAAGGCTATCTGAAGCCTAGATTTTTATTTCCACTAAAACTCTGTACGTTAGTTTTCTACGGACGTTTATTTGCCTACATTGAAACGCTAGCTTTTCGTTATTAGTTTTGATATGCATTATGTAAAGTTAATTTATTATTATTAAATGCAGTCATATTTTATAATAACTATTTTAATTAATAAACGAATTAGGTAGATAATTATGAAACGCACGCTTTTTTATATTTAATGAGGTAATACAAATAATAGGGAATAATTAGGTTATTAATATAATAGCCTAATGAGTGAGACATTGCACAAGCGATCCTGGGTAGAATTACACCCTTTGTACTGCCGATATGAACTCATTCCTAACAAAAACATTCTATAATCGTTCCAAATAGAAAAGTAATTTATAATTAAATTAAATTCAAAAGAATTCATAATAAAGGATCTTGTTCAGATATCGCCTTAAGACCAATTAATTCCAAAATAGAATTTTAAATAATTAATTTTAATATTTACTTTTCAGGTTCTACGAAAATGATGCCTGTATTGCTATTAGCAATATTTGGTAAGTACATCCTTTATTACTTTTCAATACACACAGATATGTTTTTATAAACGGGGTTCACACAGTTTTGTGTGTATAGTATTTCAGGCTATTCGATAATGCAAGCTTAAAGCTATGCATCGTATCATGTTCGCTTTAACAAGCCAAAAAATTATTGTAAAGGAATTAGGTTGCGGTCGAGACCAAGGTTCCAGTATTTTTATGAAATAATTTGGATAAGTTGTAGGGTTAACAAATTTTCATGTGATGTCTTTTCTGCACAAAGCTTATAACATGCACAGATTAAGCTATTTGCACAGGTTGCATATGCAAGTAAGCCATATAATTTACTCGCGCAAGTAAGTCTTGCGAGTAGAGTTCATAGTGCACTAGATTTTGCCGGGATAATATATCTACATTTAGAATCTTCTATCAATTAATTTTTAGCGCTCATTCACAGTACTTTTTTCTGGGTGAAAGGTACACTATGTCCGTTTCTATACCTCTTATAACGTGCATGAAAATTGCATCATGATCGGCCGAGTAGTTAAGGCGTTGAAGCGTAACGAACAAACGCACTCACGTTCGCATTTATAATGTTAGTTAGGATTAGGATATACTGCTACTATGAGGATGATGTGGAGGCCACTGCTCTTGGGCCACATCGTTTACCATCAGGCAGAGCATGGTAATTTTGAAGTGCAAAATAAAAAGAAAACATATTAACCTGCAACCCCAAATTATTTACAAAAACGCGAACTTTTAAAACTAATCTTAATGATATACTCATCTCTACGTAATGTATTTAAAGTAGTATATTCACGTGATATTCAAAATGTATACAAATAGTGTCAAACGATAATCGCTACTCATTTGTTTGACAAAAGCGCTGCGGTCTTTGCAAGCCGACCGCAACGATCACGCAAAAAGAGCAACGAGGTTTATTCGCGAGTCGCAACCTACAATTCCGCACATATTATTTAGTTTGTGATTAAATGTAATGTGGAGAACGATCGGAATAATAAACGAGGAGATGCGTATTATAACTAACATGGCTACTATATATATTATATATTTTTCTTTCTTTCTTTCTTTTCTATATTGTAGTTAAGGCACTGTTAAGGAATAGTTTAACTTTAGTATATAGATATAGCGTGCACAAAATACATTCGAAGGAAATATTCAGTTCAATTAGATCTCTTTCAAATATACTTGCTTAAATTGTCCAATGTTATTTAGAACTAGATATTGCCCGCGGCTTTGCTCGCATCCTTATTTTCTGGATGAAAGATACCCTATGTAGGACATAGGGTATCTTTAATAAGCGATGTCATGATGATTAATCCAGTAGTTAAATCGTGAAAACGTAACAAACAAATAAATAAACAAATTTATCTTTGCATTTATAATATTTGTTAGGATAACGTTATGCGATCAAATAACAAGATGAAATGCTGATAAAATAAATAACTCATCATAAATATCATAGCGGTATTAATTGGTTTCCGAGTGCACATTTTCAGTGTTATATGCATCAAAATTGAATTAACCGAGTTATATAAAATTGAGTTCACTTGATTCACATTGTAAAAATTCAATAAATTTAATTTTTGGCAACAGTATGACTTAAAAATATGAACATGTATTTCAGTCAAGCAATGATAACCTAGTAGGATGACTAGACTACCACGCAAAGGTATCGAATTCAATCAAGCCCTACACGCAGCCCTGACGTTTCAATAGCTATTTACGCTGGCTTTAAGTCTTTAACCGAGAAGCATACATGAGAATTAAGTTCTCAACCTGTACAAAACAAAGATGCATGTATGCAAAATAAGTCAATAATGTAATGTAACGCCCCAGAAGCTAAATATTTAGTAGTTATTATATATTTTTTGGATCTCGTTTTAAGTAGACTGTAAGTTCTTATGAAAATAAAGCTCTTTAAATCTAATCTGTCAATTGATGAAATAACATGCCATGATAGAAAACCTATTGTGTCTGATCGTCAGTGTGCCTTGCACAATAGGTGGATGATATTTATCGAATTGGATGATAATTTTGTAACACCGTAACCTATGGGTGTACACACAAACCATATATATATTTACAAATCACAAAATAAAAATACCGAATTAAAATAAACAATGTACCTACAGTGTAATTTATTATTACGCTTTTAAAGATTTTCGTAGTGTCATGTAGAATTTAATTGCGGTTGGAGAACCGTCCGACATGATAAGGGTTGCAGGTTTCAGTATGCGAGCAGCGCAAATATTGGAACACACTACACACATGTTGTCGACACTCTGCAAAGCGTATGTTATAAGGATTCCTGAATTTGATATGGTTAAAGCCGTATGATAATATCGATATACATTTATTTCTTTAAAATTAATTCTTATAAGTACATATAGCGACACATCAACCTAAACTGTTTGGACTTTGTACTATTAGAAGTTGAACGCTGCGAATCGTGCGAGAGAGTACGTTATATTTTTGTTATTTTGTCTCATTCACGCTGAACGGGCCGCGGGCGTCGCCACACGCGCTAGTGCACCGTGATGGGTCTAGACCACTATGCACTGTCCCTTTCCGACAATTCTCTATTTTGTATTTAGCGTAGTTATACGTATATAGGGTATCTAACTTGATGTGTAGCCGAGTGTACTTAGTTATAGTAATTTAATTACTAAATACAAAATTTAAACATTTAATGCATTCATGTGTATATAGTTTTCTTTTTATGGTTTTTTAAAAGACAACTCGCGCCCTTGGAATAATTCTTGTATCGCGCGGGACTTTACGAACATTGACACAATGGACACAAAGAACATTCAGACTCGGGACAACCATTTGTGGATCACACTAGTTTTTGTTCCGTGTGGGATTCGAACCCACAACACTCGGCGCAGCGGCGGCAGTGGCGACGCGTGAACTTAAATTACTACACCATCCGTGTAGTTAAAATCTGTCATAGTATTATAAAATACTTACGTACAATGTAAGTATTCATTAATTTCATGATGCTCATCTCTCTATGGTTGAACCAGACAAACTATTTTGATTATAATCGATGATTTTTTTAATATATGTAAACAAACTCGAGTCACGTCATCTATGATTTTTTGGGGGTTTTTATATCGTTTCCTATTATAAAGGTAAAATTGTATTTTTAAAAGATATTAAATCCTCTCATTTCGCGATAGTAGATACGCAGTAGGTATGGATGCGAGATAACCTAATATCTATCAATTCGTTACCTTTAAGAACTCGAATCATATTCGAATATTCGTAACATGTTTTGGTTAAGCGGTGATAAAAGCGCGCGGTAATTTGTGTCGCGGTCAATTATATAGACAGCCTTTCCTTTTGGTTGACATTAAAAATCTTCCAGCTAAATCGATTATGGTTCGTGTCCGACGCATATTTCTCTAACTGCTTGCAGTTATTGTAATTGAACGATATATCATAAGTAAGAATATCATGAATAAAGTAAGTTTAATATAGAAATGAATCATCCTTGTACCTCTTAGACAACCTGAAGACAGCTTTTTATTCTTACTCTTGCCGCGTTTGTTGCCTAACCTAACCTAACAAATATTAAACATGCGAATGTGAGTTTATCTGTTACGATTTCACGCCTTAACTGTTCAACCAATCATCATGAAATATCGTATACACGTTGCAAGGGGAATAAAAAAGGACATACATCGGGTACCTTTTATCCTGAAAAATGTACTGTTGCTTCTTTTTTTTTTTACTTGTGGGAATGCATTGAAGCATACCCCTCCGCGGGGGCGGGCAGAGGGATTATGTCGGACTCGCCGGGGTAAAAGAAAGATGTTGAAAAGATAATGTACCTCCCGGAATACCGACTCTAAACCTACCACAGTGTTCCTGGACAAAACCACTATCGGTGGGGCTGCGCGAATCACTTTCGCACGCGGTCGCGACCCCGCCGAGGTTTCGGCCCGCCGTGTGAAACGGCAGGCCACTACGCAATAAGACCTACCCAACATAGGCACTACACATTATTAAATAAAAGCCCTACTTTCTCCCCCCTAAAGGGGAGACGGACACGACACAGAGGCACGCGTGGGAACACGCACGCCGCCTCTTGGACCTGGTGCTGAACGGATGGCGGGCAGGCCCACAAAGACCGCCACCCCCAGGTCAAACCTCAGGGTGGCTGGAGGTCATCTCGCGCCCTCCGGCGCCCGGCTCTGCGGTTGGGAAGGGGAGAGGGCTTAATCGCTCTCTCTCCCACTCCGCCGCCTCCTTTATGGAAATCACTTCCTCACAGAAGGATGCGGCGGCATTCCACGACCTCTCACTGCAGACCATAGACTGAACTACGGCCGGGAGCGAGAGGCCAACCGATCCGACTGCCGCGATCAACTCACGGCGCCGCGACGCCCAGGCGGGGCAAACCGCCGAAGTGTGCAGCGCCGTGTCTTCAACAACGTCGCGGCAGTCGCCGCAGTGGTGACAACCGGGCGTCTCTTGCCGGCATATACGACACAGGAACTGGCCAAAACAACCGTGGCCAGTCAGTACCTGTGTCAGCCGGAAGGTGAGGGCGCCATGCCGCCTCTCCAGCCACTCCTCAAACACGGGACTTACCGCCACGATCGTGGCGTGCCCGGCACTGGTGTGCTCAAGTCGCTCCTTCCAATTCGCCACTAGGACCTGGCGGAGCTCGGACCTTGCCGCCTTGATAGCGGGAAGACCCGGTCCTTCGCCCCGAGCTAGCGCCTCCTGGCGCCAACGATAGAGCGTCGCCAGGAGCGCCGCTTCCAGGTCCCATGGCATCGATCCGGCGAGGAGGCTCGCAGCCTCGAACGAGATACTGTTGCTAACCTAACTTATATTAAATCGTGCGAAGCCGCGGGCAAAAACTAGTAATAAATAAATAAACAATCTACATAGAGGATTTTTTTAACATTTTTGATGTCTTAAAGGCCAACTCGTGCACTAGGAATTATTCATGTGCTGCAAAATGAACACCCGGACTCAGCACAACTATTTGTGGATTAGGTACATACATTTTTACCCCATGTAGGGATCGAACCCGCGCTATGACAATGACGTGGCAAAAAACTACTTAAACCACTGTGTCATTTGCGTAGTCACAGATAAATGTGAATATTTCGAAAAACATAAATATCAATAAATAAGGATTTTAGTCAATAATCGCACACTGCATCGCGAGACAAAGCTCTTTTCAATTAATAGAACAATTTATAAAACAGGCCATATTAATATCCAATCAAACTACATAGATACGAAAAGTGCCTAATCAGCTTCTTGCCATAAACAACACAACACTTTCCTTTGCGCACACATAGGTAGTATTCTACAGTAAAACGGTGACTTGCTCTAGATATAAGTATAGATATCGAGAGTAAGTCATTACAGTGAAAAATTGGCACTCCATGAACCCACCACGCGCTAGTTTATGTTTCTACGTGACGTCTCGCGATACCTTCAGCTTTATTTATCTCACTTACAGATTATAATCAAGATAATGCTTGAATTTATCACACATATATGCCTCTCAAAATCTATTTGCTTACGCTTATATGACATAGTATCACAGAATATTAAGATTTATTTTATATTTATTATTCATAACATTATTGTTATTGTGTTATTTAAATTTATAAACACAAAATTGCAGCAGTATACACTTAGCATGCTGCGTTTGTCGGTAATTGGTCGTACAGTATTACAATAAGTAAATATGTAAACAAATTTAGCAAACACCACTGTAGCAAGTTTCTGCAGAAATTTTTATGCTTATGGCGCATCCATACTGCAGTTATTTTTTGTGGAGAAACACAATGCAACATGATAACGTTAGGTAACATTCCTTAACATTTGCGACTGTTTGTTGCTTTATGTTGAAGGTTTCTTTTGTATCCATACCGTCAGTAACATCTATTAACACGATATAACAAAGAGTAACATTTAGTTACAAGCTAGTTGCATGGCACATGTTTACAATCTTCTGCAAACAACGGACGTGTACTTCCTACCTATAGAAAAATTATGCATCTAAAACATGCTGTTTTCTCATAATAAATTCATAAAAACGCATTATTGCCATGTTAGCAGTAGGTAATGTTAGGAAACTTCTGTAACAAATGTTGTCGATTGTTACCATTTGTTGACTGTTATCAGAAATCAGGCAACAGTACTTAATACGGCAACATATACTAACAAAAAATACTTTTTGTTATAGGATGTGCTCCACAAAAAGTAACTGCGGTCGATGCACCATTAGAAAAATGTAAATATTTATAATTCACATAGTTTCATGTTAATATTTCGTCGAAGTGTTGTGTGTTCGTGTGTGTGTGTGTGTGTGTGTGTACTGCAGATATTATCAGATCCACAATTTAGAAGCCATGTCCAAAATCGAATCTTGCTCTTATGAGAGTCGAGTTTTTTGCTGTCTATCAGGTATCATACTAAGTTACATGAAGATTTAAGCAAAAATCCCCAATTGCACTTTGCTTAAACCGATATCAAATATTAAAGAAAATAAATATTTTTTGTTCAACAGACACAACAGAAATATAAATCGTGTCCATTGTGTCAAATGGAACCTAGTTTAACATATGCAAGCTTACGTATGTCTGGCGCTGAATTTCAGCTGGATCCCTTTGCTGTCTACACGGGTGCTAACATCGCGTAATAAAATATACATAACATTAGATGATAATAAATAGTAATTGATGAAATAGGTATGAAACAATTTTTTCCGATATTGATACCTAGGTAAGAGTTGCCACGCCAATCCTACAAACGCGTAAAGAAAGAAAGTAGTAGATCCTTGCTGGTTTCAGCATGAATGGGCCGGATCGACCGGGGTAGTACTACCCTCTCACAGAATACCGGCGCGGCGTGAAGTAACAGTACCCGTACTGTTGCGTTTCGTATCGGTGAGTGAGAGAGTCGGAGGCCCGTTCGCCCTATTTCCCCCTTCCCGCTTCTTCTCCTTCCCACCTCCTTTCCTAAAGGGTCGGCAACGCGCAAGTGATGCCTCTGGTGTTGCAGGCGGCAAATGGGCTGTATCTTTGATTGCCACCAGAGGTGTATAAAAAAAAAAGATTCAGCTGTTCAATGTTTTCCACTTAATTGTTAGTATAACTTTTGTCGTTGTATTTCTTATTATATTACTTATGTTAAATGTACAATAGACGATGCCCAGTTACCCCGATCCTTTTCCTATCCTTTCTTTTGTCCTTTCCCTCCTTCATTCCTTTTTAAAGGGCTGGTAACGCACTTGTAACTTCTTTGGGGTTGCATGGGGTGTTCATGGGCGGCGGTAATCGCTTGCCATCAGGCGGTCCGTAGGCACGCTTGCAACCTACACCATAAAAAAAACATTTATTTTATTTGTATCTCCTTACCACAATAGAATAAAATATAAGAATATACAGAACAGTATATAGTACGGAGACTAAATTAGGTACCTTCGTCAGCTATTGTTGCAGTTGCAATTACAACGCTGGTATTCTCACAGGACCTAAGATACTAGAATATCGAGGTAATCGTTACATTCTTAACAAACAACCAAAATGTCGCGTTTGGGCTATACCACCGGGCGGCGTTATAAAGTCAGACATTCAAATTGTGCACACACAACAACATGTTTATGTGTCACACGTGTTCGTACTGGAAAACAATCCACTTACATTTGCGTACTTGCGTTTTACATGCATACTAAAAAAAATACGATCTTTATTCACCACTAGATTTTGCCCACGGCTTTGCTTGTAGGTTAGATTAGTATCAGTACTATTTTCTTTATGGAAGGTACCCTATGATTTTTCCTGTTCCCCTGACAACGTGAATGCTAAATTGCATGATGATCGGTTGAGTAGTTAGGGCGTGAAAGTGTAACAAATAAACAAACACATATTCGTATTTATAATATTAATTATATTAGGAATTTTATATAGCATCGGCGGATACTACACACTTCATTATACTGAATTCATATCTTTATGTATTAGTTTCATTTCACGACGCAAAGTGGCGAAGCGATCGGGTTCTAGGAAAATTTGGTAGCTGGATTATAAATTTTTTTAGTACCTGATCGCAGTTCGAGCATCAGAGCGTCAGCCTGGTCCACTAGTATCTTCTCCCTAGCCTTTATTATTCCCAAGTCACTTGGGTCGGCTTTTTAAGACTAACCAGATTTGACTGGATATCAGTTTTTACACGAAGCGGCTGCTACCTGACCGGCGCAATCCGAAGGCTAACGATACCCCAAGGCTAGAACTAGTCCACTAGTATAAAATATATAAATCCTAACTAATTTTATAAATGCGAATATGAGTTTGTTACGCTTTCACGTCTACTCGACCGATCATTATAAAACTTCGCATACATATTGTCAGGGGAAGGAAAAAGGATATTGACCTTTCATCCAGAAAAAAGTACTGTTACCTAACTTACTTTTACGCGAGCACAGCCGCGGGCAAAATCTAGTCAGAATATTATATGAAAGATTTTATTTTTGTCAGTTTGTTTGTAAGGATTTATCTCAAAAACTACACCACCGATTTAAAAAATTCTTTCACTCTTTGGAAGCTATATTGACGCGAGCGAAGCTGCCGGCAAAATCTAGTCATATATTATAATACTGTTTTCTCTACCTCCTGTTAAATTTTTATATGATTTTATAGCGTAAAATGTATAAAAGCCAATTAATGACATGATGTCACTTTTATGCTCGAATGAAACTTTTACAAACAAAAATATTTAACTGCCTGATAAAAAACACGCGAATATCGACAGTGAACAAATTATCATCAATCAAGATTACCTATAATATACCGATGAAAACAAAAGTGAGGGATGTTTGTCGAGTTGTTGGTATTTTACATGTATAAAACGTAAACATTTTTGAATTTGAATGTTTCAAAACCGTCACAATGAAATATATTGAAATAAAGAGCTGGTCAAATCGGACTCGCGCACAAAGGGTGTGCCGTACAGTTGGCCAAAAAAGTGGTCTACCAGATTTGGCAAAAGTATCTGTGAGATCTAATTATCGCTAGGGTAGGTTTTTCTACTTGACACATGACATGACGTATATATAATACATGATAAAGAGAGCAATGGTCATTGTCATAATATTATAACAAGGGGAAATCGACCTTGTTGTTTCATGACGTTCAAATGAACCTCAACCGTAGGGTGGTACCATATTTTTGGCCGACTGTACCATGGTACAGGCTATAACATATATATAATTTTTTATTATTTGTTGTTATAGCGACAATAGAAATACACACAGCAATAATTGCAACTATATATCTATCACGGTTCATAAAATATAGCCGGCTGACAGACAGATCGACGGACAAATAGCGAAGACTTAGAAATAGATTCACTATTCTGTTAGGGAGCCCTAAAAGATGCTGATTTTAGAGACAATAGGTATAGTAAAAGTAATGAGAATTTTTTTACATGATCATCTTCTGTTTTTTAAATTAAACTTTGTTACAAAAGACGACTTCCGCACTAGGAATAATTCCTGTGACTTTACAAACATTCAAACAACGGACACAAAGAACACCCAGACTCGGAACAACCATTTGTGGATCACACGAAGTTTTGTCTCGTGTGGGATTCGAACCCACAACACTCGGCGCAGTGGCAGTGGCGCGGGCACCACTGCGCCGTCCGTACAGTCATTCATATTTTTGTTTAATATAAATAGTAATATTTAATCAGGTCAGACCTAATTAAAAACTGTCATTGCTGAGGGAACCGGCTTGTTCCATGCACTTCCAAACTCATACCGAAAATATTTTCAGGATGAGTTTGAAAGTATGTGTAGGCTCGCTCCGTACCTATTAGGAGGTATTTAAAAAAATCTGCGTTATGTGGAAATACAAACGTAAGGTATAATTTGTAAATCCTAATCAATATTATAAATGCGAATGTGAGTTTATTTGTTACGCTCTCACGTTTTAACCAACATCATCGATCAACAGGTACAGAAAAAAAGGACATAAGGTACCCTTCAACCAGAATAACAGTACTTACTGTTCACGAGCAAGGGCAGCCGCGGGCAAAATCAAGGATTGTATAAAACTGATTAATAAAAATAATAACCGACTGCCACGACTGAGGTCGCAGGTTCGATTCCTGCACAAGTCAAACATTTGTGTGCATGAATATGGATGTTTGTCTTGGTCTGGGTGTTTCTATGTATAAAATATAAAATATATGTATTTACAAAAAAAAAGTATATATGTATGTTTATCCATTGGCTAGTACCCATAGTACAAGCTCGGCTTAGTTTTGTCTAGATGGTGTTGTGTGAATGTGATAGAAAATTATATTAAATCATTTATTTCAGACCAAAAAATGCAGTTCATACATATGACGTTCGTTCATAGACAGAGTTAAAGTTAACGTCTTAAACATATTGCAATAATATGTGCCTACATTTTAGTGATATAATTCATAAATTATTTGTATTTATACTCTGCTTGGTAACAATTTGTAGCGTTGGAAGATAAATATAATATAGGGTCATAAGCTAGATTAAATAGGGTACCGGCAGTCATCTACGCAATCAAATTATTTTCTGCCACTGAGCCTTACCTGCAGTGCGGCTTTTGTGTGTGTCAAGATGCATGTCATTTCCATGCAGCGATGCGCAAGCACGTCCTAGATTAGTATACCTAAGGTAGGGAGAACCCTACAATCATTGAGTTTAAAACCATCGCGTCTGTTTTGGAGTATAATTGTATTTACCACGATGCTGGCATATCCATTTTCTTGCATTGATACATATCTCATACGTAGGTTTTAAGAGAAAGTAAAACTGGGTCCGATCCGCTTGCTGCTTGTACCTCGAGAAGAGGGCACAAACTGTAACTTCTGGGGTGCTACGATATAGTCAACGATGACGGGGACATAACGGTATAACTTAGATAATTTTGCAATGGACTGTCTACAGATACCTAGCAACAGAGGCATTTGGAAATCCAAGAATTTCCCTTAATTCTGTGAAGTTCCCAGCAGTAAGATACAACATGTGGAACACTATCCCTGTGGTGCGCGTGTCAGCAAGGAAGGTGCGGCAATCTCAGTAGTCACGTTACCAATAGCAATTTCCAGATTTTGCGTACGTATATTTTGCGTCTGTATAGACGAAACAAAAATACCTACAAGTATGTTAAAAACACTGATGCAAAATAAAAGCAGCAGAATGTAAAGCAATCTTTGAGGTTCTTTAGTTAGTTAAACCAGACTTCCGACAGAAAATACCAACGGCAAAGGTTGAACACTTTGTACGACTCAATCGAACGCAGCTCGTGTTTGGACAGATGTTTTTTTGCATTTAGTTAGAACGGACGCCGGCTAACGTACAAATGGAATTAGTAAAAAAATCTGAACTCTCTACCAGGTGGCCATCGTGTCCTAAAGACGAAATTTTAATTAGAAACAGCTCGTGTTACATTTAAAGAGGGCTGAATTAATTTTCTGCTGTTTTAGTATAATTTTACAACTGGTTTCGAACATACAGAGTTATGTTGTTTGTAATAAAACGAGAACTGCTGAAATTCACATAGTAGACTCTGTCGGCTCCAGTATGAGGATACAGATGCGACTTTAGAAATTTCGTTTCACAGTCTGTTGCATTAGGAACATCAGAATACTGTAATTTTTAATCGAAATTTCGTTTTATCTACTTATAATCTTTTAAGACAACTCGTATTTTACAAATTGTGTATATTTTGCTGGAAATTTCCTTGTTAAAAGTTTCTGGGTGAAAAGTCGTTTCATGATTGCTTTTTGATTTACAATTCGATTCGAAATATTTGACTGGAGAATCTCTTTGATGTCCGGTATACTGTCGTAGTCGTACTTATATATCTCGAGTCTCCACATGTATTGTCCTAATATGTGAGATTCACGCCTGAATATTTCCGAGGAGTTAGACGGTGGTGAGATATTATACCAGCTACGTTTAGATTACACTTAGTAAGGAGCGAAATTATTTTAAATAGTCTAGTATGACATATTTTATATTCCATGCTGGCTACTAATAACACTGACAGACCTGATTAAAATTATCCACAAATAATTGTTCTGATTGTAGTACTTTGTAACCGTTGTGTGTTTGTAAAGTCCTCCATGATACGGGGCTTGATTATAAAGCAGGTAATAAATTGAAATTAAACACTTTATACGGATTTTATCGCACGATTTTATTACACTATTATTACCTAATTTTAAAACCTTAAACTACTAACAATATTCGTATGACGTTGTTGTAATTATGCGGGAAATAAAGTCAGGGAATCGAATTCAGGTTCTGCTGAAGCAAGCAACGACTTGTGCTAATAATATGTATTGTCAGTTGTGAAGTTTGTGAACGTACGGCCATTGTAACAAGCATCCGTGAATATTGTTACAGTAAAGCTTAATACGGACCTCATTTTACTGAACAATTAACTCTACAACGGTTGAGTGTTAACCAAAATGTTCGTTTCATTACTAAATAATTACATAATATGTACAATTAACATTATATTTATACCGGAACGAACTTACGCACGATATAATTTAGTCGACTAAAATTATTTCGCTTTGTTGTACAACTATTATAGGTATATGGCGATTATTAAGCGTTCAATTAATGAATGCATTTTAGTAATATGGCTGCCTCATTCGACAATAGCAAATGCTAGTAAGTCGGCCTATCGATTGGCGATTTGATCCAATAACCAAGCCAGATCCATCGATATATGTTTTGAGTATTTTTTATGTCTGTTCGACACAGTCAGTAGCGGGAGTTTTCTTAAAAATACTATATTAGGCTTGCGTTTGACCGCGATCTCACCTGATCTTAAGTAAAAATGCAGTCGACGATTGAGCATGCTTACCTAGAAGATACCTAGTCACTCGCGACTTGAAGACACCCAGATTGTACTCATCGGGAAACACAGACTGAGGTAGCGAATTCCACTCCTTAGCGGTACGCATTATAAAATTGGAAACAAAGCGCTTCGTGCGTAAATATGGCATATTCACTATATACCTGTGTCGCTGGTCTGATTTTCTGGTCGTCCGATGGTAGAATGGGGAAGGAGGAATCAAATTATGTAGTTCCTCTGCACACTCTCCGATATGTATCCGATAGAAAACCGAGAGACTGGTAACCTTACGATGATGCTCCAAGCTTTGGAGTCGTGTGTTGATCAGTTGGTCATCGCCGATAAGTATCCTGGCCTTCCGCTCAGTTGACTACAAAGCTTCCAGCTGATATTTGGCAGAGCCATCTCAGAGGTGAGAACAGTACTCCTTGCAGGATCGAACCTGTGCTCGGTACAAATTAAGCAAATGTTCTGGCATGAAATACTGCCTCACCTTACTGAGGATGCCCAGCTTTTTAGCGGCTAGTTGGGCTTTTGCCTCAATATAGGAGCCAAAGTTAAGAGTTAGAGTCAATGACATACCCATAAGCTCAAGGCGATTAGTTATCGGCATTGATAAATCTCGGAAAGTTGGAGCCAGTTGGAATGGGATCTTTTTTAAAGAAAACAGACACGCCTGGGTCTTAGATGTATTGAACTCAACCATGTTGGCATCACCCCAATCGGAGACTGCCTTCAAGGATAAGTTCATACGCTCGATCATAGCTTCCCTGAGCAACTGTATTTGTGCTCCACTGGCCCTAGCGCTGGAGACGTAACTCTCTACAAGCGTGCTACCGTCTGCATACTCAAACGTACCGGGTTTTAGCAGGTCGTTAATATGTAGCAAAAAGAGAGTTTCAGAGAGTACTGATCCCTGTGGAGCCCCGGCATTCATTGCCTTTTGTTCGGACGTGTAGCCATTAATTACTACTCGAATTGAGCGGCTCTTCAGGAAATCTGCTATCAAAACGCAGTGGGTAGGCCAAAAGACGAAAGCTTGCTGATAAGGCTATCATGCCAGACCATGTCGAAGGCCTTTGAGATATCAAGCGAAACAGCTAATGTTTCGCCGTGTTTTTCAATGGCCTCGCTCCATAAATGCATTGCGTATGCAAACCGGTCCACTGAAGACCTTCTAGTGTATACTAGAAGGTCTCCAGTGGACCGGTTTCGGTGAAACCCGTATTGCCCGTTACTGAACAGACTATTTGATTCTAGGTATGTCACGAGTCAGTTGTTTAGTATACGTTCCATACAGAGTATGGAGGTAACTGATATGGGTCTGTAGTTCGCAGGGTCGGCTCGACTGCCTTTTTTTGGCACGGGCTGCACATTAGCAAGCTTCCAAGAGTTCGGTACTTGTCCTATTGCCAGGGAGAGGCGATACTGGTGTGTCAGCACGGATGACAACTCAGATGCACAGTTCTTAAGTACTATGGCTGAAATACCATCAGGACCACTGGCCTTATTCACGTCAAGATTCTGCAGCGTTTTGCGGACCTCGGCTTGCGAGAGCAAACTGGTAGACACGGCGGTATCACGCTTGCAGTTTCCAGACGCGAAGATTCTGCAAAGATAGAGCAGAGTAAATTCACCTTATCCTCAGCGCTGTGAGTCAGAGATTCATCAGGTTTCAGCAGTGGTGGCAGTGAGGGACGGCAGAAATTCGATTTGACTGACTTTGCCAGGGACCAAAACGATTTGCTACCCGCAGGGTAAGAAGCTAGTTTGTTACCTACACGGTGTATGCGGTCAAATCGAGCTTTCCGTAGAGTTCGCTTGCAGGACTTGGCAGCTTTGTTAAAGGCTTTCTTCTTGTCTGGTAAATCCTTAGCCTTACTATTTCGAGCGTTAACCCAAGCAAGGTAAGCTTTGTGCTTCAGCGCTTTAGCGTGTCCGCATTCAGCCCCAAACCAGGGCTGAGCCTTGCTTGACGTGTTCAGGTCAGAGAATGGAATAAAATACACCATTACCTGACGTAACACATCGGTGATAGCATCGGCGTACGCTGTAGGATCACCAGAAGAGAAGCAGGTAGGCTGCCAAGGATAAGATGCTGGTAGTCTCCTGATCTCCGTTGTGCGACCTGTAGACACAGGCGTAGAGAATTTTCTTTAGTCCTGTGTCCACAAGAATTCATAAAACGGAAAAATTGGGATCTTCAAGGCATCGGAGACGCCAATAGCATATTATGTCATCACGTATGTACACGCATACGCCTGCGTGAGACTTAAATTTGTGCTCCAGGGAGAACCCTGGGTATGACAGTTACGCAACGTCCGACGGACATGCTATCTGCGTCTCCGAAAGGAATAAGAGAGCTTCTTTCAGTCTACAGATGGTGCTGGACTGCTACAAGATTGGAGTGCAGACCTTGGATGTTGGCGAGGAGCACTTTGTGTGAGAGGGAGTGCAACCGCTGTTTAACGCATCTTTTATTATTTTTTGCCATTATGATATTGGAGGAGTGAATAGCTAAGAGGACGGTAGTGGAATGAGGCCATCCGCAGCTTTACCTCAGCCATGTGTCATCTCCGCCAAAACTCCATGATGTCCATTAAAATAAAACATACCTGCGATGGGTTATATTCCCACGAATATAAGCAGTCATTTTGGATTATGACTGTTTTATGTGGTCACCTTGCCACTGCCACTGCGCCGAGTGTTGTGCGTTCGAATCCTATACGGGACAAAAATATGTGTGATCCACAAATGGTTGTTCCGAGCCTGGATGTTCTTTGTGTCTGTTGTCTGAATATTTGTGAAGTCCTCCGGGATACTGGAATTATTTCTAGTCCAGGAGTGGTGTTTCTAAGGTGATTTCTCTTTATTTTAGTACGATATGTATATCCACATTAACGGGCATTATATAATGTATTAAGCCTTAGCCTACGACATCATTTATGCGAGTCATAGGCCATGTACCCTAATCCTATTGAACGGCATTAAAACGTGACTTGGGTTTTAACTCATTCTAAAAATAAATAAATAAAAGTCGTTGAGTCTTGTTGTATTGTTTATGCGCTTCCAAAATAAATAGATAGACAAACAAACTAAAATCATTGTTTTGGGTTTTAATTTTATTGTTAACACAATAAGTATTTAACTATCTCTACAATAGATAAACACAGCCTATTGTTACAGCGTAATAATAGGATAGATTATATACTTATTACATCATAATAACACACGCTTGATACATGATATGCGCTTGATTACAAACATTTTGGTACAACAAGTTACTCTCACATCAGGGAGGATCGTCCCGTTACATCGCAATTAAACGATTAATTGAAACACAGGGCGCTTCAAGCGGCTGGAGAGGGCCAGGCGCGATCACTGACGACAAATTGCCTCTCTACGACGCGCCGTTTCATATTTCTGAACAAGGAAACAATTTAGCTATGAGAACGTTTCACGTCGATTTTTCATTCTTTTTATGCGTCGCCTCATCATGTGCGGAATATTAATGAAACATGACAACTATGAGAGATTTCAGTTGTCAAGCTATGGGCTTTGTATTCGCTGTGAAATTGATGACCTTGTGGTTACCGGAGGGACGGCTGATGTTGAAAAATTAAACTGTTTGTTGTTGTTGTAATTACTATGTAGATCCTTTTATTATGGACAATGTACCACATCAATGATAACAAAATGGAACAAGACTATAAAGTACTAGCGTTACTGTACACTTGATAACGTAAATGCGAAATTTCATGATGATGGATCGAATAGTTGAGGCGTGAAAGCGTAACAAATAAATTTATGTTCAGATTTATAATGTTAGCTAGAATATTATTACTAAGGACAAACATTTACCTTAGAACTGGATCTAGTTTTGGTTATGTAATTTATAATGGTATTATAAATAGCCTTATTATTGTGAATAATCTTGGAGTTAATAAAAGTACTAATATATATTATGATATTTATTATATTTTTCTTTGGTCGCAATTAAATCTAAATAAAGCATCATGATTATTTATTACATTAAAATATTTATTTAATGATACCAGTCATTTGCCATAACTCTTGTTTCACGATATATAAAGATAAGAAATTGAGTTGCTAATAAAAGAAAATATACCTATATAAAGAAACATGTAACAATATGTATAAATTGAGTCTCATTTGTGGCTAGCAAATGAAGCACAATTTATACATATTAGACGAAATACGCGACACATAAATTAAGTCGGCTCATGCTGACGGAAAAACATCGAAATGAAACAAAATCTACGAAACCCTAAAACTTCTTTTCTCATTCATATAAAAATAACAAACGCCAAAGCTTTGTGAGTCTTTTCATGAAGATAAATTGATTTATTCCCACAAAACCAATTCTACTGGCCAGTTTATTTAGAAGATGATTTTTCCCTATAGCCGGCAAAGAAAAGAGTTTTAAAGTAAAATAAATTATTGTTGTTTCTTCAGGCGACCGCACTTATTACACTCCCTAAGGATATCGGCCAATTTTAACCCTTCCATAACTACTTTAGGAGAACATTCCGCCGTTTGTTTAGTCTCGGGAATTAAGCAATTTGACTTTATTCTTTGGAACTTTGAAGACATTGGTTTCTTATACAAGTTTGGATTGGTTGTTTTCTTACTTTATGTTCACTCAGGGAGTTCGAGATATTTTTATTTAGACGCAAACAGAGATATTGACTGGAACTTTAGTTGTTGAGAAATCTATCTAGCCAAAAAAAATATTATTAGAATCAAGAGTTATTTTTATTATGTGGCAATCCATAATAAATAACAATAAAACCAAGATTAGGATAGCACAACAAAATTTATGTTTCGCGTATTGACCTGAAAAATGAAATTTACTTCCCCCACTTTTGTACCTACTGTGCCATAAATATGAATTTAATACTTTGAAAAGCTAAGTGAATTATTAATTCTTCGTCCTAAATGTATTAAGTATCAGATTATTGGGGTCAACATTACTATTGTAACTACATAGAGTTTAATATTAAATGTTCTATAGGGCGACTCCAGTCCGCCTTTATGTGACGTTTACAATTAACAGTGGGTATGCTTGCACTCCATGATTTCATCAGTGCCTTTCAAACGCCTCCGGAAAATAAAACACCGCTGTATTATTTTTAGCATGTAATGTGACACTTTCAGTGCAAGTTATAAATTTTCCGAGAAAATCCACTAGAAAGTATGTAAAAAGAAGTTTTAAAAATACAGCAGCGCACCGGAACGTATTTACAATCCATCTACATCAAAAGTTTTTATTACTTGCGCGAATGTGAACTCGCCGTATTTACTAGGAAATGTACCCATTACACACTACACCGACTTAAGCTGTGGTACCGCCGTCGCCTTTTCATCTAACGTTATGAATTTTAAATGAAAAATCTCATTTATTTTTGGTCATAACCCAATTTTAATTCTCTTAGTTTCATTTCAGTACTTATTGCGACGGAGAGTATTTAGAGAAGAGAGGAAGGAAAGGAAATGGACTTGTTAAGTCTACCAATAGACCAATACCAAATGTTTGCAACTTCATTTAAGTAGTTCACACTATGCATCCTAACTCTGATTCTACTCAACGAAAAAATATAATCTTCAATGAAACGTAGTTCTATTTCAAGTTAAACTAGGTGCATTAAACTGCGGGCACGCCACGATCGTGTCGGTAAGTCCCGTGTTTGAGGAGTGGCTGTGGCTGGAGAGGCGGCTTGGCACCCTCACCTTCCGGCTGACACAGGTAATGACTGGCCACGGTTGTTTTGGCCAGTTCCTGTGTCGTATACGCCGGCAAGAGACGCCCGGTTGTCACCACTGCGGCGACTGCCGCGATGTTGTTGAGGACACGGCGCTGCACACTTTGGCGGTTTGCCCCGCCTGGGCATCGCAGCGCCGTGAGTTGATCGCGGCAGTCGGATCGGTTGCCCTCTCGCTACCAGCTGTAGTTCAGTCTATGGTCCGGAGTGAGAGGTCGTGGATCGCCGTCGCCTCCTTCTGCGAGGAAGTGATTTCCATCAAGGAGGCGGCGGAGCGGGAGAGGTAGAGTTTAAACCCTCTCCCCAACCGCAGAGCCGGGCGCCGGAGGACGCGAGATGACCTCCAGCCAACCTGAGGTTTAACCTGGGGGTGGTAGGCTTTGTGGGCCTGCCCGCCATCTGTTCAGCACCAGGTCCGAGAGGCGGCGTGCGTGTTCCCACGCGCACCTCTGTTTCGAGTCCGTCTCCCCTCTTTTTAGAGGGGGGACATCCCCTTTCCTCTACAACTATCCCATTTTATGATATAGCGTTCCCCTACACCAACCGTTAGGTTATAATAGAGGAGCCGCTGTACCTTCCAGTGCCCGAGAGCACCTTCCGGGACCAGTTATAGACAGGTCTTGTCCCCAAATCCCGACTCTCCATCCTAACCTCAGAGATCCGGTTATCGTAAGCGAGCTACCTCGTGCCCAAGTGACACTTCCTATTCTCCAGATAGGTACCGGAGCAATAAAGCCGCTCACTACTCGCAACTCAAGGAGTTGCTAACGATAACCTCGCTGAAGCCGACGGAGAAGCCGTCTCCCCTATCTCCAGTATGGTACCGGAGCTGTGTAAGGCACGCTCACTTCCCGACATACATCCGTATGCCTACCCAAATAGGCCTACAAGCCGGGTGTGGCCCGAGTCACTCCAGCTATGACTCTTACTTGCTGAGCAGGCAAACTCCCGAGATGCGTTGCGGCAGTGAAACCACACTGCCACTTCGCTAAAGGCAACTCCGTGCCTCATGCGACCGACTGGTTCGCACTGGCCGCGTCTGAGTCCGACGCTCGAACACAACGTGCTTGCCGAGCAAACGAACATGTCGTCCTCAGCGGCCAACCACATACCCCTGCGAGTCCAACACCAATGTCAGGCACCGCGCACTCTAGTCAACGGTCGATAGAACACGCCTTTCGAGGCGCAGTGGGCTTCCTGACCCCGCAGTACCCTGGTCCAAAGGGGGAGACCCGTAGTTCTCCCCCCGAAACCCTATCTACTCGGGTCCTGAAGATAGGGTTTATATGTGAAGTGAGTGCCTCTGGGTAGGTCTTTTTGTGTAGTGGCCTGCCATTTCACACGGCGGGCCGTAACCTCGGCGGGGTCGCGACCGCATGCGAAAGCGATTTGCGCGGCCCCGTCGATATGTCGGATATGATCGGTTTTGTCGAGGAACACCGTGGTAGGTTTAGTCGGTATTCCGGGAGGTACATTATCTTTTCAACATCTTTCTTTTACACCGACGAGTCCGACATAATCCCTCCGCCCGCCCCCGCGGAGGGATATGCGTCATTGCATTCGCCCACGTAAAAAAAAAAGGTGCATTAATCTGTCAAACCGCAAACCGAAACCGCATCAAAATTTGTTATTTTGTTTAGACGTTTTTGCAGACAATTTAATTTAAAAAAAACATAAAGGAAAATAAAAATATAGTTTACAATCCCTTTAATAATTCATTTAAGTTTTTTAAAGTATGTAACCTAAGTATCTAGCTAGTTCTACAAAACTGTAAAATGTCGGCGTTTGTCGCAGCGGCACACTGGCGGCCTGCTCCTATAGGTTTTTTAATTATGTCTGGCATTTCGGCAATTAACGGGTTAATGACCGTATAAACTATCCCAGTAATCCTAGCATTGCGAGAGTTTATACAAAATTACAGCCTGAACTTCTCTAACAGTAGCTTATATTTTGATTTAATACCAATATCCGAGATAATGCCTCTTAAGATGCCCAAGACAACAAACATCAGCAACTTAATGTGCAGCACGTATTTTTGTACAAAGTATTCATTTTGTTTATGACCTATATCGACTAGCCATAAACAAGTTGAAGACTCTGCACTATATTGAATGAGACCGATATCTGACGAGGCGGCTGTCTCGTAGGTAAGACTATCGAGAATATTGTTATTAAACGATCTGGGACAGGTATAGTTAAACTATGGGAACATGTATTGTTTTCCTGTTAACATTTCAGATGTATCTTAACAGGTTAAACGGTACGCGACTTTTGGTCAATTATTTAATATTCTTCTTCCTAACTAATAATAGAAATGCGAATGTGCGTTCGTTTGTATGTTACGCTTTCAAGGCGTGAAAGCGTAACTTCTCGATGGATCATCATGAAATTTCGCATACACATTGTCAGGAGTACAGACAAGGACATTTACCTTTTATCCAGAAGAAAGTACTGTTACCAACATAACCTAACCAACATTTAAATGAGTGAAGCCACGGGCAATATGTAGTAATATTATAAATGTAATTTTTTTTAATATGTTTGGATGTTAGTTTCTCAGTTACGCGTAAACTGTTGTATGGATTTGGATGGATGGAACCATAGAATGAACTTAGCACACATATTAACTTTGTCTTGTATTAAAATATTTGCTATAAAATAATTTAAATTGTGTATTATTTCCATATACATATCTCGGAGTTTTCCAATCAAACCAATGGGGCCAATGGATTTATGTGCTCTCTGCGTAAGACACGAGTCACCAAATTTAAAGCAAAATCTTTAAGCCTGACGAAAGTTAGATCTTATTCATTCTGAATAAATAGGGAACTAAATATCTCGTAAATTAAGAACGCTTATGGTTGGTTTAAATAGACTATTCATGATATAGTAGTTTTATATGTTTGTATATATATTTTCTTCGCAACTCCACACGAAAAATAATCTATAGACAATTTTTCGGCTCTGGGTATACTTAAGTCCTTATTATTAAAGTTTGTTAAACAATACAGGAATTAACTAAAATGGAAGTCGTATTTCCTAAAAAAAATTTCGTAAAGAGAGTATAGGTATAATAAAGGATAAAGTTTTGTAATACATTTGTCACATTATCTACGTAGTAACTCACCAATTGCAAACAACTTGGCCTATGACAAATTAGTCTTGGTGACGTCACAACAAAAATCCGACGCCATTATTTGTTCATTTGTTGTCCCCGACGGCTCATCCTCACCCCTACCTTCAGTTTCGGTGTTTAAACTATCGTAGATAATATACATGTAAAGATCTAATTGATATAAGGAGTTTTATACGATATTGATGAAAATATAGACGGAATATATTTTTGAAACATTGTAATCACCGTACAAAAATATTAAACAATATTTATTTATGTATTTATATAAACACATTTATGATATCTTAACAGGATATCCTAAAACGATATTATAAGCTAAATATACATAATATAAATTCATTTTACAATAACTTATAGAATTAAAAAATATTTTTATGCATTTACATTTTATTTTGACTTATCGATGCATTTTTTGGACTAATACGTGTGTATAATCCCTCAAATGCCTACCTAATGTATACTGTTATATGAACTTGACAATTTGGAGTAAATATTATTTATTTTTATAAATTACACGACATCAGGTTCCTTTACTAAGCAGATTGTTTTACCTATGAACGCATTTTATTTAAATGAGTTCAATATTTTGGAAGACGAGAAGAAACGAATCGTCAACCAAAAATATTTGATTGTACCAAAATATATATTGGTAGGTACCATCAAAAGTTCAATATGTTGCACTGTACATAAAACGTTCATAAAATCGGCGTACTACAGGCGCTATCGATTTGTATCAACGATTTATGGTAGTTGCCCGACCTGTAACGAGTTTCCAAGTATACTCTTAACAACTGAGATTATGTTACACACTTCAATTTGTCAAGTATCTTGGCACCTTTCGGATAAACCTCTCCTCGAGACGGTTAATTATTTCTAATTAGCCTTCTTAAGTGTTCAGCGTGGATTGTGTAAGACAATGTATATAGAAAGGAACCAGGATTGGAATTTACTGTATTTTGTTCACGAGTAAGGTGTTCGTGTTCTATTTGTGTAACGGTTTTATTTGTAAGACCGTGAACTTGGCAGGGCCTGGGTCTAGTGCTATGTAAAGGTGTATCGCACCTGGATTTCGTTTATTGCTATATTTCTGTCCCAGACAACATGGGAATCAGAAAAACAAAATTTTTGGGTAACAAAAAATTTTGTATCATGTGGGAATCGAACCCACAACAGTGGCAGTAGCTAGGAGACCTCTTAAACGAGTACGCAACTCATTCAGTGTATATAACGTTTAACGTGTAAATAAACTAAAGAAATAAATTCTAGTAAAATTAACGCAATTTAGTTTACGTTATGTATCTATTCATTTTTGTACAAGATTACATAGGTAACCTAAACGTAAAATAAATTAGCTACTGTAGACTATCCTTCAAAGAAATAAATTCTAATAAAAGTAACTCAATAGCTTACGTTATGTTTCAATTCATTTTTGTACAAGATTACAGAGGTTACTAAAACCTATAAAAAATCAGCTACTGTCGACTACCCTTCATCAATGACAGTGACGGACTGACAGTCTCATCACTGTGAAAGTTTGACAAGCATGCTAACCAAAAACCGTTGATGGAACTATTAAAAACATTTCGCTTCACCGGTACATCGTTTAGGCATCGTTTAGCTACGCCGAAAAGGAAATAGAACCTTTTTCTAAATAGAACAGCTAAGCCTTCATAATGAAAGACGCAATATATATAGGTACAGCCTTTAGAAAAAGGTTAAAGGAACCTTCGTTACATAGGTGGGTAATAATCGAGTGAGGTTTGTAAGACATACTTTTAAGCATTTTGTTGTTATACGAGTAAATTTGATAGGTGCTTCGCTAAGAGCCGTGAGAGAACAAGTCTGGTCCGCCTTTTGTATGTATACTTATTTTGGTAATAATACAATGTACTCATGCGGTAGATAAAAGCTTTGTATGAAAGAATTTCCATGGTCGTGTATTACTTCTTTGTATACACGTATATTGAAGCGTCATTATGATACTTTTCGAAAATCCCTTTTCAGAAGATTTCAATACTAGTAATTTGTACCCAAAGTACATCCTAACTAATAATATGAATGTGAATGTGAGTTTGTTTTTTGTTTGTTTGTTACGGTTTCACGTCTTAACTTCTCAACTGATCATCATGAAATTTCACATATACGTTGTCGGGGAACAGAAAATAACATAGGGTATATTTCATCCAGAAAGCAGTACTGTTACTAAACTAACCTTTTTTTTTTTTTACGTGGGGAAATGCGCCTGATGCATACCCTCTCGCCACAAGGGGAGAATTTAACCTACATTTAGGCGAAGCTGCGAGAAAATATAGTAGTTAATAAACGGTACCTACCTAACTTTCAGATATCCAGTAATTGCTGCTTATAGACGTATGCAATTCCAAAATAAAAAAGCTAAACTGCTTATCTATTTACTTGGCATGGCAAGATTATTACTATTACGGAAAGCAACGAGTTTCCTTAATAGCAATTTATTTGAGCATCGAATTAATACTTTTACATAGATACATTGCATTATAGTGTAAACTTGTAGATACAAACATCCAAACTGAGATCATCTTTCGTTTACAGGAGGTGATCGACAGCTAATCATCGTGATATCCGAACAGTCAAAAATAGTTTAAGTAGCAGTTTCTATGGCAGAATTACGAGAATATATGATTGTTGTATAACGTTTTATAAATGTAGGTACTTTTATGCGATTCTGTTGCGTTTCTAGTGAATACAGTGTTGATTGTGTATGTGCAGAGGAACTGCATAATTTGATTTCTCCTTCCCCATTCTACAATCAGACCAACGACACAGGTACATGGTAGATATATCACATTTACGCACATAGCGCTTTGCTTCCACTTTTATAATGCGTACCGTAAAGTAGTGGAACTCGCTACCTATGTCTGTGTTTCCCGATGAGTACAATCTGGGAGTCTTTAAGTCGCGAGTGAATAGGTATCTTCTAGGCAAGCGTGCGTCATCGTCGACTGCATCGTCACTTTACAACAGGTGAGATCGCGGTCAAACGTAAGCCTATGAAGAAATAAAATTTAAAAAAAGCTATATAATAAAGTGCTAAACTTTGTGTACAAAGGCTACTTAAGGGTGCATTTCACGCACGTTTCGCCATGTACAGTTTGAGGTCTCACGAGATAGAGGACAATCCTATTGCCGTCATCGTTGCACAATATCAGACTTTTGAAAATTTCATGATACAAAACCCAATACCACTGGCTCAAGGTTCAAATTCGGTTGGCAATTTAGCCAGTGTAAAGTCTGAAATCAATTCTTGTACATCCGCACAAGAATTGATTTCAGTACTACTGCGCCAACGAGAGAGCGAGACTTATAATATAATGATTATCATATGCAAAGCAGTGCTCCACGTTGTATGCATACAAACGCCACTCATACTCCACCCAGTGATATAGTGAATGAAATTGTAAACTAGAGATGTGTCAAAATGTCTTGCAGCAACAACGCATTTGCTTAAACGTGCAATTTTGATATCATGATAGAAAGCAAAGTGTAAGAACTGAAAGTTGACGTTGCAAAAATACCTGCTGCTTCAGTGACGCAGTGTATGCGACTGCTGGGATGAAGTCTCGGGTTTGAATTTAGGATCGAGTAAAGTGTTATCGGGTTTTATGTTAAGAAAGTCTCAATGACAGCACAGAGTTTTCTTCTGTGCCCAAAACCAGCAATAAACGCGCCCACTGTTACGTTGGAACTAACAATTAAGCTGGCAACATTTAGATGTCGGTATATACTTTTCTCTTCGAGATATAGCCATAAGACTATTTGATTAGAATATATATTTGAAATAAAAATAAATATTTGCTCTAATTAAACCTTGCTTGTTATTGTATTGTCCGACTAACAAAAAATAGATTTTTTGTTTAATCAAACCTTGTTTAAATAACATTTCAAATTATTATCTGGCTTAAGGTTTGTTTACACGAGCTTAGAATAACAATTCTGCTAATGTTCTGGATTATATTGCTAGTTGTAGCTCAGATTATTACCGGGGAATTTGGTATTGGATGCTGACGCAGCTGTATTTATCTGCTTGCGTCATACGTCATCGACGAACTGCAGTGCCAGTAAAGGATTACAGATATCAAAGGAAAGATTCTACGAACTCCGAACTGAAGCTGCCGAGTTAATTAATATAAGTTGTTCGAAGTCTCTAGTAATACTTATACGCATGCCGATGCTTAAGCCTTTACTAATATTTACTACGGCTTGAGGGCAGCGGTAGCCCAGTAGCAGTAGGTTATCTTATAATATCTTAAAAAGTTAGTTATTGCTGTATAACGAAGCAATTCGATTTAATTTGAAAAAGGAAAGCTTCACGACATTTTTGTCAGGTTATTTTCCTTACAAATATGTCAGGTTAAAATATTTGGATAATATTTAGACGCGTTTTTTTTTAAATGAAACTAAACCTCTTAAAATTGAATACACTGATGACGTATTTGTTTAATGGTTGCCTCGCCGCTGCCATTGCGACGAGCGTTATGTGTTTGATCGACACGGGACCAAAATTTGTGTGATCCATAGATTGTTTTTTGAGTATAGATGTTCTTTGTGTACGTAAATGTGTGGCAAGTTCCCCGTGACACAGCAGTTACTACCAGCGCAGGAGTTGTCTTTTTTAAAATAAACAAAATCAATCTACATATTATTCGTATCCAGTGTGATATAATATAATCTACTTCATCATTTGTGTAACCTATAGGCAATTGTAGGATAATCTATTATATTAACAGTAACATTGCTTTGCATAGTATATGATGTCTAGTTACTATAAGTAGTTATAAAATTCTTAAGACCTCTATGATCGCCGACAAGGAATTTTTCATTACTATGGTTTAAATTTTATACTTTTTTATTAATATGTTAGCTGCCGCTCGATGTTACTGCTGCGTGATATCTCGACTATGTGTAATTATGACGCACCACCATTTAGTCCAGTGATGTTTACTATTATATGTGTTTGTGTATGTTTATTCCTACCACAAGTACATCAATAAAACGTAAGAGTGTACTCTAATTATTTAAATCTCTTTTTTGTATCTTCATTTTAAATAAACTTAGTATTTGTATAATCTCTGAATATCCCAATAAAATACTTTTACCATAGCAATTGCAGGAACTCCATTTAAATCTGCCAAAACTTTCAGGCTACAAAATATTTCTTACTACGTTTTATTTCCTACTACTAATCTTCGCAAGCCCACAGAATCCCTAAGGAGGTGGTGTCTGAAAAGCATAAGTTTTTGTATTTTGTGCAGCAACGTCTCTGTCAATAATCGGCAGGACGGGCGTCACAACAACAAGCAACGACAAAAATAAATAGAAGTTAGAATCGTGAAATAATTGATAGGCAGTTTGTTTGTATTGAAAATTAGTACAAACCAATAAATAACTTTTTTGCACACTTTAGCTTACTTTTATTTTTATTTGTAACTAGCTTTTGTTTGCGGCTTTACTCACGTAAAAGTAGGTTAAGTTATATTTCCAACAGTATTTTTAAATAATATAAACTCTATGTTACTCGGTGATAATATCGCTATAGATAATATAGCTTTCTATTCGTGAAAGAATTTTTGTAATCAGTTGAGTAGTTTTTTAGTTAAATCCTTACAAACAACCAAAACATCAAATCTCACCTCTTTATTATATTAGTATAGATAAAATATGAAATTAATTGTTTCTTAGAAGAGGGTTTTATTTATTGTTTAATAGATATTGAATAATTAAATACTTAAAGAAAATAGTTGCTATTTTCTCTCGGTTTTTCATTAGATATACGAGCTGATATAATGATACGAATTGATCCTTATAATTACACTTTTAATGACTGCCTTGTGTGTACATAGTACATATGTATATGTGTAAGCATAAGTACTACTTGTTATAACTCATCAACTCAGGGTCTAGCTGTCATGGTCATCTATGACAGACAATTTATTCAATAGACAAGTCCTACAGATTAGTCCTAGAATTGCATGTTACATGTAGAAAAATATATATACTTGACATATATATTTATTTATTTTAAACTTTATGCATAAAACAATACATCAGCGGACTTAATGCCAAGGGCATTCTTTACCAGTCAACCGTAGGGTGATGCAGAGATAAAATGAAGTAGGTGTAATAAAAATATTATATAAACTAGATAAAATATATACTCATATATATATATGTATTCATATAGATATAGATACATGCATACATACATAAATATATATGTATATACATACATATGTAATATATTAATGATGAGAAGAATCTGATAAACTGTTGAGGTGGAGAGCACGTACTTTTACCTAGTAAGTGTTACGGTTTGTGGTCATCCTGACGTCATGAGGGAGCGCATTCCACAGTATAACAGACTGGACGAAGAAAGAAGAATGTAGGAAACTAGAAGTATGAGAGGGACAAAATAAAAGGAGGTTATTGGAAGAACGAAGATTTCTGTCATGATTAGAACATAGGTATTGGAAAAGGCAGGTTAAATAATTGGAGCATTTGGTGAGGTTAGAACAGAAAATAATACTGTAAGGGCACGCAAACTACGGCGTTGACGAATGGGTAACCATTTTAAAGTGGATACATAGCTAAGTTGGCAGAGCGACGACATGGTTTGTCAGAGTGGCAGGTTCATGTTTTGCTTCATGAATTGTCCTTTTTCTCTGTTAAAATTTATATTCATAAGCAGCGATAGCCTAGAGGGAGATTGTTGGACTGTCACGCAGAGGTCTCGAGTTCGATCCTATGGCGCGCATCTCTGACTTTTCGAAGTTATGTACGTATTAAATAGTTAATTATAGCTCGCTTTAACGGTGAGGGAAAACTTCGTGAAGAAACCTGCATGCCTGAGAGTTCTTCATAATGTTCTCGAAGATATGTGAAGTCTGCCATCCCACACTGGACCGGCGTGGTGGACCTAACCTAACCCTTCTTACACTGAGATGAGGGCCATGCCCAGCATTGGGACACTTTAATATGTATGGCATGTATGTTTATAAAAAAATCTAAATTTACAAGATATATAAAACTAACAATACTATATTATCTGTAACGTGAGTCGCTCTTTTACAATACAACCGAGATATTCGATGTTTTGTTTTCATTCAAAGAGCAAAAGTAATCAAAAGAGATTACAATTTACTCTTCACTAGGAATTTCCCTGGGCACTTTGTTCGCGTTCAACCTATATATCTACTATATTATGACTGGCTCTAGGTTTACAGTTACTACACTGCCTGCTTTTTTCCCTGGTTACATTTACGCTGACTACCAGTCTAATTCGACTTGAACACAGCCTGATGTTACATTTTTGTTAATTCATTAACTAGGTACTGTGTTTATGTGTTATGTAACATGTGGAAAATAATGATTACATTTTATAATGTATACATTTTATCTCTACTTTTTATATTAGAAAATATTAAGAACACTAGGCTAATCGATGTATGTAAAATTTTATTAAAATAAAAGTGGAATAGCTTTCTGGTACCGAACCATTCTTGATAATTTCTTACAAAAATAATAACTCTCAGATATAATAAAATATTAAAAATAATATAAAACAACATTATACAATATTACAAGTTTCCATATTATACGAGTTAAAGCTCTAACTACCAATTATTACTTATTTCAAGTTCTTACTAAAATCACACTATAGAAACACAAAACATTTAATTTAATCTGGCAATTGAGCTTCGGTCCCCATACCAAAGCTATTAACACACACTAACCTCACACCATTGACTTAATACGATCAAATATTCATAGTCGTTTGATTGCGTCATTAAATTATATATCATCAAAGAAATATTCCAAATTAATATATACAAAAAAAAACAAAACATGTTGCAGTATATTCAATTATTTTAAGATATTTCTCTTTTACTCGTATATGTATATCAGTCGTTCTACGGAGTTGCTACAACCGCTACGAACGTCCGTAGCACTTACAGTTGAGTGCGAGACGAAATACGAGAGAAGGCAAATAAAACATTTTTATTGACATTCAAACTGACACTCAAAATTGAAATACAATACGAATCTCTTTCATTGAGACGTTACGTCGGTATGGGTCTACGTGCACTCATCCATCCCATTTAAGTTAATGGGCGGCTTCGAGCCGGCCGGCTCCCTAATGGAAAGATAATAACTGTTTAGTGACAGGCCCTTGTATTTTGTTCATTTAATACCAGGCAAGTCCGCCATCGTCATATTTCTCTACAATTTAAAAACGATATATCTAAGATTTCCGCCGCAAACACGTTGTTTTGCTCTTTGGTAAAGAAAATTACGATAGGATTTTTTTTTGTAGACGTTGTAATTTACATCTTGAATTTATGTATAATTTATGTTACAGCATCGGCCCTGTTAACAAATGTCACATTTCCGGCCACGCTTCCTTTAACAATTTATTAATTTTTATTTGCACCAAGGTCAACAAAAAGTCGCTTTTGTTACTTTATGCTGAACAGGGTTCGCCTAAATTACATAAATGCTTGTAATTTCCTTTGTTTTTCATCTAAAAAAGTTTTTGCTACAAACACAAAAAGCTACTACTAATTATAAATCTATTTACTTAAATATATATAAAATCACACCATTCCAATTACTAAATATTATTATTCTATTTAGTGATACTGAACATTTTATTTCAGTTCAATGCGTTAATATTATAACACTTTTAATTTCTATATCTAATCCTCACAAACACCTACTCACCTTCTTGGGTTTGGCCGTCAGGTATTGGATGGAAGGGTTTCCAGTCTGTGTTATTGCGGTGTATTTCAACACTGCAGGCATCTCGAGGGCCTGCTTTGTATTTATATTATATTCCTTAGTCCTATAACAAAACAGGTTTGTTTTTGATTACCTACTTTAAACTTATCTTATATTGTTTTTCTTTGTTTTTTAATTTCAATTCTTGCATTTTTATTACCCATATATATTATTCAATTGACAATTTAAATATGTACAAAGTTGTTAAGTGTTCAAATAAGATGACTGTTCTGATTACCTTTCATTGTTGACATGCTCTGTGATCTGGTTGCTTATGTCACTGCGCATTAGTTTTGTTCACAATGCCTAGAATTGCTGGCATCGCGCGTACAATAGGGCAGATGCGACATATGTACATATTATATATCACACTGACGCTTGCTTTAAAAAATACACTCAAATGTTCATGTTATATTATCTTACTCCACACTTTTTTACAATATTTAGTAATTATGTTTATATATTATTTACACGTATATTTACTTATTTAAGTATATTTTATTTTATATGTTTAGACACTAGGCGCCGGCGTCACCAAATTGGATTTCGCAGAATACCAGTGTTGCGATTTTACAATCGCAACGTACGCTGAGCGATGTCCAAATTTTGGCACTGATGGGACACACATTTTTGCATTTGTTTCAATTTGTGTTGAACTATAATTTTAATACTTTTATTTTATTATTGTTTGTATCGCTGCACACTGACAATTTGACGTAACCTTGACCTGAATGTAAGCAGTTTCCGTTTGGTTAAGCGGAAGGTGTGGTGTTGCCAGTGAGCAGAGATTTTAATTTACAGTGTATATAATTTTTTTTTTTTTTTGTTTTTATTTTTGTTATATTTTATTTTTATTTTGTATACTTTTGGTTTTTATTCTTAGATTTTGTTTTTTTTTGATTTCTTAGTGTTTTGCGTGTGCCCTTGTGTGCCAAAATAAATATTTTTCTTTTTCTCTTTCTTTCTAATTCAGAGGTAGATTACGTCAATAGTCCGTTATACTAGTCCTAGTGCCACACTGGGCAAGTGTGGATATTTTTTACGCCGTCGAGGCCAATATAGCGTTATTTCAAGATGTTTTATCTTCGCTTGTCTGTGATTTAGTTATATAATTAATTCGCTTGAGTGTAAAAGTAAAGCTTATTGACTTAAATACATAGACTTACGCCTATTTATCAAAAGGGTACGGAGACACCATGAAATTCCACCTATTATGATCCTGACATATCTTTTTTATATTCATCATGCACGCTTCTTGGTTTAGAGTACTCAAAACCTTTCCTGAGAATGTCATCAATGTGGTCAGAGAACGTTCATGGAGGTATTTTTCTTCTGGCTACCACTTTGGAATAATATAAAATCTCATATAATCTCTTGATCAGCCTTTTGTCGTCCATTCTTTCTAGATGCCTAAGCCATTTTAACACGTTTATGGTGACAGGAACCTTTTACACCACAGTGCTCACTTATGGCACCTTTAAAGAAAGAACGGACTTTAAAGAAGTTTGTGTGTTGCTCTCAATGCTCTCACTTCCTCTGCATTTATTCTGCTTGAAGAGACATGTTTCTTCTACCATTCCCAACATTCACCATCATACATAAGTGCTGGTACCAATATTACTTGATGAATAACCAATCGTATTTTTCTGGACACGTTTCGGCTGTTCATAAAAGCATGTAGGACGCCATTCACACTGTTACATGCATTCAGTCTCCTTTCAATATCTTCCTCATGATTGTAAATAAATATACCAAATATACAAATTCTATCAATAACTCCACTTTTCCTCAATGAATCATAATATTGCATACCGGTTACGTATTCCTTGTTTATAAAAATATTTACTTTTGTAGTATTAGCATTCACTTTATTAATTTCCTTTCAAAAGCTTCAAGCTTAATAGTTACTTATTCCTGTAAGCCGTTCGCCGGTGTTGCAAGTTATAGTAAAAAAATAATATTCAATTATACATTCCCGGAAAAAGTTTAAGTACATAAAACGGGAAAACAAAATAGGAACAGTTATAGATATAAGCACCATTTTCCGAGAGGCTGTTTTATTACGACACATACCAAGCGATACGAGAACGAATATTAATCCTTCCCCCTTTGTCTTCGAGGTGGGTTCTTGGCGGAGAATCCGCGGTGTATTGCGCATTATTGGTGTCATTGTACAAGGCTTTCCACCTCTCGCAGTCCCTTATGAATCAGTGAACTCTTCCAACAATAGGGTTGTACTGTTTTTTGAAATTATTAATCTCTCAAGGATTCAGTATTTTAATACTGTATCCTTTTGCCACGTATGTTCTTGTATGTGTCGTTTTATCATGGCAGATAATCTGCTATCAGTTTATTGTATAGAAATGGGCTACGGTGAATATGCTGAATGAATTAAATGTACCATCAATTACCCCAATTTATGTTCAATCAAATCAAAGAATTTATTCAAAAACTTTTGTTAAGATACGTATATCTTATACAGTGATATCAAAAACGCTACTGTTTCTTTTTGTATAAGCTCTAGTTCATGAGATTAAAATATAATAATATAATTTCTATCACATACGCATAACACCATCTAGCCCAAACTAAGCAGAGCTTGTACTATGGGCACTACACAATGGATAAACATACATATATACTTTTTTTGTAAATACATATTATTATTAGAAACACCCAGACCGAGACAAACATCCATGCACACAAATGTTCGACTTGTGCGGGAATTGAACGCGTGACAGTCGGTTACACTAAACACTATGCCAAAATAAATTTTACAAAAATATTAATTTAATTGTCTTTTGAGTGATTTTCTTGAATGCAATTGTCTTGGAGAACTAATCAAAATACAAGTGAATCATGTGTCTTTAATTGATTTTAGCTGATTTTTCAATATGTATTACCACAAACATAACAAAACATATCGGGATCGTTAACACAACATCTGGACGTACTAGCCATAATTAAATAATGAGAAAAATTTATCAGTTTTATTGTAAGAACGACTGTTTTTGAAAAAGCTCAAAATGAGTGTAGTACTTAAACTAGAGCTGATGAGTTAAAATGGTGTATATCAATATATTACCATTACCATCCTTATCGACTACAGAAACAAATAGAGCTGCACCAAAAATATACTTAATTTTTGTAGGCCTGTATAATATTACATATTTAGAATTTGCATAATATACTTAGAATTTCACTTTTCTTTATATTTTAATGAGACTTTGTTATGAAAGCATAATTCTCAAATATGTTTCGTTTGGTGCCTACTCTACAAATTTGTAAGTTTATATTGAACTGTCAGATGTGGTTCTGGACTACACCACGCGAATAAAAACTTATTTAATCGCGTTGTTTAGATGCGTCTTTAGAAGATACCGTGACGCACTTACTTTATTATTATACATATAATGCCTACCTATTTACGTGTACAATAGCGATATGCTAGAGGGCCAATTCTAATGTGGTAGTCATTTTTGTGTAATTGTATAGTATATTAATAATGGTACCTAAGTATTATTTTGATGTTATATGAATATTGAATTAAAAATTACCATTTTAAAATTATTATAATTAACTCCCATTTTGAATCATAATAATTTTGTTATAACATGATTGACGATTGCCTCAGTGTGAAAAGTGTCATGCTCTAGACTTTAGTCTGGAATGAACAAAATACGTTGACATTAATTATCATTATACCGACCATAATAATGCATCGTATGTTTATTTTAATCGTTAATCCATATTTAACTCATTGAATGCCCTGTAGCAGACACAATAGAAAATGTACTTTCACGGTCATTAATAACCGGCATGACGTTTAATGTGTTAAAATGTCTTTATAGTCTTAACTAGCGATCCGCCCCGGGTTCGCACGGGTATTACAAATCCTTAACAAATTATACACTTAACCTTTCTCACGAATCACTTTGTCTATTGGTGTAAACCACATCAAAATCCGTTCAGTAGTTGTTGGAGTTTATAGTGAAGAGACAGACGCGGCGGGGAGACTTTATATTATAATATGAAGTGATAGTATCTTACCAATTCCATTTCTAGGCTCTATAGTTTTGCCTTGTTAGAACGTGGCAACTGGAAATATAATTGCGAAAAATACTTTTGTAAATGTAACATTGATATAGGTATACAAGAAATACGATGTTAAAAAAATTCACTAGTAACTTTAACTAACAGTAAATGCAGTAGGTATAACTAATAGAATAATGTAGTAACACCAGTTTACATCGACTATAACAATGTTGATTTTGTACTAAATTTAATAGACTCAAGAAGGCAATTAATTGGTTTGATGGAAAAGCATCTCCTGATTTTCCTCATTACCTTTGGGCCGAGACTAAATTTAACGAGAATGGGGACAAAATCACTTCACTATCACGCTTCGAGAAAACTGCAAATTAAAATATATTACGACGTTCTAAAAGATTTAGTTTGAATTTCTCTTTAGACTTTTATACAACATGAGCTCTAATTGAATGAAATTAATATTAAAACCTTAAAACAATGAGAATTTAAGTGTTAAAAACACGTTGATATATTACGCTGAATAAAATTGAGCGAAATATGAAATTCACTTGGACGTTGGAATATGTATGACGAAGCGAAAATCCAATTTAGGTGTGCAATAAAAGAACGGGCTGCAGAAGGAAATTCGTGTCGTTTATACTGGCTGCTCCACACCACATCATTTCCTACAGAAACAATTTGATCTACGAACGCAACTATCAGGTGGCTTTACGGCAGCTTACGTAACCTGCGAGGGATTTTAAACTGATGTTGTTGTCAGTTGCAGGCGAAATTAAATGACTAAGTACTGAGAATGGAAAGCAGATTTTTGCAGTGTCATTTAAGTAAGGCCTTTTGATAATATTTGTTAAAACTTATAAAATGTTCATTAGTTTATGCTTATCTTTGCTGCTGGTGATGAAAATTAGGGTACGATTGCCATTTCGAACAAAGTGTTAATTAGGGTTTTTAGTTGTACTAGCGGTCTCCTAGTGGTCGAAATGCAACCATAATTGATTTCAATTTTAAGTTTGATAGTTATTAAGGTTTTATTGTCTAGAACTATACCCTTATAATCACATTTCATTTAGATTTCTATCTATACAGGTTAATTTACCTATCTTTGTCAAACAAATTATTATATTGATATACATATGTAACCATAGTTACGAAGAAAAGTACTACATCAGCCGAACAATGCCGAAATACTACGAACGCTATTCGACTGCGTGTGTCAAATGCATGGTTGTCTGCGTGTAGTATTTTTTTATTAATTTAATGTATTTCTATATTTTATATAAATATTAAGATTCGTCCCTTCTTCTCCATATAAACTTTAACGGTGTCAAATTTCATACTCTTCCGTCCGCGCAATTTTCGTAGAAAGGGGCACGGTATAAAGTTTTTGGTTCACGTATTAATATATAGATATCTGTAAGGTAACAAGCTCGCAATAACGTGTAAATTAAATATACAGCGGATTATAGATGTATACTCTACCTAGTCTAGTATACTTCAATTGAAGTGCAGACAACGCGAAACTATGTGTCACCTTCGCGTTACTCAGGTACCGTAAGCTACAGATTTGCTTACTATCAGGCTGCAGTGGTAAATATGTTTATGCGCCAAATATTATAAAAAAATATAATGCCTGAGGCTAGGTTTGTTTTGAGACCAAATCGGTGACAATATGTGTAAAGGTTACGTTAAAAGTATTTTAAGTCGACGAGCATGCACGAATGAGCTAAGAGTGTAAAAAGAAAGAGTGATATGCCGAGACCGTACCAAGTGGAAATTCGTAGTTTTAGCTGCAACCTCTCCGGAAGACAATGATGACGTAGATATTTGATATACAACACGGATAAGACTGCGGGCAGCACTTCTTAAATAATATAGAAAATGTCTTTGGTATTCTTAAGCAAAGTCGTATTTAATTTGTCGAATTTAACAAATATATTTTTTTAAATTTAGTAGTAAGTTGTAAAATCTACTTAATTCTTATATGACTACACAAGTATCATACCGACCAAGTAGTCGCCTCACCGCTGAGTTACCGTCGTGTTGAGCATTGTGGCTTGAAATCCCACACAGGACAATTAATTCTGTGATTCAGATATAACTGTTCTAAGTCTGAATAGTATTCGTTAATTGTTTGTTGTTCATAAAAAACCCTGCGGCACAGATTTTAAAGTTGACATAGGCCTCTTTAGTGAGGAAAGGCACAGCAGGATTTTCGCTTAAAATTAGGATTCCTCTTAAACTAGAGCTGACATAGTGAAGGATTCTACAGACGTCACCACCAAACAATCTTTTGTTCTTTTCCTGTGATGAGAATTGCCAAGCTCCTGTAAGGAGGTAGTATACTGTCAGAAAGGAAAGCAATGTGATGTGTGTCCCTTATTCTGGCAAGATATCGATATCTAATTTGAAGTGCTGGAAACAGGTGAGTCATATCTGCGGACAGTTGCAACAGCAAGTGTCCATAAGGCACTACATAAAGGTCAAGGTTGTATACCTACTTATAATAATAATAATTCATTTATTTTTCTCTCCACACAATTACAAAATTACACTTACGCGTATACTTTATTGTCTCCTACATTGTATAAAAACAAATAAACATGCTTACGTTTAATTGCTATCTCTCTTAATGTTCTATACTCAATATGCTTGCCCAACAATAAACTATTCACACGAGTCTTGAAGACAGCCAAATTAATCCTAGCCGATCCGGTAAGGAGTTCCTCTTTGTAGCTTATCTTGGAGCTGAGGTAGCTTATGTAAACAATAGATAATTAATCTGTTAATTTGGCAAAATGGTTTATCGGCAAACAATTGTGTCTGGCTTGCGAATGGCTGCTGCAGCTCAAAACATTGACCGACAATTTGTTTTACAATTTTGTTTGGTCATCATTAGTTTTCGAAAATTCGGTTATTTAAAATTATTGAACTTAAATAACCATTTATTATTAGGTGTAAGGTATATCTGCAGTGCCATGTAAACATCGTTTCCTGCCATATATATATATATAGTGTCGAAGTAAGAGAGATCGAATTAGCCTTTTGCCTTCAGATGGCTACAGTTTCAAGCTACGCGCGTGAATTTATTAGCAGAAAATACCGGACCAATTGGTAAATGTCTTTCGTATTATGTGTTTGATATGACGTATTACTCAAAACAACTAAAATAAGATTATCATCTCGTTTTATTAAAAATAACACCTTTACACTTCTATTCATTATCACCCTGAGCTATTAAATTTCAAATACAAATGTTTAGCTGGATCAGTTCTTTGCAATTTGATATAGAAAATAATTACCGGAATAAAAACCGTTTCGAACAACAGTGCCAACGTACCGAATATTTACGATTTATTAAACAATGTGCTTTTCCTTCCTTGAATTTTGGACATAAATAAAGTGTTTTTCTTGTTATCTTGTTCAAAGCTAGGACTACATTGATCTCGAAGTTAGTGGAACACGGTTCTGTGAATAAATAAGGCCCTCTGAAACGGTCGTCATGTCCCAACGCGTTATTTTTTCATATCTAAATGAGCGGACCGAGGAAAAAATATAATTTATTATTCGTCGTCCCAGAGCGAGTTGTTAGTACATTACCTGCCGGAAACCAGCCTTTATTCATTCCAAGTGAGACTCTACGCTTTTCGTATCACTTATTAATTGAATTGGAGAATACTTATTAAATTAATTTAAAATAAAGTCACCTTATTGCATGATTGACCAAAAAAAATATATTGGTTCCATATAGAGCTTTAGTTAACGTTAAAGTAATTCAAAACGAAGTAATAAGCAATTTTTATTGAATTATTGTAATTTTTTCTAAATACTTCTATTGTTTATAAAAAATTATACAAGTATTTTACTAAAAGAGTTATTTATTTATTAGCTATACCTTTGATATTTGTTTAAAAAGCTTTTAAAGAGCCTTAGTTTTCACACCGCAAGAAGAAATATAAATGTTAGACAGAAAATTAAAACATTTAATAATTGCATTTAAATAAACTGAAAACGTCTTACTTTGGTTTGTGCGGTTCGGGTAACAACATACAGTCCGTACGTTGCGCCGTCGTCTGCAGAACAAATAATCGGATATCTTTTTTTTCTAGTTGGCGTGATGTAAACAGATGACCGCGGGTTCAAAGCTCTCGTTTCCGTGCGGGGCGCGGGGATGGAAACAAAAGATGCTCGTTTCCTCGGGTGTACCGCGGCGGGAGTAGGGGCGCGATGTGAGGGGAGTACGGGCCGCAGCCCTACAATGGAGGCATTGTTTGTGCCCGGTGACAGGAAAAACTCCGACCTCCGTGTTTCTGTGCATTTTTTATTTCTTTCTTTCTTTCGTAGCTTTTTCTCGGTAAGCTTCTTTGACTATGCCGGGAGGAAATCAAAGTTGTTTTGAAAGCACTATCTCGCGGGATTTCGTCGGTTGCGAATTGATATCAAAATTTCATTATGTGTGCGTCGATGGAACAAAAAGGAGACACGAATTTCTTGACTGACAAGCTTTAGACTGCTTTTGAGGAATTCTCGATATTGCCTTGCGTTATGTTGCGATAACTCCTTAACTTACTGAGCGGCAGTGGTCCGCCGGTGGTAAGACGCATTAGGTTTTCTTATTAAATTATGTCCGGCATTCACATAATTGAAAGGTTTATAAAAGCAAGTATTATAATAGTACAATTAGGTCTGATCCCAGTAAATTTTTCATTCAGGAGAAAATTTATAAACAGACAATGTCCGATTTGCGGCTATGACATTGTACCTATAAGTTGCCAATACTTCATAATAAAACGAATATCGTTCGCATGATGGTTCCACAGTTATTCGCCGCAGTAGTGGTTCAATGTTTTATAAAAGTGCGCGGCGACCTACCCTCGGGCTACGAAATACATCGACTGTCCGGCGGCCGGTTGCGGTGTATCCGCCGGATGAGCGTACTCCCCCCGCTCCCGCTGACCCTTTCCGGTCGTGGTAGCCTCTCACGATTCCTTATTTACCCGTTTTTCCTTATCAACCCGTACCATTCGCAACACATTACCGAGGATCTTGTTGGTGAAATTGAGGCTATTTCATCCTTACTTATACATAGGATGTGTGTAGGATTAGGGTTTGTTTGGTAACTCCATTTCATCTTACCAATTTCGGATTTCACGTGTCATTAGGGACTTTCATAAATGTACGATTCGAGTCTGTTCCGTTGTTAGACGACGGCCATTGCTATTTCTGTGGCTGCGGCTGAATATAAAATTGGGAATATGACGTAATCACTTTATACACGAGTGAACTTGCTTCGCCTTTGTCGTGATCTCTGTTGGAGCTTTCGGTCACACGGAACTTTGTTCGCCGTCCAATCCTGACTGACCATTCGACCGTGAAAGAAATTTTTCATATGTGAGTGACTTCAACCACAAGTAAATTAAATTGTTGGAACACTCAAAAGTTTAGCATTTTAGCAAGAATATCATGCGCCAGCAGCTTTAAAATGCATGAACATTTGTTTTCCGTAACTTTGCAAATATAAATAACTTTGTTGCTACAATATAAATATTTAGAAAGTTTTCTAGCAAAGCTGTTTGACAACATTGTAATAAGTTTTCTACTCCTTTTGGTGACCCACCGTTGTGCCTACTTTTGCTGTTTATACCTTTCTTTTGGAGACAAAGTCATCATCCATTTTTCGTTTTCTCGGAGACAACCTATTTTTAAACAACTCATATTTTCGTAGAGTTCGCTAGTCCAGCTTGAGGCATCTTGGATTCAGAAGGGTATAAAACTTTTTTGTCATAGTTCTATGGATCGGCCCGACACATTTGTTTTTTATAGTTAGGCGCAAGAATGTATAATATATAGTTAATAGAAACAAGTTTGCTATTTGCGGCTAATTTTATCACCTTGATTTTAAGTTTCAATTGTAAGCAACTAAGTCTGCAGGTGCCATTTCATTCTTGTAATATTAAATAAAAAGTTGAAAGAGTCGCGTCTACCTTTCAATAGACCTATAATCAGGGTCGCCTTTTTCAATATACAGTGAGTTATCAAAATACTGGACAAGTGTAAGTTTGACGAGGGTAACGTCAATATGTAAAAATACTATTTTCCTTCCTTTATCAGGTATGCGACTGTTTTGAAGTAACAATTCGATGGCAAAATAAGACTTTTATAATTTAGACCTACAACAAAATGGAATTTGGAATTTAGAATTAAGTTATTTTCATGACAAATAACATTGTACATCATACAAATTATACAAGCCAGCAAGCAAGCATTATTAAAACTAAGCATAAATATTAAGTAGTAAGTAACAGAATATCACTTACTCTGTAATGTCATGACATAATAATAATCATATATGATAGACCTTTAGACTTGTAGAAAAACAAGTAACTTATAAGTGCAAATAAACAAAAGCAAAAAATAAAATAGGCGGTATACCGTTAAAATTCTATACCTTTCATGCTAGTCAAAAGACAGTATTACGGCAAGTTAAGAATTTTCGCTCCAGAAATACCAACTGCATTTTAATTGAGTAAGGAAAGTTTTTTATTAATGATTGTTATATTTAACCCATTCGCCATCCCGTGACAGACACAATAGAAAATGTATTGTTACGTATCATATGTGATTCATCGGACAGAGAACCTGTGCAACCAAAACGTGCACCATATGTAACTCTAAGCATAGTAGAAATAAATTATGTAGCTTCCGAATTCACAACAAAGGTTGAAAATAAACTAAAATATTGCAACCGCTATCCGTCTTGTAGGTAATATAGTAGACAAGTAAATTCAGTGGCCGTATATACACTTCTTGGTTGCAGTCTTTATTTTAGTACCAAGTATATTGAAAATGTAGTGTGAATTATATATGTTATATTTAGTGATTACTTATGTCTAGACGGATGGCATAGTGATTTAAGTGTTCGCCACACCACTGCCGCCATGCCGAAGTGGGTTCGATTCCCACGTAGGACCGAAATTGTGTGTGATTCGTGAATAGTTGTGCCGAGTTTGGGTGTTCTTTGTGTCCTTTTTTTTAATGTTTGTGAAGTACCCCGCGACGTACATAACACTATAATTGTAAATATTTACTGGATAGGTAAGTATTTATGTACCTATACAGTACTAACGTATGTAAGTGAGATCTTATTGGATTCTTTAAACATATATTCGGATAAGTTATTAATATAAATATGCACATGTAATTGTTCATTAAAATACGTTTAAGTTCGGATCAAAATAACCTGCATAAAATTAATAAAACATTTTCGAAATGTTAGTATTATTTAACATAATATTGCCAAATGTATATTAATAAATTAAAAGAGTAGGTATGTAATAACAAGAAATAATATGAACGACTGGAATATAATCCTGCAATTTATTGTAAATTTCCATGTTACGTGCTGACATTGTACATTTTTAAATAAATACTTTTAAATATATACATATGTAGGTATATAAACTGACAACGAGAACTTTATACAGGCAATGCAAGCATTACTGGGATAAAAGCATCCTATGTGGTAACAAAATACATAGTTTATCTGCACGCCAGTGTTATTGAAAATCCGTTCAACGTTTTAAGCGTTAAGGAAAATCAAACAACTAAACATCTTTAGAAACTTTCACCGCCTAACTAATATTAAAAACGTAACTGTGAGTTGGTTTGTTTGTAACGCTTTTATGTCTTAACTACTCTACCGATTATCATGCAACTTTGCATACACGTTGTTGTTGGTTTAGAAAAGGACATAGAGTACCTTTCATACAGAAAAAAAGTAATACCCGAAAAATAATAAAATAATGTCGACCGAATTTTGGCCACGGCGGCTAATCTTAACAGATACTGGCCATCTGCGCAGGAGATATTATAGTGCACAAGTATATGCGCAAACACAAGTACACTCTCTGTTCTCTAACCCTCCTGATCCAATGGGACGGTAATCCGACACGACTGGAGAGCCATCAGGCACCGGACCAACGGCTTTACGTGCTTTCTGAGGCACGGTGGTGTCTAACACCGCCAAATTCCTGACACCGGGCTCGTACTGAGATTTCTAAACAGAAAAACCTAATATCTTTTTGTTGGCTCGACCCGGGATTCGAACCCGAGTGTAGTGTGTGACTCATCGCCCCTAATGTACAATTGTACTGTAGTAAGTAAGATCATTCAGTATACACCAATCATTAGACTAAACAACATCTTTTATTTGTCGAACCTAACACCCCACATTGCACGAGACCTCATGAACAGCAGTCGCATTCATTACCGCTGCGTCACGGAGGCAATAAAAATCTCGAAATTATAAATTTATTGATCTTTACATTAACGCGAGCGAAGCCACAGGCAATATCTAGTTAGTAATAAGTGTAGTACTTTTTAAAAATATGACGTAATGTAGTTCGTTGAGTAACAAACTAATTTAATTATTACTCGGTGAGGTTAAATAGGGTTTAATAAACTGAGCTGTAATTAATCCTAGCTTTATTAATCTTGTTAAGGTCTGACCTCCTTACTTGTTACATCTATTTAACTAAACATTTTGACTTTGTAAACAAGAACCACCAAAATGAATCTATTTGTAGGGCAAATGAGACGTCAATTCAAGGACAAACACAATTATATTTGCTTCTTATTTTTCAGCGAAAACATTTCTGCGTTGGCAATCTTATTACAAAGTCTTATATATCGGTATTTTGCTTTCAAAACATGTAGAAACGTTGTATTCATGGACTAAACTCTTTTATGTAGCTATATCGCAGAGGATGAGATATAAAGAAATAATGATTTCAAAAACAAACGCTCAGATCTATCTGGCTTATATGTACAGTCAAAGTCGAGGAGCATCCTAAGGTTCACATTCGCTTATTGAACCGAGCGAAAATCTTTGTATGTGTGATGTTTTAACGCAAACAGTGAAACATTATTTAATGTAATGATAGTAGGTGAAGTTCGTCATGCGCGTCATGTGTGCAAGGCGACGCAAAAACGAGTTCTTGTATATATACCTGTAATAACTACTATCCTTTATATTCAACAACAGTGTCTCTGTTAGTCCGCATTTACAATTAATGCTTAAAGGAGACCGACCACCTTCTATGGGACCCTGGCCTGAGCGTGAACAATTTTATATAGTAATAACAATATTAATTTTCAGTAGCCTAAACAAAGTAGAAAACATTATTGTATGAAATTTAGTATCAAGTTCGTTAAATAATAAAATAAAACACATTGTTTAAAACAAATATTAATTTTCATGTGTCACCATTACCTTCATAAGTCATTAAAATATTTACAAAAAGGGGCATTCATATCTTGCCCAGCTTAGGTACCATATTACAGACATCATGTAAGCACAGCAACCACCAGTCCTTCGGCCGACTATGCAATTACCCAACACACTTTATCATTTTGTTATATTTTATCAAATATCATATCATTTTTAAATTAATTATATTGTCGAATTCAAAATATGAATATAGTGAATAATGAAAAAAATATCAACGTATTTTCAGATTTCGTTAATATTTCTAATTTAATTTAGATTTTTAAACATTTTGTTCCGATTTTCCTCCACTGTTCTTTTACTAGGCAACACAAAAAAGCCATTTGGATTGTCTATTTCAGTTATACATTTTGAATCAAATGAAAATATTTAAAAATCATTTTTATTATACGTCAATTTCATACTACTAGATAGTAACCAATATTTATTACATATTAAAACATAACTTTTAATATTATTTTATTTATTTATTTATTTAAGTTAAGGCTTACCAACTAAAATACATACTAAGCATTTACATGAAAACATTCATACAAATATTTATGTGTATGCTTTTAAATTAAAGGTGAGCACAGCATTGACTATATCTAAAGTGTACATACATGTAAGGTTACAATTTAATTTCTAAGTTATATAAACTACACATGAAAATTAAGGCTAGATTAAGGACTAAATTAAAACTATAGTATACTAAATTAAATTATACTATACTAGACTAAATACCGTTTTTTTTAATGTAAAATTTTTCTGAGAAAATGTCTATATCTACTTTATTATAAATAGCATTACATTTTCCGAGGATATAGGATAGAGGTGTGTTGCTCCCATATTTGTTGCGACTAGTTTTGATAACAAACGGCTTATAGTTCAATAACCTAGCAGATGTTCTGGGTATGTTAATATTTATTTTTGATATTAATGGCGTACAGTCTACACCCTGTTTAAAAATCTTATGTAGAAACAATAAACCCAAATAGTCTCTTCTCCAATATAATGGTTTATATTAAAAAAAAAATATATATATATATATATATATATATATATATATTATACTTTGTTTATAAAACGATTGTCCACGTTCAAGCCTAATATGGACGGTCTCCTTTGTCTATTGTATCGCAGGTTGCGATAGCGGAGCGGTCAACAAGTCTTCTCACTTTATCACTAAAATATAATGTCGGTGGTTCAAATCCTCTACTTCCACTATTTTTTTTTATTACTGAAATTTGCAAATAATAAAGATAAACGTTATTTTTGTTTACTTATTACGCTAGTGACAAAAAAATACAAAATGTGTTTTTTTACAACCTATTTGAAACAACTTTGTTTAATATTTTGTGTGACCTCCATTGTTCTTAACACAGCTCAGCTCAAGTCTCACAGTCTATGCAATATGGAGGTCACAATATTAGCATACATAGTTCGTAACGGTCTCGTCGGTATGATACCCTTTGATTCATAAGCATTCAACATTCATCTTCGCTGAGTTTGGTTAATAAGAAGCGGTTTTCCACTTCCTGCCCGACATTTTAAGCTCCCTTCTTCTTCAAATCATTTCACCCAACGACATACAGTATTTTTCTGAAATAAAATCAAAAATCTTATTACATAGTCGTAGGTAGCGATTCCTTAACAGTGAAATCGTTAATCACAATACCATAACATAATTTTTAAAAATAACTTGCTCTTAGAGTTTAGTCCAGTTACGTCGGCAATTTAAGATATATTAAGCCCATAATTATGCCATATATTTGCCCTGGATTCAATATTGAAAATGATTGCAATAATAATAACACAAACGCTCGTAACAAAGATTACCAAGTAACAACATCACATAATTCTATTAAAGTGAGAAATTATTATATTTTTAAATCCTTCTAATCTTTTTAATAACTGCGGTTTAAATAAGTCTTAAAGTAAAGTAACAAGTCATCGAAGTTTCTAATTTAAAAAAAATACAAAAAGATTATCACTTCCTGGGGATCGGAACCAACAAGCGTTACATCTAAGATCGCACTGTTACCAACGTAGCCACTACATCAGTTACTTATTTGTTTGAAATTAATACTCACAATCATAATTAGAACAGGCGACAGTATAAGTGAGGCAGGTTTATGTGTATGTGTGCAATGATTTTATTGAAAAAGGTCGAAAGTACAACATGTTGTGAATCTATCGCTTTTTAAAATTGCTACTCGACTTTTGCACCTGACCGTACATATTTATGTTGAGTATGGAAGTCAAATTTAACTACGGCACGCGCACATTTAATAGAATATTTTAAAAATGTCACATCTAACCTCCTTGGAACAAAGTCGAGGCCGAACTTTAAAATATTTACCCGCGATAAAAAAGCGGTTATTGCAAGAAGCAATGTTACAGAAACAATTTCAATATTCCGTAAGTGTGCAAACGTGCAGCAGCTTGACATTTGAGCGACAAAAATGCGCCACTTGAGAGTACGTGGCGCGCCTGAGCCTCGCTCGGCCCATTGTTTCAAAGCTCACCTACTGTGGAATGCTCACAAGTACCCCTTTTTCTCTCCCTAATGGTGTCGACAAAGTTCAATGAGTATTTGCTATAATGCCCCGATTCAGACATCGAACTGTATAAATAAAAGCACGTAAACGCTAAAGGCAGAAACAGGCCAACCGTGCAATTGCAATACATTGAAAAGAAACGTTAATAGGTTTAAAAAAGCGTAAGATAATAAAGAGACGTCTCGCTATATTAAAAATAAGCTGTTCCTTTTTTAATATTACTTGAAGAAGAATATCTAACGCAAAGTGAAGGCGACCTACATTGTAGACTTTTTAAATATGTATTCCTGTAACCAGCGAGGCTAAAATTTAAAGAATTCTGAAACTGGGTAACTCTTGCCTGATGTGATTTTGATTAAAATTGATAAGAAAACGTCGTCTGAGATTGAGAAAGATATCTTAGGGTATACATAGTAGGCTACGCTTAGGTTATTTAAGTAGGAATAAGACTACGCAGGTAGCAGCTATACAGTGTGACTGTTTGCGCAGTTTCATGTAGGTATAATGCTTCATTGTGATTATATAAACTTAAGGCGTCAATGTACATACTTATTAGGGACTATGTAAAACTATATCGAAATAAATAAAGGGATATTTTTAATAAAAATCGGCCAGTTAAAACAAATGCTTTAGAAAATCTTTAATTTTACAAGTGATATTATAACAAAAAATAATTAAATTATAATAGAAAATAATAATAATACAATATTATATTTTGATCGCAAGCAATTTGTCAAATCGAACCTCGATACCTCAGAGTATTATTTTACTCTACCAAGCGAAAACTAACAACCGAGAGACTCAAAAGATACAAGAATTGTAAGTCATAACATTGTGTTCGTCAGCTTTTGGCACGGAAACTCAAATCATAGAGAATGTTATCAGATTTGGATGTCACGAGTCTGCGGCAAGCGCGAAATTGTGAACAATGGAAAAACGTAACTGAGTTAAGGGCGGCCCGCGATTGGTTCGTTCGGCTAAATCGGAGATTTACGAGTATCAGTCAGAATTGTTTGCCCCGTTTTGATATTTACGCAACAGAGGCGATAAATAATGGAAAACGTAAAGGTATTTTGGTGAAATGTAAAAAGCGTTAGGTAGTATCGCATAGTTTATTCGATCAAAGTGAAACGGGGTGGGAGACTAGCATTATCGTTCGTTTCCCCCATTATTATAGCTGTATGTAAGTTATTGACGTTCACGTGTATATAAATGGAACCTCAGCGAAAGTGTGCCTCACATATTGCTGTGTTGGCATATTTCTTGTAATATTTTTAGAATTGATATCGACTTCTCGTTCCTCTGGTTACTGCCAGTTTACTTGCTGATCGCCAAACTCCTAAGTAGTTATCGAGGCCACGTAAAGTATACTGATTTTGCGTGGTTTGCATTTGCATTGTGGAGGCTGAATAGGCAATATTCATATGTATGTTGTTGAGTTTATGAAAAAGTTTATTATGCAGTATTTGCAAATTTGGCTGACTTTAAGAAAGCACGTCGTCACCATCATTGTCAGTCTGTATTAAACCCACTGCTGATTGTTTTATTTTATTATTTATAAGTATTTTTCTATTCCTCTACGCACTAATCTGAAGATCCTGTGACAGTAGCATCTACTAAGATCTCGTGAAATTGAAGTTGTTGCAGCATCGGGCCGGTATTCTGTCCACTTCAGAATAATACGTCGGATTAAGATGATAAATTAACATAATAATTGTTAACGTATATATTACGTTATATTACGTTATCCTTTGTTACCAACAAGTTAGTTGGAGGTGTCTCACACCTGCATTTCGCTAGTTATGTTTATTTAACACTAGATTGTTATTGCCCGTGGCTTCGTTGGCGTAAATGTTGGTTAGGTTAGATTGGTAACAGTGGATGAACGGTCGAGTAGTTAAGGCGTGAAAGCATAACAAACAAACAAACCCACATTTGCAGTTATAATATTTGTTAGGATTATAAGTGACGAATCTATTATTTTGTACCAGTGTGCTGTCGGACTCCCTTGCTTCTGCGACACAATTTAAATCTAGAATAACTTCCACAAATTACGTCACAAACCCTTAACATACAGAGTTTACCCGAAACGTAACCATGTCAATGGTTGCCTAGTGACGCACGGCGCCTCAGGGCTATTAGAATGGATCATTTTTCTCACTTGAGCTTAATAACATTCACAGAGCATCTTTACTCGCTACTGTGAAATGTGTTTAGTGGTTGCCATATCCCGAGCAGACTGTATTTCCGCGACCCCTCGCCTCCTCCCACCCACGCCCCTGTGATTTCCAATGGATTTCTCATTCGTTTTTGCCTCTTGTCCTCACTCACGCGGAACATATTATGTACGTAGGTATACTTGTTACACAATTTGTTTTACAAATACGTTTACAGATCATTGAGCTTCGAAATTGGTAAATAATTATATATCAAGGCACGTTTCATATTTGATAACGTAATTTGTTTGATTACTGATGTACGGCCGCATTAATTTTGCGTGTGAGTCAAGTTGTTTTCTATTTGTTATTTGGAATAACTTTGTAGTAGGTAAACTAATTACATATATGAGGGTTCGTGTAAATTAATTATTTATGTAAATACGAATATATAAATTTGTTTTTGGAGTAACTTATTTTAATTTTAGACCTCACAGCTCACAGACTTGTATTTCGATTTCCGCACGTCACAAAGTTGTGTGATCTATAGATAGTTGTTTGGAGGCTGGGTGTTGTTATTGTTGCCAGATAAAATCTCTTGAGGAATCATTTATTTATCAAAATACTTATTACTAGTCTCATATTTATTAATATTTTTATTATTTGTTTTATTTTTATTAGTAACATTCGTGGGCATGTGCACAAACAACTACACAACAAAGTTTCATCACAATCGGTTGCATTGTGTATGAACGCATACGTTAACGTAAACGAGTGCAATACATACTAGTTGTGGTCTGCGGTTTTACCCCTGTTGAATATCTAATATACGGTTGCAGTTATATAGCCTTTCACCTTTCACAAACATATTTATTTTAATTTTCGATTTAGAAAACGCATCTTATGTCCCAAACATACAATTAACAGATAAAAAGGCCATCCATACTTAAACAATTATTGGTTTTGTAAAAGTATGTAAGGTTAGTTTAGTAACTGTCTTGTTTTCTGCATAAACCCTATAGTCCACTATAGATGGTACCCTATGTCCTGTTCCCCAGAAAACGTGTATGTCAAATTTCATAATGATCGATCGAGTAGTTAAGGCGTGAAAGCGTAACAAATAAACTGTCTACTCTCTTATATTAGTTAGGAAGTTAGGATTCAGACAATTGTGTGGTAGGTATTTGAAACCCCAACATTCAGCGCGGCAGCAGCGGCGAGGCCATCGTTTACCTACTGCGCTTTCCGTGCAGCAATACTTTCCATATGTTTTTATAAAAGTCAAATGTTTTGGCAAAACTCAGCCGTCATGTTACACGTATCATAAAAAACGTCTGAGGTCTACTAAGTCTACTTATCATGTAAGGGATCCGGAGCACATGTATTGAGAAAGTTTAAAGCCATAGTCGCAAAGTAAACGAGCTATATATTAACCAATATATATGATTTTCAAGAATTTATTTTTCGCTTACATGGCAACAACCTTTGGTAGCCTTTGTTATGTACCAAGTGAGAGAGAAGCGTTGTTTAATAGCTGAATATCCTAACTAATATTGTAAATACGAATGTGAGTTTGTTTGTTTATTTGTTTCTTACGCTTTCATGCCTTAACTACTCGACCGATCATCATGAAATTTCGCACAAACGTTGTCAGTGCAGCAGAAGAGAATATATGGTACCTTATAACCAGAAAAATTACTGTTGCTAATTTAACTTAACCGACTTTTACAGGAACGAAATGGCAGTCAAAATCTAGTCATATACATATACCTAATTAATTGCGATTAAAAATAAGCTTTATGACAATGGTCTTGTACGCGGCAGTCAACGGCAAGCAGAAGTAAGCCTAAAGAAGTTGGATAAATGTGAGTGTATTACACCGACAGAACATACAAGAATAGGAATGTTCTGTGATTACATCTCTGCCTTTCGGGGATAAACAGACGTTATTACAGCATGAATGGGCTCGCGGGGTCGCGACCGCATGCGAAAGCGATTCGCGCGGCCCCGTCGATAGTGGTTTTGTCGAGGAACACCGTGGTAGGTTTAGTCGGTATTCCGGGAGGTACATTATCTTTTTAACATCTTATTTTACCCCGGCGAGTCCGACATAATCCCTCCGCCCGCCCTCGCGGAGGGATATGCGTCATTGCATTCCCCCACGTAAAAATAAAAAAAAAAGAAGCATGAATTGGCTCGGACGGAGAAGGACTACCCTCTCATAGAATATCGACGTGAAATAGCAGTATTCCTACTGTTGTGTTTCGTTCGGTGAGTGAAAGTGCCAGAGGCTCAATTACCCTCTTTCCCCTTCCCGCTCCTTTTGCTTCCCACTTCCTTTCCGAAAGGGACGCGCAAGTGATTCTTCTGGTGTTGCAAGCGTCCATAGGTCATCAGTTGGGCCGTACGCTAGTTTGCCATCTCAGTTGTATAAAAAAAGACCTGCTTGGCTGCATGTACTTTTAATATAAAACTGAAATGTTAGATCTCAGTTTTATATTTTTAAGTGGCCAAGTAAAGCCAACATTTCAATATTACAATCTCCAACACAAACTTGGCAAAAAAGACAAAAGAAATAAGAAATTCTTATTTACGCTAATCCTGTTGTTTTTCGTTGGCAACACAAAACTGATTGGTACAAATAATAAATAAGCTTTCATAAAAGCTTAGATCAAAGAGTGCACGTTATATTTTAAGGAAATATCTCTCCAGCAATATCTTTGCTAAGACTTTGCATTTCCGACGGAAATCGATGCGAAACATTTCTTCCGAGCATTATTATCTACCATGGAAGGTTTTACTGAATAAGGTTTCAACGAGAATATGTCTAATGGAAAATATTACATAAATATATGATGATATCGTATTGAAACTTCGCAATCCCGATCAAATATTGATATAGTAGTAATATTTCAAGTTTTTTATTATTAGCCTTTTTGGCATTGTGGTATTAGATTATGTATTTTCTTGTATCCCGTATTTGATTGCTAAGCTACTGGATTAGGCTGTGAGAAACTATTCTGTTTTGCTAGTATATTGTGTGAAATATTTGGCAATAGACTAGTATTCTATTAAGTGCGAACTTAAGCAGCTGTAGGTGGACGTCATCTCTGACTATGCCTTTGAGCATATGTTTTAGTATTCTCTGTAATAATTGCTATCTGTGATAAGTCCAATACAATATTGCATAAATTACTAAAGATTTCTTGTTCCTTCTGCATAAAAAGTTAAAGTGCAATTTTAATAGGACTTTACTTATAATCATATCCATTACATCCCCTGTCGGATTTGTTTAAATTCACCTTATTTATTTTTATTAACTTTATTATTTAATTTTATTTATTAACATACATTATCTATTCAAATGTTATAAATTTATTTGTGTAAAGCATGTGGTGCATGGTTATAAAATAATACTAACGTGTTGCTATTTTTCATCGTGTATAAATTAGGTAGAATAGTTCAAAGACATTCTATAGAGAAAAAGTAAAATATATAAATCTGAAAGTATAATAAATGTAAATTCGATCATATTGTGTTACTATTCCAAACTAAAATTCTAATAACATTTCATTTTGATACCAGTAAATCGAAGTAGAGTTCAGCAGTCCCGCTTGCAACTGAAGGATGAGCCAATCTGAGCACATACTCGTATCAACATTAATATTATATCATCTGTATTATCTCCATATATGACGGATACGTTACAGAAAGATTATTATATCCAAGCGAGCTTCTATTGGATCTAGAGAACATATTTGATTATGAATGGGCCGAGTCGAAAAGGCTTTGCTTTCATTTATTTATACGTAACGTAATATATTGTCTATCGGGTATAATATTCTCATGCGCTCATTGGATAGGATTCTATGATTAAAATATGAACATTATGACTTCTTTTGTGAATCTGGTGTTGCAGGCGTCCATAGGCTACGGTGACCACTTACCATCAGGTGGGCTGTATGCTTGATTGCCATTTTGATAGTATGAAATAAAACAGTTTGCAATTTCATCACGTTTTTTCAGGAAGGGTAACAGTTAGTATACACTAGATTATGCCCGCGGCTTCGCTCGCGTAAATGTAGGTTAGGTTAGGAATCGTACTTTTTTCTGGATGAAAGGCACTTTATGTACTTTTCTGTACCGTTGACAAAGTGTATGCAAAATATCATGATGATCGGTTGAGTAGTTAAAGCGTGAAAGCGTAACAAACAAATATACAAACTCACATTTGTATTTATAGTATTATAGTTGGGATATTTAGTTTAGGTATCCTACATAGGGTAGAGTTCTTTTCATACTATGGATAGATATTATCCTGCAGAATCTGTTAAATGCCTCTGCCAAACAAACTTTCGTGTCAGCAGTGAAAATTAGAGGCTGTCTCGTTAGGACTTTGGTACCGTTGATATCTTATTGGTTTTCTACCAGTTACCAATATAATAAAAGATGATTACTGTTGAAGTAAGAGAGTGCAAGTACAGTTACGGCATTTATCATTTTGGTAATTAATATCACTACCAGTGTTCCAATATAACGTCGTTTTTCCTTTGTCAATAAACAAAATATTTTCATCAAAAGCCTGTCATTGACCTGAATGACATACCAGCTTTATAATATCAGCAACGTTGCACTTTTGTATTAATGGTATGTTGCAAATTATATTTAAACCAAAATTCAATATCTTCGTAATATTATTTACTATTGACTTGTTATATTCAAATGATGATAATAGTAACAATTATAAAAATACATTATTTTACGCCTTTACCTTGAACATAATAATAATAGTATCAACCTCCTTCTCAGTGTAAGAAGTTTAGGCCATAGTCCACCACACTGATCTATTGTGGGTTGGCAGACTTCACGTAGCTTTTAGAATATTATAGAGAACTCTCAGACATGCAGGTTTGCTCACGATGTCTTACTTAAAGCGAGCGATAATAAACTATATACGCACATAACTTCAATAAATTAGAGATGCACGCCTTAGATTCGAATCGGGAGAACGTTGCACGTTTTACCGTAGCAGTCCAACAGTCTCCCAATAGGCTTTTGCTGCTTGAATTGAACATTGAATTTAAAACATATATAATAAACGGTTTACATCGAAGTTCATTTTGTGTAATAACAACTTTTTGAATTATATATTTATATATCCGCTTTTTAACGTTTCGGCTTCTTGCCAGTAGCCATTATGCTAGAGAAACTCCTCGGGTGTGATACTGTTCCACTGCTGGGCTCAGACCTCGTCTTTGTATGATGCGAGTTGGCGCATTTTACGGATCATCATCGTATGCATATCTCTCAGACATGTGGGTTTCCATTTTATTAATTTTTTTCGCTCTTAGAGCTAGCGCTAATTAACTATTTAAATTTACTATCTTTATTTAAACCTCATAACAATGTATGTAATTGCAAATTAAATCCTGTGGCTGTTCTTGTTAAATAAAGCAAACAATCCTTATAAATATTATAAATACGAATGTCAGTTTATTTGTTACGCTTGCACGCCTTAACTACCCGACCGTTCATAATGAAATTTCACATACATTTTGTCAGGGCTACAGAAAAAGACGTAGGGTAACTTTCATATAGAATAACTACTGTTCCTTGTACTGTTTCCTGTCTGCTGTGAAACTGCGGGAAAAATCTAGTATAATTATAAAAAAATACTACTATTACTAGTGGGTTAAGATTAAGATTGCCTTTCAACTGCTAGTGTTACTGAGTGACTCTAAGTGTACGGATTAGATCCCCACGCGGAACAATCATTTGCCTGATCGACAAATAGTTGTTCTGTGTCTGCATGTTCTGTGTGTCCGTTGTTTGAATGCGTCCCTCGCAACACAGAGTTTATACTTTTCTTCATAAGAAAGAGTACTCCCACGGGGGTACTTCCCCGTGGGAGTACTCTTTCTTATGAAGAAAAGTATATATATCTTTATCTTTTGCCTGATCGACAAATAGTTGTTCTGTGTCTGCATGTTCTGTGTGTCCGTTGTTTGAATGCGTCCCTCGCAACACAGAGTTTATACTTTTCTTCATAAGAAAGAGTACTCCCACGGGGGTACTTCCCCGTGGGAGTACTCTTTCTTATGAAGAAAAGTATATATATCTTTCTCATAAGAAAAATAAAATATTTATGTATGTAGGTATTCCCTATTATGTTGCCAAGCTGGAAGAAATGGCTCAAATAGCCGCAATATACGTAAACGTATAAACAGGTACTTACTTGAGTTTTGTACGAACTACTTACTAAATTACTAGAGGAGAGTTATGGAAGTATTGTAGAGGTTACATTAGTCTGTTTTTCAGTTTAAAGTTAAGAATGTTACATTATTTTAGGTTGTTCTCATGATTTTGGCGGCGCTCCCATAGTTAATGGCTCCCAGTGTTTTGAGCTCGTACCTATTTGGCACTATTAGCAGCCAACTGCCCGGCTAATGCCGCCTTTACGCAGTCACATACATTTATTTAATGCAGTTATATCGCGACAAAAACTGACTGGTTATTTTTTACGTGGGTTTTATTCAGGTATTTTCTACAGTCACAGATTCTTCTTACCGAACTCAATCGACCTTTGCTCATTCAAAACTATTTTTGATCGAGTAATATGCTTAGTCGTTAGTATTATTGACTATTGTTTTTGATTTATTTACACTCAATAAGTGTAAAAATTTTTTTTCTCCCTAGCCTTTATTATTCCCATGTCACTTGGGGTCGGCTTTTCTAGCCTAACCGGATTTGACTGGATATCAGTTTTTACACGGAGCGGCTGCCACCTAAACTCCGCAACCCGAAGGCTAACGATACCCTAAGGCTAGACCAGTGTCAGGATATTATAGTGCACTGACTTCCCAATAACGACTGCCATAGATGTTCATGGCAGCCGGGACCTACGGCTTAACGTGCTCTCCGAGGCACGGAGCAGGCGATAATTGACAATCAATATGCACATAATTTCGAAAAGTCATATGACTTCGAAAGTCAGAGGTGCGCGACGTGGGTTCTGCATTGCAGTCTGTTGGTCTCCCCATTGAGCTATCGCTGCTCGACTAATAATAAGTGAAAATAATAAAACTAAACTAATAAAACTAATAAGTGTAAATAAATGTTATATTAAATTCAATATTTTATATACTAAAATGGATTTTCCTTCAAATATTTGTTATGCGTGCCTAATCTGAAGTACCTAGCGAAGTGAGACTTATGAAGAAAATAAATATTGTACGCATATTAGATTTACCTATAAATATTACTAAGGAAGTATCTTAGTAATACATATATTAATTTTGACTAAAGGCACCGTTAATAGTCGAGATGGCTGTGAAGCAAACTACAGACATACATTAATTACAATTTGCTAAATGTTACCCTGACATGACCGCCTAACGCATGTTCATTCAGTGCTAAGAAGGGTTACATAAACTACATTAGGATACAAGCTCTTACAATACTGGTTGATGTAACATATTCGTTGACGTAGCCAAAATAGACAGTAGTGCCATAATCAGGAATGATTCTATTTATTGAAGGCACCGATAGCGTAGTAATTTAAGTGATCCGTTCGCCGCTACCACTGCTCTGAGTGCTGTGGGTTCGAATCCCAAACGGAACAAAAAAAAATTGTGTGATCCACAAATGGTTGTTCCGAGTCTGTTTGAATGTTTGTAAAGACATAGAAATGAATGACATAGAAATTACTCCAAAGGCTATACTTAAAATATATTCAGATAAGTGTGTCAGGATCGTAGCAAATGGAAATCCTTAGTCTCTGCCTACCCCTCTGGGAAACAGGCGTGAATCTATGTATGTGTGTATGTATGATTTAGCATGGATGATAAGTTATTTGTAAAATACAAATCTAAAAGCTCTAAGATTCTATACAGACTACTTATATATATAATATTCTCTTTACGCTAATGTTATACATTCAAATTAAACTAGTTTATGAGATTTTTATCACAGTTGGTTTAAATACACATTAAGACACATTCTCCGTTGTTACGGCTACGTTTTAGCACATATAGTCATGGAGAGACTAGTGTAAATCTAAATAGTAGTAGTTTAATAGTTCCAAAATCATATAAATCGTGTTTTTTAAATAAACCACAATAAAATCAGTATAAAGTAGTTTAATGTTAATGTACGTACGAACATTAAGTTAATAATAATATAATTAATTTTCAAACAAGGTACACTTTCACTGAACGTGCGTTTTGAGTGGTAACTAATATTTTCCTGGAAGTTTCCAGGTGCATAAAGAGTAAACGGTGCATATTTGATCGCACATCGCGCGCCAATTAAACTTGACGGGCTTTATTACCCCGTATTCAATTACTGTCTGTGTAATACGTCACAGGAAAATTGATATTATATCCAAACAATATATACATCGTGAGGAAACCTGCATGTCTGAGAGTTCTCCATAATGTTCTCGAAGATATTTGAAGTCTACCAATCCGCACTAGGCCAGCGTGGTGGACTGTGGCCTAACCCTTCTCACACTGAGAAGAGGCCCGTGCCCAGCAGTGGGACAGTTTAATACATGGCTGATATTATTATATAATATTTTATATAATAATTTTATCGACATGTTTGATATGTGTTAAGTCATCCACTCTATTAATAGATAATTATCTATAATTATTTCGTAGAAATATCTGCGTTAGCTAAAACGTAAATTATAATCTGTGATGAACAGATCTGTGTGTAAACAGTACCACATTGTCAGCGTAGCCTAAAGTTATTCGATTGTTACATGAGAAAAGTTTCTAGGTATTAAATAGAATAAATAGTTGCGTGGGCTGGTAGCGCTGAGTTTCCGGCCGGTGGCTGGTAGGGTAGCTGAACAATGCGCCTTACGTACGTAAAAGTTAGAGCTACACGGCCGTGTACTGGGGATTCTCATCTCATGCCCACGTCAATAATTGGAGCGGTTGTTCATGTGTTTTTTTTTATTTGTGCAGCGGTGCTCTCGCCAGGGCCGCATTGTTCGTGCGCGCCCTCCTCGCAGCGGCCCTCCCTCCCACCGCCGCCCAACGCAAAACGGTTCGTATTTTTCATTGTTGCTTTAAAGCCTTATAGGTTTTGCTTTATTTATGCCCTTTATAACTCTCCGTAGAAGATAAATGCTTGCGGGGCGATGTTCTGTTTTTGTCACTATTTAATGGCTTTGCCATGAGGGATCTTTATAGTGGAACGTTATTATATGTAAATGAGATGAATATTATTTGTTGCTTTGTGCAGTTACATAACTTTATCATATGTTTATTTAGCTGTAGAACTTTTCTTTTGTAGAATGGTGTTTGTTATTTATATACATTTTATAAATTATGTTTTAAGGATCAGGTTTGTATTTTATGAGTCTTTTAGCTGACTGCGTAATAACCTGGTCACATAACAAACAAATCAGAATGCCTAGTTTAGGAGGTGTAATTTAAGAAAATGACAATTTGTGTCTGATTGTGTCACTTCTATTTTTAAGGCCAGTTAAATATTAAGGCCATTTAAATAATACTGTGGCGTGGACAGACTATCGCAAAGTTGCATCTAGGTTTGTAAAGTCAGCACTTTTAGTTACTTCCATTTTACCGTGTCATTTAATTGAGGTGCATGACTATGCTGCACTATTGATAGTAAAATAAAAGAGAGGTTAAATGTACCTATGTATATATAAGTATTACATAATAATATTAAAACTTATATATACATTATAAAAATAAGTAATTCTGACACTATAATTAAAACAGCAGTGGTCTTTTAAGAAATAGAATAATAATGCATCACAATTTTTTGTACTGTGCGAGCATTGAACCAACCACATTCATTGCGCACATATAGTAAAAATATTTACAAAAGTAAATACAAGACAGATCCTATTCAGTCTGTTTCGTCTATAATAAACTAACACACACTCTATATGATCAAAAAAGATGACAATGCTATTTTTACATTCAATTTCATTACAGTATACACAAAAAGAAGGACAATATTCCATATCCTACAAACGGCATTCCACGACCAATATTTGATTTTCCCACAAGCTGAGCTTGGATGTAACCAGCCTGGCTTTGAATACACAAACGAAGCCAACATCAGCTGTTTTGGTACTGTTTGACGTTATAATAGCTATTACATTTCCACAAACACTGATTCACGTCCCCCTGTGTCTAAAAGGGAGTACGATCGTTTATTATGGTTATATATTGAAGAATCCCTTTGGTAGACATCTTTACTGATGGGCACGTTTCTATGTCGGTAACGTTTTGAGATTGGCTGATGTATTTTATATTGCTACACTAGATGGTGCTTTCTGGAATTTAATATTGCGCCGAGTGTTGTGTTGTTTGCATCTCGCTTGATACGATATGTGCAGTTTATTAATGATTTTAATATTGGTTATGTCGCCATGTAGGGTTTTTTCTTAGCACGTATTTCTTAATATGACAGTCTGATGGAATTATAATCATTACCTGAACCTAGCATCTAACCTAAATGTACCTTAACTTAGTAAACTCAATAATCGATAGATTTTGACGTTCGTAAGTATGATCGAAATGAATGAAGGTTTTTTAGAGTTCGAAAAATCTCTTATATAACAGATTTGTCCGTCCGTCTGTCTGTTATAAAACTTTCAACTCAAGAACCGTAAGAGCTAGAGACTCGCTGTCAACGTCATTCGACTCAGCATAGTCGATATACCCCGAAATGACTATGACCTTTGACCTCTGACCACACTCACACGATGCTATTTTTCAAACTCTAAGATTTACGGCAATTCATTGCCGTTTCTCACTTGTTGTCTTTTGCCTATGTAAATCGACTTGGTTGATGGCTATCGGATTTCCGGGCCTAAACGCCATATTTTTTTCATTTAATCTAGATATGGTTACATTAACTCATTTTGGAGGAACCTCTTTGACGTTCATAAATGTTAGTTTGTGACCTAAATGAATTAATGATTTTTGACTTTTGACTATAAAATTATGCTTATACGGGCCTTCAAATAAAGAGAAAGCATGAAACCTTTTTAAGCAACAAATACGTTTTTTAATCACAAACACAGTCGTATGTAAATAAAAATATCACTACCGTTGTGAAAAATCGTGAAGATGAAACCTGCATTTTTCCTGCATATTTATTCTCAGCTTAAAGCTGCTATTACAGCGATTTACAAAAGCGTGTCCATACGTGGGACAGACGTACGTGTCCGGACACTCCGGTTCTGTCCGACACACGTTGCGCGTTACACCGGCTTATCTCGATTTCCGCAGATACAGCGATGCTCGATCACATGATGCCTACATGAGCTCCATTTGGCTGGGAAATAACGTATAGGCATGTATAGGATGATGAATCAGCTAAATATTGTGTTGCATAATGAAGTAATATAAACAAATATTAGCTAGTGTGTGTATGTATGCACACTTAAGTTCACAAAGGATAATCCTATTTGAATGTGATTCGTTGATCTATTGAGATAAGTTAAGTTTATTGGTGAACGTTTTTTAAATTTGTATCGATTGACAAATAAAATATATCACAATTTAAAATATAAGTTAGTAGTAAATGATTCACGTCCACACGTATGAAATCCCGGGTATATGTTTTCAATTATTATTACGTATTTTTAAGACCTCATCTTATGAGGCAGTATGTTTATACACTCTATAACTACATATTTATACTGTTTTAAATAATTAAGTTTTGGTATTAGTAGTCAAAACAAGAAAGTTTCATTCTTCTAATATATGCAATGTAAAAGTTTCTGAAGATATTTGGAGGTGTGGATGTTTGTTACTCAATCACGTGTAATACCATTGTACCAATAAGACGAGACTATTTTTAATCATAATTATTATTATGAACTAAACTGTGAACTTTTGGGATAGTGTAATTGCAGGACAAAAATACGGGTTTAGAAGAGTAAGAAGGTTTCTTCGTAAGCATGTCGTCCGTTTTTTAAATGAATGATAAGAATAGAAGTGTTTTTATAATACAAGTTATAGAACAACACATTAGGCGTGTTAAAACTTTTTGGTAAATCAATGTCATAGAAAGATGCAGTCTTTAGAATTAAATCTTAAATCACAGTTATTATGTTTTAAAGATAGATTATTTTATAATATAGTGCTTAAATCTTAACTGCATACTTTGCTTAAACCAATTATGTGGCGTAACTTAACAGAATAGCAGATTTTAGTGGCGCACATAATTATGTAGTGCACATTACGTAGTGCAAAGTTAATGAAGATTTCTATTAAATATGTGAGCTAGACTGCATTTTGTCTTGTTTTATTACAAACTATCTTTTGCCCGCGGCTTCACTCGCGTAAAAGTAAGTTAGGTTAGGTGCAAAAATCCTTTTATAGAAATAAAATATGGTCTTATGTTACATGGTGATGGTATAGCTTTCTAATGGTGAAAGAATGTTTAAAATTGGTTGAGCAGATTTTGAGTTAAACCCTTACAAACAAACATATAAACGAATAAAATCAAATCTTTCCTCTCTATATTATTAGTATAGATTATTTTAGTATAGACTAGCAGTGCTGTCCTCTGCGGTGTTACTCATGTTCATGATTACTGCGCCGCTCCCGTGGCTTGTAGCGTGATCTTTTATAGCCTATATTACTACTGGATATAGTAGATTTCCAATGTTAAATGAATATGATATTATATGTTACATCTAGATTAAGTAGCTTGCCAGTAGTATATTTTTGAAATCGGTTCATTATCTTTTGAGTTTATTCATTACAAACAGTCGAACAACAATACAAATCCTTTCTCCTTATTATATTAGTATAGAAATACGGTTCCCAGAACCACAAATCCATATCGCAGTAGACTAGATTTTATTTTTGTATCCGAACCAAAGTGTCTATTGGCGCCGACAGTAAGCTGCACAAAATAGACGGGTCGATGCTGTTGCGGATATTTCGACTAATCTTTTACTGACAGAAACATGCGGGAAGGGATGTTTCTCATCCGTGAACTAGAGTCAAATACTTTAATTCAATGTGTTATGTAGGTAAACCCCTAACTATAAACTAAATAGGGGGCTTGTGCAGCCTCTTTTGATAATTGGAATAGCGTCATATTTACTTAGAAACTACAAACAAGTTTCAAGTGGCTTTTACAAAGTGTTCTTATACCGTGTTTACTTTGAGTAATACTGTGTGCTTTTTAAGGACACTGCTATTTTAAGATAGTTGTAAAATTATTTTATGAGTTTTGTACTTTATTCAGAGTATAAAATACCCATGCACTAGGAGTTTCTAGCTGAAATACTAACGATAAATGACTTAGCAGTAGTAGAACTGAGACACGGCTGCTTCGGGAAGTAGGTACCTATGTCGCATCGGCCGAGAGGAGTCATCCCGCTGCCATCACTGCGAGGACTGCCCTGAGGACACGGTGCAGCATACCCTTGAAGAGTGTCCATCCTGGGCTGAAGAGCGTCGTGATCTCGTCACGGCAGTAAGGGTGCAGCGTCTCTCGCTACCGGCCATGGTAGAGTTTATGGTCACGAGCGAGAGCGCATAGGTAGCCGCCACCTCCTTCTGCGATGTAGTAATGTTCGCTAAGGAGGTGGCGGAAAGGGAACGGGAGGCGAACACCAGCCTCCCGGCCCGCAGTCGACTCACCGGGCGCCGGAGGGCGCTAAACGATCTCCGGCCCCCATGAGCGCTGGCCTGGAGCGATAGACTAGGGCAGTCTGTCGTCCGTGCAGAAGCAGTCCCGTGACGGCGGCGCGTCGTGTTCCGCGCGCGCCTGTCAATGAATGAGTGTTACAAACAATGCGACGAGGCAGCCACGACCAAGTGGCGGCCCAAATCTGCCGGGGCTGCAGGATGAATGCGCGAGTGATCCTTGCGCCCCGGCCATAGATTGTGAGAAGGAACACCGTGGTAGGTTTAGTCGGTATTACCGGGATATCTCTATCTTTTCCCGGGTGAGTCCGACATAACCCCTCCGCCCGCCCTCGCGGAGGGGTATGCGCCAAAGCATTCCACCACATAAAAAAATAAAATAAAGGACTGTTATTTTAAATGTAAATGTAAATTAACAATAAAAAGTGTAACTTTGACGTTCATAGATGTTACTTTGTGACCTATATGATTGAACATATTTTTGATTTGATTTAATTTACAGCACACCGGGGTATTATTTTTTAAGCCAACTCAATACCGTTTTTATATCATTCCTGATTAGATGAGCTAGCTTATTCGTAAATCAGCCTTTACTTACAGTCTTCAAATCTCTTATAGTTTAGTTCTATTTAAGTTGAGTGTTTTTATGCTTAGGAAGGCACGTAGGAAAGTTACTCCCATTGGTGGTTATCAGACAATGGTTGTTTAGCGGCACAAAAGACTACGACGTGAGTTGAGCTTCTTAGTTTCTTTTAAGTTTTATTTACGTTTAGTGGTGAGGACTATTCTCATCTTTTCTCTCCGTTCGCGCAGTTATTTTGTAAGTGTTATATTTACTGATTTTAATAGGTTTGAGGAAAGCTTAGTTATTATCTGTTTCTTCTCAAGTCTGACATATTATTGACGTCAGATTTATTGTATCCTAACTTAATATAATAAATGTGAATGTGAGTTTGATTGTTGTATTTGATTGTTGTAGTTTGTTACGCTTTTACGCCTTAACTGCAGGACCGATCATTATGAAACAACATATAAAAAGTTTATGTGAAATTTTATGATGATCGCTCCAATCAAGATTAAGGGTACAGAAAAGGACATAGGGTATTTTCATCCAGAAACACATCTGTTCCCGAGAGGTAGAAGCGCGATCGAAGCAGCGAGCAAAATCTCGTATGTTGACAAATTGATATCGGTTTGAATATACCTAAGAGTTCTTGAGTGGATATTGTGACGCGTCAATTGTAGGATGCTCTCCACTTCCTGCCACGTGAAATAACGATATACGCCTAATGGCTGACAGTACCTTGAAAAATAAACCCGAATATCAGGCTCCAAGTCTTACTTTGATAGAGGCTTGGGATCCGCTATGAAATGATTAATGAAGCGCACTTTACCTTTAATTACAGAAAATAAAGACGCATATTTTATTTTTAAACTAACTACTTTACATTATTATATAATATTTTTAACAGTTCTAGAAAGAAAATCGTTTAAACGTATACGTCTCCGTGATTTCAAAAATAGCAAGCCTCTTGTTTAATTTTCTTACAACACGAAGCTATGTGGGTAATTATCGGTTGCTTTAATGATGAAGTATGTAAAATATGATGGAAGAACTTTAAGGCAAGAGCGTTCTTATTGATTTTCTCGAAAATGCGTGAAGTTCGTTCTTATATATCTATTGGTATTTGGTATTGATTTCTATCAAATATTATTAATTAAGCAGTGTCATGTCATATTAGTATGTATAAGTGCTGGTTAGCCTTTAATTGTTAAATGTATCAGAAATGCATTTTGTGTTATGTTTAAGACTCCAGTGTACCTATTATATATTTACTGTTGGCAAACTAAATAAAATTAAATGAAAAATCTGCCAGCCCGCAACTGCTTAGTGTAGTGGACTACGGCCTAGCTCTTCCTATGAAGAAACCTAGCCAATACCAGTATGAAATATTGTTTTCTAAGAGACTGTACAAAGAACAATGTTCCATTTCTGCCACCTCCATAAATTCTAATTAGTTTGTTAACACTAAGTTTACGTCTGCGTTGGCCCTCGTGTTGAAGTTTCCTTCATAATACCTATGTACCCCACGCTAAATAAGGCTTTCACGAACATCGATGCATACCACGTAGAGACTGGAGATTTGTTGGGCTTTATAAAGCAGGTAAATTGTTATTCGAGGTAAAAGCTTGGAAATAACATCACGTTTGTTCGTCGAAAGGCTAGGCAGATGTGAAGCACACAAATAATTTGCAAACCACCCTTTGCTTTCATAGAAAATAATTTAATTCAAAAATAAAGTTAGATAGTACACACAAAAATATCCGTAAATATTATTTTTTGGCCAATAGCGATATATATTTTCTTTAATAACATCAGAATATTAAATTGAAGCAGAAATAGACTAGTGGGACACTGTTGGATTGCCTTGCAGAGTTTTTAAATTCGATTCCATGGCCTCGAGCCTCTAAATTTCGTAGTTATGTGCGAATTAGATAGCTAATAATCGTTCGATTTAACGGTGGCGAAATACCGGGTACACTTCTAATACTGAGAAGAGGTTCGTGCCAAACAATGGGGAAGTTTATATACAAGGCTGGTTATTAGTATTATTATTAGAAGAAAGAAGGAGTAAACGATAGTTACTTGGTAGTAGGTAAGTGACAGCCTTCACTCTTGGAGCAATATCGAAGGTCCATCTTCTCAGTATCTATTATAAGAACATATAAATGAATGTAACTGCGTTTATAGCACGAGGGTTGAAGTAGATACCTTGGCAATAAATCGGTCGACTGGGTATCGGAGATTTCACTACCACAGCAAACATAAAAATCCACAAAATTGCTGCATTTTTAATATTTTGCAGTATCTTGTCACGAAATATTATCTCTAACGCGAGATCGTTTTCAAAATTAGACTGCCACAAATGAGTGAAGATTTAAGTTGCATAACATTTGCATTCTCACGCCATTTGAGATTATATCCATAAAGATGAAGAATACATTTCCCCTTATTTTATTAAAGGCACGTCTATATACGGCTTCGTTGGGCCCACAGCGTAATTTGTGCTTATGTTTGCGTTCCTTCATGTGGATTCGATTCTCAGAAGAGCGAAGTGTTATTCGATTTTTCTGATTCTGATGATCTCAAAAGAGCGTTCTTTGCTCCATTTTCATTAACAGCACGTGGACTGGAAATGTGAGTTGCATTTCGTTGTTAACCTTGATGTCACTGGCGCCTATTAGTATCTACCATGAGTTCAGAAACATAGTTGGCGGGATTTGTTTGTAATTATTATCAGCTTATTCGTTTAGGAATGTACAAGAGTCAGCCTATAAATATAGAGTTATTAAGCTCTGAGCCTTCTTCGAAGACGTTAATGAAAACACTATGTGGGTCTGTGTGTCTATCTGTTAGTGACAGTTTGTTAGTGACAGTTTGTTAGTGACAGGCATAACTCCGGAACCATTGGACCGATTGACTTGTAACTTGGTGTGCAGATATCTTTGGGTCATACCTCGATTGAATTTGAATATGGGCCCTGTGAATCAAAAGACCGCCGAGATACAGGGGTCACAAGGTCACATGTATTTTAAATGGAACATATTGACTTGTAACTTTGTGTGCAGACACCTTTGGGTCATACCTCGGTCGAGTTTAAATATGGGCCCTGTGGGTTAAAAGACCCCCGAGATATAGGGGTCATTTCATTTCATTACTTTTACATTTCAGACCAAGAGGTTGAATTCTGGATTTTTACACCCATTTCGTTAAGTATTAGGATGATGATTAAAGCATCAACCTTTTGATCTTATTTTTCGTTTTTTGCCTTAACATGTGGGTGGCGCAGTCGTAGTGTAGGTATGCGATTGTCATGCATGAGGTCCCAAGTTCAATTCCGGGGTCGAGTGGAAAAAGTCATGCCGTCTTTTACGTAAGACCTAAAAATAAAGTTGGTGAAATGTGGCTGTAGTTCACTTCTGCCGAGCCTGTTTTGTAGGCAAGGGATTATGTATGTCATATAATTATAAAATACTGCAAAATAATAGACGTTTCTCTTGTAATTATGATCAAGTTATAACTATTTCAAATTGTATTGCAGCGTGAATTTTGTCCTCATTCCGTTAGTCTCTGATAAGCGTAGCAATGCGGGGTACGACTCGAATTTGCGGCCGAGGCAACAGCGCAACATTTATCAAACCGACATACATACAAAGTTATATGAATAACCAAAAAGTAACTGCGGTTTGTGTTAATTTCGAACGTTTTAATCTACATGTTTTTTATATAAAAATGTGAAATGCATGTATACGACCCGGCTGATGGTTAGCGGTTGCCTTAGCATACATGATATCACTACATAAGCAAACAAATATAATCTATACTAATATTATAAAGCTAAAGAGTTTGTTTGTTTGTTTGAACGCACTAATCTCAGGAACTACTGGTTCCAATTGAAAAATTATTTTAGTGTTGGGTAGCCTATTTATCGAGGAAGGCTACAAGCTACATAACATCACGCTACGGCCCACGGGATCGGTGCAGTAACGATAAACGCGAGTGAAACTGCGGGCACATCTAGTAATCTATACTAATATAATAAAGCTGAAGAAAAGTTTGTTTGGTTCAAATTGAAAAATCCTTTTAGTGTTGGATAGCCTACTAATCGAAGAAGGCTATAGGCTATATGACATCATGCTACGACCAATAGCAGCAGAGCATCAATGAAAAATGTTGCAAAAACGGGGAAGAGTCACTTATCGGAAGTAGACGAAGTTGCGCGGATCAGTTAGTAATACATAGTCAGTTACATGGACGTATGTTATTCGCACTTTACTTTAACTGTATAGCTAGCCCTTTATGCGTAAGTGACGGACGCGAAAAATGAATGAACGAAAAAGAAAATGTGGGTACTGCACGGAAGCCGTAGTGTTTAAGACTGCGCCGAGCGAAATGTGCCAAAACAGGCGGTCACAGTTAAGTTGATAAAATCAACACTTTTTATTTAATACAATATAAAATATACATTTACATAACAATATATGTCTTTACAATTACTCCGTGTAAGAAACTTAAAATAATTAATATTTTCGCCTACAAAATTACGTAAAGTTGCACGAAAAATACAAAAACGTAAACTCGTGTTACGTGATTTTTAGATTATAACAGTAGACATCTATCCTATTTTAGAGCTTAAACGAAACATAAATAGTTATATTCCAAATTGTCCATCCCAAATATTTAAGTTATTTGTTGACTATAAAGATACATATTTATCAAAAAAGCACTTCAAATCCTCCATACAATTTTACTATGGCGACCGGGCGCCGATTTGAATATCGAGCTCTGTCATTCAGTTCAACCGCGTCTTACGCTCTGCGCAGTCTTAAGTTGTAGTCGTCTCTGCGCCGAGTGTTGTGAGTCCGAAAAATTTTAGGATCTACAAATAGTTGTACCCGTCTAGGTGTCTTTTGTGTGCATTGTTTTAATGTTTGTAAACTCCTCCATGACACAGGACTTATACCTAAGCCAGGAGTTGTCTTATCAAAAAAAAACGGAGCCAAAAAAAAAAGTAGAAATATGTAATCTAATTTATTAAATAAAAAGGTTGTATTAAATATTTTAGTCTTGTATTGCCTTACATTTATGAGTTGACATCGCCAACGCGTTTAACAGTCTGCCATACAGATGTGTTCAGGCGGCGCTCCGGTATCACGGAGTACCTTTTTACCTGAAGCGGCTGGAGGCAGACTATCTAAGAGGCAGGAATGTCTTCCTCGAGATTCGAGGCGAGGTTTGGTGTCGGCCCATGTCGTGCTGTGTCCCGCAGGGATCGGTTCTTGGTCCGCTCCTGTGGGACAAGGGGTACTATAAGTATTGCCTAGCTTATATTGATTTAATCAAGACATACAACAGTAACTCCATTTATATCACTTGTCGTGTTGGTAAAGTATAACTAAACCACACTTATCAGGAACGAGTGGCTCGATATATCTGTACTTAATTTATTTAAAATAAAACAAAAATGAACAATGAACCGCTAATTATTCGTTAATACACAATATGCCATGAATTCATTGTAATTAATCGAATTATTCGTTAACTTAAGTCTGCCTCAACGATGGTTTCATTACATAAGTTTGTGCTTAACTTTTCAGACGATTGTGAGGTGCAAATGTCTAATTCTGAGTCCGGTAAACTGTGCTAGCATGAAGTTTAAAAATATGTCTACTGGATGGAGAAGAGATGAAAATACACGTCTTCTTTAACTTGACATCTCAAATATAGCCAGCGAAATGTGGGTATAGTTCGCGTGGGTTAATAAGTCAGTGTAAAAATATTTATAGTACCTAAATACTTACACCATTATTAACTTATCGTTATGATTCAAAAAAAGCATTGTTTAGTTTATTAAATGCTCAAATCATAGTCTGTGATACGTCTAGCACAAAGAAACACTTATGAACGTCAAATTATGACAAAAGTTAATATAATGTAAAGGATTAAGTATTTAATGCTAATTAGTAATTATTTTGATAGTATTAGTCTACTAGCTTTAGCACGGGGATTCGCTAGCATAAAAAAAACTACTTTACTTAAACAAAATTACTTTACTTTTAATGTTATGTTATGAACCTAAGAGTAGGTTAAGTTATGTATGTATGTACTTTAAAAAATATATAACATAGCGCATGTTACTCGGTGATGAAAGATGAAGGCGAAACATTTTTAAAATCGGTTTAGTAGTTTTTAATTTAATCCATACAAACAAACAAACACAAATCAAATCTTTTCTCTTTATGATATCTTGGTATAGATATAGATTTATCTCATTGAAATTAAACTAGTCTCCCCGTTGCTGCTCTATAGCTATTGAAAAGTAACCAAAGCGTTGGTGAAGTTGTTAACATAAATAATTGTTAATAAATGTACGCAAATGAATCTCGATAAACCAGTTTATATTCAACAATGATTAAACATAAAAAAAGCCGCAATTTAATTAAGAACAATTGAATTTCCCATACATTTAACGAACTTACAACTTCGTATAATTAATACAGTGAGCAAATTGTTTATACGTTTGTAAATATTACCGACATTGGATAAATTGTGATTAAAATTAAAGTGGAAATTGTGTTTCAATTGCGGAGCCATTAGCAACTACAAACAAGGATGTGTTTGATCAGGACGTGGCTTTTGAAGTGGTCTATGAGAGCGGCTACACTCGGTAAAATGGTTAAGTACACAGTAGGACCGCGGACGATGTCGAATGTAGCTTCGATGCAGTCATCCTGTGACTATCACAAGTAGGAGTGGTATAGCGACATGGTACTTGCAACCACTAATTGCTTGCTGGTTTTAGCGCCACGTTAATCTGTACTAATGTTATAGGTAAAGAGGAAATATTTGTTGTTATAAGAAATCTCTGAAACTACTTGACCGATTATAATATTTATTTATTTTACCTTTAGAAAGCTACTTTATCCAAAAGTAACATCCAAACTAATATTATAAATGTGAATGTGAGTTTGTTTGTTACTCTTTCACGCCTTAACTACTCGACCGATCTTCATGAAATTTCGCCGTATCACCTTTATCCAGGAAAAAGTACTGTTAATAACCTAACATAACTTAAATTTACGCGAGCGAAATCGCAGGCAAAATATAGTAGGCTATAAAACATCACTCTTAGACTTAAGGGAGCGGAGCAGTGACCATAGACGTGGATGTAACCGCGAGGCACAGTTACTATTAGACTAGTTGTTCTCCGTGGTTTCACACATATGTATAGGTTCGCATATAGTTAGCAGTCAATGTCTCTGCCTGATCCCCAGAAAATTGGGATAAGTCAACGTACGTATGTGAGTTCTGTTACGGTAATTTGGATGATATCCTAGTATTTTCAGCCGGTCCTGACAAACATAAAGAGAACCAGAACATACTGTTCAAGCGCCTAAATAAATATTATTTATTATTATTATACATTTAAACAGGCAGGCAGTTGAGACAACTGATGATGCCCGTATCTCGCACTTCTACTCGCTTTCACTTGTAGCCAAGTGTTTGTCCAGTCGGTTTTTAAACTTGTTAATGTTGTCAGCTGCGATGACATGCGCTGGAAGTTTATTCCACGATCTGACAACTCGGTTCCTCAGAAAGTGCTTGTGTGGATTGTTGTTTGAGAAACTGGTACATAGCTTTAAGGAATGGCCTCTTAGATGGGTGTTGTCGTTACGTGTGAAGATGTGTTCAAAGTCTTGAATGTCGTAGTGTCCAGTTAGAATCTTATATGTTTCGATCAGATCTCCACGGGCCCTGCGATCCTTTAGGGTTGTGAGTCTCAACATTTTTAAGCGTTCTTGGTATCTTCGGTGTTTCAGGGTTCGTGGTATTTTCGTGAACCTGCGCTGTACCTTTTCTAGAAGTTCGATATCCTTAGCAAAATACGGGCTCCAGGCTTGAAATGCGTACTCCAGAATTGGTCTTATAAAGGTTTTGTGTATTCGAAGCACCATGTCTGGTGTGAGATTTCCAAAGGCTTTCCTGATTAGATAGATAAGGGTCTTTGCTTTCTTCGTTGTTGATGTTATATGTTCTTCCCACTTAAGGTCTTCCGCTATTTTCACTCCCAGGTCCGTCTGCACCTTGGTCTCCATCAGTGAAGTGGAATTCAAATTATAAGTTAGACGTGGATTGTTTTTGCCTATATGTAGTACAGTGCATTTCGAGGCGTTAAGGTTAATAAGCCATTCCTTGGACCAGTTAACTATTCTGTTTAAATCCTCTTGGAGGCGATCATAATCAATAAGGGGGTTGCCAAATATTTTGGTGTCGTCTGCAAAGATGCTGACATTACATTCCAGGTGTTGTGGAAGATCGAAGGTGTACAGAATGTACAACACTGGGCCCAGCACTGAGCCTTGTGGCACACCACTGTGTATCTCTCGGTATTCAGACAGTGTGTCACCCACTCTTACCCGTAGAGTTCTTTGTCGTAAGAAAGCTTCGATCCATTTTAATAGTTGCCCGCGTATTCCTACGAACTCCAGCTTGTGTAGAAGTCTTCTTATTGGGACTTTATCGAAGGCTTTTTCGTAGTCTAGATATATTACATCGACGGGTTCTCTTTTGTTACAATGTTTAGTCCATGATGACAGACATGCCAGCAAGTTTGACACTGTGGAGCGATGCGGGCAGAAACCATGCTGTTGCTCTGGTATAATTTTATGGTTGGTAAAGAAGTGTCTGATATGCTTAACTATGATTTTTTCCATTACCTTACATACCACACTAGTCAAGCTGATAGGTCTGTAGTTTGATGGTTCCAGTTTGTTTCCCTTTTTAAATATGGGTGTCACTATTGCTGTCTTCCATATATCTGGTAGGATTCCCGTATCAAATGATGTCTGCATTATTATTGCTAGGCTGTCAGTGATGTTACATTTCTTAAGTATTGATACAGGTATTTCATCAGGTCCCGGTGAAGCAGTTGTTTTCATATCTTTTATTGCTTGTTGTATTTTATCTTGTGTGAATATTATTTCATCAATGGAGTCCACCACTCTATGTGGTGAGTTTAAGATTGGCAACAGATCTGGCGTCTCTGTTTGAAAAACACTCGCAAACTGATCTGCAAATACAGTGGCAATTTCGCAGGGTTCGGTCACAGTTTCACCTTGTTTGTTGAGCAGAACGGATGGAATGCTGACCTTTGATGTCACTTGTTGCCTTATGTATGAGTAGAATTTCTTGGGTTCGGCATTGAGTATCTCCTTTTCATGAGTTAAGCGAGCTTTTCTATTTTGGTTTATTAATCTGTTGTTTAGTTTTCTATATTCTGTGTAGTGTTCGTCAAGTCCGGTCAGTACATATCTATTCCATAGTGCACGTTTCTCTTTTATTAGCTTTTTGGTCTCCAATGAGACCCAGGGCTTATTCGTTATGTGGTGAGTTATTGTAGTTCTAGGTACGTGTGCCTTTATAGCTTCTCTAATTGCATTGTGAATAATCTCGAATTGGCTTTTGACGCAATTTGTGTCTTGCAAGGAACTGGGTAAACTTTCGTTTAGCTTTTCGTTAATTTTGTCAAAATCTGCCTTGTTGTAATTAAGTCTGGTTTTGGCTTCCTTGTTTTGTTTTCTTACTTGTAGTTGTATGGATGCCAATAAGCATGTGTGGTCGCTTTTACCAATGGGGGCATGATGCTCCACATTGGATATTAATGAGTCGTCATTCGTTAAGAGCAGATCTAGGAACGATGGTTGGTTTCCTTGGCGAAATCTTGTGTGCTTGTCAATTATCTGGTGAAGATTGCTCCTCTCATACCATTGTGTGAAGTTATCTTCTCTAGGCGTAACATATGAGCAATCCTTAAGAGGCCATCTAACTCCACCGTAGTTGAAATCACCCATTATAGCTACCGTATTATTCTCTGAGACCAAACTAAGTTGTTCAAGTAAACGGTTGTCTTGCTCTAATGTGGAGTCTTGTCCCCTGTATAGTCCACATATTAAAAAATTGCAATATCCAATTTTAATGTCAAGCCAAAGGCATTCAGCAGCTTCGTGTTTCTTATTATAGGTAGTATTTAATTTGGTTGTCATAAAGCCCGTCCTATTTGAGGCATAGATTGCAACTCCACCACTACGTCTTCCGATCCGGTCATCTCTGTATATGTCGTATCCAGGTATTTTTACCATTGAGTCCGGTATATAAGGTTTAAGCCATGTTTCAGTGATTATGATTAGGGTAGGTTTTAATGAATCTACTCTAGCAATAAAAATATCAAGTTTAGAAGTAACTGATTGGATGTTGGTATAAAGTATGGTTATTGTCTCAAGTGTTCTTGGCAGAGACTTTGTTTTGGGGGGGTTCTTGTTAGTTGCTTGTTGTTTGTGTGTTGTTTTGGTGTAGCTTGAAGTTAGTTTTTTTGAGTATTCTTCTGGATAATGGGGTGTCCTCGGACATATTTTATGGTGATGTCCGTCTCCCCCTTGTCTGTGCGCTGTTTAAGTTCCTCCCGTAGGTATTTTAGATACTCTTTTTGCATTGGAGTCAGGTCTGAGGTAATAGACGAAGGCTCTCTCAGCTTGCTCTTGTTTCGTAGGACTTCCAGAGCGTCGTTCTTGCTGCTGAGGATAGCCTTAAGTGGGCGCGGCCTGGCGTTGGCATCGGACTTTGGGGCACCGAGGCGAAATACCTTTATTCTATCGCAATTAATTTTGTTGGTAACGGTCTTGATGAGAGCCTCGCATTCCTTTTTGTCATGCTCTTTCCTCTGGTCGACAACATCGCTCGTCGACTCCGGTACGCCGTATATGATGAGATTAGTGGATCTGTTGGCCCTCTCGGTCATCTCCTGTATCGCTGATTCAGTCGCGATCATACTCTGCCGAAGACGCAGTTTGTGGACCTCTTCAGTCAGGTCATTTAACTGTTTCATAATGTTCGGCAGTTGAGACATGACCGACCTGCAATCACCACATAGGAAGGTCATGCTGCGGGCGACAGTTTTTAGCTCGAGAACACGGACCTCTGTGGGTGACAATCAATGGCAATCTCCACATAACAGTATTTTGCAGGAATCACAAATTGCAGTTGTTTTTCCCCCACTCGGGGCCTTGTTGCACTTTGCGCACTTATCCTTTTTAGTACACATTTTTCTTTGGTATTTTTTTTATTTTTATTTATTTCTCTGGCAACACCCTGTTTTTAATTGAAGATTTTTAGGGGTAAATATTTTTGTTGTACTGGCAACACTGAGTTGAACTGTCAGATTGACGTATGCCAATAATCACTACTTGTCATTCAGCAACCATAATAATTCGCTGAGATGAGGGTGTGCAAGAAAATTTTTAACACTGTCCAATGTCATTAACGTGATTCTATTCAGTTTTTAGCGATTATTTCAGTGATTTACGCGGAAATAACACTAACACAGGTTCCACTAGAATTACACAACACTTTCACAATGTTTTTGGGGCGATTTTATTCCTTTTACACACAATAACTAATTTAGATTGCAGACAGATTTTAGGTAAGAACTCCAGCAAAACAAAGCAAAATATGGTGTCGTTATTAACACAGCTAAGTATAAAATAGGCCAATCGGATGTCGTTTTTCTTGGATATCATGTAACCGCTGAAGGAACCAAACCATTGCAGTCCAGAGTTCAAGCTATACAGGAGTACTCAGTTCCCAGGGCTGTCAACGAGCCGAGGCGATTCTTGGGTGTGATAAACTTTTATCGCTGATTTGTCCCAATCGCAAAAATTAATGAAAACAAAATTATTTATGTTGCTGACCTGACCTGGGCTTCTCTGATGCAGTTAAGGTTAGATTAGGCGCTAGTTACTTGTAAATTTCTATATAAGATATTGTATTTGAAACAGTAGGAATTATGATAAGTATTATTATTTGAAACACATTAATAAAAGATTCTACTGTTGCTAATTCTTTGGCGATTGTACGTATGAGACGGCTCGCCTGAGGAAGTGCCAACCACTTACAGAAAACGGGCGTAAGAGTAGTAATCCTATTAAGTGCATCTCCCGGTAAATAAGAATTGCAGAAGTGCTCATATACATACTTTTTATTCTCCTATCCTGTCATTTTACCTTTAATCTTTTACCTAGGATCAGCAACGCGTGAATGTCAGCCATAAGCTAATGAAAACCATATGTTTGTAATGCCAGTGCCAGATTTTGCCCGCTGCTTCGCTTGAGTAAATTAAGTTTAGGTTAGGTTAGTAACAGTGCTTTTTCTGGATGAAATATACGCTTTGTACTTTTCTGCATCCCTGACAACGTATATACAAAATTTCATGATGATCGGTGGAGTAGTTAATGCGTGAAAGCAAACATACTCATATTCAAAGGAGACCGGCAAGTTTTCATATATCTCTGGGCCTGATGTTACTAAGATGATTGTTGCTTTATTATATAGATATAATATTAACATTTCAAAATGAAAATATTTATCTAACTGCTCAATGGGAGTAACGAGATATTTACTGTCAAAGAAAAATTAAATACACATACACATGTATTTAAAAGTCTCAAAGATCTTAAGATCACCAAGTAATTAAGAGTTATTTGAGGTGTGTTATGTACTGGAACATAAACATATATTATACTAACAAAGCTAAACACTTGTATAGTTTATCATGATCATCATTATCGGCTCATATGATAGTGAGAGCATAAATAAAATACTCGTTGCTTTCTACACTTTAATAATCACTAATCATCATCATCATCATAGATAATTAAAATATCATCTAAAACTGTGCAGGCGGTATTAAGTTTTGTTGGAACATTGCGCAGCTAAGGCACCATATTATGACCATTATATGACAATAACCTACAGTTCATTTACCTACAACACAATTACAATAATATTGCTCGGTCGCTTCCCTACCAACAAGAGAGCTGTCAACTAAAATATAGGAAAAATATGTTTTTGCACTGATATGTCGTTATATGATTTTGTTGCGTATGCATTGTGATCGAAATCCGTTAAAACAAGCCGTTGTCAGTCGAACAAACAAGAAACCATTATCCGTTGTGAGAATGCGTAGATCGTTTGTGAAAGCAATATACGCCAGAGTCCATAAAATATCGCCAAAATCGTCAAGAAAGCACAGTACGCAATAAAAACATACAGTACGACAAGTATTCACAATGCGAGAGCAGCAAGCATAGATAAGACACTATATACTGAGAAAAGCGGCGCGCAAGAAAGCGAATGTTGATTGTCGAGAAGTTTGACAATAATTATTGACACTGTCAAAATCGTTTTTGAGCTGCCATTAAATTAAATAAGTCACAGTTAGTATCGATTCCAATCTAAGGAAAAATAATCAAAATGGGTTGAAATAAAGTGTAAGTTACAACTAAATCTATATTTTTATACATTAATTGATCTGTGTATGTAATACTAACAATATCCTGAAACACTGACACTTGAAAAAAAGTGAAAGTAATATCGATTTGCCTAATTGTTATTTCATACATAGCAACACTGTATATTATCCAAAGTCAACCGAAACCAGTAAATAAAAGTAAGTTGAAGTTTTATTAATTTAATAAAATACTATCCCATTGTAAATCTACAAAATATTACAGGACATGGCATAAAAAAAATATCTGAAGAATTATGAATAATAAGGCATTGGAGTAACATGAAGTTATGTTAAGCCTATTTCTGCCGGTGTCCTTTATAATATTGGTTAGGATTTCAAGTAAATAATCTTTTTACAATTCATGAGTAGATAAGCCGGCTACTTAGTGCTGAGGCAAAGTGCTAAGTATTTAACATCAGAGAAAATTCTATATAAAATATTAGTTTAGTGCCTTGTATACTCTTGAACACAAACAAAACTATTATAACGCTAATCGAATCGCGCTCAATAAGCTCGGTTTGGTTGCGATATAACCTAATTTGGTCACGGGCGAATGTGGGAACGATATTTTATCCCTCAATCTAGGTCAGTTAGTATTTTATCGTCATATAATGAGTCCAAGCACTGAGTATAATACATAATCAATTCGCAGTTACATGCCTCATTGTAAGAGTTTCTTTAGAGATAATTATTTATAATACGGGTTAAAGTATGAAGTTGCCGTTGTATACTAATAGATAATTTGAATTGACATAAAACCTTTATGGTGTGAGATTTCCGATTGAAACTTTTTTCACATGATAAAAGGTATCATGTGAAAAAAGTTTCAATCGAACATTCTTCTTTTAAAAAATGTCCGACATTTGATTTTCGACTTTCAATTATTTTTTTATTCAGCTTAGACGAGAAAGATGGATACTTTGAAAATCCGAGTCATTTTTGAATATGAGTTCCAACGCGGAACTAACGCAACAGAAACGACTCGCAATATCAATGCTGAGAGGAGACTGCTAATGAACGCACCATGTGTTTTTGGTTAAAACGCTTTCGTGATAGTAACTTCGACTGGAAGAACGAACCACATGGAAGACCGCCATAGTTGAATAACGCTGAATTGAAGGAGATGGTGGAAGTCGATCCGGATCAAATTACCCAGGAATTAGAGCCATGGTTTAACGTTGACCTACCTATAATATTGGCTCCTTTGCATCAAATCAATAAGATAAAAATACATGAAAAATGGGTGACTCATGACTCATTGACTGATCTGCAAAAAGAAATGCGTGTTGAAACTTGTGTTGCCTTGTTGAATCGGTACAGAAATTAAGGAATATTGTATCGAATTGTGACATGTGACGAAAAGTGGATTCTTTACGAAAACCGTAAGCGAAAAATGCAATGGCTGACCCCAGGTCAAACGCCGCAACAGTGCCTTAAGACAAAGATTACCAATATAAAGATAATGGTAACTGTTTGATGCTCTCTTCATGGTGTTATTCACTATAGCTTTTTCAGGTCTGGTCAAGCAATAATAGCAGATGTTTACTGTGCCGAACTTCGAACAATGATGGGGAAACTGGCAGTGCAGCAACTAGATAACGCAAGTCCTCACACAAGAAACCGTTGTAACTCTACAGGAGCTATAGTTAGAAACCATACGTCATCCTCCGAACTTGCCAGACCTTGCTCCAACGATCTACCATTTTTTTATTGATTTGGACAATTTTCTATGCGATAAAAAATTGTCTTCCCAGGAGGCAGTAAAAATGCTTTCGCACAGTTTGTCGAATCTAGACCCCCAGAGTTCTATCGTAAAGGCATAAATGAACTTCTGTTTAGAAGTCAGCAATGTATAGATAACGAGGGTAAATATTTTGATTAAATAAATATGGGTACATCTTTGAAAAACCGAGTTTCAATTTTTCAGTACAAATCGGCAATTTCATACTTTAACCCCTAATATATCTTTACTAGCTTTAAAGTTCGCAGATCTTATCAGTTGACAGAATTTGCCGTAAAACCTAAGAGAGTGAGAGAGTTACTTTTAAATATATAATATATCTATACTAATATTATAAAGCTGATGAGTTTGTTTGTTTGGTTGAACGCGCTAATCTCAGGAACAACTAGTTAAATTAAAATCTCTTTGTGTTGTATAGCCTATTTATCGAGGACGGTTATAGGCTATATAACATCACGCTACGACCAACGGAGTGGCGCAGTAATTATAAACGCGGGTGAAACCGCGGGCACAGCTAGTGTCTATATGTATATATAGGACTTAAAATCTTATCGTCTTCATATTATGTACCTACAACAAAGGGGTTACGCATATTTTACGATTGAAAGAAGCTGTCTTTACTAATTTTATTATTTTGTGATGGAATTTTATTAACGCCTGATCGGTGCATGAGATGTACCTACACTGTATCCGTGATTCATATGTAACTTTTGCCATTCCTTTTTATTTATACCACATGTAATTCCTTTTACCTAGCGTTGGCAACCTGTGAGACGTACGGGAGATGTTACAAGTGTCCACAGTTTATAGTAACCGCTTTTCAATGTGAAAAGGTAGATGCCTTTTGACCTCTTTAGTAACTTAGTAATGCTTTGGTTAAGATTTCAAATCCACAAAAGTGACGACTGACTGAATACAAGAGAGCTATGTTACGATCATAGCAAAAGAACAAACTGTAATCTCTGTCTACTAGAAGCATGCTTAATTATAATAATACATATGCAGATTTGTATGTACAATGTACATATGTATCTTTGCATGCTGCTAACAAAGGAACTACATCGCGCAATTATAAAAGAAATAAATATCCATAGCGATCACGACCTTTGGCACTGAGGAAATGTCGTGGTATAAGGATGTACGAGTATGAGCTATATGTATGTATATATGAGCGCAGGTCAATCAGAAATCTTACTTAATACTTATTATACTCCTATCAACTACTAGATTAAGCCCGCGGTTTCGCTCGAGTAAATGTAAGGTTATGTTTTGTTAATTACAGTACTTTGTCCTGGATAAAAGGTACCCTATTTCCTTTCTTGTTCCCCTGACAGTGTGTATGCGAAATTTCATGATGATCGGTCGAGTAGTTAAAGCGTGAAAGCGTAACCAACAAACAAACTCACATTCGCATTTATAATATTAGTTAGGATAACGGTATGATAGACTAGCTAAAGCCTATAAGCTAATCTGCTAACGATTACAGTAAAATACAGCCTTTTTCTGGGCAATACAAGCAAGAGTCGTTGCTACTGGCTATCAGCAGAGTTTACCACGGGAGAATGAAATTCTGTAAGTCGATTCCCTCCTCCACTTGATAAGCCGTTACATAACTGCTCATGATTGTCGACCATAGTTAATACCCGTTGAAGGATAATTGATATTAGCTGCAATGAAGTTCTGTTTCGTATACGGATCCATCAGATTGCAATTGCGGCCGTTTTAATTAGGTGATTGATTATAATCAACTTAATGCAGCTGTATATCGCTAGCATATCGTTGCTTGATTGTTTAATGTGAAACTATTGTTTTAAATTATTCTAAGTCCTTTAGGTGTTGGTTCCACTCGCTTGACATTTAAAATATGTCTTCGTACAGTTTTTGATTCCTGATTAAGTGTAGGCAATGTCTATGTATGCACGTTGGTTGTCTTGAATATACCTTACCTAGTATTTTTAAATGTTTTTTTATATGCCATCTTCACAAAGTGTTGAGTGTGTTTTCTTGGTTTAAGTGACCGTCACACCACTACCGCTGTGCCGATTGCTCGGGGCTTAATATCCACACGGGACAGAAATTTGTGTGATCCATAAGAAGTTGTTCCTAGTCGCGATGCTCTTAATTGTGTCCGTTATTTAAATGTTTTTAAAGTCTGACGCGATACAGAATGTACAGCTAGAGCGGGAGTTTAATTTAAAAAATATATCCTTAGCTTATAGAGAAAATTGTGGAAATTACATTTTGTCACAAAGAATCAAATTATGTGGATCAATTCAGTCGTCTTGTGCATGAAGTGCAAGTAGGGGTGTGAAGTGTTGGATTAAAACCCAGGTGGTCGTGCATGCACGGTTCAGTTTAAACACAATAATTAATCCTCGATTTACAAACGGGTGTGTTCAGTTGTCACTAATAAAATTACATATTTAGTTATTTTACTCATTGTATATGTAAGATGCGCCCCAAATAACAAATTAAAGCGAAATTATCAATTTAAATTACTTACATTAATTGCAATGACAATTAAAATAAATTTTGTGCATAACTATGCTTATTTCACTCTTGCTGTCGACCAATTATTTGATATTCAATCATGTGGTATATGGATAATTGTTGTCCGCATTTAGTTAAATTTGTTATTTGTCACGTAGGGTTGCAGCATATCTTCTTCTCACACCTTTTCAAAGAATAATAACTATTACTATATAAAGAGGCAACGCTTACTCGCGCAGCAGTACGACTGGCAGTACTGTAGTGCCAACGTTATTGGATTGTCAGCCCTCGCGCGAACGAAAAGTACTAATAACGAGGCTTACCTATAGCGTTGTCATTTTATCACTGGATGAGCTTAGCCGTACGATGATTAACCCGGTGCTTCTATAATGAAGTATTGGGGAATTGCCTGTAGGCTGCTCCTATTTAAAAAGAGCTTCTAATGTGCCTGACCAGGTTAATGTATTCACTTAATAAAAGAACACATTTATCATCGAATAAACGACGTAAACTTGGAGGTGAGTATGCTAAGAAAACCTCTTCTTGGTCTTAGTCTCTAACGCTGGCAGCGAGAACAAACAGGTTATCATGCACAAAACCTCGTATATGTTTCCTTTGCTGCTAAAAATGTGGATAGCTTTCAGTGACTATTATTATTTGGAACTACTTTTACTCAGATTATATCTTACATTTTATAGTGGACTTAAGAACCGAGTTAATGTTTATCGTTTAATGAATTCCACTTATTAAAACAGGATTATTAAGTCGTTGTATTCTCCTGGTTTGTTGTTCTCTGTACAATGGATGAAAATATAATTAATGTGATCATAATTAAGCAAGATTGTTTAGTTAATTGAATATAATTACATAGGCATACTATAAATTTTAACTAGCGCTATATTTATGTTAAACTGGTTATCTTTTAATATTGTATCGATAGCGAGTATCAATAAAAAAATTGAATTATTCAAAACATCAGCAAATATTCGATTACTTTGATATCTTTTAATTATGTTATTACATGAATGTGATAGCCAAATTCGGAGGAAGGAGAAAATAGGAGAATGACCTAAAAAGACAAACGTTGAAACACGCTTGATCGTAGGATCCCTATCTATCATCATCTCCCCCCATCAATTTAAATTTCGAATATTCGATTGTGATTTGAATTGATCAACGTTCGGATGACAAGCCATACAATTTCCGAATAAATTATTCGATGCAATTGCCCATCGCTAGTACAGTTTTATTTGTTGTTTTACAAGAAACAACTCTACTACGCCCGACTTCACCTCTTTACTTACCTGTCTTTAAAATCTAAGTCGTGTTGTGTTTGTTGTACTTTGCTATCTAAGTTGAGCTGGCTTCGGCTCATAGTAAGTAAACTTTAAGTCGATTACTAACGTTAATACGAAGCGTGACTTATCTGCCAAGTGCACTAAGTACATTTTATAGATTTAGCGTTAGTGTCCCTATTGCTTTAAACCTAAGTCGATGTATGACGGAAAGTGCACGTGATAGTTAGTGCAGTAACGTGATATTACTGATAATTTAATATTGTTAGAATGGGTCCGAGCGTTTCAATAATATTGATCTGTAACGGTAATAGCATACGACGCGAGTCTACAGGGTTAACTGAATAATACTAATAATGTTATACCTGTTTTTCTGTTCATCATGCTTAACAACTGTTCTACCACTTTTGTAAAAATGTTTACTCTTTCAATAAAACATATTTTAATATGTTTAAAATTGCAAGGCCACCACCTGCCGCACAACCTCTCCACTTCTGTGGCTGTGCTGTTTGCTTACGACGTTGATTTCTTTTGCAAAGGCAAATCTAAATCAAAATAAGTGCTCTTTTTAATCAAGTATTGAATTAAGCAGTCTAGTAGAACAAAAGATGTTAAGAAAGGTATAAATAAGTCACAAGTAAAAGGTTACTCATATTTCTTACTACACCATGTACATATATGTAGTTGGCTGGAGATACATTCATGGGTCAGTCAAACATGGTACTTACGTAGGTGGGTTACTCACAACAACCCGGTGAGAACAACCCGTACAAGTGTTTTAACTTCTACATGTCACCCGTGTCACGCGTCGTTTATTAGAGCTATAAGTTATTATTGTATGTAAATAATATCAAAGTTTGAGTTAGTTAGAATTGGCAGCGCTTATGTACCCATAAACAAAGAATGTAATCCATAGATAATCGCATCTTATCTGGGTATATAACCGTTAAACACAATGCCTGCATTTTGAATTTGTAAAATATTTAGGAAGATAGTTTTCCTAAAACTCGGGACTCTCAATTAGCAGTCAAAGTCACCGTATATGTATGACAAAATGACCACACTCCGTCTGATGGTAAGCAGTCGTGTGGTCTAAGAGCAGTGGCCTCCACATCATCCTCATAGCAGCCGAGGCGATGTTGAGGTCTCTACTTTGACGGCCTGAGAAGGTGCGCAATTGAAACTGTCAAAGCACTCTGGTGAAAATCGGTCGTTTTCCCGTCTTTATCCAACTAGCTATACATGTCTATGCTTCATTGTGGATTCGTCTGATATTTATTTTTAGGAAAGTAAGGAACAAAAGTATTCTAGGAATAATTCTCGTTGCTGTCGTAATATAAAATGTTATGCAACGATTACTTTTCGAGTTTTACGGACACCAACACAGAGCATTAACAATATTAATATCAGCCCTATATTATAATTAACTGTCCCACTACTGGGCACAGGCATTGTCTTAGTGACGCTGACCTAGTGCGTGTTGGCAGACTTCACATATCTTCGAGAACATTATGAAGAACTCTTAGACATGCAGGTTTGCTCACGATGTTTTTCTTCACTTTAAAGCAAGCTATAATTAACTGTTTAGGTCGCGGGTTTGATTCCCGCATAAGTCAAACATTTGTGTGCATGAACATGGATGTTTGTCTTGGTCTGGGTGCTTCTATATAATATGCATGTATTTACAAAAAAAGTATATATATATGTTTATCCATTGTCTAGTACCCATAGTACAAGCTCTGCTTAGTTTGGGCTAAATGGTGTTGTGTGTATGTGATAGAATATTATTATTATTATTATTTAATACGCGCATAACTTGGAAACGTCTAATATCCGCGCCTTGGGATTGAACTCGAGACCTCTACATGGCAGTCCAGCGGTTTCCCTATAGGCAAAATAAGGACATTTTATTTTTTAAATATAAAGTGATCTAAGTAATTAGACTTTATCGTCTAGGATTATATAGAACTATGTGGATGTTATTTCAGATCACGTGAGCGATAGAGGAATCCTATTTAGTTTAAAGCGTTCACTTCCCAGGGGAGAACTAATAATTTGAATTCACGTAGATATTACTAGGTACCTATTTTATTTAGTAGGTATTTTTGTAAGCTTAATACCCTGTGTCCATTAACGCTTTCTCAATAGGAAGGTTATATAACTTTTGTTCATTACTTGTTTCAATACATTTATTAGCTGTTTCACACGCCATGATAAACAACTTATATGTTGTTTTTACCCGTGTTCGGTTTAATCTGATTTTATTTTGCTTCGTTATCATACTTCGATCTTGCTTTGTCTTAAGTATTATACACAGTATAACTAGAGCTTTATCTTACATTGTGATACTATGTTAGGAAGACGTTCGTGAAAACTTTTTGGTTACAAAAATAAGGAAGATCGTGTTGAAAATCTTCTTATAAAATATGCTTTTAATATTAATGTTTGAAACTTATATTAATTTCATATTATGAGCTCACAAATAAGTTCAAATACACTATTGTTTTAATTATAATATTAACATGTATACACGACTTCTCCGACGTTGCTTTTCTGCAGCTTTGTTCATGGGAGGCTAAAATTGTGGTTTTTGCAATGTCTTAATGTATAATTATTTCAAAGTACCCGAACATTATTTAATTATTATTGTTTCCATTGACGCAGAATGACCTCAAGGTATCATACAATTTTGCTGTGTTTTTCTTCTGGAGTTTGATTATCAAAATCTCTGGATCCCAAACTACTGGTACATTTCAACCATCTTCTCAATTCAATTTCGATGATTGTTAATCTCTATAGCATCGTAAAAAATATCTAAGACAGATAAACAACATTTTGACTTAAAGTCAATAATATTGTAAGAAAACTTTAGTCTACATTCGTCGGTTACAAATCTGAATCAACGTTTCTTAACCGTTTGTACAGCGATATTAATAGTGTAACTCTGCTTGTTATCCTAAAAATACAATGTACATCCACTCTGATCATTTTTACCCTAAAAATACAATTTATAAAAGTATGCCTTTGTTAAATTGTTACGTAGAGAGTCAGTTAGGCTGTCTTTAGCAAATGATTGGGGTCCAAGAGAACATGTAATAAGAGTTCGATAGCCATAGATATAAGTTGCCGGTTTTACCCGTCTGATTTTAAAGATTAATGACTGGACCCTGTAAGTGGTTTTGGATAGATAAATCTCATTTTTGTGAAGTGAGAGATTTTATATTACGTATAATAGTTTTCGGCTATTTATTTGGCTTTTATAGTGAAAATAATTTAATGTAATGGCTCCGCACCGACTCTTGGAGGATTATCCCCTATCGTAATGGACTGGCTAATCTAGCTAGACGAGGATTTTAGAGTGTGGCTTTGTACAATAACTGCCTTCCCATGCGTTAATTTCTTTTGTAGACGTCTGTATAGGTATTACAAATGTTGGCGATTGTATTGTTACGCCATTGTTGGTAAAGCCTTATTAATTTAATTTTGTAATTCATGAGCTTAGGCGTGTATCAAGAAAGTGTGGTCATTTATTTTAGCAGAAAGCTCTGTTACAATGGTCTTATTAAATGTTCATGTTTCAACTAATTCTACCGTAAGGTATGCAAAATGTATACTTCTCTCTAGCCTTTATTATTCCCAAGTCACTTGGGGTCGGCTTTTCTGGTCTAACCGGACTTGACTGGATATCAGTTTTTACACGGAGCGGCCGCCACCTGACCTCCGCAACCCAAAGGCCAACGATACCCTAAGGCTAGACCAGTGTCAGGATACTATGTATGCAAAATGTATATCATAGTTTATCAAAAAATGAAGATTGTCATTGAAATATATAAAAATAGATAAAAATATTTTAAGAGATTAAATTAATGCAATATCCTTATTAAAGTTATAATAATACAGATTATTTATTTAATAATAATAATATTTGTTTCAATGTCAATAATAATAATTAAGTTATTTTAATGTCATTCCTAGAATTATTATATACATAAACAGATTATTTATTTGAAAGATACATGAATAATAGTTCTATTACTTGATGTCACTGACTGACTGAGGTCTTAAGTTTGGAAAATTATCATTTAAATATTCGTTCAAGTTATAATAACATTTACTAATTAAAAGGCTCTTTAGATTTGTCTTAAATAAAGCAGTATTCATTGACTTTATTTTTTTTGGTAATTTATTGAAAATTACAGGAGCCATGTAAAACACAGTTTTGTGCATAAAAGTGGTATAGGTTCGGCGCATACAGAGGCGAAATGCGTCACGTTGTCGTCTATTATAGACTTCTGAGGCTAAAGTAAATAAGTTTTTATTGGCCTTAATAAATATTGAGACATTATAAATATATAGGCTTGGCAGTGTTAGAATTTTGTACTCATGGATAAACGGTTTACAAGTTTTGATGATTTCAAGCCCAAAAAATTAAGTCAATGTCAGTCGAATAGGATAATAATATATTTTGTGACTCTTAAAATTTGAAATCAGAAGAAATATTTTCGCGTTAAGAATATAGACATGCAAATTTATTAGGTACCATTAGTTAAATTAACTTATTTGATTGACTGATTGTAGGTAACTCTCAAAGATGCTAATGACATATCTGAATTTGTCCAAAAATTTTCAAGTAAAATACTATGAGGCTTACTGATATTGATATGCAAACATAATAAATTCTGAGTCGGCGGGTTTAGAACTATGTATTACAGTGAGGAAAAGAATATTTTGGAAACATTCTTTTGGCAGAGGATCCAAGATATTTATATTGTGCCGATGATGCTGCTGATATTTATCACCAAGACGACCCTAACACTATATCATTATCAGAGATGGCCCGTATTCAAAATAATCTAAAATTTAGCGAAGTAATGTCAAATATATGCATAGAACGCATAATTGGCCTGATTCTCTAGATGTGGCCAATATTTTAACAAATACAACACGAGAAATGTAACCCTTATTGTAATTGTTTGTTAGTACAGCATCTTCCTACTTCACAGGTAAGAGTTTATAGTCACCATTGTACTTTTGTTTTGCATGATTTATATCACGGCAAACGGGTCAGAAGCAGACTGTTTTCTTGTGATCACGGCCAATATAGCCTGGTCGAAACGTCAAGTCTTTCAAAAATGTATATAAATAGTAAACATGACCGCGTTAATACCCCTTTTACGTGTTTTAAAATAGATCTTGCTCAAAAATTAAATCTAAAATACTCGTTACAATATGGCGATTAATTTTATATACACGGATAAATACTATCCAATAAATGGGATAGCAGGGATGGCATAGTGGTATTGATTGCAGCTGTTGTGTATGGGGTCTTGGGTGCGTTTTCAGCATTCAAGAAAGTGTTTTGTCAAGAAATTCTTATTAGCAAGACAGAGTTCAAAACTGTGTCGGTAAAAACAATAGGTTCCCCTGCTATTACGTGGAATCTGATAACATAGCTGATGTAATATAGGTGTAACAGGTACTTAAAGTCTAACTGCTTACCCCTTTGGGGATCTAGGCGTATGTATTAAAGAATGATAAGATAGAAAACAAAAAGTTAGAACGCTAACGAAGCAGCAACAAATAGCATCAACAAATTACAATGCCTCTTTTGACTTTAATACAATTTATCAGCCTACCCACTGTTGGAGTAAATCTCTTCCAATTTATTTAATGAATAGCATGGCAGTTACCACAAAAATATATCGCTATATTCACCAGCTTTAACTGTAGCAATTCGATTTTATTCTTCGTAAGCGTTAACAAAGGCGTGCCGAGGCTGCATGTCACACACATCCAAACGGTTTTTTAGCAAAATAATTGGAAAAACGTAACATGTACATATGTATATGTTAGGTTTATACGTATGTCGCAAAATATACAGCTTTATATAACGCTGCATATTTTGCGAGAAAACGCGGCTGCACCAATTATTTTCTATTCTTGATACCTCGAATAGAGGGGGAAATACATTGCTGCTTGTGATTCCGTACAGGACCTATGAGTTAAGTGTCGGGAATGGATGAGAGGGAGTTTGGGTGCTTAAAGCCGATGGGCCGGCAATCCACTACTACTTATCTGCGATTTATTTTATGATTGAGCGATAAAATGCCGTCGCTGATAAATATAGTGTGTGATGTTTATTGTTGAGGTCGTCGTTATGGGACGAGAAATCAAATATAAATAGTATGGTATATTTATCAGTTTCCTATTAGTCTCTGCCCGTAGCGTCGGTGCACGACTGTCTAAATGACACAGAAACGCACATCAAAATATAAAGTATTTTATGTGTTAATTATATTTTTAAGCTAGGTTGCATCTATATCTGTTTATCAGTTTACGCGTGGTTGAGTTGTTACAAACATCGAAACATGTTCACTAACTTTTATATTTATAATATAAGTAGGATATAAACAGAAATACCTTCATAAAATCAAAATGTTTATATATATTACTAGTGGATCCAACAAGCGTCGTTCTGCCCGAACGTTGCATTGCAAAGTGAGCCTAGCCCCATTTACTGGGTCCAATTGCAAATCTGAACTATTCAGGGACTCAAACATACACAAAAACTTATCAAAGTCGTTCCAGCCGTTTGAGACGAGTTCTTACTGAACGCAATCTAAACCATACAAAACAATCAGAGGAATTATATACATGGTGATTAAAACACCCCGTCCGAGGACAAATATTTTTGGATCAAAATAATGCTTATCTGAAAATTAACTCTTTACATTCAAAGCATTGCAGTAGCGAAATAACTTTATAAACAATCACACCTGCCGTAGAATATCAATATCTTAATTTCCCAGCACTCTTTGCATTTTAATATAAATGAATTTTGCCAAAGAGGCAAATGCTTTGAAAGATAAAGATAGATATATTATGAAAATGGAATCTTTTTTATCAATAAGTTATGTTGACGAAGACGGTAACTCTAGTATTAAGGCAGCTACCTTCCAAAACTCGTGCAGGTAGTATCTGTTGAGAGTATATGAAAAAAAAAGACTATTGAGCAAAGAGAAATGTATAGTCTCTGCCTGCGCCAATATATATATATGTATGTAACTTTATTTTATTATGGCCATTTCTCATAACGAACTAAATTGGTTGTTCGGCAGAATTGAGCTTTTTGAGGACTTTCATATCTGTTCTGCATATAAAACTACAACGCGATTGAACTGCGACCTCATTCAGACCTCTTTTTTTAGTCAATTATTTTAATAACTTGACTTTTGCGTCACCTATTGCACCTAGCATAGCGATGACAGTCTTCTATCGCCATTACGAATTTTTGATCCTACTGAATTTTTGTTAAATCGGTACTTTAACGCTACACGTTCTCAAAAAACTGCGTCAATGCTCTCATTAGCGCGATTAGGTTTTTAAGTATATTTAGATTGAACTGATAGTATATACAAAGACGAGATCGCATTTCTTCCGAAAAACTATCTAGGCTAGCTGATTGGTCACGAAATTGCTTTCATTATCCCAAATAGACATCGAAAAGGATGAGTGTTTGGATCCCTTTGTTTTGAATCAAAGCCACAGATTCATTCAACGCGGAATCCCCACATTATTGCTTCAACAAACAAATAGACAACTTTTTATTTTCATGTACGACTAGACTTTTAAATCAGTCCTATTATAGTCTACTTTTATTTACACAACATGTTCCAACATCGTACGCAGGTTACATAAATATGTATGTGCGCCCGCGGTCTATGATAAATTGGAATAAGTTATGCCATTATTCGCGGGCGTCCATCTATCATCGCTGTCTTTGCCCGTACAAAAGGCAGACATAGGCACATACATGTTTTTACGTGGTCTCACTATAAATCTCACGTACAACGAAAATCAATTAAAATTCTAGGCAACAACAATAAATCACGGAACTTAAAAGGATTTTGCAACCTTTTGTACTGTGGGCTCACGCAAAATTGCGTTGTATTTTTAGTAAAATATATGATAGCGTCGCTGCGAAACATTTTACTTGCCTATTCTTTGGAATACTGATTCGGTGAGATAGTGTCGTGGTAGACCGCGAAGTAAATAGTAGATAGTGAGAACGCCTTTCATTGAGTCAAAGTGGGACAGCGCTTCAATACTAAAAGAAAGCTTTCATTGGAAAATTGTTGTTGATATTTTTTTTTATTAAAAGTGGTCATCTTCGGTTAAATTCATGTATGTGTAGTGTTAAGTCATTCTTGCACTAGTAATGAACTAGATCGGGGTACGGCAAATGCATTAGTCAATATTTTTTTATTTATGTATAAGATTTTTTAGTTAAGTACGTACAATTACGAAAAAGTTCATAATTAGTGCACCACGCTTATATACAGTAATTAATACGAAACCAAATACTAATTAACGTTTCCATACAAACACGCAGATAAGTTAGGTTGAATATATATCTATGTTATGTTAGCTTAATGATCCATAGCTATAATATTAATGACAAATAGCCCAACACCAATGTCACTGTAAACAGAATGAAGCTTGGGTTACGTTACATCGAATTGAAATCGCGAATAATCAGTGTGTGATAAATTGCTGTGTCGACGCCATTAGATATTCCGACGTTCCATGGCACACCAGTATACCCATGTGGATCATCAATCATATCTGTCGAAATGTTTGAAGGCCTTCCCTTACAACAATACTGGTGTCGATTCGGTATTACTTCCTTGTACACTATTTTAATCTTATTCCATTTAACGATTAACATATTGGATGCCATGTAGTAGACACAATAGAAAGAACATTTATGACCGCCATGGCATTTAATGTGTAAATAGAAATAAAAACGTATTGGTCAATTGTATCGTTTCTTTGTTTTTTGCATAGATTTAGAAGGTTCAGTGAAGTACCTATTTAGTTTCCATTAAAGACGTTCTGAGAAAAATAAATTAACCACTTTCTTTATAATTTTATTTTTTGATCGTTAATATACGGGATTATGAATAGTTTTACCACAGCAAAGCTTCTGCCTACCGTGATAAAAGCACCCTCTTTAAACCTCGTTTGAAGAGAGTGCTCAAAGAATATCGACATAGTCTTCCCGCACCGAGAATAATAAGCACTGAAAGCAAACCATGCTGCAGGTGACAAGGATGAACCCCGCTGAGATAGCGAGTGGTGCGATGATAAAACGATAATGATGGTACCCAGTGGAACAGTTCCTCAGAGCACTCTCTGTAAGATATAGAATTCGCAGAGGGATCCAAAGTTTATTCGTCAACAAAATATCCAACACACTTTCAAGTTTATTATATTATGGATTCTGATAAAGATTCCATAGTTCGTCAATCAAATAATCGACAATAATAATCGAGCAATCAATAGAATTTGCCAGTTTTACATTTTAACGTAAATAAATGTAAATTATACAAACGATTGCCTATATTTTTGAGTTATTGTTTTTTACATGCTTTGTTAAATTTATTCGCAAAGCCGGCAAACAAAAATGTAAATGTCATATTTCGACAAACCCTACTTTACCATTACGAGGTAAAAAAATAATTTCATGTCACCATATCACAGATATTTAAATTCTTAAACACATTTCGTCATATGAACTACAGAATACATATATTCGGCTTTTAGTGAATGTTAAAATCCCGACATATGTTTAAGAACCGGGATTAGTGTAACATTTACAAACGTCGGTTTGTTTAAATGAGTAATATAATACCAAGTGGTACTTAGTAACACAAATTAGGTAGGTGTTAACGTTTACTTATGAATTAGAAATGCGTACAAATACTTCTACAAATCAGACGTAACCGTTTCATTGACTATTTAAAAAGTATTAAAATTATTTTTATGCTGTGTTGATTTATGCCATTCGACCGTATTTTTTAACATAATTAATGTCTTTATTCCATGACTTTTGCGATTTGTACACATTCTAAATATAATATAAGACAACGGAGCTTAGTCGCGTTGGTAATTATTTATAGGTAATAAATATCTATTTATTATCCGACGTTTCGATTGACTTGCATCGCTTGTGGTCACGGGCTGACTGTCCATGGGCTTTTTATAACAGACAGGAAGTTAGCTTATGGTTAGACTGAAGATAGGCAATTACTGTGGACTATAATAACTTCAAATAAGGCTGAGGCTAGTCAGGTGCGATTGATGCTCCTAGAGTATCAATCGCGCCTTACTAACCCTAGGGAAAAATGTTAAAAATTACATGAAAGGAAAACAACAGGAAAGGTTTTCTACAATGCTACTTACTGGTCGAGTAATGATGAAACTACACTTACGTCATTTTCCTGTAAAAGGGTTTTACTTTCTAAGAGGCGAACTAATTGGCAACAGCGAGGTCTTTGCCTGTGATTCAAATTATGTTTATAGCAAATTTCTGTAAACAAATATTTAGGTCTTTTTATCTTGTTTAGAGGCAACTACCGTGCTAAGAATTAATGCTGTATCGCGGAGGACACAAAGAGCCCCTACACTTAAAACAACTATTTGTAAATCATATAAATTTTGGTGCTTTATAACATTCGGACTCGCAAATTATATAAAATAAAATTCTTCTAACATAGTGTAATTTTTTTAACATAGTGCACTCTGTACTCACATCGAAAATTCTTCTACAAGGATAAGAGTCTCGGGTCAGTTTCCACAGGTCAACATGCACCGAACTAAAGGGTACCCTGAATTTCGAAAGTGCTCAGGATAACAATGTCTTTTTTACGAGACACAGTAAGTTACCGTGCGAGGAACTTGAGTGTGATGAGAGAGCTGTCAAAGTACCTTCATTGTCTGCCGAGGTGGCAACGTATTGTGTTCTAAAGAGATACTTTCCGGGAATTTCTTAATACACGTATGTAGAGTAATAGTGATGTGAGTACCTCCTTCAAGCACTCATAAGGTGGTATTTGTAATCTGATAGTTGTTAAAAGGAGATAAAAGCATGTCAAGCATGTTTAAGTGGTCGTAGTGAAGTGCTATTGTGCCTACTTTAAGTAATTGCGGCATAGGTGGAATGTTGTAGGTAATTTCAAGTGATGTTACAAATGCTATAGTTTAATGCATCAATAGAATACTATGACGTAATAGAATTGAACTGTGTATAACATAGATTACTGCTTATACTATGGGTTACATTTATGACATGCTAAACAAACGGCGCCGCGGGTAGAAGCGGGTAGAAATGGAAATGTTTCTTACGGTCTCAATTAATGAGTAGCAAATTAATTACCGGAATAAACAGCAAAATTAATTTGGAAATATGATTGATGACGACGAATTTAAAAAATAAGTATTTATTCTTTAATATTATGACTTATTATTATAGGTATTCTTGTAGTGTTCTCATGGAAGTGATATGTATATCTTATATGAGAATAAATATCTTTAAACCTAAATTTTACCTATACAGGGTGTCCGGTAATTAATGGATAACCTTGAAATGTCTTATAGTAGATCTGAAGGCGGTTCAGAAAAAAATAAAAATAAGGATAAATATATATATTAAAAAGTGCAAGCTATATTAGCATAGCATACTTTTGACTGTCTATCTATTAGCATAATTAGTGTTTAATAATAAAACAACAAAAAAACCGATGGATTTCATTCATTTATGGTCGTAGAATACAAGAAAGTTATACATGGTAATTAAAAAAAAAACACATCTCAGTAGATCAGGTAGTAGTTAGGATAGATTTTCCATATATTTTTCAGTTATGAATTTTTAACGAAGTTTTACTCTATTATAACTGAATTTTGAATACACGTGTGACGTATCGATTTATGTGATCACCATGGCACTGCTAGTGTGTCGATAGTTGTGGGTTCTTTCACCACACAGATAAATTAGTATAATTCATAAATAGTCCTTTTGTCTCTGGATGTTTCTGTGTCCATTGTGTCTATGTTTGTCGACCTCGATGGCGTAGTGGTTAGTGTAACCGACTGCCACGCCTGAGGTCACGGGTTCGATTCCCGCACAAGTCAAACATTTGTGTGCATGAACATGGATGTTTGTCTTGGTCTGGGTGTTCCTATGTATAATATGTATGTATTTACAAAAAAAAGTATATATGTATGTATGTTTATCCATTGTCTAGTACCCATAGTAGAAGCTCTGCTTAGTTTGGGCTAGATGGTGTTGTGTGTATGTGGTAGTATATTATTATTATTATATTATTATTATGTTTATTTAACTCCTTCTAGTATAAGATATATTTTATGTAGCGGTTGCTTTTTATTGGTAATATCGGCCTTATATGTACTAAGAATTGTTAAATATACGAATGAAGGCGTGCATTAATTTCAGTACTATTACCAATATTGCCAATGAAAATAAAGTTTTGCTCAAGTCGACTAAGTAACCAAATCTCTTGAAATTGAGTTTAGATGCCACGGTGGATAGTTGAAACTTAACCATTTATTCGTTGTTTAAACAACTCTTGTTCTTTGGTAGATAGTGAAACTCATAGTTATAATTTTCCACAGATGCCAGCGTGCCCCACTCAACGAAGATAGAACGGACTTACAAGAAATGGACAAGTTACGTGAGTATCATAATTTTTCTTTTTTACAAAGTGCACGAAAGTTTCTTCGCAACTATTTAAGTAACGAGGAATAAAGTTTGAATTGTATTTTAATAAAAATAATTTATTTGAAAATGAAATTACATTGTAGTTATGCACACAGTCTTATTGTTACACACGATGACAGTATACATTAACTACAATAATGGTGGGTGGAGTACTGTTCTCCTAGATAGGCTACTGAGCAGCCTGTTTTAAGGAGTTACAGTTGCGGCCGTACTGGTTGTCGAATTTTATCGGTACACGTCATACATGCCTAGATTTGAACATAGATCAAAATGTATGGTTTACACAAAGGCATTTCTTTTATTTAAATTAGTGTGCAGTCTTGTGTATGAATTGGTGTGTGTATTTGTGAATCTGTTGTCACTTTATTATCAGGATTTCAGTTTCAACATAATTTAAGGTTAATAGGTATTTGATAATAGTTTCTTGCAAGTGAAATAAGGTAAACCGTAGACAGGACAAATTGCATTAATTTTGTTATATAAAAATGTTTCAAGATAGATGGCAAATTTCTTAATAAACGAGGTAAGTGCATGTGGAATAGTGCAAACTAAGGTAATTACGAAACGAAGAAAGAATTATCTTTCTTCGTTTCGTAATTACCTTAAATGGCGTTCGGCGGTGTTGGAGCATAACTATTTGTAAGATATAAAGTTGGTACATGGTACTTGAGTAAGTTCTACGATTTGTAAAGTTCGTTTGTTGGGAACAAGATCGGCCGAAATGTAGCAACCTTTAGTGTAGCTCTGTGAGCCATCTCTAGCACCATCATTATAGTTTTTGCTGCACCCCAGCAAGAGATACAGTAAACGATAATAGACTGACAAAGTGATATACGTTCCGTATAATGAAATAATTAGCTACATATCGTAAAGTTTTAAATATGTAGATTAGCTTTCTATTACGGCCTGAAAGGATATTGATGTAGTGCCTAAAATATAAGTGTTTGTCTAGGACTATTCCAAGATACTTGATCTCACTAACCGAAGTTATAGCTGGGCATTTGCATAGAGATTCTAGTTGCGTGGAAGAAAGATGAGCTACTATACTGATAGGCGTTCTGGCGTTCTTGGTTGCGATAATGTATTAAGAGAAAAGGAGACGAAATTAGTTTTAGATGCGTTTAGTGTCAGAATATGTGAGTAGAGCTACTTAAAGGCAGAATTGAAGCCATATATTTTATTGTTACTTACTAGTTATCATTTCACAATTCAATGAGTAATTTTGTAGATGATCTATGTTTTATTATGCGTTACGCACGTTTTGCTAAGATAAAAGGTTTGAATTAGTTACGATTACGATAATTTCCTTAAATATTATCATTACTAGATCTTTTTTGTGCACATCGATCAGTAAAATAGGTAAATCAGAATTAAAATATTGATATTTTAAATATTAAATATTACTCCAAACGTTAGAGTAAAATAAAAATGACAATTGATTAATATCAAAATATAATATAATTAAATAAAAATCTATAAATAAACCGTATAAAGTATGTAGGTACCTTGTTTATTTTCAAAATGTAATATCCCCGTAAACATAAAGCAATAGGATCACCATTCCATCATATACTAATAACATTATGACAGTCTTATAAGCTACACAGGCTTCTAATGTTATTTGCATTTTATGTTGAATTCTATATGAATCAAAATACTCGTACATACATAATATATTATATATTGTTAGGAATCAGATGTGAAACAGCATAAAAAATAACAGACGCACTTTCACCTTTAAATAATCATTGATTTATTCAAGAAATGCATTAACAGATAAAGTAAGAGATAATTGATATCACCCAACAGTGATCACAGAACACGTCCGTTCCGTCCGCTGGTCGATGTCGAAGTTAGTCATTGCGCGCCGAGCGTGTTTTTATAACCCGCTCGATCGGACAATTCGTGACGTTACTTGTTTACGGCGCATTCCGCAACCAACAATATTGTAATTAAAATATTATATAATAAAAAAATAAAAAATAAATTTAGTGTAGGTAATACCAATTTTAGTTTAAAATAGCGATATTATTGTAGCCAGTTGTAATTGGTAACTTTTAGATTTAGTCGCGTTATCATTCGTATTTTTTATATAAACAGTGCACTTTTTGTATAGATAGCGATTTATGCCTTTGATTTATGACAAAGAAAACAGTAGGTAAGTAGTTCATACGAGTTATGTTGAAGTTGGTACTTGTATATAATAGTCGTAATATATTTGCGACGATAGATCGAACATAAGTTTATTTGGTGGATATTATAAAAAGCAAATCATTTTATGCTTCGTAATGTTTCTATAAAGGTGATGAGTTGACTATAAACATCTTGTTGATTACTTTCACAGATGGTCATTGGACACTTAAGTTTTGCTTATGATCAACGCGGTGAGCAAAGTGGAATAGACAAAAATTACAATACAAATGGTGGTTGCTTTGAAAATAACCTAATTCGAATTGACAGCTCACGTCATATCGAGAAAATGGCGGGCGAAAAATCTCATAAAAAGTAATTTTGCCGCGCAAATTGTGAATTCGTTTCTGTAAAGGAAACGTTATAGTGAAGTGTCCTCAGCGATCGCTGTATTACGTAACAACATGAAAATTAAAGAGCGTTTTATTCGCACCGTATTCGTTGGGAAACGTATCTCATTATGTACGATGAAAATAAATTGGAACAGACTATTTGTCGAACACTTGGTTGCCGCTCCCGATCCGCTTCGATTCAATTTGCCCCAAATTTAATTGCAATTGAAATGGTTGAGTGAAACGAAAGCCGCTTGTGGAGATTATCCTTTGCGTATAACGATGAAAAAAGTTAGGTAATTAATTTTAAACAAGTGTGTTTATACCGCCAAAGTAGCTGAAAATGTTAGGATTATTTTATTTATTCATTATTAAAGCAAGTTTTAGATAGCGCGGGTGGCGATTATGGCTAATTAACGTCTAACATTTTGCATCTAAATATATTTTATACCTTAGATTAAAATGTTTTGCAGCTATCCAGATTTCGTGTGCTTGCACTTATTACTTGTATGTACCTGGATCACGCTATTGTCTTCACTTGCTTTTAAAAGTGCGAGATTCGACGACATGGATTAAATTTGGCTACAGATTTAACCATAAATACGTAAGAACGAAATTATATTTACATTAATAGTAAGTATAGATTGGATTAAACGCGTACGTGCATATTTAATACATAAAATTAGATAAATATCTGCAGTTATAAATAAATATGTGTGTCCGTAGAATCGGCTTTCAATCATAGAAATAATTTTTTAACGGCTTTATGTCTCAATTAATAATAATAATAATAATCTTTATTACCAGTTTTACAATTTTTTACATACAATGTGCTAAGTCAAACGTTATTCTTACAGATTGTAGGTTATCAATTGGCTTCAAATACAATTTTAATGGACGAAATTTCAGGGGCTGTTTCAGATTTGTTTCAAATTTTATTATTGCATAGCTTCAATGTCTTATAATTAAATTTTATCTAAACGTTATCCTAAGTTACAAAAGAGATAAGTAACCGCTATCTTTGCCACAAAAAACCGTTAATGAGATTGCCGTGAAAACCGTTGTAGCGTTTAACTTAAGTAGCCCCGAATAACATTTTCAGCGGAACGTGTATCTTTAGGGACTTTTAGGACTTTATTTAGAGGCACAAAAAGAAGATTCATATAAGAATTCAGCTCTTCGGGATTTCCCAAGCTTTACATTTTTGTCCTATTTATTTAACTCAAGGTAATTTACAAGAGTACATAGAAGTAAGAACATTAAATTAATTTATTATATTTGTTGTTACGTCTTAAGACATTAATGTAATATGTAGTTCAACTAATGATAAGAAATACCCAAAGGTACGAAGTAAAACATTCGGACAAGAGTCACATTTTACAAGAACCATCTGAACTTCGCACGTTAAGAACTAAACTTTTGCAACACATACGGTGGGTCCGTATGTGTTCTTTGTAGATAGTGAAGATTAATAGTAACGGTGCACTGAACATAAATATTAATAATTGTAAGTTCTAGTGTAGATACAAAAGTATATTCAAGTACACTTTATATAAAACGGGAGATATATTGCGTTGCTTGTTTTGCGAGAGAGTTACAAAGTTCAGAATCCACTTTCTGATGTTTAAACACTTGACTGACGAAATGTGATCGGGCTTCTACAGTAACAAATTACGTTGTGTAAGTCGTCGCCAAATCATCATGCAATAATTGTTAGATTGCACAGATGGCGTAGATACTTAAGTGGTCGCTTGGCCGCTACCACTGCGCCGAGTGTTGTTGTGGGTTCGAATCCCACACGTGACAAAAATTGTGTAATCCACAAATTGTTGTTTCGAGTCTGGGTGTTTTTTATGTTCGTTGGTTGAATGTTAGTAAAGGCCCCCGCAATACAGGAATTATTTCTAGTGCGAGAGTTATCTTTTCGAACATATAAACAAATATGTCAGAGTTTTAATGATCGGTGCCTCCTTGAATCCCAGATTTATGTAAGTTTGAGCTTATGTTGGTGATTGCGATGTACTGACTGTGATTCTCGAGTCAAATATGTCATTTTCTGTAAGGAATTTCTCAGTAACAACACGTATACTGGTAACATACACGAAAGACAGCAAAAACTCGCTTACTCTGGCTATGGCTGGCAAAAGTGGAAGTATTATACCTCTATCTCCCCTTTCAAAGATATACAGACATGAGTGTATGCTCCAGATATCATCACTTCAGTGTTATCGTAAAGAAACAATTGAACCGTCAAACCCACAGGTCAAACCCGTATCACATATTGACAATCGAAACTGCTCACTCACGAATAGATTTCTACGTGTTCATAATACGTCAATCATACCACTTATTTGTTTGACGTTAATGTTAAAAAAACTGTGAAGCATGGTGACTGGCTGTCATACATGACGAGGGTACCATAGAACATGTATATTGGGATAGCGAATCACTCAATCGCATAATACGTCAGTACGGTGCGGTGCGTTATGTCACCAACGAACATTGTGAAGAAGCTCCTATCTTTATCACACATGTCAAAGAGCAGAATGAGATTGTGAAATCGAATGTCAAACTGCGTTTTTAATACGCTTATAGAACATCATTTTCATTTTAAATTGAGAACCGAATTGTGGTGGAGTTTCGCAAATTTTAATATTGCGGTGACATTGCAAGCTATATTTGAATTATTTATTGAAATTTAAACAGTGTGTAAGAGACAAGTGTGCTCATATTCAATACATTAATTGCGGTGCAGTCATTATAATGGATATTTCATACGGGTGGATTACGGATGATTGCGGCTGGTTTGATAGGGATTGAGACTTATAGCGTGTCTCTGCATAATTGTGTCTCTTCTTTTATCAGTGTCTAAGAAAATAAATTGACAAATTTCTATATCGAATTGAAATAGCTTTTTCAGTTCATTACTAAATAAACTCAAACGCAAATTGAGGCAGAGAAACAATAACAAATCTTGTCTTTGCCATCTTGTTAGAAGACTAAAATAATACATTTTTTTATATTTATTATAAATAGATACGATACCCACAAAAATAGGAACTGTTCTTTCAAAATACTGTAAGCAACACAATGCAACGGATACCAAAAAAAAATAACACGTATTTCACATCCAGAATGGGGAGCGAAAAGGGAACGGCCGGAACTCTTTTCATACGATACATACACGCACACACCCCGTTTGAAAAGTACTCCAGTGAACTCCATTTCATATACCGCGAGTTCAATTTGATCGTGAAGATAGGTCATGGTATAAATAGTCTTAAATAAACCTGTAACGTATGCAGAACCATGCGTCAAGTGCTAAACCACTCTGACGTTTTCATCTTGCGGTTTTTCTTCCGTAATATTTTGTCGAAGGATGGGAGTTTCGTCGTATTCTTATACAAACATATTACAGAGGGAACCACATGATATGCCATAGTGCCATAACATATTATGCTTGTACTAAGTTAGCAAGCTAAAGTTATAACTTTTGATCACGCAAGTGTACACTTTCTATCTTGATAAGACTTATACTAGTAATAAAAAGGTAAAATTTCGAATTCAAACTATTTTATACGGATTTTACGAAAGATCATTTTTAAAATACTTCGTTTAAACTATTTCAAAAATCTATTTAAGTCTATTAAAAAGTATTCACAACACAACGGTTGCATTTTAGCTACCATGTGTAATTTTCACAGAACAGATATACTTCACTGTTCTGTGTTAATTACAATATGTAAGTTTCTCGTAAACGTAAAATAACATAAATGTTATAATTATAAAACACCTGAGAGAAACCACGCTCTAAACACTCTAAACCTTTACCAAAATTTACTTAAATACCGCCAAAGACTGGATTATGTATTTGTGCTCAACATTTTAAATATAGATAAAGGTATAAACTATACACTGTTCATTTTTAATGTATAACCGTATTATTCTGCCAACCATAGAATTGAGCTTAGCAGATAACAATAGACGCAACACCTGGTGGGATGTAGGTCTTATGTTATCACAATGTTATATTGCGTATACATTTCAGAAGGATTTATTTAATATGTTTTGTTTAAACTTGGATATCTTATTTTAAGCCACTAACAATGATACTCACTCAAAAACACCGCAAAGCGAAAACGTTTATACTTTAATTAGGGCAAACGTACATAGGAACAAAAAATCTCAAACAAGACACTGGTAATATGGACCAACACTGACGTGTTTACTCTGTACAGGTCTCGCGAACAAAGGCAGTTTCATCATGTGGGTGTACCGCAGTGACAAAAAACTTTACGCCGAGTGTTCACATCCCGAAGCAACACGAGTAACGAGAGACACTCAAGCACAATATAGGTAACATTATTTTTGACAACTTCTTTTTAATTTATTTGTCTTGACTCACTTCGCGTGGCTGCTTTTGAACTCACGTAAACGGCTATATCATGATGGTCTTGTGGCATAGGTTTGCGTGTAATCGTAAGGTCCCGGGTTTGATAACCGAGCAGTGTGAAGTGTTATCTTTTTTGGTCTTTTGTAGCTCATTTTTAGGCTCTGTGGGATCATCGGCACCTTTACCATAGGACCTCAAAATATAATGCAGTCTTGTTCTGGAATATATAGACTCTCTATGTAGCTATGTTCTATCGTATGATAAACGAATACTTAAATATAACGCACAATACACTCAAATAATAATTTATAATATAGTGTAAACATAATATTCAATTTTCTTGAACGCATGAATATTTTATTTTTACTTTTGATGAATAACAGTGATTTCTGGTGGGAAGCCTGTAAAGTAATCGATTGTCTTATTGTAACAAGATCCTTTGTTTGTATTATGTGGGCGAACACGCGACCAATCACAAAGTAAATAATGTAGACTGTCTGAATTATAAATAGCCAAAACCTTCCACATTCTTTTATGAATGATGAAAGGAAATTCTGCGGTTCAGATAAAAATATGTGCAACTTACCAACTTTATATTCATAACGTTTCTCTTATGGCTTATACGAGATAAGATGAGCTACAAAATAACATAGAAAATTGTCTGATATAAAATACTTAGCATTAACATACATAGTTACCGATATTAGCAACACAGATGTCTACAAAATCTATTGATGTAAAAGTTGTGCTCACAACAAAGTAGAGAGCTGACTCACCATTCTGTTCACTCATATAATATGCTTGCATTAACATTTAAAGCTATTGAGTTTGTAGATTTGTAATACAGTTAAAGGCTCGTGTAATGCTTGCCTAATTAACTACTCAACGTCGGCTCTGACAGCCCAAACATTTTTATCAAGCCCAAGTTTCCTGTTCACAGTTCAACTTCGCCCATTAACGTCACCGACATCTTATCAGCGTTCAGTCAAAATATGGGTAAGTTAATATTTTGATGCAAACTTCTCTTGAATATCGCTGTATCATCATTGAACGACCATCCTTACAAAGTTTCAATATCTTATAACTTTATTTCTATCAACAAAGTTTCAGTAAAGTGAATTTTCTGATTTAAAGGTTATCTGCTCGATCTGCACTTTCATTTGATAAGGAACTTACAGAACCTTGAGCAGTTGTTTATTTATAGCGGTTAATACAGTTTTTATATAAGTAGAATATATTTCAATTACTGCCGAGAGAGCGGCGCGCGGAGCAATAAGCCTCGTCTGCGTCGGCAGCTTTTTCAATGAGCTTGCTACCACAATACGATAAATTACCGGCCTAATTCGATCCGCTGGCCGTAATGTGGGTTCATCAAACATCTTGTTTGTGTGACATAAAGTACAATAGAGGGGCAGGCTCGACCCGCCCGTGGCATTAGCGTCGTCCCCGCAATTTTGCTCTACTTTGTCTCCATTGCTTGCTGTCTCCACGCGCTACGCGCTACGGTCACGGAACAAAAGAGAGATGAAAACGACACAGTCAGGTTTATTTTCAAGAAGGGCAATCGCCAGTGTCATTAGTTACTCGGTACCTACAATACAACAGACTAATAATGAACGAATTATTAGAAGTGAGCGAAGAAAATTTATTAAATTACTTATATATTATTGGTTGATATTCAAGAGAAAAATCTATTACAAGAATGTTCAATAAGGCTTTCATTAAATTACGTCGAGCTTTATGGTTCCGAGTTGTTTATTCGAAATAATTAAAAGGCTGCAAAAATTTTCTCGCTGATAATGCTAAAAGAAAAACGCAAACTTAACATTCAAGCCGTATGTTTATGAGTTTCCCTAGTTTTCAAAGGGAAAGATATTGCGCTCCGTGCTCGTATTTGAGGAACAAGAGTGTAATTCCCGGAGGTTTTGTCTTGCGGCAACACATCCTACAAATGAAAAGATGCCGACATTCAAAGCGAAACTGCTACATTTTTAAATTCTCGCAGTGGCCGGTCCGTTCGGTGCAAAACCTCGTGTGCTTCGCCCGCTAATGGACTTTTTAAACGTGTTTCGTTTCTTTCATTCGTACTTGCATTTACATTGGGAGCAGTAATGCTCACCGAGTATTCCGATCACGCCACGGTACTTACACAGTGTTGCGCAGCGCGTATATTCACTTACGATTAGTTTTAATTTCGCGCCCGGGACACTGAAGCTAGTCAGTGCCCGACTGAGTCGCTTTGTTCTCTTTTGAGATTTATAGTTAAAGTTTACTATAAAGCGACGTGTTTTAAAATACTATGTGCTTATTGCGTTTGTGAGACTTCAGCGGAAATGTTATTTGCCGTATTGATTGTTCTACACTGTATAAAAGGCGCACAATGCGATGAGCTGATTCAATTTGCTGCAGAGCTGACGTAATGGTATTGTATGGTAGGTAATTATTTAGTATCATTAACAAGCTCGCTCAAATAGATACAGTTGAAAAGCCTCTGTATATTCAAGAATGGTTGAGACACAGAGCAGTTTTCCACAACGAGCTCGTAAAGCTTTGAGGGGATGAGACATTGCGATTCATTCTCGCATTTAAAAGCAAGACTGTAATTTCACAGGCCTTTGTCTCGGGCCCGGGCGGGACGCCGGCTTGCAGGAAAATATGCGCATTCAAAATGGATTTTTATCGCTTTTCAAGTGGTAGGCTTTAGCTGTGTAGTCTGTTCAGAATACTTTAACGACCTATACAATGTTCCATTCCGGGCCATTCTTGTATGTACATATTGGTCTATTTAATTCATAAATCACCGTTTCAAAGGCTGAGTTAGTTATTAGTATCATCTACGATGAGCAGCTTGTTACATATACGTCTATTATATTCTTTTTTCGACTCATTGGTATCCACGAGTTACTTTTTCTTTACAAAATAAACCATATGCCATATACCACGTATTGCAAATAATTACCATACAAGCCATCGTCACTGTAAACAGACTAGTGATACAATGTTATATTTGAAGAAGGATGTACTCCTAATTGTACAAACGGCGCGCGTCCGATCAAATATCGCTAAAAGAAAAGCGTGCAGCGGGATTTGAATCTATGACTACCGTCAGCGCTTTATTAAGTAAACTTGTACCTCAGAATAGCACTGCCTCGTGGACGACGTTTTAATTTTAATTATAGCCTATGGTGCCTCTCGAACCTGATGACTTCGCTATTATCGAAATTCAATGTTAATCAGCTGAGTGCGCAGGGCACAAGACATAAACTTACAAAATAACAAACGCGACTTGACGCCGCACTGTGACGGTCATACCTCGAACCCCCATACCTCTAATCCCTTAGTTGTTAGCTTAGGACTTCTCACTTCCCTTTTACAATTTATGTAGATGTGTAAAGTACTTTAAACGAAACCTTGTAAGACAGGGACTTGTTCTGAATAATTACATTTGTGACGAGGGAGTTATTTACTTGTGTACCTGTGATATTCAAATGAGACGCGATTAAAAGTTTTCGCCAGCGCACAAACCTTTAACAGCGTTAATTGGGCGATTCTGAACATGACATGGTTGTGTATTATTTTACGTCACAAATACTTTATGCACCGTGTGGCCTTATTCAGATGGAGCGCATGACTGGGTCACTGTACTCTTGGAAAGTTCACAGTATTGATTTTATTGCGCACGCCCGAAAATATAAATGGAATCTGGTGCTGTACGGAAGTCGCCATTGATTTAATAGCCATGAATAGGAACAGCGCGGACACATATCTAAATACGCGCATCAAGTATTCACTCGATGTGCAATCTATCCTACGTACACAAGGGTAAACTGATCCAGAGGGTGTAATGTGCCTCGAATTAAATAAACTTAATAAAATACCCACGGTGTGTCAATTCAGCGTTGTTTGATGATTTAAATGTAATTAATTTACGATTCTGACCAACCGAATTCTAGTAATTAGTTGATTGCTATCGATTTTATTGAACACTACTCATTTTCACAGACTTCATCGAGTTACTTGAGAGGCAGAATGGATTCGAGTGTGAAACTTTGCTCAAGTGCAGACTCATTCGGTTGAGCGGCCGGTAAGTTAATCTCGTAACCATACACTTCGTAATATGCTAGTGATACTAAGATTTATTTAATAAGACCAGGAAGTTAATACTTTTGTCGCGTTACATTTACGAGGGAAAAGTCAAATAGACTAGTAACGTGAAATTGATGAAGATGTCGGATACTGCGCGGCGAGAAAGTTTGAACCTAATTCGGTGTGGTGTAGACCACAGAATATTGTGTAGCTCGGGTTCGTCGCGACATCCTTGTTACGTAATTATTAGACGCTCGACGACGTTGTGGGCCGACGACCCCGACTCGACTTTGACCCACTTCTTACTCTAATTTTCACGTCTCAACCCGTAGACAACTTTATCTACATCCCTATAGCTTGTAATAACTACCGCTAGCCACCGCAACTGCGCGCAGATTTATTAATATTCGGTAAGCGGTCCCGTTTAATATATAAATGTTGCCACATATAATCAATTTATATACCTATATTATGTTATCCCATGCCTCTGTGCACGTCGAGTTAATTTAAAATTGATCGTGCTACAACGTTCATCGACTGCCTACCCTGCACAAATATTTTCACAACAGCGGCCTCTACTAAAAGTTATCCAATGTAATGTTTTCATTCCATTACCTATGATTCGAGAGGTTTTCCGAAAGGCCTGAATAAAACAACATTATGTGGCCAAGGGGAAGGTTCTATGTTCATATTTTCTTGTGGAACGGTAAGTACACAGTGTGTTTTAACTACGTAGACACTAAATATTTGAGTTTAATTTATTTGTAGCACTTATCTTTTCCCCTGCGAAAACGTGATACATTATGCATATACCGCAAATTTCTTTTTCATTTTTAATAAAGTACCTAATTATTGTAAGAACTCTTAAATATTCACGTTATTTTGTCTGTATTGATAATTGTTTGGGTTAATCCTACATAAGAAGAGCGTCGGCTATACAAAACGCTTTCAAAGAATATGTTAAAACGAATTTCCCTCGCAATACAATTTACAAAATAAACTTGTGCACAATGAAATGTAAGAGAAATAAACAAGCAACTTGTACTTAGCTACTTAGTTGGTGTTAAGCAGGGATTTCCTATAGCTCCTCATTCGTCCGAATAAAATCACAATAAAAGTTTGTTGATAAGTTGAGCGACTGAGGCGTCGCCTTCAAACTTTGTCATATCCGAATGTTCGACGGTGCAAACTTTTCGTTATTTACATATTATTATTCCCACTTACAACAGCCTATTAAAAGTAAATAAAGGTTTCCATTTGTGAATGAAAATACGCGCTACAAGCCTGGTTTTGAATAACTTTATTTGTAAAGTGTAAGTTAGGTAGTAAAATATATGTTTGTTAAAAATAAGAAATAAATAATACTAGCGGCCGCGTAGTGGTCAAAATTCGACCATAATTGATTTAAATTTAAGTTTGATCGTTATTAAGGTTTTATTGTCTAACTTTTCATTTAGATTTCGCCAAGGCTATACAGGTTAAATTAACCTATCTTTTTCAAACAATATTTACTTGACTATACTCTTTCATTGACGATGTTCCTAAGTTTGCTACTTTGTATTTTTTTTTTATTACATATATATAAGGTACAGGTAACCATAGTTACAAAGAATTGTACGACGTCAGACGAGCAACGCCGAAATACCTACTACGAACGCGATTCGAATGCGTGTGTCAAATGCATGGTTGCGTGCGTGTAGTATTTTTTCATTAATTTAATGTATTTCTAATGCATATTTTATAAAAATATTAGGATTCGCCACTCCTTCTCCATGTGCACTTTAACTGTGCCGAATTTCATACGCCACCGTCCGCGCAATTTTCGTAAAAAGGGGTAAAAAAGTTTTTGCTTCACGTATTAATATATAGATAAGATAAAAATCAACGCTTCTTGCCTTTTATAAATTAAATTTGCAAGCACGGAATAGAAAATACTTCGTGAAAATAATCAACCACGACCAACTGTACAAGTAATTAAAGTAAGAAAGAAATAATAATAATAATAATAAAAATGTAAGTATGTAATAATGTAAACCCCTCTGGGACAGTCGTTATCTCATTATGAGACTAACGCGATATCGGAGGGCACAGTATACTAGCTTTAAAACTATCACCTTCGCCTTGTGATATAAACAAAAAATGTATCACCAGGTTAAATTAAAGCGCACAAACCGCAGGGCAGCTTGTGGCGGGCTGAATGTGAGTGGCGACACTGCGGTCCTGAATGCCTCAGAGAGTTGGTTAGGGCCTCGTTCCCGGCTTGCCGTTACTGGTTGGCCGGGGTGGAACTTCAAGAGCGCCCGCAGGACTCTCAACTCTGGCTTGCCTTGGTCGGCCGGCCAGAGGGAGGCCGCTAGAGCTATATGCTTGGGGGTGGAAGTGTCATTTTCAAGGGCATAACTACGGGGAAACCCGCTCTGGGTCTCCGTTGTCACGAGACCCGTGATGGTGAAACCGGCGCCGCACCGCTCGACACCCCTAGCAACTTGCACCGGTGTTGCCCTCTGCTGCCGGCTTGTATGCCTATAGTGGCTTATCAGGGGGCCCATCTAGTGAGTTGGCGAGTCACCGTCTGCCCATTGCATTGATGCTATTAGAGTATTCAGGGCAGACGCCGTTTTTCATCCATAGTTAGCAATATACCGGTCCACCAAACACCCATACCTATAGCCCATATATTAGAATCCATACCTAGCAATAGTCCTACGCCTGCTGCGGCTAGTGCTGCTGTAGGTGTTCCATAACACCTTTGATTAAAACTCTCGAAGGGCCTCTTCACGTTGGACCCATGTCTCCGTGTAAGCCTCCCAAAGGGCCAGGTATTTTCTAATATAATATGTTAGAAAGTACCTGTGATAAGAGAAACATAATAATAATATTTTACCACATACACACAACACTATCTAGCCCAAACTAAGCAGAGCTTGTACTATGGGTACTAGACAATGGATAAACATACATATATACTTCTTTTTTTGTAAATATAAGTATAATTAGATTTGCTCCACTGCTAGATATAATTCCTATCCCTCGATGTGCCAATACTCTAAACACAATTATTGCTGCTTCTATAATATAACATAAACACTCAATGAATATTACACGTTCCCACAAAATATATGTATTAAAAGGAGTCTTTCATAATTACAATTTAAAAATACAAAATCGTTTGAAATTTAATTCACTTCCGAAAATGCTGGATGAAAAATTAAGTTGTTCGACTTTAAATATTTATATTGACCATACGTTGGTGGATACGATTCGAATTGATATTTGCGTATGATAAAAATTCACGATCAATGCCAATAACATCAAGTACTGCCGCCTCTGATAAATACTTTATTAAAGTGGAATTTAAAATTGCATCGCGGCGGCGAGACCCGAAATCGATTACAGGTTGGCTATCAAACAGATTGCCTCGTCATTCCAATCTAAAATTGTCGGAATGCATTGAAATTGCGGTATTATTTACGATCCGATACCTCTGTTATATCTACTTGAATTAATTTATAGTGGCGTAAGGTTATTTACAGTCGCGATTACAACAGAAATTACAGCACAATTTATTACGAGTTTTCTAAGGCATTTGAATTTAAAGAAGAACTGACTACCGCAAATCATTTGAGGGATTGGTATCCAGCTATACCTAACTATGAAATGTGGGCATTCAACATTAAACAGGGCAGACCTAATATTCAGCCGAGATAGGCAGTGTAACAACAAAGTAAGAAAAATATTATTTTCTCTGCGTCATCAATGTCTGATAATTATAACAAGTGAGAAACGGCAATGAATTGCCGTAAATCATGGAGTTCGAAAAAAATTGTATCTGAGATTAAAGGTCATAGTCATTTCGGGGTATATCGACTATGCTGAGTCAAATAGCGTTGACCGCTAGTCTCTAGCTCTTACGGTTCTTGAGTTGAAAGTTGTATAACAGACAGACGGACAAAGCTGTTGTACAAGAGTATTTTCGGATACTAAAATGCTATATCAGCTATGGATAGCGCTGAAAGTGATAATCACCATTATTAAATCAAGGTCGGTGCCCTTTACTCTTTGCAGCTCTTGCTAAAGAAGGGTTCGCCAGGTAGATGTGATTTTATTTTAAGCCTCGAAATGTGTTTGTTCTTTACACGGGTTATTGATTTTAAAAACATATAAGTAGTGTTTACTCGATTCTATGTAAAATATTTTGTGCATTAAAGTATTTTTAGAGCATTTACTTAATATTGTCTTATGTTTACGCGAATGTTATACATTGAAATTAAACACTTTATACGGATCTTGTCGCGTTGTTTATTTTACTTTATAACACTGTTATTACATAATTTTGAAAACTCTAACACTACTATTATTGAACTTTACTACTATTTAAGCTATATACTTTTTAATTAAAACTATTTATATTTAAGTTTACACTTTGCCCCGACGTTTCGGTTGCTTTACAGCAGCCATGTTCACGGGGAGACTAACATGGTAGTTGTCCCAACGTTCTGAAGTGTACTTAGTTATTTCAAACGCTATCGCTACACTTCAGAACGTTGGGACAACTACCATCTTAGTCTCACCGTGAACATGGCTGCTGTAAAGCAACCGAAACGTCGGGGCAAAGTGTAAACTTAAATATAAATAGTTTTAATTAAAAAGTTTATGGCTTAAATAGTAGTAAAGTTCAATAATAGTAGTGTTAGAGCATTTACTTATATAACATATTAGTTTCTCCCGAGAACAATATTTTTTTCTGCATGTATGATATCCTATGTCCTTTTCTGTACCCCTGACAACGTGTATGCGAAATTTCATAATGGTGGTCGAGTAGTTAAGGTTTGAAAGCGTAACAAACAAACAAACACACATTCGCATTTATAATATTAATTATTATAAAATAAATTTGTGAATTTCGTTGCTAATTAAATTTTTCCATTAAGAAACTCTCATTAGATCTTTGCCTGGAAATCAAAGTAGGGAATTGACCATCAACCATAAATACAAACATTGGCACATGTACGAGCAAACCCGTACAATCATAATAGTATGTAATTTATGCTGACTTGAACTATACGCGTGATGTCGTAATTAATTAGTTTTGTTAGCACATTGTACATTCAATAATTAGTAGCAATAAATCAGTCATACAAATCGGTTGTCTACTCATTCTATCAGTATCATACTATCATTCTAGCAATTGTTGAAGTGTTGCGGACTTATAATCCCAACATTTTCTGGTCCTTCGAGCCGGATTTTACAAAACCTAATTGGGCGTATTTAGAACATATTCAACTTGCGGATCCCGAATTCAACATTAGTCGGCCTATTGATATTTTATTCGGGGTGGATATATATTCACACATTATTTTAGAAGGTATGTGTAGGCTGGATAAAACAATACCAATTGCTCAGCAGACCAAGCTTGGCTGGATATTGTGCGGCAACGTAACTCCTTTACAATGCAACATAGTACAGGTTGACATTGAACAGTTACAAAGATTTTGGGAGGCTGAAGAAATAGCCACAACCCCCTCTCTATCATCAGAAGATCAGAAATGTATACAATTTTATCGAGATACCACTACAAGGATGTTGGACGGACGTTATAACGTTAAGCTGCCGCTCATACCCAATTTCGAAGAACGATTAGGAAAATCAAAAGGAAGAGCTATAGCACAATTTGGTCATTTGGAACGTAAATTTATAAAACACGAAAATATTGCAATTCAATACAAGGCGTTCATTCACGAGTACTTAGCGTTAGGTCACATGAAACCGAGCATTAGTAACCAGAAACTCGAGTGTTTTCTGCCTCATCATTGCATTTTGCGTGAAGGGTCAACAACAACATCATTGAGAGTGGTCTTTAACGCATCATCAAAAACATCTAGTGGTCGGAGTTTGAATGACCTTATGTACAAGGGCCCAAACTTACAACAAGATCTGCAGTCATTGATATTGAAATGGAGGCTATATGAATTTGCTTTTACTGCGGACATCGAGAAGATGTACCGTCAGATAATGGTAAACGAAGAACATCAACATCTCCAAAAAATTGTTTGGCGCGATAACCCTTCAGATAATTTACAGGAGTATCAACTGACCACTTTAAGTTTTGGAACGAGACCAGCACCTTTTATTGCGATGATGACACTAAAACAGCTGGCCAATGACGAGCGAGAGAGATATACAGAGGCAGCCAAAGTACTCGAGGGGTCATTTTACATGGATGACCTTTTATATTCGACCCATAATTTGGAACAAGCGCGACAGTTACAATCAGATATAACAGCTTTACTCAAATCAGGGGGATTTAATTAACGAAAATGGGTATCAAATAACTCGCAATTATTGTACGATCAAATGTTACACAAACAAGATAGCAAGAGCATAAAAAATCTAGATTCGACAAAAACATTAGGTCTCTATTGGAATCCTATTCAAGATACTTTTTCATTTGATTGTAAATTTGACATAACTCTTGATAAAGCTACGAAACGTTCAGTGTTATCAGATATTTCCAAATTTTTTGACCCGTTGGGATGGCTTACACCCGTCACAATTAAACTGAAAATCTTATTCCAACGGATTTGGAATAGTAACATACAGTGGGACGATCAATTACCAGAGGATATTTTTAATGAATGGGCTAAGATCAAATCGGACATCTGCGAACTACATCAGATACAAATACCTAGATGGATTGGTATCAAGCCAGGAGTGAGAGTCGAAATTCACGGGTTTTGTGATTCTTCTTGAAATCATTCGCCTGTGTGGTATATTGCAAAGTTTATTATGAACAACCCCGTATTATTTTAGTAGCAGCAAAATCGAGAATCGTACCGACTAGTAAACAGTTATCATTACCACGGTTAGAGCTCTGCGGCGCTCTAATCTTATCAAAACTCATGGACAAAATAAAGCAATGTCTATCAGATTGTGAGATCAGTATTCATGGCTGGACAGACTCGACTGCAGTCTTAGGGTGGCTGCAAGGAGATCCATCACGTTGGACAACATTTGTCGCCAACAGAACGCGACTAATCACGGATATAATGCCTGCTACTTGTTGGCATTATGTTAAGTCCTCTGAGAACCCAGCGGACTGTGCAAGTAGGGGAATAACGATATCTCAGCTGGATAAACACCCTCTATGGTGGCAAGGGCCATCATGGCTAATGACGTATAAGCCTGATGATACAGTCAATCGAGAATTATTTACAACATCAGAAGAGTTGAAGATACTGAAGCAAACCCATACTGTTATCAAATTTGATCCCGATTCAAGCATTATTAACAATTTATTAAACAAGTATAGTTCATTCAATAAAGTTATGGTAGCGTGGATTTATAGGTTTTTAACGAGCAAGCACAGTAAAAAAGGAGCATATCTCACATTAGAGGAGATAAGAAAAGCAAAATCAATTATCATAAAACATATCCAAGAACAAGAATTCGCCGAGGAGATAAAATGTCTCAAAGAGAAAGGAAAATTGAACACTAGCAGCAAAATTCTTAATTTGAATCCCTACCTAGACAGCTGTGGTTTACTCCGTGTCGGGGGAAGGTTGAAGCATGCACATATCAACATAGACATGAGGCATCCCATAATTATACCGCACAGAGGTCGTTTAACAACTTTGATTATTGATCAGGCCCACAAGCTCACGTTCCATGGGGGAGCCCGAATAACACTAGCATTTATTAGACAAAAATATTGGATTGTAGGAGGAAATAACGCCATCAAGAAACAGATACGTTTATGTGTTAAGTGCAGAAGATTGAGCCCCACTAAGCATAATCAAATCATGGGTCATTTACCCGAAGCGCGAAGCAACTATTCACGTCCGTTTGATAATACCGGGGTGGATTTCACAGGGTTTATATTGTTAAAGGCGAACAAGGGCCGCGGCATTAAGACTGTAAAAGGATATGTGGCAGTTTTTGTGTGTATGGCTACAAAAGCTGTACACCTAGAAGTGGTATCAGATTTAAGCACGTCGGCGTTCATAGCAGCATTAAGAAGAATGGCCGCTCGCAGAGGCACACCATCACACATATATAGCGACAACGGAAGGAATTTCGTCGGCGCCAACAAACAGTTACAGCAGCAGTATCAGGAATTGCAGCAAATATTCAATACAGACTTTTTTGCAGAGATAGCGGAATTAGAAATAAACTGGCATTTTAATGCACCGATCTGGCCGTCTGCTGGCGGACTTTGGGAGTCAGCTGTAAAAAGTTTTAAGTTTCATTTTAAAAGAGTAATCGGCGAACAACATCTAACATATGAAGAGATGTCCACGGTTTTAGCACAAATTGAAGCCATTCTCAATTCCAGACCCTTATGTCCTATCACAGAAGACCCCGAAGATCTAAATTACTTAACGCCCTCACACTTTTTAACTGGTGGACCAACACTCACTTTAATTGAGACCGAGACAGATTTGAGAACCAGATGGCAATTGACGCAGAAAGTCGTTAGAGATATATGGAAAAGATGGCGCTCAGAATATCTTACGCAGTTAACAACACGCAGCAAGTGGAGACAACCTCAGGAGAATATTAAACTAGACGACGTAGTTTTACTGCATGATGACAACTTGCCGCCCGGAAGGTGGGCAATGGGCAGAGTTATTGACCTGCACCCGGGAGCTGACGGATACGTCCGAGTTGTCAGTCTGCGAACGAAGAGCGGTGTCTTAAAGCGACCCATAACAAAAATATCAACACTTCCAGTAAATCAAGAAACATCTGAAACGACCGAGGCTAACCAAAAAAGCAAGGAACATACAGAATCGGCAAAACGTCGAAAATTTACCAAACTAGCAAGTTATAACATTATATCATTGTTTATATCGCTATTACTTTTTATGACATTCATATCAGGTGCAGAAAGTACATTTCACGTCACAAAATTCGGACAGAATCAAACTTTGTATTTCGATAAATTATCAGATATGCACGTAATAAGGGACGAATGGAAACTTATTATTTATTACGATATGCAACCTTACTGGGAAGGCATAAAGGCGCTTAGAAAGTACACAAATTCATTGGAACAAACATGTATAACGATGCGTAATATTATGAGCTGTGACATCATATTACTTCAGTTACGTCAAGGGTTTACTGAACTTGAATATTATAATCAGTTGTTACTCGGTCAGCAATCAGAAAAGCAAAACACGAGACAGCGACGCGGTGTCATTGACGGTGTCGGATATCTGGCTAACGCTATGTTCGGAGTACTCGACGCGCGATTCGCTGAACAGTATCAAAAAGACATCACGTTACTACGAGACAATCAAAGGCATATTACATCATACTGGCAAAACCAGACCTCCATAATAGAAGCAGAATATAATTTGTTAAAACGAACAGAGGAAACCATGAACAAACAACATAAAATGATTACTCAACATATATTTTCTATAGAAAAATCGTTAAACAATCTAAAATCTGTTACCGAAACCATGTCCTTGGTTAACGAAATCACAGTAGGTGCTATAGTGGGAAGTAATATGCTTACTTATTTAAAGACTATGCAGAGCGCGTTATTGGATACAGTCACTGACATATATCATGGCCAATTCAACCCGCATCTCTTGACCCCTTCACAGTTGCAGGAACAACTTAGTACGATAGCTACTTTGCTCCCAAAAGACGTTTCGTTACCGACACAAAATTTACATACTGGCATTACAAAAATATACAAACTTCTGAAAGTGAAGGCCAGGTTGTTAGAGCAATATTTAATTTTTGAAATAAAGCTTCCGCTTATTGGGCGAGATTCTTTTGAAATGTTCCACATACTTCCTATACCACAGGTTCGAGGGAACGATATGGTAAACATAGTGCCGATATCAGAGTTCGTCGCGATAAACCTAGAAAAAGATGCATATATCACTCTATCAGAAACAGCAGTAAGGTCTTGTCTAATATCTGATGTGTACCTATGTCATATCCAGAAACCAATATATTATTTGAAAGGAGATAAAGAATTTTGTCAAACTAGAGAATCGGAATGCATTACAACTATTTCTTCGTGTAAAAACAGCTGGTTGGAGGGCAACAACCTTAACTATTATATTTACTTTTGTTGCGACCAGTGCCCGATGCGAGTAATATGCGACGATCAAGTTACTGCCTATCAGTTAACAGGTGCTGGCATAATAGTTATGGATAATGGCTGTATTATGAAATCAGAACTCTTTACTGTGATCGCACATAAAGCTTCGACGACTGAATTAAGCATAAAACCAAATATTTATGCCCCCTTAATTCCACCCATCAATCATATCATAAATATTTCGATTCCTGACACGATTCCACTAAATATTGCGGACACAGAAAGCAGAAAGGATCTAAATGACATTGGTGAAAGAATAAAAGTCATGAAGGATAATGCAGGTCTCATATCAGAAAACATTTCCATTCACGATATTCATCATTACTCCATAATCTACATACTCATCGGATTTGCGAGCATAGCAGGATTGGCATATGCTTGGCGACGTCTCCGTGTTCGACGAGTGATCGCGGTGTCTGGCCCGGGAGAGCAGGCTCAGAATGCGCCTACACCCAGTTCGAGTTGTAGTGAAAACGCGCAGTGTAATAGTAGTGTTAGAGAAAAAGCGCAGTCTACTAGTGTTAGTGAAAAAGTGGTATATCATAGTGAGTGCGAATCCAGTGATAATAAAAATCAGTGCCGTAGTGTAAACATAATAAGTGCACGAGTAATCGATAAAGCGACGTCACCCATACTTAGCCGATAGACAGCGTTAATAAACTGATGACTATCAAATGTATCAACTTCATTCGGACTTACTTATTATGAATCAATCATTGTGTTTCATTATTAGTATGTAACATTAATCTTTTATTTCGTATCTTTGATTTCAAACTTTACTCATATTTTATATCCTTGTTTACATTTTAACTGATTGTTTATATTCTATGTTTTAAATGTTTATCTAGCTATCACTAACTATAAATCATAATTGGTTTTTATTGCATTTTTGTATACATATTTACTGGGACTCATCTGTGCCCGGGAGCATGTACGAGCAAACCCGTACAATCATAATAGTATGTAATTTATGCTGACTTGAACTATACGCGTGATGTCGTAATTAATTAGTTTTGTTAGCACATTGTACATTCAATAATTAGTAGCAATAAATCAGTCATACAAATCGGTTGTCTACTCATTCTATCAGTATCATACTATCATTCTAGCAATTGTTGAAGTGTTGCGGACTTATAATCCCAACAGCACATGTTTGGTACCCAGGAGGCCCGCCATCATCTTCTGTACATTTAACAAATCAATAAAATGTATTTACTATATTATAAAGACGTACCTTACTAGTAGATATTATATCTTTCTAACTGAGTTTATCGGTTTGTCTTTTTATTTCACTGAAATGAGTAACAAATCGGCATGATTTGTTGTAAAAATAGTTAATGGCATAAGGAGTAACATAAGCTACATTTTGTACGTAATTATACGATTTTATAAATTTATCTCATAATATTAGTTGCAACAGTTTTTTAACGTGTCAGTAAAAACCTTTATTTCTTTTAAGGGTTATCAAGGATGTGTGTGTTAGGTCCATAGAAAGTAATTAAGAGCGTCCGTACATTTTTCTCCACGTTTTCCACATCCGTACCTATGTATGTATGTAGGTAAGCAATTAGTAGAGGTTTTGCAGTAAAAGGCGAACTCGAGGAAAATAATTTCAGTTCGTTATTCAGTCCCCTGTGGGTGTAATTGGTAGGCTCTTGTGTCCCTCCCCGGCACGGCTGCGATGTGGTTGTACATCAAACAAAACGGTCCAAATTACGGCCTTTTAATTTTCGACAATTAATAAATTGAATAGCTTTCTTTGTACTAAAAGCCGCCGGGACGTCGCCAGTCGACAGATACAATTTATATTGTTCTCGACGTGTGTTTGCCATTGTTCGCTCACTTCCAGCCCTCCGATATTAAATGTACCTTCATGTTGTCTCGCTTTTGGCAATATACGCTTGATCTGAACATCGATTTTAACTGGCTACGTGGACTTAACAAACAGATGAATTCACTTAACAGCAATAAATAAGATTTGGCTATTAAACAAGAAACGTTAAGTGAGCTAAAAGGTTTTACTCAAATGGGTCCCAGTGGGTTATAATCATAAACTTGATCTAAGCACTCGTTGAGATGAAACAGCGATTTAAGCAGTGGGATGTTTATTATATTAATTAATGTAATGTATCTAAAATTGTACATAAAGTACCTTTACACAGATTTTATTATTGTGGTTTTATGGTTCGGTCTATATTCCAAATGAAGTATTTATTTTATTCGTAGTGGTTAGCGTAACCGACTGCCACGCTTGAGGTCGCGGGTTCGAGTCCCGCACAAGTCAAACATTTGTGTGTATAAACATGGATATTTGTCTTGGTCTGTGTATTTCTATGTATATATTTACAAAAAAAGTATATATGTATATTTATCCATTGTCTAGTACCCATATTACAAGCTTTGCTTAGTTTGAGCTAGATGGCGTGTTTATGTGATAGATTATTATTATTATTTAATTTATAACTTGGGTTATGGCAACGAATCTTAGCTTAGAGTAATATAATATTAAAAGTAATGCAAAATTATATTTTCCTTGGTTTCTCAATGCTATATAAGTGACAGAACAGTATGATAGCAGCTAAATTACATCAAAACTGGTTTGAACTGTCAACGCCAGGCATAATTGAAAACTTCTTGTGTCTGTCCGCGGGTGTGCCGCTGCGACTCTATAATAATATGACATAACTGGTTAAGTACTTTAAACAAGAATAAGTAAATATTGGACATTAATTAGTTATTCTATTATGAAATGATTAGTTACCTAAAACGTTTATGTGACATAATTATCAACGCAACGTACCTATATTTACGTGTCGCGGTATGCGCGAGTGGGTGTATGAAGCACGTAACATAAATTTATCTGAAAACGTTTCACTTTAACAATTAACATGTGGATAACGTGAACAGACCATTTGTCTTACTTATCAACAAACTTGTATAAAAATCAATTAGGTAGTTATTGCTTTCAGACTTTATTCGTCTATACTAATATTATAAAGAGGAAAGATTTTATTTTATGTTTGTATTTTTGTTTATGTGTAACGGTTTAACTCAAAAACTAGTCAACTGATTTATAAAATTCTTTACCTTTAGAAAACTATATGCTCAGCGAGTAACACAGGCTATATTTCATTTAACAAAGTACCGTTACTAACATAACCTAACCTACTTTTAGGCGAGTGAAGCCGAGACCAAAAGCTAGTTCTCTAATAAAAAGAACGACAATACATAGATATTGGTCTCTATGTATTGTCTCTAGCTGTCAGTACTTAATCAGACAAGTAAGAAAAATAATTATTTTGATTTACCATAAACTAAGCTACTATATGTATTATCTTCTAGCCACTTCAAAGTAAATTACTGTTACGTGATATAACAATTTCTACTTAAAATAGTTATGGCAAACTGAAACATACTTTTGTTGCAGGCACAATCACTCTATCGAGTTGCACAGCACTAAATTCGTCGGTGCCAAGTTGGCATGTGATGTGCTAAACTTCGTCGGCCCTGACGTCCGACAACACAACGGTACGTACCCAAAACTTATTAGTTTTAATTAACTTAAGACATGTTACATTAAGATTGGAATTGTTTTCTTCATTCATTTGAGTCGGTGAGAGGGTTACATATTTGATGTAGCATATTTCGGTGCCATTATTTTCATATAAGCTAATGTGATTAGTAGATTACGTCATAAGAAAGAATAGCCAAGTAAATCTTTATCTTATATTGTAATTCACTTATTATATTTAAAACCTATGTACGATGACGAGATGACCAGGTCTCGGGGCTACTGAGAATGCTATTAATATTCCGCTTAATACTGCGCTCTCATGATTATAGGAAGCATCACAGAGGCCATCTCTAGAGCAAACACAAAATCAAACTTCTTTTTACGTATTTTATCAGGATTTCATTTATTGTTTACTTATCACAACGTATTGGTCATATTTGAGTAACCCTGGTCATAGGATACACATACTTGCCGGTATTGAGAAGTACTATACAATAAAATACGCACTGTTTGGAAACTGTGCCACAACTGACTATGGCTGTAGATATTAAATAAATATATATTAGTCTCACACGATGACCAATTACGGATAAGCAGGCTTTACCCTCCTTTGCAAACATCAGGACAGCAATAGCTTTTTATATTTAGGAGCGTTTACGCTATATGGTGTGTTCTGAGTGGCAACGATTCAAATAAGTATCTTATTTAGAGGTTTTTAATAGTATAATTAGGTTAATCCTGTCCAATTTGCAAGACATCTCGAATTTTGAATGTAAGTTTAGCGAATTCGTCTTTTTATCTGGCGAGCTATCCAGCGTCCTGAACTTTTAAGCTTTATGAGAACTTGTGCCCGAGCTGTCCTTTTCAAACTATTGTTCATCGAGACACCTTTCAACAAGGGTTTTAAATAACTATGAACCATGTTCTATCAGGTGACCCAAATGCCTTTCCTGCTTAGACTGCATACTGTATTTCTTAAAGCGACTGCTTTACAACAATGCTGTACAGTGTAACTAAAAGGAATGAATATTAGTTAAATTCATAACACTTCAGAATTCATAATGTAAATCTAATCAGCACAAATTTATGTTAATTCATATATAATTTTTAATTTACATTTTATGCTAGTTTTGATGTTCCATGGATATTTGCTATAAAATATAGATATTTTACTAATATACATACATGTATTCAGGCCAAAGCAATAGGCAGAGACTACGAATGACCTCTGGCTCTGACATGTGATACCTCACATGACGATGACGCAACGTCACTGCGCTCACTTTACACTGCAATAGTCAAAAGTCAAAGACAAAAATAATTTATTAATTAAGGTTACAAAGTAACCCTTATGAACGTCAAAAGGGTTAGTGAGTTTATTACATTTACTAAATTTACTTTGATGTTAGTAAAGTCAAATGACAATCTCTTTTTAATTTTAAATTAAATAATCATAGCGTATGAAACAATACCCACAACAAATGTATTTATATTTTTCCATATACTTAAATCAGTATTCGTAGTTACGAGAACACTGCAAAGCTCTCCGTGACGATGATTACATCGCAAGATAAGTACGACTGATCCTTTACCTAACATTGCAGCTACATCACACTGTAACGGAGATGAATGCTTAAAAACACTTGTACGTTATGTATAGCACATAAAACGTAGATGATATACATACATAATATAAAAAGCAAACACGAGGTCGCGTGAGTTAAAGGTATCTACACACAAAGAAGTTATTTACTTTTACGAGATCTGTTTTAATGTTTCTGTGGAACACTTTTCTTGAATCATATTCGCTTTCATATCTGATGCCCCTCTGTTATTTATACGAATAATAAAAGGCGTATGTTTATATATAACACTACACATATATAATTGCTTTCTCTGAGTGTTTCGTTACTTATTGTGTGATGTCTATACACGATGTTTACTACACGATTTTTATGTTTACGCATTTGGGGTAGATAAAATATCTTAAACATTGCATGTTATTCATTTCTGTTGTTTATTATTGTAATCTATGTTTAAAAGTGATTTAAATATAGAACAGGCAATTGCCTGTTCTATATTTACCACTTACCTTTATGAATTCACAAAGGTTGTATGTTTCCATAAACTACGAAAACCGCTTACCAACGTTTTTAGACGAACGTGCGCTTGTTGCCAATATAGGGCCTTATGAAGTAAGTAACATCATTTCATAGATACGTACATAGACTTACACCTAATACGTGGGGCGAAGGGGTATTTTATCCAGGTTTCGCTCGATATGTTTCTATCACCATGTAATTGAAGCCTATTGTCGTCATACCGCAAAATCCAGACTCCTTGCTGATACTAAAAATTTTATAACAGTGAAATTCAATAACCCTTGTAGAAATCCTATCCGCTCGATATCGATCCCAAATACAATATTGTTACGGAACCAAATACACCGCTAGTTGCTTTCTTGTAGGTAAATTATAAAATAATAACCTCGGCAATATTGTCAAATAAAACCATCAAAACATTTTCAGAAATCTTAAACACATACAGTTGATAGAGAGGGATTTTTTAGCTAAGTCTGTGAAAAGTATTTTGTAGGTATCAAAGCCTGAATATAACTTCGCACTTATAATCGTCGATGCCACTACTTACCCAATAAACTAAACATTGACTTTTCTAACAACTAAAGTAAAACATTATAATATCTTCTATACCTACAGCTAAAATAATTAAAAAAGCCTATAATTTATAATTATATCGTGACCATACTTTAACCATCCGGAAAATTCGTGTTTAATCTGACATTAAAGTCAGTGTTATATCGTAGCAATAAGTGAACCGAGATTATTTTAATAAAAACCGTTAGAGGCGACTTTTATGACGTGCTATAAAACCAACATAAATCCCTATGCAATAAAATTCAATTTAAGAACAACGTATTAACGAAGGGAGGGTAGAAGAAACTACGATATAAACCTTTTGTTTAGAAGCGCAATATTCTATGGACACTGAAAATCTACTGATTCGATCAATCAGACTGCCACCTGTGTAAAAATGATTGTCTGTTGCCAATAGTTGTTTCTCTGTATGTTTGTAATGTAGGTAGCCTACCATTCCTATGGTGGTGATAAATATTCTTAGTGGTGCGAGCGCTTATTTAGAAATGTCTCATATTTTGCATCATCTTGCATTTTGACAACAAAAAGCTAAAATTGAAAGCAACGTATGTCGAATATTAATTATATATAAAAAAGATTTCTATAGCATTTTAATGATAAATAGGCGTACGGTTCGTTTGATGCTAACTGGTTATTAGAGGCACGTGTAATCTAGTCCGTATTCGACCATTACAAAAAGTATTTTATTCGTAATTATTGTGAAATTTGGGCGATTGACGTTTTGGCCTGGTAAAAACGGCCATAAGTTGACCGGTTCGGCGAAATACAATAATTATTATGAATCATGCAATAGTGTTGCCTGCGTTCCCTAAATTAACACAATTAATGGATTCAAAATAACATATCGAAAAAGAACGAATAAAGTGTAAATTCTAAAAATAAATTATATGCTGGAAAATTTGCTGCGCTATATATGTATGTAGGTATGTTGGTTGTAAACCAATATAGTGGCGCTATTGTATTTGGCGTATTTAATATTTATACTTTTAAAACGAATATGTACCTACTCAAATGTAGGTACGCACTACGCCATAGGGAAAGGCTTAAACTGCCCACCTCACGTTTAAAACAACACACAGACAGCACATATGTGATGTCTATAAAAATTTATAATAAACTGTCGGATGAAATTAAAAACGAACCTAAATTTAACCCATTTATAAATAAATTAAAAACACTACTATTAAACAAATGTTATTACAATTTAAATGATTACTTGACTGACAAATTACAATAATATAAATAATAATAATACCTGCAAAAATAATAATAAAATCACTGACATAACTGACAAATTACATTAATATTAGCAATATAAATAAAGATAAACATATAATTATTGACATAACTCGCAAATTATATTAATATAATAAAAGTATCTTTAAAAATAGTATTAAAACTACAAACATAACCAATAAGTTCCAGACATATTATATACATCATCATCAAATTATGTAATATCAATATATAAAATTAATATTATATCCACTATACCTACAAATACACATAGAATAATTATATATAAAGGAATGTTCATTATAATAAAATGAAAAGATGTTAAAAATTGATTAAAATACAGTATATATGCATTGCTATAAGTAATACAACTGTCATGTTATATTAGAAATAATGCAAAATTAATATAATTATAATTAACATGAAACAGAATAAATCTAGAACAATGCAGCTAAAGCCCTCTTCCTCCCTTCTACATTTGCTGTGCCTGACAAGGTCCATGATGATACCATGTATTATTTTTATAACACCAAATTAACATTGTGGAATGCAAATAAAGTATTGAGTATTGAGTATACTCCCATAAAATGAGTTTGTTTTACGGTACCTTTTTTATTATTCGTTAAATAATTTCGTTAATTAATATAATGTATACCTATATACCTACATATAACTACTTGCTTCATTACACAGGTTTTAATGTATTGAGATATTCAATAGGCATAATGGCAGAGTTAAAAATTAGTGATTATAATTAGTCCATATTTTAGATTAGCAAGAAATATTGGACAACAATTATTTGTTTTAAAAAATTAATAAAAATTATATAATGTAACGCAAAGGCAAAAAATATTCTTTGTAAGGAAATGTATAAGATTATGCCCACTAGACTGTTCCGTCTTTGACAAGCAGTTCCTATATCAGGGCGTATCGTGTTGCTTTTCGTGTCTAATACGTTCCTAGCACGGTCAGGGTATGACACGGTGTAGCGGGCAGACTCCTTTAAAGTTCGGGAGTCTCTTATAAAATTTGGACTGAACAGTGACACAACACGAAATTTAAAAGCGTTGCATCTTCGTTGTTATTAGTTTGTGGGACAAAAGAAAAATACGTGTTCATTATTTTTTGCTAATCTAAAAGACGTACACGAACCTTTTTAATTCATCATGCCGATTTGTTTTAAAATAATATCGAATCTGTAACATTTTATTTACGTTCAATTGCGTAGCATGAGCGTATAAGACGATTGCTAAATAAACATCCACGTTTGAGACGTGAGTTTCTAGGCGTAATTACCGCCCCAGGGAAGGCGAGTCTGTTGACTACAGTAAATTGAAAATCTTCACACTCCCACATAAATCGTACAATTTATTTTCGTTTCCACCGTTTGCGACATCTATAAAGATAAATCGGTTTTATTTATAACTTAAACTTGTTAATGACATCATGTGATAATAAGTACAAAAATATGACACGCAACAGAATTGCCCGAAATAGCCGTTCTTTTTTAAATGTATTGTATCAATTTATATGATTTGAGTTCTTTCTTTTAGTCATCTACATGTAAGCAGTTTCTATATAACAGATATTACGTTTCAATTCTTAACTTAAACGCCCTTAAAATGTAGCATCAGCAATAAAATCATAAAAAGCTAGACGGGCACTAAAAACTATTATGAAGCGGGGCGAGCTGACAGCGAGGAAATATAGCCTGGCCTCATAATAAGACAGGCTATAAATATAACGGTTAGCCGGCACTGTACTGAAGACCGCCGCGTCCGCAGATGATAACTGCGGGCCAGGTAACTTAGTGCATTTGTTACGAGATTACAACTCTGTGGAACATGTTTGTTTTGTCTGATTTTAAACTTTCTGCTATGATTTTATTAAATTAAGTGACTTACATATATCGCCGTGTTAAAGCCAAAACCGACTAACTCGACCATTTTTGTTAAAAATATTTACGAGTTATTGCGTTTTGAATCTTTGTAAAAAGTTTTCATATATTTCTAAGGACATATAGAATCTATTTTATTTGTAGAGTCTTGAACATTTATTCATTACGACCGTTTACATTTTAATGACAGGTATGGCTTATTTGTTTATAGGCTCAAAACTTTATTAGGTACCTCAATTAGTTGGTTCTTCCACTAGATCAACCTTTGTTTTTATCATAAGAAGATTATCAAACTATGTATTATCTGAATAAAGACACTTTTCGAAAAGTTAGTTTTGCATAATAGAACGTTTCAGTTCATTTTAGCATCCACTATCTCGGGCTCTAAGCTACTTAGCATTTAGTCGGTTTTACCATTCGAAAGAGGATTTTTTTCTGAGTCGATTAGAGCAAAAACAAAAATTTGCCTCTTAAGTCGAGTTAGTCGGTTTTGGCTTTAACACGGCGATATGTCATATACATAGGTATATGTATGTAAGTCACATAAATGCCACAAAATAAATCTTCTTTCAAAAATGTTACGAATTATTTTTGTTCTTTTAATTTGTCCATTAGCAAATATTGAAAATATAGGTACTTAGTACCTGCAAGCCAGGTGACCACAAAAATTTGACAATATACATTAATTTGCACGTCAACTGCTGTGACGGGCAATTAGCAAAGGCATTAAATGTATATTTCAATGTCTTTGGTTAGTTGAATTAACAAAACAACCAAATAAATCACTACACGAAAGTTTAATTTGACATGTCATTGATTGACCTTTTAGAAACCAGGCTCTATCATCCAAATTTCTGACCAAATTATTGTTGATTATAAACAAATAGGCCACGAAGAAACTTACACACCTGAGTTTATTATTTGTTTCTACCTAATACTAGGAATGTGTACTTTTCGTCTGCAGTGATGTGGATAGTAATGCAAGACAGCACATTGGCAGTAGTTATAATACATATATTGATGCCTATATCTTTAAAATAAAAGTTGAACAAAGAAGTGGATATTCCAAATAATTACACTCGACTTGTTTTTTGCACAGTGTACTTACTCCAAAGTTTTTAAATATAAATATGAGAATAACATCAATTATTTATGAAATATGTCACAAATTTTCTCGTCGTCCGTTGCCACTATTTTCATTAGAATTGGGTAAATAGAAACTCTAGCTTTAAAAATAGTTACTAAAAGCAATGTATCATCGTATATAAGCACATATGTTGATTAAAGTAGGACTATGTAAATAGTTTCAAACAATTGGAACAACCACGAAATCAAAACTTACGTGTGAAGCGATGAACCACATAATTAGATTTTCTGAATCTAGCGCTCAGCAAGAATCACTAAAATATTCATGAATCCAGAAATTGTTGATTATGCAAAACAATAAACAGAGGAACAAAATACAATCGTGGGCCTCAAGGTAGACAAATAATTTATCATTTCTCAAAGAAAGGACAGCAGTCTGTTCCGCCTACCGTGATAAAATATTCATTGTATGAAAGCTTAGGGATCGTGTACAAGTACCTATATTTAGATATACACAATTATATATTTCTTGTTGCTGGAATACATAATAGACTTTTTCAATACCTAACGACATGAGTGAACAGAATAAATATTTTTTATATAAGTACTTCTCGGCAAATTATTTTCTGGAAATTTTTGCGTATCAGCAATCTTGGTAGATCAAGCGATTCCACGCGTTGAATTACAAATAGTTGAAATCTTTCCACATTTGTTGTTGGAATACGTAAACTGGGTCTTCAATCTGTATACGAAAAGTTCTATGTTGATTATTATGTCTCGTACCACATAATAAATAAACAGTAGTCGCAAGGCAAGTGATCTTTTGTGTTTGAAAGTAATTTGTGCTTCGTTCTTTTTTTTTTCTGGCATATTGAAGGCTAATTATAATCTGAGCATACTGCTAGTCCCAAGAAGCAGGCACTCGTTTTTCACTGGAGCCTGTCATAGTGACGTACTAAAGCCAATAGATAGAAAGATAAATACATAGTAATATATAAATTACAATGATTAAATTCTTACTGTTACTCATGGGAACAAATACATAGTTTATTATAAAACAAAGCTTAATATGAAATGAGTATAATTCAAGCACGGGTATCCGTTTGATAAAATAAAACGAATGGACTTCATAAGACGTAGAACATTCCCATAAAATATATTTTCTCCGCAGATGGCTAAAACGGTCTCCCTCTAGCCACCAAGAAACAAATATATTGCGATTTGCTCCTTCATTTTCTCGCAAGGTATTTTATTGCGTTGGGGTCTCTCATAAATTTCGCAGTCACTCACAGAGAAAAATAAGGTCTAACCGAGGCTCAGAAGAAATTGGTGCGAAAATTTCTTATTAGTTTATTTTTATTACATAAGCCGATGGGTCATTTTGACTTGTTACTTTCACTGTGTAATGATAACATTCGTGGGCATTTTTGCTTATCTAGAATTATGCTGATTAGTAATTTTTTGGGATATGCTTTCTAAGAAAATTGGAGTAAATATTCGAATTACGCGATCACTTAAAAGTTGATGGTGATATCATGTCGATACCCATGGTAGGATAAAACATAATAAAATTAGGAGTGCTGCTTCTCAGAGTTATTTGTCATAACAGGTCTTTAAATATGTAAAAGTGGCATAGCAGGTCTCTGTTTTTAGTTACTGTATACCGTGTACGGTAACAAAAGCTTGCCTTCTTCAAGCAATTTCTTAACGATATGTTTTTAATACAATCAAAATTGCTAATATTAGACACTCAACTATGTTTCTTTATTATTTCACTAACAATATCTTTTGGGCTTATGTCTATACCTGAATATGTAGATATTATGAATTTACGCTTTCGAATAACTTAGGATGGTGACGTCCAGTCACAGGTAATGTTTGTATCATTATGTCTGGATTTGGTTAAGTCCTAACTTCTATTACAGGTCGAGTTAGTATTTGTCGGGTAGTCTATCAAAGTCGGCTAGTAGCAGAGCAGTATCAGCACAAAATCTTAAAAGTGTGACATAGTAAATTAAACACATAGCTGACAAAATAGGGGCGTTATACACGGCTACCTACAGGCATAAGTGTTTATATATCTAGAACTCCTAGTTCTAAGAAAAGCAATTAAATTCTCTATGAAAATAAAACTACAGAGCACATGTTATTGCGTGGGCTAATCTATTCATAATAATTAAAGATTAATAATTAAAAGGATTTTCGGTATATTGCTGTTACTCTATAAATTGTAAAATACATTTGTCTAAGTTTTCAAAACGTATAAGTTTAAAGGTATGATATTCTTAGCTATAAATCCATGGTGATAAAAATTATATTTAGATTTTCTAAATAAGAACGAACACTTATTGAGCCAAATATTATTTGGCTCAATAATATTAACTTTATTTATATCTCAAAAGTAAAATATGTATGAAAGCGTATCAAAACCTTGTGTATCTAAATAAAATAAATCTAACTGACTTAAAGTCAGTGCCTTGGCGAACGAGGCGGCTGTTTCAGTCCAGACTAACTTTGCAAACGAAACGGCATTTCTAATTAAAACCTGCGATGTCTAGCGCCACAAATAGCCAACGCTACGGCACCAGATATAGTACCAATGTGTTAAAACATGGATAGGAGAGTAATCTAACAAATATTAAGGAATGGTTTCCATCTAGTGTTCGATTCTCAACTAATGCATTACAATGTAAAACTTAATGGCAACAAATCCTTTGCTATTTAAGCTTAGTAGGTAACCAATATTTATTGTCTGACACTTATTTTTTAATTTGAAATAAATATTGGTAATAGCCAACTATTTTAAAAATTATATGGAGTAAAGTTAAACTAAAAGTACTTTAAAACGACCAGCGTGTGAGAATGAAATGGAGTAAATACAGCGAGGCATACATGCGTGTTCTCTGCCTTTCCTCCTCAAAACGACGTGAGTCTGTGTATTTAATTTATAATATGTAAATATTATTTCATTGTTAATATTTTTGTATGCAATATTCCGTATTTTCGGCATTCATTAAATTTAAATATTACATCCCTGTGACATCAATCTCATCCACCTCTCAAAAGCTTGTAAAATGTGATTCTAAAGAATCTTATTAGTTGTTTTCGAATGCTTTTATCGTGTTTACCCATACATGCACACAGATACAAATAACATTTTTAAGCTTTCTACCAGAGATCCGTTACTTCTGTGTCATAAAAGCGCAGCGCGGCGTCCATGACTTGTGATATGCACAAACTCGCATTTGTTTTTATAAAATATTAGTGTAAAGCATAGTGTGACTAACATTGGGTGACTAACTTTGATTACACAGATGGCGTAGTGATTAAGGTGGTTTCCACGCCATTGCCATTGCGCCGCGTGTTGTGGGTTCGAATCCCATACGGGACAAAACATTGTGTGACCCACAAATTATTTTTTTGAATCTGGCAGTTATTTGTGTCCGTTTTTTGAACGTTTATAAAGTTTCCCACGACACAAGAATTATTCCTAGTGCGGGAGTTGTCTTCTAATAAGAAGAAGAAAAATAAGTAAATATTATCCTGACTTCTAATTAAATTCGATTCCTGAGCCGAACGAAGTGCTGATAGGGTTTTCTGTCAAGAAATTATTTTTTACAATCTGGATCTGCGCCTTATAGACAGCAATAGAATGACCTCTATTCCGTGGGCCTTAAAACCATAGATGGTGAAAAGTTGATGCTATAAACCTCTGTTGATAAATCTTCGGGGATATAGGTGTGAAACGCAAGCCTTCGAATTCAATTATTTTAAATCCATAATAACACTGCAAATCTCTAATCATTTTAAATTAGACTGCCACGCAGAGGTCTCGAGTTCGATCCCAAGGCGCGCATCTCTGACTTTTCGAACTAATGTGCGTATTAAATAGTTAATTATCGCTTGCTTTAACGATGAAGGAAACATCGTAAGGAAACCTGCATGTCTGAGAGTTCGCCATAATGGTTTAGAAAACATGTGTAGTCTGCCAACCTGCACTGGGCCGGCGTGATGCACTATGGCCTGACCCTTCTCACACTGAGGATAGGCCCGTGGCCAGCGGTGGGACAGTTTAATACAGAGCTGATATTATTATTAATACTTATTTATTCAAAAAATTCCAATCTTATAAATAAACATAATGTCAAAAGTTTTAATTAAGCTTTGGTGAATAATAATGTCATCGATATAATTAAAGTAGTTAAAATTATTACACGAATTATTTACCATATTACCTACTGTTTAAACATTTACGCCAATTATCGTTGATCAAACCTTTGCTATACGAAAATATTATAGCCAATACATTACTTATAAAATTAATAGCTTGTCTATTTAATCGTACATGCTTAGCTGGTGATATAAGAGGTGTTGTATTTGATGCCTGAGCTGAAATGTTATTGGATTTGTCCATTTCTATGTTTTCAAAACTTTTGATTTGTAATAATCACATATTATAAAACAAAGATCCCCGCCAGATCTGTCTGTCTGTTAGCTATAAACTCAAAAAATTACTGAACGGATTTTCATGCGGTTTTCACCAATAGACAGAATGTTTAATGAGGAAGGTTTAGGTGTATAATTTGTTAAGGTTTTATATAAGATAACTTTTACATAACGTTTCCTTACTGCTTGGTTCTTTAAGACATTTGAATGAGACCCAAAAATACATGGGCTGCACAACTCTCTGGTTTCATATGTTTTTTGTTTGGCGATAGAACTAACAATACAGGGCCGGCTCGTTCGAGTAAGTAGTGGTAACCTTTTCAGTAAGCCGGAGTGAGAGTTGTAACACTGCTTTTAAGCTTCGCCCTGTGAAGGAAGATTCCTGAAGCTGACTTATCTATATCTACTATTTCTTTCCTTTATAATATGACAATAATCTATCAAATACTCACAACACCATCTAGCCCAAACTAAGCAGAGCTTGTACTATGGGTACTAGACAATGGATAAACATACATGTATAATTTTTTTTGTAAATACCTACTTATTATAGATAGAAACATGTGTGTTTCCAAGATAAACATCCTTGTTCACGCACACAAATATTTGACTTGTGCGTCACTAACCACTACGCCATCGAGGCCGCCATCTCATGTTTAATATATTTTCCTAGGGTCAACAAAGCGCGAGTAATATTCCTGGTATGACAAACGATCATAGGCAACCGTTACCGCTTACCACCAAGCAGACCTTTGGCCTTTTCGACGCCTATTAGAGAGAGACATTCAAGTAGTTTTTTTTAAAGACAGAGTAGTCTTTAATATAAAATACTCTTGGCGTCTCCTGTGTCGCGAGGGACTTTACAAATATTTAAACAACGGACACAAAGAATACTTAGACTTGGAACAATCATTTGTGGATCAAACAAAGTTTTGTCCCGTGTGGGATCCGAACCCACAACACTCAGTGGTATGGCAGTGGCGAGGCGACCATTATGCTATTCTTGCAGTCATTGCTGTGCGGTGCTGTCTGCTACATGCTGGTTTCATGAAGGATTGAAACATAGCTGTTGGATATGGGTATACTTCTTTGTCTTGCGTTAAGGCGATAAAGCCGCGACCTTGTTTTGTTATACAGTACGGGGAGTGCTCTGAAGAGTCTCCACCTTATCCCGCCCTCCCCTTTCCTATCCAGAACAACGCGTACTGGGCTCAGATGCCATCCTTACACGGTAGAGTCGATTAGTGCGCTCCAACAAGTTTGGGTCCTCATACTTCTGCCGAACGATCAAGGCATGGCATTCTCCACCAAGGGACGTGTTTCCTTCTTCCTTCAATCCTGGGTCCTAGCGGGGCGTAAAAAGCACTTTCTCAGGCCATCAAAGTAGGGACTTCAACATCGCCTCAGCTGCTATGGAGATGGTTTGGAGGTCACTGTTCTTAGACCACATGACTGCTTACCATCAGGTGGTGTGGTCATTTTGACGACCATAATATAAAAAAATAATACATTAAAGCTGCTTAAAACTGCACTCCATAAACACTGTGTTTAGTATCCCAGTGTAATAGACAAAAGAGATGACCAGTAGATATTTACGACTGATGCGGATGTGCTAAAAAGTAATAGGCCATTTAGGAGGTATATAGCGAATGGACCATCGCGAGATAAAGATATCTTCATTCTTCTTATCAAGTCTATCTGTATTTATAAACATTAATGTTAGACTCGGGCGTCCTCTTAAATGAGAGAAGTTGAGCAAAATAGGCATAATCACATTTTCATATTATGCCTATTTTGGTATATATGTATGTGATATACCAAAATATGCATATTACATATACTCGTATATTATGTATATATTATGCTATGGTAAGAATGAGTTTTGCAGATATCCGGTTTACTTCAATAAAATTTGATTAAAAAAGAATGTAAAAGCAGATTGTTTTAGTATGCACTAATAATGAACAAACACCAATAACATTGATTCAGTATAGTTTAAATGGCACAGGTTTTGGACAAATACAAGGCATGAATTACTATCCAGCAACAAGAAAGTCGTATTTTTGTCATGCTAATTTTCAAAACATACAATATGTATAAAATACGCTATGTACGCACCCCCGGCAGACAGGTCAGGTAGAAAGCGAACCATCTTACCCTTATCTTGAGTGCTCCATTATATTATTGTTGACATTGAATCTACAGACCTGATTCTCATTTTTGTACTCAAAGTTTATTCCATACTAGATTTGCCCGCGGCTACGCTCGCGTAAATGTAGTAACAGTACTTTTGTTTTTTGATAAAAGGTACCCTATGTCCTTTTTTGTTATACTGACAAGGAGTATGCCATTTCATGTGATCGCTAGAGTAGTAAAGACGTGAAAGCGTAACAAAACAAACAAACATACTCATATTCGCATTTTTGTTATTAGTTAAGATATTATAACTTATATTTGGTATTCAAATTTTTTACTCAGGCAAATTACATTAACGTACAAAGCTTCCTCTTTAATTCATCGTTAAAAAACCATTACTTAAAAACTCATGTTGTAGAAAAGAAACACTGGACCAATTAACTAAAAGCTAGAAACAGTTTCACTTTATACTTTATACAAAAATATTCAAAGACATTTTCGTTGTAAAACCTGATACCATATATTGGAGGCTGGCTTTATGAAATGTAGATTGATTACAAAGATACAAAATAGCTAGATAGGCCACTGATAAATTGGGACAACGCATTGTGTATGTAAAACAAAGTGTTTAAATGAAACTCCGCTACATGATTTATCCGCTCATGTGTCAGTGAACACATCCAGCCGAACGGTATATACATAGATGGGTACGGGCAGAAATTACGTTGGCATATGGTAGATCAATACAAATACAAATAACAGGGACTGGAGGCTGCCGAAATTCGTGTGATTTGTGTACCAGTACATATAGTCGCTCCCACTGTGACCTACAAACGGAAGCATTGGTGCGCGGAATTTTTTATTCGCGGAGCGGTTGCCGTATACGTTTTCCATCTGTTTGTACCTGCGATAGACTTGTGTGGATGTGTGGATCCTATGGTAATCACAAACGTTCTACTTCTATTATAAGTTGTGCTATACATTTGATTCTAGTACTTCATACCGGTTTTCAATTTAGGCAAATATAGTAGTAGTTTCCAGATCCAATGTTTCTTAAAGAACAATAGTAGGGATGTGATACTCTTTTAAATGACTTAAAGAGCCTCCGAGATAAATCCGTATCGATTATAGGGCCTACGTATACACGTGATAAACTTCGTTTGCCTTACATTGCCTAGATAGAGAGGTTACAGCATAGTCCGCAAGGCAGTCTTCACACAGCTTCGGAAAGAATCCCCTAATGCAAGAGCTTGGTATAATATCTACTTTGCATATATAATCCCAATTGTTATATGGCTAGATTTCTGGTTTTGACATTGTCAGCTAAATATTTGGTGGTAAGTTAAAAAAATAGTTAAAGTCTAAATACATTCGGTATTTAGACTTTAACTATTTTTTTAAATGTCATAGTTACTTTTAAGGTCCAACAAAATTACCGATATTTGAAGGCACTAACTCCGTGTATCAGAAATATTCATGAAAGAAGGAAAAAAACAAGGGGTGAGTTTCGTAAGCATAGTGATGGAGAGTCGCACATCTATGAGCGATCTGCGCCTTCGCTACTGTTTTATTAATTAAGAGCCTCTACAAGCCCATCTATTTCTGTCCTATACATAAAAATTAAAATTAACAAGATCGATGCCCTTACTTCGATCTCTAGACTGAACGGTACTCTTGTCATTAATAACCTTGTTTCTATTCTATTATGTTCAAAAATGAGTGTTGTAACTACTCGTATTTGTCAAATAAATATCAAAAGTAAACTAGAATATCATGAAAAAACTTGTACACAAATTTAAATAGTATATACTTATTTCTGATATGAAAAACAGAAATGTGCTGGTATAATACGTAGAGTTACGACATTTGGTAGCAGTTGTCGCTGTTAGGTCTCGATCGATTCAGGCGTATTGCGCTGTCATAAATATTTTACGCTCGCATGCATCTGTATACCACGTCAACGAATATTTATATGTGACGACTTGGGAACATGTCTACGTTCTGGCAAATATTATTAAAATGTATCTGCTGCTGTGTTTCGGCAAAGGTTTTATTCGTATTTATTCTAGAGCTATGAGCATTTAATATAGCCTGTTTACACGTTTATGTTTATCCAACAACTATTTATAATTTTATTAGTCTGAAAATATGTGTATAAATTTTATTTTTAATTTTCAGCATGTCCATCCATGGGTAAATTTTTTCGTGTTCATTTTGGGAGTAGAGTGCGGTTGCTTTACCAAAAGGAAACTTTTCAAATTGGAATAGTTCACCGGATATTTCGCGCGTTGGCATCCATCTTTGTGGGAGTGGGTGTCACTGGGTGGTAGTAGTATGAGACCGGGTGGCAAACTATGAGGGTAGTTGGTTTTTTCGCCAATACCCGTTCGCTTTGTGAATAACCTATTTGTATTTTAGCTTTGATCGAATAGTTCAGCTAAAAATTGTCGTGCAGTACGTGATACAAAACAAATCGATGTCACAACGAGGCGTACGTTATTACAAATATATCGATCATATAGCGCACACAGCGGGGTTATGCAACGATGCATTCAGTTTAGGATTTTCCTGCGGGCGCTTTAAAATTGTTGTTTATAAGGAAAACCTATACATGACAATTTATGAGTTAATCGACAACTTCATTAGCACTTTAGCAAAAGTTTTCGGTACCGCGTATCATATGGCCCGGATTCAACTCCAAATACGAACAGAATGTTATAGACATTGCCTATTAGACACTTCATAGAAGCCATACTGTTCGCAATTGTATCCGGCAGACGGAAATAGGACCTCATCTTACGTGAAACTTAACATACATACATATATGCAGCAAATAAAATGTAGGTTTATCCAACTCTGCTTGTCGCTTAATAGTGAGCCTACATATAACGAATGTAGGAGCTCTGCCAGAAATAAAACACAACAAGCCTGACGTTGGTCGATAAATGCACGACAATATAATTTCTAATGACGTGTCAGTCGGTTTTAAAAATGCCGTTATCTAAGCACACCATACGTTGTTTATGAGCAAAGATAAGAGCTGTATTGAGCCTCGGTTTATCTCAGCGATTCAGGATCCTACACGGTTGTAAATTTTTTGCTAGCTTTTACGATTTACTGCGTTATAAATTCTGAACGAATGCGGATAGTAAAACGAGAAGCTGAGTGAATTTTTCAACCAACCCTCAATACTATGTACCTACGTTGTCTGGTTCATATTGCGAGTGTAGTCACTATGGTGCCGATATTATTGCTGCACTCATAAAATACGTGATTCTATTTTGATTTTGCTTATCGAGTCAATATGGTGTCGTTTACAAAGGCTCGGCAACCCCTATTATAAAAATGGATCTCTACGTATAATGAGATCTAAATAAAAATGATGATCTGGCTTCTGGTTCTCTACGTGTAACTTATTAAAGTTTATGGATTAGCGATTTAATAAAATGAAAGAATATTATGCATACCTAATGGTTTAAGTGGTAGCTTCGTCTCTGTCACTACGATGTGTGTTGTCGGTTTAAATCGTATAGGGCTAAAATTTATGTGATCCGTAAATGGTTATTATACATCTAAGTATTTTGTTTGATATCTTTTGTTTGAATGTCAGTAAAGTCTCCCGCGATATAGGAGTCGTGTTTACAAAAAAGAATATAACTTTAATAATAATATGCTTATTTACTCAATTAATTACTTATATAGGTGTTAACCTTGTCTGTAGATACGAATAAATTATATGTACCACAAAAGTAGACACAAGGGATCCACGCGTTAGAATCCACTGGCCTAATTTCGTTATTATTTCTGTGAATTTATGTTTACGCATACTAATTGCATGTAACGGTATTCATTCAATGATAATTACATGATTAATTAGTCTGAGCTTCGTCATTCTGTATTGTCATACATGGTATAGAAAAATATATTAGACTATGAATATAATACTATAGAAACGGAGTATGTATGTGTGTGTAGAGATCATTAATGTTGAGGGAAATATCAATCCGGATCCAATGAAAATAAAATGACCAATTCAAACGGACGTAGTGTCAACATCGTCAAAGCATCGCGGACCGTGTAAGCCGATTTTTTTTACACTCACACTGTTACGTATATATACATAGTTATATGTTTCAGGTATACGGTGCTCGTTAGTGACAGTCCCCAGCTCTGTACGTTCGTTCAAACGAAAACGGTTAAAACGCTCTCCCGGTGAGTATGTTTTATGCTTTTTATTTTTGTTGCTCGTGACTTTTTCTTATTTGAACAATTTATGCAGATTCCCGGCCGGAACTGGTGTATACTTTCATTGAGCAAGCTGTTCAGCCGGGCGCTCAGGTTGCTCTTAAATGTTCGGCGGTTGGTGAGCCACCTCCTCGGTTCAGATGGGCTTTAGATGGTCAACCGGTACCATCACATCATGGGTAAGAGTATAACAGAATTTCCTCTGAAACTATTTCATTAACGCTTATCTCGTTTGGGCAATATAAAATATCTCTCTTTATTTTTCACAATATTCGATGATGTGAGCGCTGCCAAAAAGATACACTGTATCGCATTCTAAACAAAACCCCCTAATGTACGATGCCGCAGCTCTTTTATAAAGTAAATCACACAGATTAGAAGTTTACGTTCGTATGTGCAGGGCCATAATAACGGAGGGCCGAGAGAGTGGTCCCTCTGGGCTCGGGTCCAGCAGTAACTATGTGCTGTCTACCCTGTCATTGAGTAGTGCGAGGGTGGAGCATGGCGGTCGGTACGAGTGCCGAGCGACTAACAACCACGGGTCCGTGGCTCACGCCGCACGACTCAACGTATACGGTAAGGCCTTACACGGACTAGCTTATCTTACATTTTCCGCTATGCAAATTCGCGTGAATCTAAACGCTTTGTCTATTGTGATATGCACACTGATGGTTTTGAACAGCTGTTATTCTGTAGTATACATTTACCGCTTTTTAACACGCACTAAAAAGGGCTCGTGTAAACTTGCACTAAGAGTTTATAGTGCAGATATAATAGGCTGTTTTTGTAAGTAAAACCAGCTCAAATATATGAATCGTTTTATACATATATAGCAGCCATTGAGATAGGAATTACAATGTATATCACGGACCCTCGGAAGATTGATGCTCATGAGATGTTAACGGAAAGGAACCCGGTATTAATTCCTAATAGAAAGGAGCGTACTAAATATGTAGTGTGAGTGTGTTACTAATGTTCATTACATTGATATTAATTATGTTGATTTCTTTTCATGTAATATGTATGGACTAGGTCTTCAGAATGAGTTAGGGCTTACACTACACTACACTCTTGGTTTATGTAGCGTTACTAAATTGATTTACGATGACGATTTATTATTTTATTCTGTATATTATATAATATTGTCTTCTGTTTACGCGAATGTTATTCATTGAAATTAAACTACTATATACGGATTTTATCGCGTTGTTTATTTATCACTGTATTACAAAATTTTGAAAATATTACACTACTACTACTATTGATTTTATTTAACTAATTTATAAGCTAATGAAATTATTTAAACTATTAAATCTATTTATTTTTGGTTTACACTTTCCCCGACGTTTCGGTTGCTTTTCAGCAGCCATGGTCACGGGGAGACTAAGATGGTAGTTGTCTCAATGTTCCAGTGTAGTTATTTCAAAGTACCCGAACATAATTTAATCATGGGTGTTTCTATTTACGCAGAATGAGCTCAAAGTATCATGAAGTCTAGCTGTGGTTTGTTTCTTCTTGGGTTTGACTATTTGAAGTACTGGATCCCAAGCTGGTGGTACATTCCAACCATCTTCTCTATTGAAATTGGGATGTTTCTTGATTTCAATAGCCTCGCGAAGCATCCTTGGCAGGAATCGGTGTTCTTTAGCGAGAATCTGTGGTTTGTCAAATCTCAGGTAGTGGTTGGTCCCCTGTTGTACATGTTCACACACAGCAGACTTCAACGAGCGTTTGTGTTTAACGTCAGCTATGTGTTCTTTTATGCGGGTGCCTATGCTTCTCTTGGTTTGACCAATGTATGAGAGTCCTCAGTCACAATCTATTTTATAGACCCCTGCATCTTGTAAGGGTAACTGGCACTTGACGGATGGTAAAAATTGACTTATCTTCGTTGGCGGCTTGAAGTATGTGTTGATTGAAGCTCGCTTCAAGATGTAGCCAATCTTGTCAGTGACACCCCTTACATAAGGCAGTATAGCAGGCTGGCGCTCGACTGTGGCTGGCTTTTCTTGTAGTGTAAACCAAAAATAAATAGATTTAATAGTTTAAATAATTTCATTAGCTTATAAATTAGTTAAATAAAATCAATAGTAGTAGTAGTGTAATATTTTCAAAATTTTGTAATACAGTGATAAATAAACAACGCTGTATATTATAGTTATATGTCTTATATATTCTACTGTCAATGACAGTAATCCTAAAATTTTAGGAACAGTATTTATAATAAATAGTTTAATATAACTCTATAAATGATATATCACAAACGTTGTTTTAAAATTATTGCAAAATATATTTGAGATTTTAGTTACCTTAAGACTTTTCAATGTTTTATATATTATGGCAATATATTATGCCAAAGTATTTTTCTAAAAAATACACATAGTCAACATAGATGTAATATAAATAATACCCACAGGATTTGCGTTATTTGATGAACATATATAAAAATAATATTAAGTTTGTCCGTGTTTACACCTGAAAGGAAACTTTTCGAAGAAATGTCGCGAAAGCTTTACAACAATAACTCACAAGTATCTTGCAATATTGTTTACAATTCCAAGTTCCTCTAAAGCTATTACCTCGCGGCATTTCGCGCATAAGCCTTCATTTGAATGAATACCACCCCTTAGAAGGTGATAGGGTCAAAGTAAATATACACTGCAGTAGACATTCGTCAAAAAGTCAAGCAGAATATACCTGCTTTGAGGGATAGGTGATAATAAGTAGGTTATATATAAAATGTTGCCTTAGAAATACATATATTTGTATACTTATAGTAATATTAGTTCAGAACCAGTAATAAAATTAAATCTAAATGATTTTACTATGTGTATATTTTGATATTAATATTTTTGAATAGAATGCCAATTCTTGAAATGAAACCTATGCAAAATAGTCTCAGTGTCAGAAGTATCCCAAATGGTGTGATGGTATTCTCCTAAATAAAATAAAAACATATGTAAACCTATTAAATAGTATTACAGTCCATATTTGACATTTATTAGGCTAGAACGAAAATCTACTTTTAATAAGTTTTATTATGAGAATTAGGTTAAAAGTAAAGTTAAATAATAACATGTTTACAAGCAAGTGTCCAGATATACATATATTTCAGTATTAAGTGGCTTAAATCTAAAATTTGAAATAAGAACAGTGCACGAATCATGTCATTACTTTTAGTGTTTCCAATTTGAAGTCGTCTTGGCTACATAGCATTATAGAACAATGGCTAGGGGAAACTAACAGTGCTCCCTCGGTTTCTCAACTGAATGATAGCAATAGAAAATGGTTGGTTTACCAAACTCCTATGTCGGGACCTGTTAGACAATATAACAGTGTCGGGAATCGCCGGGACCTGAATAGTTCACATTATGTTTGTAGAAAAGATAAAATAACTGAAATATATACGTAGCTCTAAAAAACTGTGTACAATTTTAAAACGGCTTATGTTGACTGTTTGGAATTAGTTGAAAATCATATAATATAACCTGTGACAATATTGTACAAAAATATATAAAATAAATATTGGAATTGATGTTTTGATGGATACCTCAAAGGAATATAGAGTTAAATTAAACAAAGAACAGCTTGGTAGGCATATTATTATAGTAAAGTATTACCCAACGTGCTTTTATATAAATAAAACATAATAAAAATGTTATTATATTCTACCGACGATCATATTAATTCTTTTGTTTACCGCATCCTATATGTACGCTTCATCTTTCGTTTTACCGTCCTAAATAAATAACAATAAATATGATTTTGGGATTATACATACGAGATTGCTGTGCTAATATTTATAATCACATTTACTTAGGTCCGCCCTACATCAGAACTATGAGTCCTGTGAAAGCCGTCGCAGGATCTGAAGTGACAATTTGGTGTCCATACTACGGCTTTCCTATCGAGTAAGCAAAATTTTCTTTACCAAATAATTTACATTTTACGTATTACGAGTGTGTGAATTTTCACTTTCTACCTTTGTACAATATGTATCGGCATACATATTGTACAAAGCATGGCATTGAAAGGCAGATCACGAAACAATATTGTCGAAGCGCCCACTCACGATATCATTATTATGATTACTAACAGAATATCGGAACAGCGGTGTTATTGTTTTATTGCCATGATTTTACTCCAGCACTCGGGGTGGAATAAAAATCACTTAATTTTCCGTTTGCGATAAGAACTGCTTCTCTTGCACAAAGTTCTTTATTAATTTCATATTAAATTTTGATATTGAAATCTCAGTTGGTTAATTATGAGCGAGCAAATTGAATAACAATTTAAAATTCTTAACTTATTAATTCCGAGAGCATTGCTCAGCATACAGAAAGCGATCGTATTTTATTAAATTCTTGAGTTGTTGAAATGTTTCGAAGCAGCTTCGATGTGATTTAACGAGTTGGGTATAGGTTTTTTTATTAATTATAATAAATGATGTCCATATTTTAATTTTAGGTTATTGCCGTTAAATAATACTTATGTTAATAAATTAATTTTTAATTTGATTGTAAAACATATTTTGGTCATATTTAACATTTCAATGAATAAATGCATTTACCTTCCGATCCATCATGTGGATTAACTAACAGATTACTTTTTAATTGTGTGATAATTAACCACTGAATACTATTAACAATATGAGCCATTCATTAAGTTTTGAGCTATAATAAACATATTTGCTATCAGATATAAACAACATGTAGATATAAAATGAGGCCATGAATAATATTTAGATAGATACACGATATAACTTTGACATAAACAAATATAGGTAAGAACTATTACTATATGATAATACAATGCAATATTTATAGCTAAAGATTTGACCAGTATCTGTATTGAACAAGCTACTGTTTGAGGCACTATTCATGCTTTTCGAATATATTCGAAATTTATGTATTACATATACAATTATTGAGATATTAGATATATTTAAAATCATGGGCCTTCAACTCGATTGAATAATCACAACTCAAACAAATGGTTTATTTTTTCATTCATTCAAGTAACCAAACTTAAACATGTATATAAATATACAGTTCCGTAAAGTGGGAGGGTGGAGCCACCGCTGATCCTCGATATCAGCAAATGGATGGTCAGCTGACCATTAGCAACGTCGACAGAAACCGCGACAAAGGCGGATGGATTTGTTCTGTCTTAACTCCTGGAGGGGAACTAGCAAGGAGAGAGGTATGGATTCTAAATAACCAACAACATTCTATTATTTTAAGATACATCTGAAAAAATGAAAGTGGGGTCTTGAGCTGCAGTGATCCCCTGGCTGTCAAACACATTATTTTTTTATTACCTATGTCTATAATGCCAGTAATTGGCAGCTTACCAAAAGAAATTACAAGAGAAAGCATTTAATTCAACAATAAATATCACCACCATCAATAATATTGGTACAAAATAATAATGAATGGCACGCAAAACGGAAAAATATTCATGCCCTGTTGAATAAATGCAGGATGAAGCCAGAGCTCATGAAAGGAATAACAACGTCGAAAAAGTTTCACTAAGTCATTACGATATCATGATGTACACATGTTGTTATATTGTTCTTTTTTTACACCAGTATAAGCAATATTTCATTTATTCATAATATTTCATAACCCATCATTTCCGCTTACTTTATTTAAGAGACGACCCTCTTATCCGCAGAGGCTGTAGCGAACTAGATACACTTAATTTTCCGCTTGACTTAGTTTAATCAGAAACAGCAAAGTTACCGTATATGAAAACAAAAAGTAGCTCTTAAAACTAACCATAATCTTTTTATCTAAAATGATTCTTTAAAGGATCTACTGTTTTATTTTTGTTAGTTTATTTGTAGAGACCGCAGGCTATTTTAGGATTTCTTCGATAGCATTAAAGCCTTTGAATATTCTTTCACTTTACTATTTTATGTTTTGTAGCGCAGCGATAAAAATCTTAATAATCAAGGTAAAATTATGTAAAAATAGCTTCAACCCTTTAGAATGACAAAATTTACCGTAAAATGTTTTATTATATTAATTTAACGCGGCTGCGATGAATACGTTTATCACTCACTGAACTGAGTATAAAATGATTGTAAATTGTATTGACGTTCCTTATTTGTAATATCGCAAACTATTATTACTTTGTTTAGTAAGGAATATTAAAAAGACTAAAATAACGTGATCGTAGTAATATAAAAAAAATATATTTTTTTATATTGCTATAATTGTATGTTAGATTTTTCATTCTCAATTACGCCTGAATCGCTCAACGGATTTTTATGAAATTTAGCATGCGGGCTAAAGCTCACGGAGTTTTTTTTAGTTTCCCAGAAAATGTATATATTTTATTTATTGTTTTGTCCGAAAAAGTGCCTGTAAATGACGCTTTTATTATAGCAATTGACATCCATTTAGGCGAATTTCTGGGGGTGATCTAGTATTTAACTAACACTTTTTATTTTATTTAGCAGTTGGATATTACATTTTAGTCTATTTTATATTTTTATTTCTAAATATATTGTTTATTTTTCCCTTAGGTTCAAATGACTGTCGTCTCGCCACCGGTTCTATCTCCAATAGTGTTTCCTCCTGGGTTGAGAGCTGGTGATCGTGCTCAATTGACATGTACAGTCACATCTGGCGATATGCCTGTTTATTTCTCCTGGCTAAAGGACCAAATGCCGATTTCAAGTGCACTTCAGGTAAGTTCAGTATATCAATAAGAGTATTTAAGCGTCTACAGCAAATTATAAAAGCAGATTAATAGCTTTTTAGAACGAGGATAAAATTATAAATATATATATATATACCTACTAATATTATAAAGAGGAAAGATTTGTATTTTTGTTCGTAATGAATAAAAAAAAAATACTGGTTCGTTTTTAAAAATCCTTTCACTATTTGGAAGCTCCTTTATCCAAGTGTCAAACGCTCTATAATACCTCGCTACGAGCCGCAGTAGCGTAGATGAAATCATAAACGTGGGTGCTACGAGTTATCGTTATCAGAAATGATCAATGACAACATGAGATGTACTATAGATAGAATAATAAAAATATCAGTAACTTTCCTAATTGCATTTATTTTAGTCCAAGTATTGGTTGGTATTACCTACGATCTTTGATTACGCGTAATGTTATTGTACTTCGAATGTTAATGTCTAGCTACGAATATATGTATGCCATTTACATTTCTACCTTTAAAATGTTTTTTGTTATATCTGATAGTTAGAAGACAAACACCTTACAAAATGTTAAAACATTTTTATTATAAATTTAATGAATTACAGGTAGATGAACGTGGAGCTGAGTTCTACAGTATGTTACTTTTTAAAAGTCTAACTGCAGCTCACAGTGGTATTTACACTTGCGTCGTGACTAATACAGCTGGTAAAGCTAATATGTCTGCTGAACTAGCTATTAAAGGTAAGAAAATATATTGCTTATTTAGTTGGTCTTCGAGTTTCGTGTTAGAAGCGTAATTACATCGTGGTTTTTTGTGTGCAGTGCCGCCATATTGGCAAATTGAACCATCGGACACAGCAGTATTACTCAATGGATCACTTACAGTCAGCTGTGAAGCAAGAGGTCATCCTCCACCTTCTATTTACTGGACCAAGTATGCGGGTAAGAAAATATTAATTAAAAAAATTCTTTCCTTAATGGCTTACGTATTTTCTAAATTACAACAACGATTTATTTTAAAGGCAGCACAGAGACAACCTTAGGTGGAGTGTCAGACCCAGTGGTGCTTACGAATGGTTCGCTAAGATTAGAATCAGCACGTGCAGAACATTCTGGAAAATATCGATGCAGAGCTGATAATGGAGTGTCACCAGCCTTGTCTAAAGCTCTAACCATACATGTCAATGGTATGTAAACTTTGTATTAAGAGTATATAGCACGGATAACAAAATTCTTATGATACTGTATTTTTACCAGAACCGGCAAGATTTGAAACGCAATCAGCAAATGTAACGGCGAAGCTAGGAGACACTGTGAGATTGGCATGTGTCGCTCGAGGTGACAGCCCGCTTTCAACGGCTTGGAGTCATTCAGGACGAGCATTACCTAACTCAGACTATAGGTAATTCTAGCCGTTACATAAGTTTAGTGGTCTTGTTTGATTATGAAAATAATATGGTTAAATATTTCTAGAATGAGCATATCAGAAACAAGAAGTGCCGAAGGTTTAAGAAGTGAGTTAGTTGTAGAGAGAGCCGACAGAAGAGATTCTGGAGTCTATCGATGTCAAGCATCTAATCCTTATGGACGATCAGATCACTTTGTACATTTGGCTGTTCAAGGTATATATTATATCTTAAAATTTATGATACACATCTTTACATTCGAATGATAATCAAATACAATTGTGCACACCGCGATTATCACTTTACATGGTTAAGAACCTAGCGCATGCACGTACATATGTATTGTATTCTCAAATCATTCGAATAAGAATATTATTCGAATGGGATAAGTAAGGGTCGTAGCAAGCGTTTGGATGCGGGTGGTGCAAGACCGGTCAGTGTGAAAGACTTTGGTGGAGGCATAGGCCACCACCAAAGTTTTCCGAAAGAAATCTACTCCTGGACATATTACTAACATGATGATTATGATTCGAATACAATAGTGCACATTGTTTGTGCTGACATATTACAAATTGCAAACTTTTAACAAATCAAATGTAATTCATATTTATTTTTATTTAAGAGCCACCTGAACCACCAGCGAACTTCAGGGTCTTAGAGACCACATCTCGATCAGTGCGCCTTCAATGGAGAAGACCATATGACGGCAATTCCCCAGTATTAGGCTATGTAGTTCAATACCGCAAACATGATTCTACCAGTTCAGACTCCTGGCGTGATGCTGACACGCACAATGTCACTGTATCAGCTCACAGTACGGATTCATATTCCGAGTAAGTTGGCTTAGAATAAATTCTGAAGTAAAATAATCTTCATATCAAATTTATAAGTTATCAATTTCGATATAGGACGGAAAGTGCGACAATAACAGGCTTGGAACCGGCGACGGCGTATTTAGTGCGGGCTCGAACAGTAACTGCCCAATTTGCATCCGCTCACACGAGAGCTCTGCTGGCTTTAACTTTGCACGAGCCACCTTCCAGGGCGCCCATTAGTCTCCGTGCATCCGCTCCGAGATCTTCCACTATTGAACTAGCTTGGCAGGTATGACAATATTGGATATAAGTCAAATTTAATTGGAGTTTATATTTTAGAATGTGCTCTGCTACTCTACTATATTTTTTTAATTTATTTATTTATAACGTGCTACATTAACATTTGACATAATTTCGCCAACAGTTTGTTGGTAAACACTGCACTCATTTAACAAATTAAAATTATGTATACACACATTTAAGACAGATTAGTTTGGGATTAAGTATAGTCTACTCCAATCCATTCCGATGTTCCATTTCGGGTTCGATTCCCGCACAAGTCAAACATTTGTGTGCATGAACATGGATGTTTGTCTTGGTCTGGGTGTTTCTATGTATAATATGTATGTATTTACAAAAAAAAAGTATATATGTATGTTTATGTGTGTATGTGATAGAATATTTATTTATTTATTCATCATGTATACAAACCAAATTGACATTTATTTTGTTAAGTTTATCACATAATTACTTACTAAATGGAATAAGTACCACATTTATCCATATTTTCAACGCTTTTACATGATATCTTAGTATATTTTAAAGCGATTGTCGTTTGATTAATAAATAATTACTTGATTAGAAAAATCTTAGAAGAAAAGTGAGGTTATTTTTCAGATAAAAAAATAGCTATAAATTATGATTGCAAAAGGCTGTACGACAAAAAAAATTGGTTACGCCGTAATTTTTTTTTGCATTTGATTAGGAAATCGAAGTTTGTTCAACAAAATGAAAGTTATAATTAATTTGCTATAAAATACACGGTATTAAGAGAGATTTAAAATTTAAATTAATCTGTCAATTACTGACATTAAACACCTATTGGTACACAAGATTTAAACATAGTACGGCAGTTAAAAAAATATAAAATGTATTGGTTGGCCACTGCAACTCACGGTGATAAGCAACCGCAAAAATAATAAAAATTGAAATATATCGGCGGACATCGAATGATGGGCACAATTATAGTGCGGTAAGATATAATTGTAGCAGTGTCTATGTCATTTCTAACTCTTTCGCTGCATCAAATCGAATGATTCGATTAGATAATTAATTGATTTACAATTGACACTACAATTGGACATCACTAAAATGTCTATGGTCATGTCAATGAACCGTTCGTGTACCTTTTTATTTTATTGGATTGAAATTGACTATATAATATCGTTATTATTTATACAATTAGACTTTTTAGAAATTAAGTTGATTTTGAGATATTTTTAATAGTAGGTAAGGCTGTTTAATCTTCAAATTATAAATTCACATTTAATAAATTGATAGTTTCGCGTATACAGCGTGTAAGATTAAGGTTAATTACAAGTCTTTATTTAGCGGTCATATATCACACTGTATAAATCAGATAAAGAACAAAAAAAATACAGAAAATTCATATAGAATACTTTTTACTGACTGATTTTTGCATATAAATTTGGGTAGTAGGTACTATGAACCTCTTTTGAGATATCAAAACTGACATAGAATATCTATAATACCGCTTACGTTTCCGCAAATGTAACATTATAATTAAACTAATGTATATGAATCATCGCGGTCTATTAAAGAAAACTACCTTCAAACTATTTACCTATATTAGAGTTTTCCCGTCTTTTTGGTTGCTTTTCAGCAACGTTCATCATGGAAAACTAATATGTCTTGAAGTATAATTGCAAATTTTAAGATAATTTATTTTTATTATTACTATTAACGCGATAAAAGAGTACGCTTTCAATACAATATCGATTTATGCATGTAATGCATTTCTTTGTATTTTCTTACGTAAACGTCATGTAATTGTTTTTAATAAGAAAATAAATAAGTATTGAACCGATATATAAAAAACCTCAAGCGAGTCAATATTTTTTTTGGCTGGTCATGCAATACTTTTCTCCACCCAGCTTAAAATTGGGAAAAGCAATTTTTCAGAATAAAATTGTGCTATGGTATGCTATCTTTAAACTTTGTTTTAACCAAGACTTTATATTAGAGACATAACTAATACATACGCAATAGATAATTATTTTATTAATAAATATAATTAGTTAGAGGACTAGTCACCATAAATCCTCATTATATATGATCCTATAACACGCCCTATAGGCATTAAATCTGAAAGTAATTTACATAATATTGTCTTATGTTTACGCGAATGTTATACATTGAAATTAAACACTTTATACGATATATAGATACCTATTAATTAGAAAAAAAATATATATATATATAGCTTAAATAGTAGTAAAATTCAATAATAGTAGTGTTAGAGTTTTCAAAATTATGTAATAACAGTGTTTAAAGTAAAATAAACAACGCGATAAAATCCGTATAAAGTGTTTAATTTCAATGAAAGTAATTTTATAAAGGATTTTTACAATATTGTGATTTTCGTGTTTTATATTGTAAGGCACCGCCATCATCATCATGGAACGGTGAACTATTAGGATACACGGTCTGGTGGTGGCCATCAGCTGACGGATCACTAGCAGGAGGAGCAAACGTCGGCATGGAATTCGCCACTGTCAGGGGACAAATAACCAAGTACATCATTGAAGGTCTCGAACATTACACCCGGTGAGAATACAAACCAAAGCTTGAAATGATTTTGTTTCTCTACTGGATCTTAACGAGTGTACCTTTATAGATACTCGGTGAGTGTCAGAGCTTTCAATAGTGCTGGTGCTGGACCTGCAACTGCTCCTGTTAATACTTTGACTCAAGAAAGTGGCAAGTATTTTCTTATTGCAGTCTCTGTATCAGTGACGTGCTGTATTGCATTCGAAATATATTTAAATAGAGTTGAGCAGAACGCGATACTTACTGTGCGTAGTCAAAGACGCAGCGCACGTACTCATATAATTGTCAATATATTCGAATATATTTCGAATGAAATAGTGCACTTTGTTACTATTATTCTTAGTTACGATCATGATTGAAACATTAATGTCCATAAACAGTGCCATCGGAAGGTCCTCGAGTTGTAAGGTGTCGTGCTGTATCACCACAAAGTCTAAAGGTGGAATGGTCACCACCACCAGCTCACGCTCATCACGGTGCTTTACTAGGTTACAAACTACTTTACCGTCCGGAACATAGTGAGTAAATATTGACACTCTTAATTGTAGTTACAATTTATTTGTAGCGACCAATAATTGGATTTTATTTAAATCCAAGCTGAGTGATGGCAGTTGTTTGTCGGCAGCGACTGAGTGGTTGGAGTGGGAGGTGCGGGGCAATGGCGGGTCCAATCTCGGAGCGGGAGCGGGCGCAGAAGTGAAGCGAGTCGCAGGAGTCGAAACGCTCTTGCTAGCTTTACGGCCGCATACTAACTACACGGTTCAGGCGTTAGCGTATACCGCTGCTGGAGATGGTGTACCCGCTCATCCTATACATTGTACCACACAACAAGATGGTAACTTGATTATTATTTTATTAAAAAATACTGTAGTAAACTTTCATAAAATAATTTCTGTTATTATTTTTTCGTGCAGTGCCGGGATCGCCAGCGGCAGTTAAAGTAGTGGCCACGTCTGTTACATCTTTAGCAGTCAGTTGGCTGCCGCCTAGTAGACCTAACGGACCACTTCTTTACTATACAGTATTTTATAGAGAGCTTGGCAGGTAAATAACCAAAATGTCCAATATTTGCATATTATTAGGCTATATTTAATTTCTTATAAGGTGCTTTTTGTAGGGATCGACCACCTCAAACGACAACAGTCCAAGTTGAAGATGGCGATCCATTCGTTGGTTTAGGAGGAGCGACAGAACTGAGGTCTTTATCTGAAGGTGCTACTTATGAAGCGTGGGTATCAGCGCATTCTCTAGCTGGGGAAGGAGAACCTTCAGCGCCGCAACCTGCCACTACTACTTCCAGAGGTAAAACTAATATTGTTCTATCGGTACTATTCAAAAACTGCTTTTTCAGATATACTTCATTATATTATAAAATGGCAACTTTATCGATGTTCTACTTCAGCGTGAAATTTAAAAGATAATAGCGCAGTAGTAAACATCCTTTTACTGCAACGTTTCTTTGAGCTATTCCAAATTTGACTCTACAGACAAACATTTCAAATGCTTGATTCTGCTTTTGTAGCATGTAGGTAAAAATGATATAGTATCACAATTCGGTTTATTTAAACGACTTATTATGTAACTTTCCGCTTACAAGTGTCAACACTCGTGTTCATTGCTACTATAACCGTATTAATAAACTGAATCATAAACCTATGGCGGTTTAAACGCAGCGTTTAGTAATAAATATAGCAGCGATAGCTCAGTGGGGAGACCGTCAGACTGCAATGCAGAGGGTCTCGGGTTCGAACCCACGTCGCGCACCTCTGACTTTCAAAAGATATTTGACTTTTCGAAATTATGTGCGTATTGATTGACAATTATCGCCTGCTCTGTGCCTCGGAGAGCACGTTAAGTCGTCGGTCCCGGCTGCCATGAACATCTATGGCAGTCGTTATTGGGAAGTCAGTGCCCTATAATATCCTGACACTGGTCTAGCCTTAGGGTATCGTTAGCCTTCGGGTTGCGGAGGTCGGGTTGCAGCCGCTCCGTGTAAAAACTGATATCTAGTCAAATCCGATTAGACCAGAAAAGCCGATCCCAATGACTTGGGAATAATAAAGGCTAGGGAGAAGTATAATAATAAATATTGTATTCCCAACAATTTTGTATTCCCTCATAGCTCGAGCTCGACTCCTTTCGTTCGGCGTGTGGGCTCGTGTACAGTGCGGTCACTCTCTTCGGCTAGCATGCGCATGGCGCGGTGAGCCGGCTCCGAGGACTCGGTGGTTACGTGGTGACCGGCCAGTCACGCATGACCCACGGGCACATCTCACAAATCTTGGCCATCTTGCTATCCACGGTAAGGTTCTATACATTTTCCGGAGAAAATCAATAGTCTGTGCTGTGAATACCTGGCTAAAGCCATATTATAATTGCTTTTAGAATGAAAGGTCATTATTATTATAAAAACACAGTTTCTTTAAAAATTGTAATGTGGCCATTTTGTTATCAGAAGTGGATGCATCTACAAGTGGCAACTATACATGCTCAGCTCGCAATACCTTCGGTTCAGAAGAAGTAACATATCGTGTTGAATGTGCGTCACCGCCGGCCGCGCCCTCTCTTGTCTTGGACCATGCGGCGCATACAGACGCGCGACTCACTTGGCGAACTACGCATCATCCAGCCGCACCACCTCATGGTATGTCACCTTGTTTTTATCTATGGAAATACAAATATATTAACATTGTCAAATTATCTAATAGAATCAGTACTTATAATGATGTCAGACTTTTTTTTAATAATAATAATAAAGTTTATTACTCCATAAGAAAAACACTTAAACTAGGTACAAAATTTTGGGCTTAAGGAATACATAACAAACTGGAGACCCTGACTTCTAAACTAGGTATGGACCTGTATCTTAGAAGCTAGTGTTACCTTCTGATAGCCTTATATTTAAGCTGTTGAGTGAGAAAGATTAGGTTACGTCAGGGCTACCGTGCTGAACGGGAGACAAACACTAGTCTCCCGGCCTGCAGTCAACGCAGCGGACGCTGAAAGGCGTTAAACGGTCCCGATAAGTACTGGCCTGCGGCAGTCTGTCTCTAATGCAAAAGCAGGTCCGAGACACAGTGTAGTACTCAAAATGATAAAGTATAAGCTCTTCTGACGAGGCCGCCATGACATAATAGCGATCCCTGCGCCCTGGCCATAGATATTGTGAAGGAATACCATGGTAGGTTTAGTGGGTAGGGCCCACGACTTTCCATCTTTCCACAAAGTGAGCCCGGCATAACCCCTCCGCCCGCCCCGCGGAGGGTTATGCGTAAAGCATTCTTCAAGTTTTTAAATAAGGCCTACTAATGCTGGCCCAGTGTGCATTGGCAGACTTCATACACTTTTAGAACATTATGTAGAACTCTTATACATGGAGGTTTCCTCATGATGTAATTAACTATTTAATACGCATAATAGTTCTTAGAAAAGTCAGAGATTAAGAAGTCAACGCTCACTAGGCTATCGCTTCAATACTTAGTTTGAGCCAATCTTTGATTCTTAAAACTCATATGTATGTACATATATTTATTGTCATTTTATTGTCTTCATTCGCTCACCCTCATCCTTTAGACCATAAAGTTATATAGAACGTGCGTCCAATTCGCTGTTTTAGACTGTAATATTTCGTTACACTATTTGTTGAAAATAAACATAGAAATACGTGTTTTGATATGAAATGGAATAGCTGGAATTAATGCGGGTTGAAGTTTCATCCAGATTATTCCGTACATACATACATACATGCAACATTTTAATTTAGTAACTTTCGGAGTTATACTGTTTACTAGTGCATGGACATATGGTAGATGCCAGGGGTGTACGTAGTAGGGAAATTAATTTATATTCATTGTACAAAATGTTAATAATATACACAAAGACCCAAATTTTTTTATAAATAGTAAAAAATTTGGTCATTTCTTTGCATCTAAATCGATATAGTATTTATTGCGATATATTTTTATGAGGTACCGACCTTATAAAGAATTCTAAGAGAGTACTGCTATCGAATTAGGCAGAGGTTTGGCTGTGTGTACCCTAGGTATTGCCGAAATCCATGAGCGGCAGTTGACACTTACCAATAAGTGCGCTACTAACGCGTCTACCCCTGGGTGCAACAAAAAAAGAAACTATGTAATCAGTAAGTACATATATCGAATTTAACAATTGCTGTTAAAGATGAACGCGGCTTAATATATAATATATTAGCTATTGCCCGTTTAATCGCCATGTCACAGAATCGTCATGGGCCGCTACTTGGTTGGGGACTGCTTATTTGGTATTCGCAGCTAACCACTATGTCTGGTGGCCAGTACCACTATCCACCACCCTATAGACTCCTCTGATAGCCTACAACTCAGCCACAAAAATTTACATTCTATCATAGCATAAAATGCTATTAAAGTAAATCTTAATATCTCCATTTTAAGAGTCTTTATCCTGTATTGAGTCAAAAATAAATATTTTTAAAACCCTTACATAGTGTTTTCTCATTCTCCTAAAGGGAAAGGCAATGACAACGGATTCCCACAATCTATGTTTAAGTATCTATGTGCAAACAAAATATGCAAAACAGTGTGTATCAATAAGGTGTGGCCATATGTTTAGGTAAAACATTAAATAATATAAATATAGTTTTATGCAGGAAATTATTTTGCATATCGTAGTGTGGTCGGGAAAAATGTTAGTTCATTGAGATTCTCATCTTGATACACTGTATTACTCTTAAATAGATGAGCTGATTGTAATGAACTGTAGGTAATACCCTCAAAGGTGACGATGTCATGTTTACATTTATCCAGAAATGTTGATGTAGAAACTGAATAAGCTGAAATACTGATATAACTCCATGGAAAACCAATTTGGATAAGGAAAGGCTAAGCTAGCTAGTCATACAAAAACCTTTTATTTTTGTTCATGTTGTTATTTATTGTCAACTAGATTTTGCCCGCGGCAACAGTACTTTTTTCTGAAGGAAATACCTTTTGTTAATAACATATTATTTTGTTCATAAACTTATACAGAAAAGGACAAAGAGGATAACCTTTGTCCTTTTCTGTACCCCCCGACTCAGTCTCCCCGTGAACATGGCTACTGTAAAGCAACAGAAACGTCTGGGCAAAGTGTAAAATTGAATATAAATAGTTTTAACTAAATTAAATTACTTAAATAGTAGTAAAGTTTAATAATAGCAGTGTTACAGTTTCAAAATTATGTAATAAAAGTGTTTAAAGTAAAATAAACATCGTGACAAAATCCGTATAAAGCGTTTAATTTCAAGCATGTATGCGAAATTTTATGATGATCGGTCGAGTAGTTAGGGCGTGAAAGCGTAACCAACAAACAAACTCACATTCGCATATATAATATTAGTTAGAAGACATAACGACCCTTTAATATAAACTACCGTTATATTACACACTGTAAATATAAATGAATAGCAATAATCATTTATTTATTTCTCCCATATCACAATTAAACAAAAAAGTACAATGATATTTAAACGATGAATAATTTAAATATCGCGAATGTGTTGTACTTTTAATCCAATGCCTAGTATTCATATCCACGTTATGTGTTATCCATTAGTCATCAATGTAGATAATATAAATATTGTGTGTTTTAGCCTAGTGGGAACCCGTTGGACCGCTACGCAGAGGTCTCGAGTGCGATCCCAAAGCACGCTTTCTGACTTTTCAAAGTTATGTGCGTATTAAATAGTTAATTGTCGCTTGCTTTAACGGCGGAGAAAAACATCGTGGGGAAACCTGCATGGCTAAGAGTTCTCAATAATGTTCTCGAAGAAATGTGAAGTCTGCCAACCCACACTGGGCCAGCGTCGTGGACTATGGCCTAACCCTTTCCACACTAAAAAGAGGCCTGTGCCCAGCATTGGGACAGTTTAATACAGTGCTAATATAATTTTTATTTATTATGTATATATTGAGAGAGAGCACGTTAAGCCGTCGGTCCCGGCTGCCATGAACATCTATGGCAGTCGTTATTGAGAAGTCAGTGCCCTATAATATCCTAACACTGGTCTAGCCTTAGGGTATCGTTAGCCTTCGGGTTGCGGAGGTCAGGTGGCAGCCGCTCCAAGTAAAAACTGATATTCAGTCAAATCCGGTTAGACTAGAAAAGACGACCCCAAGTGACTTGGGAATAATAAAGACTAGGGAGAAGAAGAAGAAGACTGTATATATTGTACTAAAAGAAAGTACTGAGCCTACGTACTCTCTCCAATGGGACCCCTAGTACCAAGTTACGTAGAAGTACGTAGAAGTTACGTAGAAGTTGTCAGTCTAACTGTCCTGCCTTTACAGAACTTTATAAATTATAAAACTCTGAAACATTTGAAATTTAAATTTAATAAGAAAACTGCAATCAATTTACTTTGATTTCATATGATTGCCTCGGTGGCGCGGTGGTATTATATCCGACTGCTGTGCTTGAGCTGGTTCACCTGGTTCGGACGAAGTGTTATTTAGGTTATTTTTCAAGTAATTCTTAGTAGCAATATGAATATATAAGCTGTGCTCAGTAGACTTCATAATCTCGCTCTATACTATAAGACCAAAAAGCCATATCTGGCAAAATGTGGGTGTAATACACTACTGTCTAGGCGACTATTAATGTATTATGTACTAGCTTTTGCCCGCGGCTTTGCTTGCGTAGAAGTAGGTAAGGTTTCATTAGTAACAATACATTTTTTAATTAAAATATAACTTATGTTACTCGGTGATAATATAGATTTCTAATGGTGAAAGAATTTTTAAAATCAGTTGTTTAGTTTTTGGGTTATATCTTTACAAACAAACAAGACATCAAATCTTTTCTCATTAAGAGGTATTATAGTATAGACACTAATATTATCTCTACCTAAAGTAAAAATTTTACTTCACATCTAATATTCTTCCCCTGCATAAATTAATTAAGGCAACCGGTTTATGCAAATAAAAAGGTTTAATTTACTTTCAGTCTGCCAGTTGGTGGATCAAATTTAAATACGATCAGGTCAATTTTATGGGTATTCGATTGGATATAGAGTGGACACCTGTTCGGTGAACGTGAGATACATAACGTTTTTACATTTTTCTTTAACAACATGTAACAGAAAGGAATCCTCATATCTAAAGGTGCTGATAGACTTGAGCGTTCACTTGTAATGACTTAAGACAACCTGAGCATTCTAGCGAATGTCACATTGCAGAAAAATAAACGGGAACATTCTAGCGAACATTCTGGCGAGCATTCTAGCAAGCATTCTAGCGAGATTTCTAGCGAGCATTCTATTCTAGAAAGGACAGTAAGTTTGCTTCGAAATTACATCGTTCGCTAGAATGATCGTTGTTCAGTTCGACAATTTAAAAAACGGCTTATGCTCGATGTTCTGTTATAAGTGAATCAGCCTATCAGTTCAAGCCTATCAGCACTATAAGGGCCGTAACTAACGACAAGATAAAGATTTATTAAAAATGTTAAGAAATGTATTTTAGTATACATTTTTAGTATACCCTGGGTCCCGCAAATGTATTCTGAACTACTAACTATGATCTATATCATCCTTAGGCTACTTGATTATACTTATTTATAGTATATTTATAGCCTTTAAAATTAACTTAAAAGGTTTCTCAATTTGGTGGGTCCGCGTACGCGACGATACTGGCGACGGCTTGGAGTCATCCAGCCGCACTGAAGAGGAACGAAGATTGGAGACTGGCGGAGAGGCGGCTAGTGTTGTGCTCAGAGCTCTGTCGTGTGGAGCCACTTACTCTGTGAGGGCTGTAGCCCATTCGCGAGCTGGATCATCGCTGCCTTCTGTACCATTGCTCGTCAAGACGAAACCACCAGGTAAGGCAACATTACTCTTGAATAGACTCTGTTTTATATGACATAAGGTGACAAGAGCAGACAGGTCCTTTAAAAGCTCCATATTTCCATATAACCTTAATCTGTCGCGCTAATAGCTAGATGACTTTATTTTGTAGAATTGGCAAGACGTGAATTTATTTTCGTGTTGTCATGTTCTTTTGTTGTTGTATCAAATAAACAAATAATTAACATAATATATACGCAAATGATTTACAAGAAATAGAAACTAAAGAGAAAATAAAACAACAAAATTAAAAAGCATCATAATACGACGATGCGGAGGCTTCGTCAATTGGAAACGTGCCCAGAAGACTGGCAGCATTACCACGTTGAATGGCAATACTTATTCTTTGTGCAAAGAAAATAGCAGCCCTCTGGTTACGTGAAGCGTCGATCAGCCGCTTAGCTAGGTCTCTATAAACAAACCTAGCACTTGGACCCCATGGCCCCAGCGTTTCGACACCAAACAGCTCAAATATGTAGGTACTCAACAATAAGGTTTTGGTATTTGCACCGTTTGAGCAGCACCAACACAACTCGCTGTGTTAAAAAGATGTGATGGCGCAAGGGTATCGACACAAGTTACGTCCCACACCAAAGGCCTACCCATTTTCCATGGCATACCATCTGGTTTCTTGATAGTTAAAAAGTTAGCAACAATTTCACCAAACTTATCTACTTGGTAGTTTACAAACCAAATTTTCTTTTTATAGTTTACGAGTAGCTATTGGTGATTCCAAATCGCTTGGAAAATCTTGCAGAAAAACACTTTACTTTGTAAGTAAGTTTACGTCAGGAACAGTAACACTCCTTCAATCTTGTTAAGTCATGTGATAAATTGAAGGAACCGCGTATTTGTACCTATAAGGCAATGGGGAAGATGAAGTCTAGGCTAAACTCAGTACAACAACTTTTATGGTTTACATGGTCCGGATAATAATAGTAATAACGTACATTGAATTGCATAGACATGATATATAAAAATACTATAATACATTCAGTTTACATTTTGTCAGATCTACTCAGAACATTGAAACGCTATCAAAATCACTGAATACTAGTCTAAAATAATCTGACTGAAACTGTAAACCCGTTGTCACGGGAAGATACGAGTAGCTTGATACATTCTGATCTAGTTTAATATCTAAAGATAAGACTTTAGTAAAGGTTTGTTTGACTAGAATACTTCTGTTCGTCTACTAGTGCTGGTATGGGAAGGCGGAGGGGAGGAACGACTAGAGGAAGGCGCTGAGGCGGCTGTGTGGAGTAACAGCAGCGCTTTAGCAGTTGACGCGCGGCGCGCCGTACGCTGTGGAGCACGCCTTGTGAGGCTGCAATGGAGACGAGCTGATGCGTCAGGTGCCCCGGCGTGGAGAGACGCGGACCTTACTTCATTGCATCATCATCGAGAGGTATATTAGAACCTTAGATATACTTAATTTCTTTTAACGATGACCTGAAGAATGTAGCTGGACAATGGTAAGGAATCTTCCACATCCTTTGTCCAGCTTGTTGATTGTTCGCATATTAGTGTACCTATATCTCATTTAGCACCTATTTTAAAAATAATTTAAATCTGTTACTTATGTTAAACCACGGCAACATCACTCTGTGTAACCTTTGTTGTGGAAGAGGGGGTATCCTCGCACAGGTATCATTTTATACTTAAAAGGATACCTGTGCGTGTTCATCCCTAAATATAAGTACTTATGTATGTGATATCGAATTAAAACATTTTTATTTTATTTTTATGTCTAGCCTTGAATCGCTTTGTGTTGAAACTTGAAAGCGCTTTTAGAACAATAAACTTATGAAAGAAGTGGGTTAACGGTGACAGTGTATTGGGATAAAACCAATGATCTCTCGCCCACAAGTTCCATGATTACACTATCACTGTGCTACTTGTTAGCTACTTACTGATTATTTAATTTAAAGTAGACTTAAATTTAAGATTTTATTTGTCTGAGATGTTAAATAAAAGATTATTCCACAAATCCGCATTGACTTGCACCATCAATAGAAATTGAAAGGTCAACTTTTTTATCAGCGCTTTAGGGAACAATCTTCGTGATAATGACTGTAGCATAGTAAACATTAAATCCTTAAGCAAAAACATATCCAGATTCGTAATTACTAGTACTAAGAACACAAATGTTTATTCCGCGCACGGGTTAATTCGTATTATAGATGAAGTATTATAAATTAAGTACTAGGTTTATGATGTATCCCGGTCCTATTTCGTCGGTTACTGGAAACCGTATTATTGGTTTAGATATCAAAAAGCCTTACCTTGTTAGACGGGATTTCTAAATTGTTTATCAGAGAAGCCCGGAGTGTACGGCAATTAATATAAATTACCGTTCAACATGATAAATAATGATGAAAAGTTTTAATATTTCATTTTAGTGTTTTTTTTTAGTAGGGATATCTGTATTCAAATAATAATTTTCAGTAAATACTGTATCTTATTTATACCTACATAGATATCAACTATTATATAAAACTATATTTACCTGCTACATAAGTACGGGTACGTAAGTAATGTTGTATAATGTTAAGGTATACGATCAACGGAATAATTCAGATGAAAAATCAGCTCCTCGAACTTCAGATTCTACGTAAATGTATAATATTAACATTATTTATTTTATCGGCTTGATTAGTAATTAAAATGCCCGCGGCGCTATATGAGAACAATATAAACAAATCGAAAAGCTGAGGTATTAATAATCAATCGAAAACTAATTTCGCGAAAATATATTTCACAAAGAACAAAAATCCGCAAATTATTCCCGTTCTATTTTCCGAGGCAACAAGAGCCAATTGAAACAAGTGGAATTTGAGACTCGCGCTCCATACAAATTTGTAGGTTATGATCCGGCGGGACGGGTAAAATACCTTTTTTGTGCAAATATCAACAACTTTATTGTGCGTACGAGGAAATTTTTTACAGGTAGACACGTTGATTAAGGTGTAAAGGATCAGGCGCGGAATTACGATCTTTGCTCACGCATTTCACAGGAAATGAGTTTAGAAAATGTTTGTACCGAGATTACAACATTGTAACACAGTATAAATAGCCTCAAGTGCTCGGTGGCTATATTTATAAGTCAAAGTTGGCAAATAGCCTCGAGATCTGTTAAGATCTCTAGTGAAAGTTAAATGAAGTCTTGCCTTTTAAAGTTGTAGTCTTCCCTTTTAAATCTGTTGCGTTGTAAGCTGTACACAGGTGTCAAAGAAGCGCTACGGAAACTTAACATTCACATTTTAAATCGCATAAATGATATATTTAAACGCTATAAAAATCACATTTACATTTGTTTGCGAGCCCTAAGTGACTGAAAGCCGGCGCGTTCAATTTGAAAATGTGCCTTAATAATGTATATACTTACCAATACTAATGCATTCGTGAATATATGCATATAACTTTTGCTACATGATTTGTATTAAAGGGCAAACACAGTGCAATAATATATAGCTGCACACGCTAGTGCTGTATCTGGAAAATAAAGAATTGCGTTTATAAATTAAGTGCACGTTAAGAAATACATAATATACATAGGAAACAACAAGAAATATACTTAAACTAATATATAAAAACAACGCTTACAGCAACGGAATGGTAGGTTCGCTCAATTCTGAAATGTTACTCAAACTGATACAGCCAGTTGAAGCAGTAATTCTACCCTACAGCATATCACAATAATTTAAAATTAATCTATGCTAATTATTGTTTATTCAATTTTGAATTAGCAGTACACAAATTAGGATTTAGATACAGTCAAGTTGATTGCAAGGTGAAGTTGTGGCGACATAACATAAAAACAAAAGACAGCGTCAAAAATTTTGTCATGCAGTATGGTAATTCCATGTTTTGTATTAAATAAACGTATGATCATGTTTATCTCTAAGGGCCTTCGCCCACGGCGACTTTTTGTAGCGATGCTGTCGCGCGTTGGCATCGATACAGTCGCGATTCGGTCGCTAGCTGCGTGTCCTCGCCCACATAACCACAAATCAGTCGCGATGCAAACGCGATACTGTCGCGCCTCTGTCGCGATGCAAACGCGATTCATTAACGGCACAAACATGCCTGCGATCGCTACAGTTGCAAGATGGACTCCGTTGAGGCAACATTAGTCACGATGTATTTGGTGCTACTTTTCCGTAAGCAGCCGAAGCGTAGGCAACAAAAGCTGCGTCAATATTCACGCCACGCCACCCTCCCTCCGATTTTCCCCGATGTCATCCGACACGGTCGCGCGTTGGCATCAATTCTGTAGCGCTTTGCAAATGCGACTAACGCGCGTTAGTAGCGATGCTGTCGCGCGTTTACGAAACGCGCAACAGCATCGCTACAAAAAGTCGCCGTGGGCGCGGGCCCTAAGGCCAATGTCCAGTGTAGCTGTGTACGAAAACATCGTCCGAATGATCGATCGATTAATCACGAAGTCAATCAATCGTATCATCATTATGTAAAATTTAGAGTATTCGATTATGATTCGAATTATTTTTTATCAGCAAAAACGAATTATTAAACATTCAGATGTAGGATAGTAACATTTTCAATGAATGGTCAAGTCGAGTCATAAATTTTTACCCAGTATAAAAGTTTGAAGCGTAGTAATATTTTATTACAAATGTTTGGAGTAAAATAAACGGAAACAACTAGCTCACATGATGTAATTTATCATCACTGTACATTGGTATAAACGACATTGTAACTGACACTTTGAGAATTAATGGATGTGGTCGGATTTCCGCAAATATATATGAAAATTGTCAATCGATTACAACACAATATGTACATATTACAAACATATTCTGAACTACCTGCAGATACATCTTTGTTTAGGTGAAGTATACCTACTCTTGATTATCAGGTTCGTAAAGCGTGATTATTAGTGATACTCATAGGGTTGTGAACAGACCGCCTTGTGCTGTTCAACTGTGAAATTACCTTCATCCTAATTAAAATCGCAACTAAATAACTTTGAGTTGTATTTCTACGGTGAGCAACGATCGCTAAACTTCTTAAGCTGTTGTTGTGCTCTAAATTAGGAAAAAAATTATCTTCCTTTTGAGCTAATACTGACACCATTTTTACGGGATCGCGGTATTGAAGCTGCACACGAAGTCTATATTATGTTTTTAAGCTACTTTACGTGGGTACCTTTAGGTGGTGATCGGTGGCCTGACCGCTGGTGCTTGGTACGCCCTGCGCTTGTGGACAGTGACGGAGTCTGCACGACATCAAGCTGTTATTTACGCCGCCACCACAACACACTCTGGAGGTATGTATTATATACATATGTATATCTATTATTAATAGAATTTTGTAGTACTGAGAAAGATTTTTCTCAAATACCGTCTAATCTTTTAATAAAGTTAATATGTATATTTTTTACAAAATGCCTTTGAGTCTTTGAGTCATGATATTTTAAGTAATCTTTTTGCATTACTAAAAAGTCAATGTGTATGGCAAATTATCTCCAATTAATCATAAATCTCATTTGATTGGTTGGACTTTAGTGTTCCAACGCTTTTGATTATTGATTTCTCGTTAAGGCCCATGTTAGTACTAGAGTGTATTAAAATACAAAACAAATATAAAACACAGTGTAAGTGCTACGTACACACATTTTGCAATCCATTTATCAGAGTTAGCAGAGCCAGTCTGTTGTTCAGTTGCAATTTTTAACTCGAATAAAAATAATCGTTGCAATTTTTCTCACAATGAGAAATGTTAGGCGCTTTATTTACTGAACAATGTTTGGAAATTGAAAACAATCGTAGTAGGAAAATATTTTTTATTTGTTTTGCGAAATAATTGGATTTGCATGTTGACATATGTATCGGCAGTAATATCGGTACGTTCATAAGGTCAATGCTCTCCACATTTGGTCGATTTGATTTGATTTGCAGCATTCGATGAAATATCCATAAATTAATTGTTAGAACGGCATGGTGCGATTAATTTACATGCACACACTGAATTGCTGTTTGTTTTGTTCTGATCTTTAACATTAGCTTTCTAGCTTTTACGTTATTTTAAGGCGATGTGTTAATCTAGTTTAAAATTAATTAATAAAAGCAAGTAGGCGAGGCACATTTAGCTAAGAAGAGAAGATAAGAGGCCACTTTAGTTTTCCAATTAAAATCCAAATAATGATATCCAGAACATAAATAGATAGTTAATAAATTTATAATTTGTATTATTCATTTAACTGGCACCTACACGTTTCAACTGCCTTTCAGACTCAGAAAAAAGGAAAATTTATAATATTTGCTATCGGTTCATGGATAGTTAAATAAATAACTAGTCCACTTACATAGTTTTTTACCTCTCTATATTTTGTAAATACTCGGCAGCCCCATTTCCATTTCGATACGATAAGTAAGGTTAAGCCGCTATATTATAGAAAGGTAATGCTGCCGATATATTCCACTTGTATGTGTTAGGTGAACCGTTTGCATTATAGACCGGTATAATAATATTGGGCGGGTAAATTGCCGTTATTATCCCACGGTATATGCTGGCCTCAAAATTGGTTCTAGGAACCTAGCTCTATTACTTATATGGTAATATATTCTGGTATATTATTGTGGTACATTAGTATAGAGTATTATGTAAATACCTTGACTGTTTAGAAATACTATATGAGCTTCAAATACATATAATTTATTGGGACAGTATAGCAAATTTTAAAATAATAACATTTCATAAGAAACTATAAGAATGCTTTTGAATTAAACGTGAATATTATCGTTAAGACTTTGATAATAGTTTGATTTAGAATAAAACAAGAAATATTCAAAATACATATAACATACCAATTATAGTTAAGTCAAATTAAATGAAGGTTGTGTAATTACATATTGCTAAAAACATTCAAATACATTACGTTACTTAATATCTTGTTCAATGATAAAAAAAAATATTATAAAGATAATGTTATCTACATTTACAAGTTGTCTTAAAGTACGTAGTATTATGACATTTATATCTATTGAATAACGATTTGAACTACAATACAACATGATAATAATAGAATCAGCAGTTTATATAGGTACACTATTCGACCACTGGGCACAGGCCTCTTCTCAAAGGGTTAGGCCATCGTCCATCACACGGGCCCTATGCTGGTTTGCAGACTTCATATTTACATCTATGAAATCTGTTAGATATGCTAGTTTCCATCCTATGATTTCCTTCACTATTAAAATGATACAACATATGAAACTTTATTGTTAATAAACAAAGCTCATTTTTAACAATATTTTGTTTACAAATAATGTTGTTATTTTACACCTTGATTATCAATGACTAACGTACGACCTATGTTGCTATCTCATTATAATTTATACATATATATTATGATCATCAATTAAAACTTTCACCGCGGTTCGTCTGTCAGTACTTTCAGACCGTTACAAATTATACAACGATCTTTGCTACCGCAATAATAATTAAAAACGGTAGAATCTTATTTTAAAAAATTGGAAATGTTTTAAAAATGTTTTCTATAATTAAGTCTTATGATACCGCATAATTTAAATAAATTCATTTTAATACATATCATTAAATACATGATTACCGAATATAGTCTTATGTTGACGCGAATGCTATACATTAAAATTAAAATACCTTATATGGATTTTTGGATTACCAGCTTGGGATCCAGTAATTCAAATAGTCAAACTCAAGAAGAAGCAAAACACAGCTAGACTCTATGATACTTTGAGCTCATTATGCGTAAATAGAAACACCAAGGATTAAATTATGTTCGGGTACTTTGAAATAACTACACTTGAGAACACGGCTGCTGTAAAGCTACCGAAACGTCGAGGCAAAGTGTAAACTTAAATATAAATAGTTCTAATTAATTTAAATAGCTTAAATTTAGTAAAGTTTAATAATAGATAGTAGTGTTAGTATTTCAAAATTATGTAATAAAAGTGTTTTAAAATAAACAACGCGACAAAATCCGTGTAAAGTAGTTATCTGTATAAAGTAGTTTAATATCAATACATGGTTACCTACTAAAACCATAGATGTAAAGAACAGATAAGCAGCTTAATAATTAAAGCTCATTAAGTAGTCATCATGTACATGTAGAATACATACATATATTCTCCATAATACTAGTCCATATTCCGTTAATTAAAAATAATGGATAAAATGACCTAATTAGCGGCTCTAGGATTCCTATATATAGAGCCGCTGATTAGGTCATTTTATCTTAGGTTTGTTAACGTTGACTGGCTATATAGTACCTACATTTTATGTATATTTATTGGGTGCGAAATTTAAGGTCATGTCACCAAACCAGCCATATCGATTTCATATACTATTAGCACCCTTACAAAAGAAACAAAAGGATCGGCTCAATCTTTAAACTACCACAAATGGATACGATGTTCTCCTACAAATTACTCATTTACTGTTGAAAGCCCAGTTTAGCTAAAATTACATTGTAGGCTCTGAAATATCAGTCAAAAAATTATATCAATATACGAATGCCACTCAACCTGCCTACACATACATATTTCCAATTTTTACTAGCATAATCTTACGACTTGGTTTCCCTATAAACGCTCACACATACAGCTACGACACGTGTACAAAAATACATCTATGCATAAAGGCTCAGTAAAGAGTTCTACCAATTATTTGTCTCAAATAGACTATGTCTATTGATCTCAATCAAATATTTTACCTTAAATTTGGCTCAAGTATGGACTTACAGCAATAGCCGTAGTGCTACCACTACGGCTATCGCTGTACGTCCATACTTGAGCCAAATATACATACACATTATGATGGATGAATAAAGATGAATGGTCCGCATGCGGCCCGCGTGTCTCCTCTTTGCGGCCCGCGACTGTTTTGTAAATAATTATTATATAGAGTAGATATTATTTAAAAATGGATGTAAAAGTGATCCATGTAATTTCAGACCGATTTCTATATTACCTGCTATAAGTAAAATATTTGAGAAAATTATATTACAGCAATTAGAGAGCCACTTTAACGTAAACAACTTATTTCATACTCAACAATATGGTTTTAGAAAGGGTCGATCTACAATAGATGCGGGTGTTACACTTTTAAAACATATTTTTGCTGCTTGGGAAAATTCGCAAGATGCCATTGGCGTATTCTGTGATCTCTCAAAAGCCTTTGACTGCGTTGAACATCAAACGTTATTGCGAAAGCTCAGGCATTATGGAATTCGAAATGCTGCACTCGACCTCGTTAGTTCTTACCTAAGCGATAGATTACAACACGTTGAAATCAACGGAAGTAGATCTTCTGGATTACCAGTCGCAATGGGCGTGCCACAGGGCTCAATTTTAGGACCCTTTCTGTTTCTAGCGTACGTGAATGATTTGCCGTTCTTCGTACAGAATTTGTGCGACATTGTATTATTTGCTGATGACACATCACTTATTTTTAAAGTAGACCGTAAGACACCAAATTTACAGGGTGTTAATTCTTCACTCGCGCAAGTCCTGGACTGGTTCACGGCGAATAATTTACTACTCAATTCAAAAAAAACAAAATGTATTAAGTTTACATTGCCTAATATAAAGAGTCCTAGCATAAACGTTAATTTAAATAATGAAACAGTAACATTTGTACAATCCACAGTTTTCTTAGGCATTACTTTAGATGATAAAGTTCAGTGGGGCGCTCAAATATCGTGTCTTGCAGGGAGACTTAGTTCAGCAGCATTCGCGGTTAGGAAAGTAAGACAGCTTACTGATATAGATACTGCGAGACTAGTATATTTTAGTTATTTTCACAGCGTTATGTCCTATGGCATACTATTGTGGGGTAAGGCAGCTGATATTGAAACAATTTTCATTCTTCAAAAGCGTGCAGTACGTAGCATTTATAATTTAGGCCCACGAGTTTCCCTGAAAGAGCGTTTTAAAGAAATTGGTATACTTACTGTTGCGTCGCAATATATATTTACGAATATTATGTTTATAAAACATAATATTCACTTATATAATAAGAATAGTGATATTCACAACTTAAACACTAGAAATAAGCATAAGTTGGTAGGTTCGTATCATCGTTTACATAAAGTTCACAATTCATTTGCGGGACTCAGTATACGCTTTTTTAATAAACTACCGATTGATATTATAAATTTACCTTTACTAAAATTTAAAAGTGCTGTTAAAAGTCAGCTTATCCGGAAGGGCTATTATTCAATCAATGATTACTTAAATGATAAAAACTCATGGAACTAGTTGCTTGTTTCATACAGGATTCAAACAATGTATGTATTATATAAGTCAATTTAGTTATGTGAAGGTACTTCGTGTTTATTTGGTGGTGTTAAAGTATCTTTCTTTTCTTTTAAACAAACTTTATAAGTAATAACGTAAATTTTGTTTTAACTACATTTAGTCACGAACTACCTTTTCATGTCACAAAGTGTAAGTGTATGCGTCCTCATGCCATACTATTGTCTATTACAAATGGCTACGTACTGATAAATATGATTTCAAATCTCAAATGCTTTTTACATAATATTACCAACTTTTCTTTATTTTAGAATTTAGTTTTATATGGACAGTGACATATGGCATAATGACTGCAACACCTGGTACATAAATGAGTTGTAAAATACTGAAATTATAAGTTGATGGCGATTTAAAAGAGTGGCCTTGAGTTTCTTGCAGGTATCTTCTCATAGGCTCAACCTTTTGCCTGAACCTTGCAACTAACATAAATGTAAATTCAGTAAATATAATAAACTCACTAACCCATTTGACGTTCATAAGTGTTACTTTGTGACCTAAGTGAATAAATTATTTTTGACTTTGACTTTGACTTTGACTAAGGTCTTATCATTTGGAATTATTTTAATATCGCGCCAAAACTGAAATCCACTCCAGCCGCGAAAGCCGGCACTGGCCCACAAAATATTTCTCAACATCAGCTGTGGTTGCTTTTTTGCATTTTAACATAATCGATAAAGTCATAAAAAGTTATGAACATGTCCGGCTCGCCTCTAGTCAATTTTGTCACTATGTGGCCCGTACCTGCTAAAAGGTTGCCAACCGCTGGTCTACACCATTGGACTGCCGCACAGAGGTCTCGAGTTCGAAACCACGGCACGCATCTCTGACTTATCGAAGTTATGTGCGTATTCAATAATTAATTATTTATCACTAGCGTTTTTTGGTAGTTTAAAGATTGTGAGGAAACCTGCATGCCTGAGATTGCTCCATAAGCTTCCCGAAGATATTTGAAGTCTGTCGATTTGCACTGGGTCTAGCGTGGTGGACTATGACTTAGCCCGTCTCATACTGAAAAGAGGCCCGAGCCTAGCAGTGGGACAGTTTATATAGAGAGCTGATATTATTATTATGGACATGAAGGCCTAGTACAATACATGTATCTTCTCCTGAGAGTAACTCCATAATGAATTTATTTGTGTATAGAGCGTCTCCGTCGGCCAGTCGCGTTCCAATCAGAAGGTAGTCAGATAACTACAACGAGCGGGAACGCTGACACGGAGCGAGTGCTGGGCGCGGTATCACTGGCATTCGCGGCGCTTGCAGCGCTCGCTGTTACCGCTTTACTACTCGTGCTCGTCGCTAAACGAAGGTATGTACTAAACTAAAACTATTTTATACAAAAGATAAATAGATTATGTTTACCCACATATATGTTTATGTTTGCCTTTCGTACAATTATTTCGTGTAAACAAAGTGAAGCATTTAAAATTTTAAAAGAATTTAAAATGATTAAATCCCGCTCTAGTAATATTTTCTGTGTCGCAGGAGACTTTATAAACAATAAACACAAACAACACCTACATTCGGAACTTCCATAGATATAATAAACAAGGAGATATGCCCTGTAGACGAAAATATATCGAAAACATGTGTCTCCAGTTTGCCCCTACCACACGGCTACTACTACACATGCAGTTCAGTAAAAGCAATAGAAACGCAGTCGCGCACACACTCGCATTTTTTAAATCAGAACGTACAAAAAAATCTATTTCTTATATTTCTATGGGAACTTCTATTTGTGGATCACACAACGTTTTAGCTCGCACTATGCCATCCGAAAAGAGGCAGGCATTATCGAAAAAAATGCAACGCCAAAAGTGTTTAACGTATATTATATAGGATATAAATTCCTATATTTTATAAGATATAATTTCCTATATTATATAGGATGTACATTGAATATACAAAGGGACATATCATGCATTTTCGAACCTGTACTGAACTGTTTAATGTTTAAAAACCTATATTTTAAACATGTTCGCAAAACTTGTATATTACATTTCTTAGAACCTAACACTAAAGTGTAACAAAAATCGTTTATTTACCACCTAGAAGTAATTAATTACCAATATTAGTGCACCTAGTACGATATCAAAATCATACCCACATATCAAAGCTTTCATCTGCAAAAGTAACCGTCATGACAGCTACCTATATCATTTATAGAGCCGTCAATACGAAAGCTCCGCTCCTGACCACTTGACCTTTTGAGTTCGATGCCTGACGTGTGAAGCTCAGAGCTGATACGCAAATATAGCTGCGTATAAAATATGATATTACAACCTACGGGATTTATTTGATATTTCTTTACGGCTACGAGCTCTGAATACGTTGAATCGTATACGTAATATTGATGATGAAACAAAATAGTAAAGATTTGTCACATAAGCATATATAAATTACTAGTATCTGCAACTGTATTCGTAATTTTATAAAAAGTTTAACTCTCGTCAGGTTCCATGCTATCTTTTACCAATTTTTTGCGGTAAGTTAGAACAAATAGACCGAGCTACCTTCGCATTTAAAATATCAATATTGAAGTAAAAATAAGGCCACTATTTGTTTGTAAATATCTTTTATTTGAATTTAGTGTCCCGTACTTTAGCGGACACACAAAACATCGCTATTTAATGACAGACATTGTAAAGCCATATTTGCCTTCGGGGTTGTTAGATTTATTTATTTCAATACCAGATAGAACACGATTATAAAAACGTAAATCGCACGGTAGATGATAATTTGAGTTTGATATACAGGTACATAAATCGCTACATAGCATCTTCGGTTTCTCATCTCATCTCAATATTTGAAAATACTCGATACCTATTTACAATATTATAAGAGCGGGCTGTTGCGAAATCCTCGGATCGTATTACCGAGGAGTTCTGTATAAATACATAACAATAAATAAGATGAATGTAGACGTATCGAGAACGCGAATATCGCGTAAATCACTCACAGCGACCTACTTATAATTTCCATTTCAATGTTGTTTGATTACGTCATTGTCTAGCCTCTTTTGGTAATATAAACTTATTTGCGTCACGCTTTCTATTGTTACTAAGTTCCATTCAATAATTCCAATAAATAAAAATATTACTTAAAATGAAATGTGGAGACAGACGCTAAGCACATAATCTGGGAACGTCTTCAAAGTACATATCTAATATTCTTTATTATTAAGTATTTACGCTAAAACATGTCTTACGCTTCTGAATAAATAAATAGACTTGCTTTGATACAGCACGATATAACATTTTTAGTAACGATGCCGTTGCCAAAATTGTTAATTTTTTACGTAACGTAAATTAAATGACTTGTCAGAAAATTGGGAATATTTTAGTTAGAACTAGGTTCTACTATATTTAACAACTTTTTAAGTTTTACAATAGGTATAACTCATTTTTATTTCGGTAAAGTTTTTATTGGTGCATTGCAATAGACGTGACTTAATACATGTCCTAGTTCAGGAAAAGTATTGTTGAGTCACGAAATTCGCAGCACCAGCGTAGTATATGGAATTGTGTAGAATATACTAGGCTTGCCAATTCCCAAAAAAATATATGGGACCTTAAACAGCTAAACAAATGTACTACACCTTTGAACAAACTCTTCGTAGCTACAGCCGTGATTAAATTATGTGTATTGATAAAAAGCACTATCATCTCTATGTTAAAAAAATCAAGAAACTCAAACATTTTGTTTGTTCAGCACGCTCTGGCCGTGTGGTGGTCAGACTGATGAAGAGACCCGTCGGTGCAGCCATTCGGTGGCCAGCACTGACAAGTCCGTGTGCCCTGAACAGCAAAACATCAGGAACTGCCAGCATGACTACAAACATGACAAACTATCGCCTGCCTCCGGTAAGTTCTTTTCACTTTCGTATCTATATATTTCATATCTTGAGTGGTAGGGCCACGCTGGTTACAGCATAAATGGCCGGCTCGACCAGGAAAATACCACCCTCTCACAGAAGATCGACGTAAAATAATAGTATTTGTTATGTTTCGTTCGGTGAGTGAGAGCGCCGGAGGCTGTTCCATTCCCCTTTTCCTTCCGATAGACAGCGACTTGGTTGTGTTTTTTGACATTGCTTCTGTAATGTAAACACGAGAGCGAGAACCGTGGCTCATACACATGGCTATGTGTATGAGCCACGGTTCTCGCTTACTATCAGGTGAGCCGCGTTCGTCTGTCGCAGATGAAAGCAAAAAAAAACACTACTTTGAAGAATCATCATCTCAGCCGAAAGACGTCCACTGCTTGACATAGGCCAAGGTCTTCCACACAGACCGATCTTGGGCGACCCGCATCCAATTACTTCCCGCAACCTTTACAAGGTCGAGATATGCGCATAAAAATTTTGGAGAATACCTTTTTTCGAGTGTAACTATTGAGCGATTCCTTGATCTCGTGGCATAAAATTGTGTTTATGCATACGGTCGATCGCAAGGTGCCAAGTCTTATTCTGCAGTTGGTCAGATTTATTGGGTTCGGTTGTTAGAAAATACTCATTCGAAGCACGGTATCGAGCAATATGCTCGGAATAAGGTAAAAGGGTCTCCTTTCATTACGTGAGGCGTAAAGCCATAGATGACGAGATAGCAGCAAAATTTTAAAGGTTTCGCGTGTAAGCTTACGGTATGTAAGGTATCAATCAACCAACTGAAGGTATAAATGTTTTTAAAGAAGAAAGATAGCAAACAACCATGCCTTAGAGTAAATTTTGTAGGCTATAATTGCCTGCATTACCGGTATATTGGGATGAAAGGAACCGAATGGTAGGTGTAGATATATGAGCCTCTGGCGCTCTTACTTTTTGGACGAAACGTAGTAACTGTGTTACTGCTCTTGGTTGGTATTTTTAAACCTAATTATATTATATAAAAAGTCAAAAGTCAAATCATTCATATTATATCATAAAAATCGTTGTTAGGTGTACAAACTCTTAATGTTAGGATTTTCAGAATAATACAAACAACTAAACAAAATGATGTTTATGCCTATATTGGCAGTATTCTAAACGCAGGATCACTTAAAAAGTAAATGATTTCGGTTGTGTATAAGTGGTTTTTGGCAGAGACTTGATAACCGCAGAATCTTTATCAGAATCTTTTCCGCTTGTCCAATTTCATTAATCGCCGTGTCAGAATATACCAAAGATGATTCAACGATACTGTCTTTTCGATTTGAAGATACAAGTACGTATATTATAATATTATTTATAAATTGGTAAGCAGTGGTAACGTAATAGACATAGCCATCTATGTGCCTAATCGAAAGGACCAATCTAAACATAAAGTCATTAAAATGATTAAATGTATTAATTTATTTACAACTAGCTGTACCCGCGGTTTCATCCACGTTTATGGTTACTGCGCCGCCCCCGTGGGTTGTAGCGTAATGTTATATAATCTATAACCTTCCTCGATAAATAGGCTACACAAAACAAAAAAAAATCTATTCGAATCAGTGGTTTCTGAGATTAGCGCGTTCAACCAGACAATCAAACAAATTCTTCAGCTTTATAATATTATAGTCCGTTTCAAATACGAAGTCCCATTTGACAAATGATCATTGAACAGCAATAGTGAAGAGACCATTTCCATCGACACATCACAAAACCGATTATCGAATAACTTTCCAAACAAACTGTAATCGTGAACTTAGAATCGAAACAGAAATGATAGAAACAGAAAAACTAAAATGAGTCAATCGAAGTTTGACATATAGAAAGAATAGTTACATCAACGTTATATATATGTATATGTATAACGTGTTCACTTGTAAAAAAGATCTGGGCTTATCCTTGATAAATTTTTAGTATGACATACTTACTCCATACTTAGTATAAGGGTGAGATAAATGTGGTATAACAGATAATGACTGGCAGGACGCCCACTCTTTAAAAACTATGGGATATTTAAACCATACGTCCAATATCGCATTTTTAAATCCATTTTTTGATGAAGTTAGTATATTAAGGGTTTGCAGAATGGGATTCAAGGTGCGTTGCAACCTAATAATAAATAATACCAACTACACATTAACAAAAGAATTTCTCGTACAACGTTCGTTTTTACCTCAAAATAGTTAGATTTTATCCGATTCATACTGTCGCGTCACTATGACTGAAAGTTAACGAAAAGTACCCTAGTGCGTAACCATGCCATTGTAGTAAAATGTTATCTTGTTATATAATTTAAATTATTTCAGATTAATATCGATAGAAATTATTAGTTGATTATGTTTGTGAAACATCACACATCAGGTTTTGTATGGATTCTTATTATTTTTAAATAGTCTTTAGTACCATAAGTTATCATTGTTTATTTTAGCAATTTATATGAAATGTGCAGAGTTACGTGCTATTTAGTGTCAAAAGAGACTTCGTATTTGAAACAGACTATAGCATAGATTAAAGCAATACGTCTAATGTGATTGCAAAAGATCGATCTCGTTTAAAATATCCCTCAGATATTTTAAACGAAACTTGGATGTTATTTTATAGACTGTTCAATAGTACATTATTAAATGATTAAATATTTGTGTTATATTACTCGCTTTTTGTTAACTAAATCTATAAGTACTTAATGAAACAGTATTTTGCAAATCAATTTTCACCCACTTCTTGACTACTGTTTGGATTTTCGACAATATCATGTAGGTATTAGAGATCGATGAAGACAATCGTATCGCATGGAAAATAATTGGCAACGTCTTCAAAAAATCTCTAAATAGAAAAACAAAACAAAATTTCAACTTTCATCAACTAGAATTTATATCGAAATCGCCTGAAAAGGTTCCTGGAAAAAGGAGATTATTTCGATTAACTACCGCATGAGCAATCTTAATTAAAAATAGCTGTCGTTATTAAGCATATAGCAAATGACGTTGACACTGGTGTTGTTTACACAAACATCAATTTAGCGGTCGCAAATTGTCAGTGGATATAATTGTATTGACAAATTGCGACCGCGGTGTAAACAAGGTCGAAAACTGTAAACAACCTTAGAGTATTTTGGTCTGAACAATATTAAGCGCACAATTGATGACGGCAATCATTTCAACAAGTAATTTCAGTTGTAAACGACCTCATTGCCGTTCAACACTTAATGTTGGGACATAATAGAATTGAATAACATCACTCTTTGGGTACTTATCGGGCTTAGTTTAGTAATAAATAGAGTTAAAGTTATTTTATGTAGTGAAAGCGAACATAAACAACTTTCCTGTACCCTGGTCAGTGGCTGGGTCAAGCTAAATGTTATTTGGTTATAATGTTACATTATCGGTAGCAATCAAAGTTCGTTTGCCTTTTATATCATGGAACTTATATCTTCTTTATTTAAGTAAAGTGGATATTACTCTTTGCTTACTATTAGAAGCACATTTGTCGCGAAACTATCCTGAAGATACATCATGTGAGGTACGTTAAAGCAATTCACGTGTCGAAGGTTATTTCGTTTTCGGAGGCAGAATACTGCAAGTTGGAAATGCACCCTGGTTCCATGATGCCCATTAACAAAGGAGTTCCATTTGTCACCATTTTCTATTGCAATGGTAAGGGTGGGCGATCTAAGAGTACGTAGTTGGTTCGTTTGTCTCCAATTATTATTTACCGAAAATATTATTTAGTGCAATAACCAATACTACATCCCAATGTACCAATTTAGCCAGTTAATATAGGCATTAGAAAATCATATGCACAGGTGCAGGTTACTATTCAATGCCAAAGTTGAAGTCATTTGATTCGATTTTTGAGTTCATTGGGAACATGCTGTGTTTGCATCTTGAAGAAAAGTTCGGCTAGAATCTATTTCCTGTACTAATGTGCGTGTATTGCTGACAGTTGCATTCCTTTAGTTAGTTACAAATTAAAAAACATATCTATTTGTAATCCAATTTTCGACTCCATTGCCTTTTAATACATGTATATACCCATTCCTCCATTTTGACTGCCTCTATGGCGCTTAGTGAATGCGACTGCTGTGCATGCGATTTAGGTCAAAACCTAAATCCCGTGCTGAGTCACCAAAAAGTTATTGGATTTTCTGCAAAAAAACTCAACTTCACACATATGCACTATAATATCCTCTGCTCTGATGGTCATTCTGTTCATGTCCTGCTCGTTTTGTGAGTGAAATTCGGTCTAGAGGTCATTATCATTGTTATTATATCTATACCAATAGCTCTATTATATGTTATCTAAGATTGTCAAAATTTTATTAAATCAACATTTTGCCAGCTATGTTTTTACGACCCACGTCATAGGGGACGAGCCTATTGCCGTATACTAGATTTCTTGACATCATGCTGCTGCTGAGATTTGGCAAAAGCTCATTAATATTCTTGCCCGGAATTAATCAAAATTAATGGCGCCTTCAAATTTGCCGCTACCGCCGCGCCGCGCAGCCGTCTCTAGTCGATCGATGAACTGATGCGCTGGTATAGCACTGCAGTCACGCGTTTTTATTTATATGGATTTACAAAGCAGCACTGCAGCCTCGCTGCCGCAACACAGTACTTTGCGGCATATTTGAAGGCGCCCTAAGCTTTGGGGTTAGGTAAACTTGCATCGAGATCAACGAGTGTAGTTTATTCATTGATTCGTATCTACCAAAGATGTGTACGAGATCAGTCCGTATGCTACATTTGCTGTCGGCGGTGAGGCAGCCGCTGCTACCCTGGACCATACGTTACAATTCCGTACGTTTGGCCACCGAGACAACGACGCCCCACCACACAGACCCTGCAGAAAACATCCGCAACGACACCGCGAACGGGCTGAAGGTCAGTAACTAGACGCATTACGTTAAAAAAAAATAGCTAACAAGCATTTGTATTCAATTTAATTCCCTTCCCGACTGTAGTCTTCAAAAGTCTTTAAAAGCGTCTGTAGTATAGTCAGCAATATAAATTGATATATACCTGCAAGATTTTGATTGCCTTTAATTTTCAATATTATAACAAACGTAAGTTTATTTTACCAGCAAAAGTTTAAAGTGTAATGACAGTTCGAAAATACAAAATAAAATTTCATATTAAAAATTCATAAATTTTGTAAATGTTGCTGACTATACTTATTTTTCTTAGTTTTTTCAGTCAATTAACATCTATTTTCGTAATTTAAAATTATAACTTGCTACTTTTGAGTTAAAATTTAACAAAATAGAAATAGAACTAGAAGTAGGTACTGTATTTAGAGAATAATTAGCGATTGCATAACAGTCTAGTAGTAATTACTGTACCCATACACGAGTATTAATGTAGCTGTTTGTCCTGGAACGGATAGAGAGGTATATACAATATAGTATGCTCTTTGTGCACATAAACGCGGTCCACTCTAGAGTCCCTTAGGGTACATATGTATTCATATGAGTTAATGCGGAGAGTACGCCAACAAAATTTTTTTTTTTTTTTTTTTTTCTTTATTTTAGGAGCTTAGTCAGAAATGACTATGCCGCTCCATTGGAACTTTCTACAACATTACTATACAACTACTATATTATAATAATAATACGATACAATAATGAATGATTACTGTGAACGTCGTCGCATGCCAACTTCAACAAGTTTATAGATTAATTTAGCTGCCTCGGACAGCGGATATGCTAAAATACTGTTACATCGTCCAATATCCTTATAATCTATAATTGTAAACAAAATTTCAGATCTGACGTCCTCGTTCCGGACACATTCCACCATAATATGCAAAGCATCCTCCACTACACCACACTCAGAACAGAGTGGAGATGCTACTTTTTTCATTAAATAAGCGAATTTATTAAGTGGGATATGTCCTGATCGAAGTCGAAATGCAGTAGTTAGCATATATCTATTAATACTAGTTTTATCAAACCACGGAGACTTCCAAGGTTCATTTTGTAGTGTCCTGTACCAAATACCTTTCTCCACCGATATCTTGTCGAAATGCACTTTCCATAGTTCGTGGCAGTGTTCTCTAACTAAATGCATACAATCTGTGTAAAAAGGTAGTACACTCATTGATACGCCATCACAAGAAGCTTCTTTTGCTAGTCCATCCACTCTCTCATTCCCTGCCAGACCAATGTGTGAAGGAATCCATTGGAGTGTCACTTCTTTTAGGTCGGTCTTCAAATCAAATATGCATTTGATTATACTGTAAGCGATCGGTGTGCCTCTTAAAGAAGAGGTGCAACGAGCCACGTGTTGCAGGGAACTTTTCGAGTCTGTTAAGATAACAAATTTACTGTGCCTAATTGACTTGATGTATGACAAAGCCTCCAAGATCGCAATTAATTCTAGATACATAATAGAAACATTGTTGTTAATTTGGAATTTTATGAATGTATTAATTTGGGGATCGTAGAATGCAGCTCCCAAGTACCCATGATGTGAATTTAATACTTTATCCTTAGATCCGTCGGTAAACACTTTATAATGTGTTGGGTATTGATTGTCTAGATAAACAGAACACGTATGTTTGAGATGGGTTATGTCATATTGTCTTTTAGCCTGATCAATACCTTCAATTTGATGTTTGATTATATTACTTAAATCGTATCTATTCATCCAATAATCTAATGTATACATATCCAACTGTTGACTTGAGCTTACGTTAATGTGTTGAAATTTAGAATAAATTTGCAGTAGGATTGGGATTTGTTTGCGTCTCCAGTATCTGCAAGAAATCAGCGAATTTAAATCATCCAGAACTTTAATTGTAGGGTTACTAGCGATAGACATTGATTTCAGACAAAATTTTCCTGCGAGATATAGCCGACGGATATGTAAAGGCTGAATACAAAGTTCACTCTGCATCACGTGGATGGGAGTGCTCTTTACAAAACCGCCTATAATGCGCATGGCTGCATTCTGTAATTTATCTAGTTTGTATAGATTACTAGCTAAGCTATTGCCGTATAAAAAGCAACCAAAGTCTAATTTACTTCTAATAATGGTCATGTAAAGTCTTCGTAAGTGTTTAGGGTGTACCCCCCAACCAGACCCAGCCAACACTTTAAAAATATTTAAGAATTTATGAGATTTCTCATACAGTTCATTTACATGTTTAGTCCATCTTAGGGAACGATCGAACCACAAGCCTAAATATCTCACATTAGCTGATTCTTGCAATGGTGCATTATTTATGGTGATACTGATATTATTTCTGTTAATACCCTTTTTAAATATACAGATTTTACTTTTCGTCGGAGATACATTTAATCCTAAATTCTCAAGTACATTGACCAAAATATCTAATGAACCTTGGAGATCGTTACAGGCTATTTCTATATTTTTGTTAGACACATACAAGGCAAAATCATCAGCGTATTGGGAGATAAATACATTATTTATAATATTACAAATTTGGTGGGTAGCCACATTAAATAATAAAGGTGACAGTGGGTCGCCCTGTGCTAGACCCTGAGCAGTATGCCGGCTGATGAAACTATGACCAAACCTTATTTTCAATATTCTTAAGCTTAAAAAGTTCCACAGGTAATTGCAGAGTTTAAGGCCAATACCGACTTTATCTAAACTTGTAAGCAATGTATATATATTAACATTGTTGTACGCATTATCAATATCTAAAAAGCATGCCAATGTAGTCATATCTTTAGAGAAACCTGATTGGACCCTAGTTACCAGTCTGGCTAGACTATCTAAACAAGACTTAGATTTTCTAAACCCTACTGTTTCCCTTGAAAAATAGTTATTATTTTCGAAAAACCACTCTAGTCTCCTGTTAATAATGGAATGAAATATTTTACAGACGCATGATATTAAGCTAATAGGGCGAAGAGCTGAAATTAGAGCGGGATCACGGTCAGGCTTGGGGACTGGGACTATACTAATGTCTCGCCATTGCAACGGAAGGAAACCCGAAGATAAAAAAATATTAAATAATGACAGTAAAATATGTTTTCCACATTGAGGTAACCGTTTTATCATAGAAAAGGAGATGTTATCGCACCCCGGTGCTGTATCGCTAGCCTTAATACATGTCTCTAATTCATGCATAGTTATGGTTATTTCTAACTTAAAATTAATAGATAGAAAATTGGGTTTAGGAGGGGTAACATATGAGGGGCACAAATTGTTTAATATCAATTCACACTTGTTGTTATCTACGAAGGTGTTTTGAACTTTATTTCCTTTTAAGCACTTCATTTTTCTCCACACTTCATTAGCAGATGAGGCCGTGTCCAAAGAATTACAAAATTTGTGCCAGCTCTCTGATGATGCCCTTCTTATTAGTTTTTGGGTTTCTCTAATACAGTTTTTAAGGGATGTTAAATTTAAGGGTGTAGGATTTTTCCTAAATTTTGATAGGGCCAATCTGCTTTTAGCGACTGAGTGGGATAGATTGGGGTTCCAATATGGTTTTGGAACGAATTTATTAGAAGGGTTTAAATTAATTTTTATAAATGGAATATGTAAATCTGCAGCTTTGTTTATGTTATTTATAAAATTGTCATACGTCAGTTGAGGCTCTCCAGATACATCAAAATTTTGAAAGGCCTCTTCAAGATAGGTTACATAGCCATTCCAGTTAGCGTTCTTGAGATTACGTTTCTTTAAAAAATTATACCTACATAACGTATTCGAAGAAATCTTAATTACGAGATGGTCACTTCCTAGGGATTCGTTAGTCACCTGCCAGTTAAAAAAACACGCGATATCGGAGGTGGAGAAAGAAATATCCGGGGAAGATTGTTGTATGTTTCCAGCTACTAGTTTGATACGGGTATAACTACCATTGTTCAGAGAGACTAAATTACAATCAGTTATGGAATCATGAATTTGAGAACCCCTTGCGTCTATTTTATACGACCACGTAAAATGGTGAGCATTGAAATCCCCTAACACTAAGGTTTTTTTGTTAAATTGCGAAAATATAGTGTCCCAGTCAGTTTTGCGTGTCCGAACCCATTGAGGACAGTAAACCGCAATTATATTCTCGATTCGACTACAGTTAAAAATCTTGACATGTAATATCTGTATATCCTCGTTAGGATGCGCGAATTCGCTTAATTGAGCCTTAATTGATCTATGTGTGAACATGCAAACACCTCCATAATTATCGGAGCGGTCCTGCCTAAATATATTGTAGTTACTAACTTTAAGCTGACTGCCTGGTTCCAGCCAGGTTTCACTTATTATAGCTATATGTATTTTGTTTTGATTTAATAATTGTTGGAATGTTAAAAGTTTTGGCCTTAAGCTCTGCGCATTCCACTGCAATACGTTAATGACGACGTTCCCAGTAATATTATTATTATTAGCCATTTTGAGTGTTGATAGTTACATCAAAGATCTTCTTAAATATTGAAAGATCAGTAAAATTGTTCACAATAGTATAGATACACCATTCTACAGTAATAGTAACAATCGAATTAATTTTTTGCCTAAAATTACTTTCTGCCGAGAATATAATATTTTTAATGTTGCTCATTAGCGATCCAAACGATTTATTTCTCGAACTCGAATCGCCCTCTGGCTGTTCTATACATTCATTCATCTCGACATTATTGTAGTGACGCGTGTTTGCTGTATAATTATTATTCGCATGTATATCCACGCCTGCGCGGCGACTGCTGCCCTCAGTATGCATACGCTCACCGGCAGCTGTAGGTCTCCCGATGTCCGATGCGCGTGACTCCGACGACAATGACTCAATATCTTCGTTACTTAATTTATCCGATGAACTGCGTTGTTTACGTTTTGTAGGTTTCTGTTGTGTATATTTGTGCGCTGTATGTTTATTTTGAATGGCATTATTTAAGCTTTTAGTCTTATTACCTAATATTTCTGCGTATGTCATGGGGCTCGAGATAGGGCTTTTATCCCAAAAGGAAATATTCGTATTATTGTTACTTGACGCGGCCTGATCGATGGGTCGTGGCGAAAAAGGCGGAACGTACATGCTTAATGCTCGGCGGTATGTGCAATTAAACTCTGACATGAGAGATCTGATTTTCTTTTCCTTGATGAACGCCGGGCATGATTTTACTAAAGCCATATGATTGCCTCTGCAGTTCACGCATTTAAAAGTTGTAGTGTCACAGTTAGGGTGACTATCACCACATTTGGGACAAACTATTTTAAGTGATGGACATAGTTTTGTAACATGTCCGAAACGCCAACACCGAGAGCATTGCGTTACGGGGAAAACGTATGGTTCCACTGCAACTCTTAAGTTATATATCTTAATAAATTGCGGCAGGGTTTTACCTTTAAAACATATACGGATGGTTTCGCTTTCTGTCCACGTTGACTCAGCACCCCTACGGCTCAGTCTTTTCACCGACGTAATTTCATGACTGTTGCAGTTTTTTATGCATTCCAATAGATCTTGTTCTGATAACTCGATATCTATATCTTTAATAATACCATAAGAGGAATTGACTTCCCACGTCTTTTGAATACGCCACTCTTTCTCCTTGAAGTTTTGGCTGGATATTAGTTTTTCAGCATTCGTTTCATCATCAAAACTGACAATTACCTTATATGCATTTATGTATTTAACGCGATTAATTCCTAATATGTTTTCTATGTTGAATAGTTTGGCCAATGCAAACTGCTTAGGTAACTTATCTGCACTGGAAATACTAATATCAATTTTTTCAGTTTTTCTTCTTTTGTCTTTTCCGACTATTGTCCAATTTTCTTCCTTCGTCACTTTCACACCACGTTCTTCTATATTGTGTAGGTTCTCCTCATTATAATATTGCTGTACTTCATCTCTTACTATGTCTTCTTCATCCATACTCTCTCCTCTCATGCTAGTTCTATCTTGCACGTCGCCATCTGAATCGTCCTCCGTTGCACTTACGCTCATATTCACTACGGCTTAATATTTAACGATAAAAACAATGATCGGCAGAGGCGGGAGCGCGTGAGCGCGCCGCGTACTGTCGCAAACCGGTTTCTGTGTCGTAAACAACTAAAGGATTCTATTAAAAATTAACGATAACACGTCCTAATCACTTGGCGAGAGAATGGACAATGCCAACAAAATTAAACATCTGTAATTACCATTTTAAGAAATATATAGAATAGTATAAGACTATTTTATGCGATTTCCTCCCTACAATCGTAAACAAGCCTAAGCATGCGCTTAATATAGAGTAAGTTCTTTTAATTCTTAGAGAGCCTTACAACCCAAATCCCCAACACCCTAATTTTCATTAGTCACACAGGATCCTATTATCATGGATATAAGAGAGTTCGTCAAGAGAATAGATGCTGGGGCGTGTTTAGTAAGTAGAACATTGTAGTAGATGATTGACACGTGACGTTGATTGTTTGTTGAATAGTCTGGTATGTGTAACAGTGGAGAAGCACCACTCGGAGTGCGAGCTGCAGCAACTGAGCCGCTACGAGAAGGTGCGCCCGCGTCACTGCGCCGGCACCTCCTACTGCGTACCGCTGCCACATCACGGTACGCATTCACATACTCCTTAAGTAGAAGAAAATATTTGGTAAACATTCTTATTTCTATATTAATATAGTAGAGATATAGAATATCAGCACCACGGCATATTTGCACCACACAGAAAATTCTTAGTCTATTCCAATTTTATGGCCCACATTTTAACTTGCTACCTGTACTGTAAAAAAAGTCAATTCTTGTTTAAATTTCTAAATATGTCACGTACATATTTCAATTGTCACTACGACTAGAATTTATAAAAAGCTACATACTGTTATAATCACTTTAGCCAATGCTGAATACAAGTTGTAAGGATTTTCTACTTTCTATGTATTCTAGTAAGTTATATCATATCTTTCTAACTCTAAAGTATACCACATACCCGGGGCGGAGATGTGGCGGTGGCGGATTTGGGGTACCTACTGTTTGAATTAGTATGAAACATTACACACACCATCGCTGTCTGTGTGTGATGCACTTTAATCTTTACAAGCTGGATACTAAAACGTCATATTTTTATAACAGGCTCCAGTGGTGGCGGCAGTGGAGGCGGAGGCGGTAGCGGGGGCGGCCTATCTGAAGTTTATGCAGGCGACTCGAGCGCGGAATCTGGGCCAGGCTCGCTCTCGCCGCGCACGCACCATGAGCACAGCTAGCGCAAGCGCACGCGCTTCAATACCTATACCCCCGCCCCCGGCACACACGACCATATCGCAAGCGTGACGTCACCCGCTACTTAAGTATGCTATAGTTTATAAACTATTTTCCTTTTCATCGGCTTCTTCAAGAGTCCAACATCATGCGAGTACAGGATTATACTACTGTAAAACAATTTTTTGGAGATATTCGTGGACAGCTCAAATCACGTCATATTTTTGGTGACTAAAGTCTGTTATATTTTTCTTATTGGTTTATTACCAATGTTGGCGAAGGAGCATAAAACCATATCGAAATCGTGACGTCATGCGATACATAGGTATACTATTGTATAGTCTTATACGATCTCTAGACGAGTAGACCATATCTAGGCTTTTATTTTTGTAATTGTAAGCTGAATAATGTCACTGGTTCATTTTTGACTCAATTGCATCAATCAATTCTTATTGCCACGTATTTTGTTAATTGGCGATATTATTTTTAACGCGATAATAAAATTGATACACGTTCGAATGAATGTTACATTCGAATGAGACATTATAATCACATTTTCATTTAACTTTCTTTATTCTTTAATGTGAAGCAGATCAAAACAATCACGTAGCGTACAATGATAGCGTTCGCGGTGGCGACCAGATATAATCAGTCGATGCCACTGACCTATAATATATACGCTGAATTGGTTATCCCATACAAAAGATAAAAAAAGAAATTGTGTCTAATCGAACGACGCCATTGAGTATACCATAAAACTATACTGTAATTTTTATCATTAAACTGCAAACGCCCATTGTTTTTTAAATATTTAACGATATGCATTTTATCGGAATTTGAACTATTTGACACAAACAATTATGATTGTTGCAGAGATCGTATAGCGGTTTGGTTTTCCAAAAAAATATTCCTCTAGACTCTGGCAAGTCAGGTGAGAAACTGATATTCACTGTGACTACCAAGTCCTTCTTTGAAGCAACCTTTAAAAATAGACTAGGTAGGACTCAACAAAGAATTTATATCTTTGTAACATTTTGGTCGATAAATTTTCTTTATCGATATCAAAAGAGTCATCTCTTCTTAGTTTTGAATACACTCACTCCCGCCTCAGCGCCAAAATGGCGTAAATTAAATGGTTGCCTCTACAGCCAGTCCAGTGTACTATTATAGAGGTCAGTGATCGCTTCCATAACGACTGATCGTTGTCTGCATGCATGTGTCGAGATTGTTTCCACGTACCCTTTGCTCAATTCTCATCTCAAAATACCAACTACTATAACAAATTATTTATAAGGGAGCATCGAGCAAGCATTTTATACGAATAGGTTTATAAGTTTGAGTGAATGATGTCAATTTTATTAGCTCTTATTTAATTTTCTGCAAAATGTTGTCCAAAATATGTGCCAAACTACAAGTCACTGCCTATACTAAATATGATCGAGAGATAGCCTAATTTTACAACGAATGCTTTTTAATTGGTTATATCGAATATTCACTTTACGAAATATACCCTTTTATATGATTTATTGGACCTAGTTTTGATGCAATAAATCTCAGAATTGGCCTGTTTGGTATACAACTTTTTTTATTTACGATGGTAACTTTTCCAATGTTTTTTATTACAATGTCGGCTTCGTGTTGGGACGTGGGGTACCCAATGATTGATTGTACTAATATCATAATTCTTTTACACAATACTATAGTTGACAGCTGGTACTTCTGAAATAGACATGCTATTGAAAAGCATAATAGTTTGCTATTTAGTCGCGTGCTAGTATATACCTAGTATATGGTTGATTGACAGCTAAACCGAAAGTCTATATACCTAATGCTCCTTTGACTTTGAGTAACCAAATGCACATTAGAAATTAATTTGACAAGCAAGGAAAACGCTCTGATAAAATTTGTATACTTGAGAGCACTTTATAAACTTGTCGAATGTAGTCTGTGGATAAGTGCGGTACACTTTTCCCATGCGGCAGATTATCCCTTTGTTTCTAAAAAGAGGCCCGTGTCCAAGGAGTTTATAAAAACAGGATCAATGTACTCGGGAATAGCAAAGTTTTGTGCAGCTAATAGCATGAATTTTTCAAGTACTATACATTTAAACATAACTACCTATAATATACAGTACTGGATTAATTTTACATTTATATAAGCACTAATATCTCTGTTAACCTACATAATAGTAATAATATACAGTTCATAATATTATTATATCAATGGTTAATATTTCGTCGTTTTCAATCGATAATGTTCGGTACAGAGAGCCATGTATTCTACAGGGTTGAGCTATTCCGAGTAGATCATTACTTTAAACAGCTGCAATAACTTTAAATTTGTTTTCGAAATCCGAAGCAATCGCTACATAATACAGAGTTTGTTAAATGCAATCAATCAATGTTCATCGCGAGTTTCATTGAAATAAACATTTCTTACACGTATTTTTACATTAATTTATTTATTATTACTAACTGCAGTATGTCGTTTTGGTATGGAGTAAAAAAGTCACTCATCACTTGTGACATTTTTGAGATTGTTACTTGAGATATGTTGTGGGCTAACTTTAAGTAGCTCTTCATTGATTCATTCATGTTAACATCACGTCATTTTACTGCTACTTTTCGACGCGCAAAACATAAAATGATTAAATATTAATGTTTGTGTGATACTTTTGCATTATAAATGCGTTTATCGTTAGGATATATGCGGGATATACATACCTAACAATAAAATCCAGTGAATATTTGTATTACAATATACTCTGATGTATTTAGAATATTCAGATTATAATGCCATCGCTTTGTGATTAACCGAAACAACGTAGATAAGCCAACGCAAACACATCTTTGCAGCGCTAACCAGTGTTTTGTATTGAATCTCAATTCAGTTCCGATCATCAGATTATTGGCTATTTGCTGACGCAGAATTAGCCCCTAATGAATACATGGCTTTAAAGCCCATGCAGACTAGCTAGATTTTGTTCTGAAAAGCGCGCGGATTTCAGATTCGATTAGGATGTTAAGCCAAACCGCCCGAATTTACGGTACAAAGTGACTAATTGATGCCATCGACGGCAGATTTGAAATTCAACTGAGGGGACTCGAGTCACCCTGAGTCATCATAGCTTTGACTGTCATGATTATAATAAAGGTATTAATTGGTTATTTGAAGTTTAGTATTCGCGTCTTCGATATATCATAGAAAGGGTTATATAAATAACACTATTTATATGCGATGTCATAATAATTCTTAGTTTAACTAAGCTACACGGTTTGTAAGTACAAGCACAGTCTTAGGCTGATACATACTACAATGCGTAAAAGATACAACGCTTCGATCGCTTTGAAACCGCGTCAGAATTTTGTATACTTGAAGAGCGTGTTAAGATTACAACACGCTTATACTAACCAGTGTCTGCTTACACCACTTAACACGCTACAAAAATCTAGCTGATCTGCGAAGGCCTATATACATAGCTGTTACGGTACTCGTAGCTAGTCAAGTCTATGACATTAGTTGATACAATTGTAAATAGTAATTTAGTCAGACTGATGTGTAATATCTATGTTAAATTCTGAGCTTACATTTGTACATACATTTTGTAGATACCTTAATACGAACTCTAGTCAATTTTTATTAAATGTTTTTATGACAATATGATTGTATTGTGTAAATAACGAAATAATTATTAAGTATCTATATGTGAGAATCTGTTTAATGTAAAATAAATCTATTTATCGCGATGCTGTTTTTTATTTACCGATCAATCCTACTTTACTTCTTCTTAGTCGTACGCGCATGGCGGAGTGTTCGAGGACTGCTGGTAGATTGGTTGCGGTTATTGCGAAAGTTCTCCATCTCTATCTATAAGTGTCATGCCATGTACCTACACTATGTAACACTTCCTACCATAGGGAGGAATTAATTTTAACAAAAATATGACCTTTATTTATTGTCAATCTGCCTACGGCGTCTATAGGATGTATACGCTACGGATTGAATGTAAGTATTCTAACGTTATCAGTCAATACATTTGTTAATCAACCACGCATATACTGCTGAACGGATTTGGATGCAATTAGGCATATAATAGACCATGATCTGGATAAAAACAGGAGCGAGTGTTAAAAATAAAACTCCTGACTCATCTAGTTTCAACGCACTGATTCTCAACTAACTACATATCATACGTTATTAGGTCACTGTTAACTGTCTCCGTGGCGCAGCGGTGTGTGTGTGTGTGTATGTGGTCTGTGCATGAGGTCTCGGGTTCGAATCCCGGGTCGTACCAACAAAACGTTATTAGGTTTTTCTGTTAAGAAAACTCAATAGCAGCCCGGAGTTAGGAAGTTGGCGGTGTTAGACACCCCCGTGCCTCGGAAAGCACGTAAAGCAGTTGGTCCTGCGGCTAATCTCTCTCCGGTCGTGTCGGATTACCGTCCTATCGGATCATGAGAGTTAGGGAACAGAGAGAGCACTTGTATTTGCGCACATACCTACTTGTGCACTATAATATCTCCTGCTCAGATAGCCAGTCTCCGTTAAGACCGGCCGCCGTGACCGAATTCGGTCTGGAGGACATTATTATTATTATTATTAGGTCAAATTAATAACATTGACGAGTGATTAGCATTGTATGCCATACACGATAGCAGTATAGCAGTTGAATGCATGCGACAGCCAGTGTGCCCAAACCATCAAACGTAGCTAAAATAAATATAAACAGACATAACGTCATTAAGACACGGTAAGCTGTAAACTCATAGTCCACGGACACGCAACATTTTGCAGCACTCACAAGTTCGAGCAACAAGTGCCCACCGTTCTGTACGTATAAGAAAGGAATATCGAAAGAAACAAATGGCAATGGTTTATATTTTTAATGGCACAGCCAAATTCGATGATAGTTGCTTGACTTTAAATATTCGAAAATAACATTAATAATCGTGAATTGAAACAACGCAACTTGGCAGACACTAAACGACATATCTTCAAACAGAAATTGTATGAATATAATCAATAATTACTTTTAAGGTTGAAAATCAGAATTACCATTATATTTTGTATACTATGAAATTAGATATAGAAGAGTAAATGCAAGTTAGTTTACACTTATATCATGAGAGGATTGCAAAAAAGAATAATTAATATATCCAACATTGGCTACACTTTTTCGGCAACCATTTTGCCCGTTACAGATCACTGAGAATTAGTTAGGTACTTAATAGAAGAAAATAAACGCTGTATTAAGTATTCGGACACCAATAGTTCAACAAAATAACCTTATAAAATAATCATATAAAACACTAAAACAAGATTCAACGATTGAAATTAAATATTGGTACGGGTTTTATCACATTGTTTATTTTTAAACATTATTATTCCTTAATTTTGAAACTATTTATCTATCAGTAGAAAGTACTTTAAGTTCAATGTACAACATTCGCTTAACGTAAGCCAATATTATGACGAATCAACGACTGATATGACGAATGACTTATACACGATAAAATCTAGTAAATAGGTGTTTATACGAAATTTAATAAACTGATACAACGTTTGCGGGTCACATACTCACGATTGCGGTACGGCTCACGTCACACTTGTGACAAAGGTTAAGCTCGGTGCCATTTATTTCTATTTGCTCCCAGTTCCCAGATCGCGAGATTGGTTTGAAACCTACGTAAAAGCAAAATCCAATTTAATGCCTAACGGAATCTACGCTATTAGATTCTGAAAACCACACAAATTTTAATCTTCGTTTTGTAAAAAAGTTGAAGCTTGTAACAAACTATATACACTCACGAATGTATATCTCCGAAGGCGTAGGCAAAGATATTACACCAATGTTTTATAACTTATGATTTTAGGTGACCTAATGTACATAATGTAATACGTGAGTATTTAAATAAATATCTTCTAAGGTCTAAAATTTATTTCAATAGGTATGCTATATGATAATAGAACGTTCTTTCTTCTCTCCTAATTTTGCCGTGCCCGACGGGGTCCATAATTGTTCTCTCTACATTTATAAGACCTGTATATACATTATGGAGTGCAATAAACGAATTGAATTGAATTGAATGTTATGACGTATAGCGATAGCCTAGTGGGAAACCGTTAGACTGCCACGCAGAGGTCTCGAGTTCAAATCCAAGGCGCGCATCTCTGACTTTTCGAAGTTATATGCGTATTAAATAGTTAATTATCGCTTGCTTTAACGGTGAAGGCAAACATCGTGAGGACAACTGCATGACTGAAAGTTCTCCATAATGTTCTTGAGGATATGTGAAGTCTGCCAACCCGCACTAGGCCAGCGTGGTGGACTATGGCCTAACCCTTCTCATACTGAGAAGAGACCGGTGCCCAGCAGTGGGACAGTTTAATACAGGGCTGATATTATTTAACGTTATGACGTAATAGGGGGTGGGCCTATTGCCGTCTGCTCGGCACAGTATTAGACTACATGAGGTTACTGAGAATATCTTGACAGATAAACCAACCCGTCAATGGACCAACCTTTGTTACGATATGGTATGTTATATAATGCATAGCAATTGCATTCATTACACCTGTGCCGCAGAGGAAATCTAGCATAAAGGCAATATACGGGTTAAGTTAAGCTACCTGATATAAACCTTATTGGTCAAGAATGTGAATAGAAGCACATGTGTGACTGTCGATCATCTGGTCTCGTCTCTGGTAAAAATTATAGCTTTCCTCGCGTAATTATTGGTATCACCATGAAAACGGTGCCTCTGTTATTGAACAGAATCAGATAACAATGGCTCGCCCTTTTTTTTATGACATCTGGCATATTTGTTATATTAGTGATATTAAAAAATCAAAGGTCATTCGTATAATAATAATGTCCTCCAGACCGAATTTCGGTCACGGCGGCCAATCTGAACGAAGACTAGCCATCAGCGCAGGAGATATCATAGTGCACAAGCGTGTGCGCAAACCCAAGTGCACTCTCTGTTCCTTAACTCTCATAATCCGATGGGACGGTAATCCGACACGACTGGAGAGAGATCAGGCGCAGGACCCGTTGGTCCTGTGCCTGATCTCTACGCTGCCGCTACTACCCTGAGCTTTACGTGCTTTCCGAGGCACTTTGTCTAACACCACCAACTTCCTAACTTCGAGCTGCTATTGAGATTTCTTAACAGAAAAACAATAACTTTTTGTTGGCCCGACTCGGAATTCGAACTCGAAACCTCATGCACAAGTTGCATTCACTACCGCTGCGCATAATAACTTATTCCTAATTGCCTCATCACATCATCTTATATCATGATTTAGAGGCGGCTAGTGTAATGGTTTAAGTGATTGTCTCTCAGTTGTCACTACGTCAAGTGTTGTGGGCTCAAAACCCACAAGAGGCTACAAATTGTGTGATCCACAAATGATTCTTCCCAGTCGAAATATTCTTTGTGTCTGTTGTTTGAGTGTTTGTATAGTCCGTCAGGAATTATACCTAATAATAATAATAATATTCCATCACATACACGCAACACCATCTAGCCCGATCTAAGCAGAGCTTGTACTATGGGTACTAGACAATGGATAAACATACATAATATATACTTTTTTGTAAATACGTACATACTATACATAGCATACCCAGAACAAGACAAACATCCATGTTCATGCACACAAATGTTTGACTTGTACGGGAATCAAACCCGCGATCTCAGGCGTGACAGTCGGTTACACTAACCACTACGCCATCGAGTCGTCAATGCGGTACTTACATTCTTTAATTATATTATATTCGAGCCACAATCAATGATGACTATTACAAATTACTGCAAACTGGATTCGAATATATTGAATAATGAATGAACAGTGAACCTAACAACAAAAGATTCCTTTGATTCATCATAAAGGAGTTGAACTGAGTTATTTGACCAAGACTTTAATATTATATTAGACAAAGGAAAGCTAAGGAAAAACGTAACATTGCAGCATCGGCAGTCCCGAACAGATTCCAATATGAGACATTCCTGGAACGCAGTCCCGGCCAGGAATCTGGTCCCGCGCTCTTTCGATATTACCTCCGAGACAGGGAGTACTTGATATTGTAGCACATTCTCTTGACAGGTATAAACACTGATTAAATGCATTATTGTATCATCCCTTATATTATAGCACCGACTGAACATAGTCGTAAATATACGTAAGTATTATAGGATAGATACACTCTTATAAAAATCAAAGGTATTGTATAAACACCATACTTTTCTATACGAGGCAAATGTTGTATTTATTGAGTAAGCTTTTCTTTCACGAATTCCTTATGTACAAATGTAAAATTGTAAAGATGTATTGAAACGTATGGCTTTCTAAAATAAATGGCGATTTTATGAAAAAACTGTAACACAAAGGGAAAATACACGTTTTTGGTCGATTGTTATGTTTTGTATGACGTGTATTGTAGAATATCGTAGTATAGTGACTGTCTCTACGCCGACTGTTGTGGGTTCGAGTCCCACAAGGTACAAAAATTTTAGGGACCCACAAATGGTAGTTACTATTGTGGATGTTCTATAAAGTTCTTTTGTAAAGTTCTCCGCGATACAGGACGTATACTTAATGCAGATCTGTGTTTAAAAAGAAAAGAAAATACAATTAAGGCTAAGTGTAGGATTCAAAAGATCGTTTGCTATAAATATAAACAAATAGGTTGTTTGAAGGAGATACAATCAAATAGATAACGTCAACTGAATAATAATTGTTACACATGCATCAATTGTTTACTTGTTGCCATACTGGTTAAGCAACAAGACATGTAAAATAATAATAATAATATTTAATAATATTCTACCACATACACACAACACCATCTAGCCCAAACTAAGCAGAGCTTGTACTATGGGTACTAGACAATGGACAAACATACATATATACTTTTTTTTGTAAATACATACATATTATACATAGAAACACCCAGACCAAGACAAACATCCATGTTCATGCACACAAATGTTTGACTTGTGCGGGAATCGAACCCGCGACCTCAGGCGTGGCAGTCGGAATGATAATAAGCCGAAAGAAGTTCATGGGCACAGCATTACAACATAACCTATCTTGGCTACTTATTATTGACTCTATAACAGATATTAAACTAACTATTCTAATCCCAACTAATATTATAAAGGATGCTTCGCGAGGCTATTGAAATCAAAAAACATCCCAATTTCAATAAAGAAAATGGTAGGAATGTACCACCAGCTTGGGATCCAGTACTTCAAATAGTCAAACCCAAGAAGAAACAAACCACAGCTAGACTTCATGATACTTTGAGCTCATTTTGCGTAAATAGAAACACCGATGATTAAATTATGTTCGGGTACTTTGAAATAACTACACTGGAACATTGAGACAACTACCATCTTAGTCTCCCCGTGACCATGGCTGCTGAAAAGCAACCGAAACGTCGGGGAAAGTGTAAACCAAAAATAAATAGATTTAATAGTTTAAATAATTTTATTAGCTTATAAATTAGTAAAATAAAATCAATAGTAGTAGTAGTAGTGTAATATTTTCAAAATTTTGTAATACAGTGATAAATAAACAACGCGATAAAATCTGTATATAGTAGTTTAATTTCAATGAATAACATTCGTGTAAACAGAAGACAATATTATGCGTATGTAATTTAGTTTGTTACGCTTTCACGCCTTAACTACTCGACCGATCATCATGAAATTTCGCATGTGTATGTTGTCAGAGGTAAAGAAAAGGAAATGTGTACCTTTCATCTAGAAAAAGGTATTGTTACTATCCTAACGTACATTTACGCGAGCAAAGCCGCGGGTATCATCTAGTACATAGAAAATAATAGAAAAGAGTAATACATATGATAAATATGAAACATGCCTAGATTATCTAGAGACAATATATACGTCACACGCATTGACACCAAAAGAAATGCTATGCTATAGGTACTAGACATCTTTTGATCACATAAAGATGGCGGTTGGAATAATATGCACCAGAGACTAATTTAATAGGCGACAGAGCCTAGCAAGTCTAGCTTGCTCCAAAAGTGTAGTTGTTTTATAAACGTTTTGTTGCTATTTTTGATTTATCGGGTGCTGCTAAATGTTTTACAGATAGACGCCTACAATTTGATATTTTTCAACCCACTCATTCGTCGTGAATTACCTTTATATAATAACCTAAATGTAAGCATTTATAGTATGGAACTTTTGTACCGATCGGTAATATGCAAGTATGGGTAAGATCGAAGATGAAGAAAATCCTGAGTTCGTTTCTTAGGTCTGACAAAATATTATTAATTGTTGTTTCTGTTTAGATATTCTCTCTATTAGTTTAAAAGAGTTTTGCGGATCATTGCCCTAGTAAAGTAAGAATATTCGTTCTGGCAGTTATAAATTAATTTGAAAAAAAAGTAGCAGCTCGGTCTTTGACATTGTGTCTGTTATATTGCTATAGGCTCCCCAAAGTGGCATTTAGAACTACAGCTGGCGGTACATACCGCATACATGGTACAACCACATACAACCCTGCCTACTTTTGGAAATACAGGCGTGAGACATGTATGCGAATGTGAATTTATTTGTTTGTGACGCTTTCACGCCTTAATTACTTGACAGATCATCAGAATAGGTACAGAAAAGGACAGTGAATTTTTTTAAAAGTACTTTTACTTTTCTAACCTATCCGACATTTACGTTAGCGAAACCGCGTCAAAGAATTCTTAAAATTGTTTAAGTATTTTTTGAGTTAAATCCTTACAAACAAACAAAAATCTAATCTTTCTTAAGATGAATAGTAAAAGCGAAATATATATCAATATTAAAATGTAACAACAAATGTTACACGAATATTTACTTCCTATGAGAATTGAACTCGTAGCACCACGGCGCAATGACAATGTTAAGCTAATATTCGAAGCATGCGAACAAACGACGGTTCTGTCAAACATCACCCGTATAATTTATTGAACATTTTGAACGTACGGTCAATGCAGATAAAACAGAATTATTATACGATCATATGAATATAATAAATTGACTGTATAAGCTGCTTATCACTTCGTGCCAGATTTCCCAACCATGGGATATGTTATAGGTAAGAGGTTCAACGATTGATACGTTAACACAATGTATTCTAGTTGCTTTACTTAAATATTTTTATTTATATAGTTTTTCTTTTTGTTATTTTGTCAAATAAATAACTACCTTTTACCCGCGGCTTCACTCGCCTAAAAGTAGGTTAGGTTGTGTTAGTAACAGTATCTACTTTTTAAATAAAAAGAGAGTGGCTGGAGAGGCGGCATGGCGCCCTCACCTTCCGGCTGACACAGGTAATGACTGGCCACGGTTATTTTGGCCGGTTCCTGTGTCGCATAGCAGGCGACGCCCGGATGTTGTCACTGCGGCGACTGCCGCGATGTTGTTGTGGGCTAGGCGCTGCACACTTTGGCAGATTGCCCCGCCTGGGCATCGCAGCGCCGTGAGTTGATTGCGGCAGTCGGACTGGTTGCCCTCCCACTCCCGGCTGTGGTCCAGTCTATGGTCCGGAGTGAGAGATCGTGGATCGCCGTCACCTCCTTCTGTGAGGAAGTAATTTCCATCAAGGAGACGGCGGAGAGGGAGAGGGTGCGCTTAAACCCTCTCACCAACCGCAGGATCGGGCGCCGGAAGGCGCCTTTAGATGACCTTCAGCCACCCTGAGGTTTATCCTGGGGGTGGTGGGCTACGTGGGCCTACTCACCACCCGATCATTGCCAGGTTAAAGAGGCGACGTGCGCCTCTGTGTCGTCTCTTTGTCCGTCCCCAGGGGAACGGTGGAGAAAGTATTTTTTGTATAGGTAAGTGGCCTGCCATGTCACACGGCGCCGGCGTGCACTGTGGGCTGAAAATCGACCATCGACACAAAAATGAATTTATTATAAGGTTTTTTCGAAAAAAATGTATGGAGCTAGCATGAAAAATCTGAATATCTCTGAACTTGCAAGGAAAACCGTAATATCCTCAGAGATCGTTATAGGACTAATTATTTGTGATTTTTTGACATACTTCATATAACGGTACCTGCTGCAGAATTTTTTTTAAAAATCATCTTATTTTTAATTAATTTTTTTTAACATTAAACGATTTGTTTTGGTGTATAAGTAAAGAAACAACACGTTATATGCATATAATACTAAATCATCGCCAGTTATTTGTTAAAATATCAAGAAAATTATTTTTGCCTAACACAGTATATATGTTTTAAAACAGTTAATTGGATACCATTACTGAACTTTGCATACAGGTAAACTACTGAATAATAAATTAGCCGTCTAATGAGTTCTGAATAAGAGATTAAGTGATTTGCAATATCGCACAATGGTAACTACGGAGTACACTAATTAAATTCTTACAGGTAAGTACATAAGTAAACTAATTAGTTAATTAAATATGTTACGAGTTCTAAGAAATATTTTCGACAACTGTCTAATGAGGTCGTTAACTAATGTTGGACTGAAATATAAAATGGTTAACATTTTGCATCATAATTTAGTTTATTCTAAGCTTTGTTACCCCTAACATATCACTGTGAAATTTTATAATGGAAAGTTTAAATACCAATTTAGACCTATTCGTTCTTCTAAAATGTAAGAGTACTTCATTTGATCATGAGGTATTGTTTAGTGAAGTTATATCCCGCCTAGACGTTTGTCTTTCCGTTGAAGATCAAGTGACTCTAAAAGAATTTTGTCGGAGATTTGTACGAGCTGCATCACAAAGGTGGCAAAAATCTCACCGAATTCTTGATACTTTTAGAAAACAATACGAAATTTGGCTGCAAGCAACTATCGATTGGCCAAGTTGTATAAATTTAGTCGCTCAAGAACCAACTGTTGCTGAGGGATCAAGATCAATCTCTCCAGAACCCTCAACATCATACTCTGTTGGTACAATGACAAAGAGGTCACGAAAACCATTCGAAAATCTGGAAAGCAAACAGAAGAAGAGAAGATCTGATGAGCATAAAACTGACAATCCCAGTGAATTGGCATATACAGCAGCAGCGCGTTTTAAGGAAGAAGGTTGTGAGGATATCGCATCTGTAATCGAATATATGCTGAAACATCCTGAAGCAGCCTCTAAAATTAAGGAAACGCTTAAGCAACCGGTGAAAACTATCTTATTTACACCAGAAAAAGCACTTGGATTACTCCTTTCATTAAAATTATCAAAGTGGCAATACATCACTTTACGAGAGTCAGCTATTCGGGAAGGTAGAAAGGATATTTATCCATCCTACTATAAAGTGCAACAAACCAAGCTGGCATGCTATCCTCCGAAGCAATCAGTGTTAGTGACCGATTCATCGGCAAGAATAACCCTTCAAGCTTTACTCGACATTACGGTCAAAAGAATCCTCCAAAGTTTTCCTAACGATGATGTGCAAAATAAGGATTTAAAATTGATATCTAAATGGGGTTTCGATGGTGTGTCAAACCAAAGCCGATACAAGCAGAAAATGGATAGCGATCAAGACGATTCAAGTATTTTCATGACTTCCTTGGTGCCACTAAAACTGACTGATGGAGACAATACTTTGTGGATGAACCCAAAACCATGCTCAGCAATGTATTGTCGTCCAGTTCAATTTACTTTTGTGAAGGAAAGCGAAGCAGTAGTCATCGAACACAAACGACGAATGGATGAAGAAATTAAGGCTTTCATTCCTACAGAGTGCAATAATAGAAACAGGGTGAATCATCACCTAATGATGACAATGATCGATGGTAAAGTCTGCACGTATTTGTCTCAAGCCAGATCAAGTTCATCATGCTATTTGTGTCTGGCAAAACCGACAGAAATGAACCGTTTGAGTGTAGTAACAGCAAAGACCGTATCTTCTGATATATACGAGTTTGGATTGTCATCTCTACACGCCCGTATAAATTGTATGGAATGTTTACTACATATTTCGTATAGACTAGATTTTAAAGAGTGGGCTGCGAGAGGTAACGAGCACAAAGAAATGCTAAGTAAGAGAAAAAAGATTATTCAAGACAAATTTAAAGACGAATTAAATCTATTGATTGACATTGTTAAACAAGGTTCCGGAACACTGCAAGAAAGTTTTTCAAATTTCCCCATAAAACTGCAGCCATTACTAGGTTGGACGAAGAACTAATAAGAAGATTTGCTGTGATTTTACAGGCAATAACTTCCGGGGAAAAAGTAGATATAATTAAATAAGATTATGCCTTCAAAACAGCAGAGAGGTACGTGGAATTATATGACTGGTACTATATGTCATCAACCGTCCACAAATTACTTATACACGGGGCAGACATAATCGAGAAGAATGATGTTGTACCCATAGGAAGTCTCTCGGATGAAGCATCCGAGTCTCGCAATAAAGATTTTAGGAGGTTTCGGGAACATCATTCGCAGAAAAAGAGCAGGCAAGATTCGAATCATGATATCCTTAATATGTTAGTTGTTTCTTCGGATCCTTTTATAAATGTACAAAGGCCCAAGTTAGATGCCAAGAAAAAGAAGGATTTATTTCCTGAAACCCTCAATTTAATTCAGTTTCAAGAAACTGACTTTGAGTTTCTAGGCAATCTAGATTCTGATTCAGAAATCGACGAGAGTGATAAGGAAAACTAGAAACTTTTTGTGCTTTTAATTATAATTCTATTCAATGTAATTTTTTCATGATCTTTCGTTATTTAGCTTTGGTACGTAACTATGTTTTGCAATTGATTTATTTTTAAATATTTTATATTACTATTCTTGTACCTATTTATATTGTTGCATACTTTTGTACCTATGTTTTGTTTTATATAAATTTTATCAACTATTAAAAAATACCTTTTTAATTTATTTTTCTTTTTATTTAATGCCTATTATTAGCGTTAATAAAATAACTAACTTATCGATTGATCTTTACTTTGACATTAGTAGAATTTAATGATTTAAAATAATACCTTCATTTAGACATAATAATAAAATAATTAGACAGTTGTCGAAAATATTTCTTAGAACTCGTAACATGTCTAATTAACTAATTAGTTTACTTATGTACTTACCTGTAAGAATTTAATTAGTGTACTCCGTAGTTACCATTGTGCGATATTGCAAATCACTTAATCTCTTATTCAGAACTCATTAGAAGGCTAATTTAATATTCAGTGGTTTACCTGTATGCAAAGTTTAGTAATGGTATCCAATTACCTGTTTTAAAACATATATCCTATGTAAGGCAAAAATAATTTTCTTGATATTTTAACAAATACCTGGCGAAGATTTAGTATTATATGCATATAACGTGTTTTTTCTTTACTTTTACAATAAAACAAATCGTTTAATGTTAAAAAAAATTAATTAAAAAATTAAAAAAAAAAATCTGCAGCAGGTACCGTTATATGAAGTATGTCAAAAAATCACAAATAATTAGTCCTATAACCATATCTGAGGATATTATGGTTTTCCTTGCAAGTTCAGAGATATTCAGATTTTTCATGCTAGCTCCATACATTTTTTTCGAAAAAACCTTATGATAAATTCATTTCTGTGCGGAGTTAGCTCAGACGACATTGTTATGTGTATAATAGCTAATAGAAGCCATACCTGTCAACAAAACGAACATCTAGCAACTTTCATTTCTATGTCTATGGAGGTCGATTTTCAGCTCACAGTGCGGCGGGCCGAAACCACGGCGGGATCGCGATTGCATGTGAAAGCGATTCGCGCGGCCTCGCCGTCTATAGTTATGTCGAGAAACACCGTGGTAGGTTTTGTATTACTGGGGTATCTTTTCCCCGGTGAGCCCGACATAACCTCTCCGTCGCCGTCGTAGTATGCGTCGAGGTATGCGCCAAAGCATTCCACCAAAGAAAAAAGAAAAAATAATTATATTACTCGGTAATAATATAGCTTTCTAGTGGTCAAAGAATTTTTTATATCGGTTGAGTAGTCTTTGAATTAAATCCTTGCAAACAAACAAACAAAAAATCAAATCTTTCCTCTATAAAATATAATATTATATTAGTATAGATTTACGCGAATGTTACGTAGTAATTTTACCACTTAAATGCCGTCTGAATCACGGTTTTTTTAAATTTGACTCAAATCCGTTTAATTGTTATCCGTTTAATTATTGGTTGAATTTTAAATAATCTTTTTTTTTTTTTATATTCTTTTTATTTAAGGGACTTAGAGCCATTTTGACTATGTCAGTCCCATCGGGCTTATAAATATTACAAACAACTTAAATTATCTAAGATTACTAGCTACATAATTAAGTAGAAATTACTACTAAACAATAAATTGTCTGTTATCTAATTTATAAATAAGTTTATATAAAGCAACTGCTGCGTCTGATATAGGTTCAGACAAGATACTTAAAAATATTCCAACATCATTTACGTTAATATTAAAATTACCTTTTAGGTTATCTCTCAGATTATTAGTTTGGACACATTCTGTTAATAAATGGTAAATATCTTCAACAACATTACATGACAAGCAGTTTGGAGAGTCCGATTTCCTAACCAAAAAAAAATAATCTTATTTTCATTTATTCGATTTCGAGCACTAATAATAGTGTATATTAAATTTTGCACCTATTTAATATTCAATTTTCGCTCCACGTAAGCAAAAGCATAGCTAAATAGGTACCTGCCTGGTAAATTACTTATAAAACATACTTACCTAAATTAAAATTCCTTTCCTAGTCAGGCGAATTAAACAAGCCTCATGTTTTAAAAAGCAGCATATTGTTCTATAATATATAATATTATATTTTCCTTATTTGTTTTTCATAATATTGTCTTCTGTTTACGCGAATTTTATTCATTGAAATTAAACTACTATATACGGATTTTATCGCGTTGTTTATTTATCACTGTATTACAAAATTTTGAAAATATTACGCTACTACTACTATTGATTTTATTTTACTAATTTACAAGCTAATAAAATTATTTAAACTATTAAATCTATTTATTTTTGGTATACACTTTCCCCGACGTTTCGGTTGTTTTTCAGCAGCCATGGTCACGGGGAGACTAAGATGGTAGTTAATATTGTCTTCTGTTTACGCGAATGTTATTCATTGAAATTAAACTACTATATACGGATTTTATCGCGTTGTTTATTTATCACTGTATTACAAAATTTTGAAAATATTACTCTACTACTACTATTGATTTTATTTGACTAATTTATAAGCTAATAAAATTATTTAAACTATTAAATCTATTTATTTTTGGTTTACACTTTCCCCGACGTTTCGGGTGCTTTTCAGCAGCCATGGTCACGGAGAGACTAAGATGGTAGTTGTCTCAATGTTCCAGTGTAGTTATTTCAAAGTACCCGAACATAATTTAATCATGGGTGTTTCTATTAACGCAGAATGAGCTCAAAGTATCATGAAGTCTAGCTGTGGTTTGTTTCTTCTTGGGTTTGACTATTTGAAGTACTGGATCCCAAGCTGGTGGTACATTCCTACCATCTTCTCTATTGAAATTGGGATGTTTTTTGATTTCAATAGCCTCGCGATGCATCCTTGGTAGGAATCGGTGTTCTTTAGCGAGAATCTGTGGTTTGTCAAATCTCAGGTAGTGGTTGGTCCCCTGTTGTACATGTTCACATCTGTTTTTACTTCAGATATAACAGAGTAGGCATCACTCACAACTTTTAACTTCTCCTTATAATGTATACGTGTAAAGCTACTGATTACTTTAGTACATATGTATATAACATCCAGCAAAGTCAAACAGATTCTGGAGTATAGACTACTTTCATGTATTCATTTAAAACTTATACTAGATTGTGCCCGCGGCCTCGCTCTCTTTTATGTAGGTTAGATTAGTAACAGTACTTTTTATGGATGGAAGGTACTTTTGTTGCCTTTACAACGTGTATGCGGCATTTCATAATGATCTATTACGTAGTTAAGGCGTGAAAGCGTACCAAACAAACAAATCACATTCGCATTTTTAATATTAGTTATATAATTGAATACTATATTATTGTTTGTATCGCTGCACACTTACAAATTGACAATACTAGCCTTGACCTGAATGGAGGCAGTTTCCGTTTAGTTAAGCGGAAGGTGTGGTGTTGCCAGTGAGCAGAAATTTCATTTCAAGTGTTGGTATCTGTTTTTCTTTTATTTTCTTTTTTCTAATTTTTATTTTGTATACTTTTGGTTTATTTTCTTTAATTTTTTGATTATTTCGTGATTTGCGAGTGCCCTTGTGTGCCAAAATAAATATTTTTCTTTCTTTCTTTTCTTTCACTTATATTATAAAGCTTTGATGGAAAATCTATGAAATAACTAAGTTATATGACATGTATGGTTTGTCGATATACAACTAATATTAAATTTTTTTGAATATAGAAATATGTTATTTCATCTCTTTCAGAACAGCGTTGTCATAAATTAGGTACATTACGAATTAGAAGACATTTCAGATATATAGATGTATAAACCCTAATGAAAACAATCACTGACGCATATTAATTAAAATATTATTCGACAGAAATATATTTTGTCACAGTTTATAAACTTATTTAAATAATGTCCCCTAATAAGTATAATGTAAAACAAATTGTGTAGATCAAAACTATTGTTTTGTAAGCCAAATAGAACGAATGTATCGCGTGAAATAATGTTATTATATTTAATAAACATGAACGGAGATAGTGGTGATACCCACGGTGTGGAACATTGAACATTCCCTTTAGGGGAATTCTCGTATATTGATAAATCGAGCTGAGTCACTTACGTATACCAATGATAACACTACTGAGAGTTATAGAATACGTAACAACCTCTTAAGAATTTTGTTTATCACTAACGTTAGACTGTTGCATATCATAACTTGTTTTATGTTATAATCACAAATATTAATGATAGGACGTCACGTTTTGTTTTGATTAAATACAAATAATTCAAGTTATATTTAATCTCGGTAAACGTTTATAAATAAACAAATCTACTGCTGCACAGATGGCGTAATGGTTTAAGTGTTCGCCTCGCCACTGCCACTGCGCCCAGTGTTGTGGGTTCGAATCCCACACGGGCCAAAACTATGTGTGATCAGCAAATGGTTATTCCATATCTGGGTGTTCTTTGTGTCCGTTGTTTGAATGTTTGTAAAGTCCCCTGCGACACAGGATTTATTACTAGTGCAGCATTTGTCTTTTAACATAGAAATAGAAAGAAACTGCCGTATGTTAGTGTCCGTCAAGCTCAAAAAGTCGTCGATAGATTGAGTTGAAATTTTAGGCAACGTTGCATTTTTATAAAAGTCAGTTTTATACATTTTTCATACAGAAGTCTCCATGGTAACGGGCAATTAAAATATCAAATTAAAGCACAGGATGGAATGGTGAGTTCAACTAGTATTTTTATATTAGTTAAATATTACTCATTGCAAATGATTTGTAGTTGAAAGTTAAAATGTTTTTATTAAATTCTGATTACAATAGAGTCCCAATCAACAAGCCTGAAACGCTGAAAGGTAGGTAGCAGAAACCCTTCAATGACTTCAATGGCTGCCGTACTACAATTCAATTTATTAATTGTGATACCAGGTAATTGCCAAGAAGAAAATATATACTTTTATTCAATATATTTTTTAAAATAATTTACTTATTAGTTTCAGCCCTAAATTAAATTTGAATTCTGTTTATTCACTAAAGGTTACCAATTAAAATATTTTATTGTTAAAACTAAATTAGAGCTATATTTCATTAACTCATCTTTAAATAAGATTCTCCAACTAACAACACAAATGCACCGAGTATTTTAATAATTCCAGCGTAGGAATTAATCAACTCACCCAGCGAGTAGATAATTTGAAGTTATAACTAGCTCTGCTGAAGAATACCCTCTCAGACGCCGGCGGTAATATTTTTTCAGTTTTATTTTCCGATGAAATATTTCATAATCCGTTCATCCAGTGGTCAGTGAAAGGGGAGAAAAGGGTGGTGGCCCCACTCTTTCTCGCCGCGAGTCCATTTAACTAGCCGAACCCCCCAATACCACCTCGGCCCACCTCCAGCCAGCGCCGGGTGGTGAACGTCCACGTTTGTTCAGGAAAAAAATACGGAAAATGCTCTCAAACAAAAACACGAATGGAGCGTTCAGCGCGAATCGAAAATTAATTACAGCTTTAGACTGTTTTTTGTATCAGCGCCGTAACACTACGTTTGTCGGATATGAAGCTTTAGGAGGACAACACTGCACACTGAACTCCTGACTGAGTCTTGGAGAAATAATATTAAATTAGTTATTATAAAGGTAATGTTGACTTTAAGACTTTAGTGTTGGATATACGTATTTCGCGATGGTAATTGGTATACCATTGTGATACTTTTGGCTTTCTTATTCGTATGTTTGCAGTTGATAATGTGGCCTTAGGATCCGTACCGTGGACAAGCAAATTGTTTTTAAGGTTGCCTGTTAGCAATTTCTCAGTAGCATTTGGAAATGCGTACACGGGACCGCATTAGCCTCGATTCGTATTCCACATAACACAACACAGCCTGTCCCTTTGGAGATATTCAGACGTCGAACGACGAAGCAATATTAATACTAAACATTTTGATACTATTAATTCAAAAACTCGGCGTACTACTAGCCAGGTGAATTTAAGGTACCCAGGTATTTTCTTAGGCTCACTGTTAAGGCAGAATATAATATATGTAATACATGTAGGAAAACCAATTTCGGCATAGTAGATAGACACGTAAAGAGATTGCTTTCATTTGCTAAACTGTGCGCTTAAAGTGATACAAGTCAACTACTAAGCTTGCAGATTAAATGGACGCTTCCAAAAAACGGGCGATACTATATGTAAGTGCAAAACACAAATATGTTGTTTCTTAAGGAGTTAGTATAGGACATCGCCTTCAAGGAGTTCGAGTTCAGCTCATTTGTGGATCACACAAAGTTTTTGTCCCGTGTGGGATTCGAACTCACAACATTCGGCGCAAGGGCAGTGGTGAAGGGTCGCCTTGCCACTTATCATCTGCTATTCGATCATCTGTAAGGACTAAGCGCAGAACCCCAGGTTTAAGAGTAGATATGCTCCGTAGCCTTAGCCTGCTTGCCCGGAGGATGACCAACCTTACACTTAACTTTTTGTCCTATGTGGGTATCGAACACACAGCACTTGGCGTAGTCGCAGTGGCGATGCGCCCACTCATGGCTTATTTACTTCGGCATCTATGTAATAAAAAGTTATACTTCTAACATTGTAAGCGATCATAGGCTAAGGCAAATGCTTACTATCAAGCAGAAGATAGGCTTGTATGCAACTACAAAATAAAATAAAAATGCAGATCTTGTACGCAACCATGAAATAATTAAAAAAATGTGTGCTTAAGTAAACGTGGCCTAACCCTTCTCACACTGAGTAGCTCTCATCTCACAGTAGGATACAGACTTTTTTCGCTAAGTAAATATTTATGGCATATGCCTCTCAATGTAAATTAATAATTAAAATGCATTAAACATACGATAATTAATTGAAAGCTCATTTTCGTCTTTGTGTTTTATAACATAATATTATATTAAGTGCTAATTGAGTTTACTTCCATATTTCAGTGTTATAAGTAGCGCGTCTAGGTACATTACATATTTAACATTACCTTATATTGCACATGTGCTGTTTAATTATTCATAAATCCATTACCTACTTTTGCATTAACATGCTAGCTGAAGAAAATCCTCACAAGTTTAGCTGCTAAAGCTTATGCAGTACCGAAAGTGCGCTTTGAACAAGTTCATTAAGCTTCAATTAATTAAACAAAAATATGTGATGAATAGAAGCTTCAGTGATGATACTCAAATTATTTTTCTGCGTTTGGCATTTTGTTAAATCAGAAGTCAATTCGCACAATAAAAACTGTTAAAAATAGACTTCAGACCTAGTCTAATAAACGTCAATTATGAACCGAAATGCAGTTTAATATCATATTTAACGTTGATTTTAATTAAGGAGAATAACTTTTGTGACACTGGTCGGCATCAATAGTGAACAGGTTTTATTACAAGAATAAATTGACCTTCTAGTTTCAGTATTGGTAGCTTTGGTTTTGAGAGCAGCGATAGCTCAGTGGGGAGACCGACAGACTGCAATGCAGAGAGTCTCGGGTTCGAACTCACGTCGCGCACCTCTGACTTTCGGAAGTTATATGACTTTTCGAAATTATGTGCGTATTTATTGACAATTATCGCCTGCTCCGTGCCTCGGAGAGCACGTTAAACCGTCGGTCCCGGCTGCCATGAACATCTATGGCAGTCGTTATTGGGAAGTCTGTGCCCTATAATATCCTCACACAGGTCTAGCCTTAGGGTATCGTTAGCCTTCGGGTTGCGGAGGTCAGGTGGCAGCCGCTCCGTGTAAAAACTGAAATCCAGTCAAATCCGGTTAGACTAGAAAGCCGACCCCAGGTGACTTGGGAATAATAAAGGCTAGGGAGAAGAGTTTCAGTTTTGGTAAACTCTAAATATTACTTCCTAATTTTTTGTATAGTATTACAGTAATGCTAAATCTTGATGTAATAATTTATATCTCATATCCTTTTTTCTGTATACTTAAAGCCTAAATTATTTCTTTTTTATACGTTTGAGAGATACGCAGAGCGTTGGAACAAATATTACAGCCTAGGCTGCTTACTCACCTTTTCGTATCTATTACTGTAAAATATATCGTTATTTAATAAAAGTTGTTGACATAACGTTGACGTAATTGACACAGATGGAACAGTAATTTAAGTTACCACATCACTATTATCAACACGATGAGTGGTACTGTTTCAACTCCAGAAAAGTAAAAGCAGCTGCAACTACCTTATTACACCAGATTTCGCCATTCCCCGTGAACATAAAAATGTGTGTGAAATGCCCTAAAAACAAAAACCTTATCAGCAAACCTCTTTCCGTCTACCTAGCACATTTCCAAACTCCGTGCTGCGATTCAGAATGTATTTACAGAAAACCACAATAATACTTTGCTTTGCTCAACAAAGGCCGTCAATTCATTTTAAATTTCTATTCAATCTCCAATATAACGCAGAAACTCTACGTAGCGCATGGCATGAATTATTATAACATTAAAGCATGAACAGACGTCATATCTCAAATGCATTCTAAACTCACCTATAATTAGTTATATATTGGTTAGCAATAGCAGTAAAAATATTTCTCAAATGTTGTATTGTAGTAACTGTTGGTAAAACATAATATTTTTTACTGTCCCCGTGGCTCACCTGATTGTAAGTTCAATAAAAGTTCACGCTCATTTCGGTAAACTATGAACTATATCAAAATGCGCCGATACCGACAATTTCATAAGATATGCTGTAATGGGAAAACATGATCGTCAGTAATGATAAAGTGCCGTGACATATTGAGATCATAATAATAATATGATAAACCACTATGCCAACATATACATATATATACATGGCATATATATATATATATATATATATATATATATATATATATATATATGGCAGATGGCGTGGGTAGTGGTTTAAGTGGTCGCCTCGTCACATCCACGACGCCGAGTTTTGTGAGTTCGATTCCCCACACGAGACAAAATTTGTGCCAAGTCTGCAGGTAAGTTCTTTGTGTACGTTGTTTGTATATTTGTAAGTCTTCCGCGACACAGGAATTAAAACTAGAGAAAGAGTCGTCTTTTAAAAAAAATTAAGAAATAATAACATAGCCGTTACTTAGTTTACAGTTACCTAAATCCACGTGGTACACACAGCGATACATCAACTTAGACAGTTTGGACTTTGAACTATTAGAAGTTGAACGCTCGCAATCGTGCGAGAGAATGCGTTATATTTTTGTTACGCTCTATTCTTACCATTACATCGACACCACTATGCATTGTCCCTTTCCGACAGTTCTCTATTTTGTATGTAGCGTAGTTATGCGTATATAGGGTGTCTAAATTGATGTATAGGCGTGTGTACATAGCAGTTCATAACAGAGAGGTGCCTACCCCTGCGGGGACAAGCGTGAATATGTATGTAGATATACCACCTCCTACGACAAATTTACAAGCGTTACTAATTAATTAAATGTAGGTATATAGGGCTTTTAAAATGTTAATTACATCTAGTAAAATTGTATTTTATTTTGAATGAAATAAACTAAGCTAATTTGTTTTAATTATACTTAGGTACATCAGTTCAATTTAATTTAATTGTCTGCTTTTAAAAGACCTTGCTAATAACTCTACTGCTATAAGAATGACTTGCATTTCGAGCTCTTTCTAATATAATTATTTTCACTTCGTAATATTTTTATTCATTTTACGATAGAGAAGCAAATTAGACATAATAAAACTGATTCAATAATAATTCTACCGTGATCAAACTAACGCCATCTATTATCAATTAGCAAAACTAACTCGCACGCTTGACTGAAACCAGAAATTTTGCGACTCAGTACATGAATGAATAAGTACTATAAAAAAAAACTAATGCAGGCAAAATGAAATCTGCTTTATGGAATTACCTATATCTTAAATGTCAAAGGTGTATGTAGGGTACCAAGTTTCCTTAAAATTCAGAAAGTCTTTGTCAAACATTATGTAGTACAAAGATTGGAATGATGGCTAGAGGCCGCTACTCTCTATTTTTTTGTGGCTACTATATTACTTGTAATTGCTTTAAATCATGTAGCAGCAACATCATACAGAGGTACACTGAGGCAGCAGTACAAGGCAGTGGCGAACAATTAGGTACACCATAAAGATGCCGAGTAACCGAATGCCCATCAAACTTGTGCTATACAAGTTTTCCATTCAACCCAACAGCAAGGTTTTGTTGGTGGTGCTAAAAGCAACTCATGAAACAATCAAGCGTGTTAAATTTTTTCTAATAGGTAACCACCTTCTAGGAAAAAATTTAACACGCTACAAATCCGTAACGATTTCACGTCCAGGCCATATTTTGCAGTTAACCCTATCAGTGTATCGCAAATCGTTTGATATATCCACTAAGAAGCTACATAAAATTATACTTCCTTTAAGATTTTTTTTAAGTTTTAGTATGTCCTATGCTCGAAACTATCTTTTTGTATTTTGCTTTCCGTGGCAACCTGTAATTAAGGCAGCACCAACACTTGTATATCACTGACTTTAGTTACTTAGCTTTTCAGGAGTATGTTCTTGTTGGTTGTCCAAATAAATAAATACTTTTAAATGATGTGTGATCCAAAATGACATACGACTTCCAGAAAGTTGTGATGCTTCATCAAGAAAAAAAATCATATATCATCAGAATTCCTTATAAGCACAAATGATTTGCTTGTTTAAGGACTAAGTAATACTAATAATATTGATCGACCATAGCGCCGGTAGCCCACTGGATAAATTATCGGACTCGCAATCCAGAGATCGAAGGTTCCATTGTACTATCTACATATATAAAGACATTGTGAACTCTGAACAAGAAAACTAGAAATTAGCTAAAACATTTGAAACATTGATTTCTTATTAATGCATGAATCTATATACATGTTATAACGTGAAAAGGTGAACAATTCACTTGCTAATTATTTTAACAGTAGTTTTGTGATTTTGTCACGAATCAAAAAACGACTGTGGACATTAGTAAAAGGTTATCTATACGTCCGCTTAGCGGACGTTTAATATATTTCATACATCCGTATAGTGGACGATTAATATATTATGTTATTTGTCCGTTTAGTGGACGACTAGATACTTTGTAGAATAAAAGTTTTGCACTTTTGTATAAACATAAACATTCAACTAAGACTACATTACATTACATTATAACAGAACAGCAAGAAAGTGAATAAAGAAAAATAATTTTATTTGCGCAGACATTTCAAATAACAGAGAGAAACTATTTTCTCGTTTGTTAAATAAGCATTGTTCGCAATCCTTAAAGTTTGTAAGAAGTAGTAATTATCAAAAGACGTAGCCGGGAAGACAAAGACCATATCTGTGTCTTGAAACTCTTATGAGGTTTGCATAAGTAACGACTTTGTAGCCGCCGCCTGGAACTTCCATTTTATAATAATTGAATTCATATTAGCTCTGCATTTGTTATTCTATTACATATTCATGTTTTATTAAATTTATTTGTAGCGTTTGGTAAATTACATTAATATTTTAATGGCTTATCGCTTGTGACCCATGGGAGTAAAATATGCCAGGATTACCTACCTTAGTTAGACGAGTGTTATCCGCACAATTGAGTCAGTGCGTCATAGATCGCTACCTATGAATTCTCTCACACACACTCTTTTGTTTGTCAAAACAAATATTACGTAATAGACTTTCCTTGCATTTTCTTTTTCTGTAAATAAATTTCTATCCCTGCGAAACAGTTCTAAATAAAAGATAGCCTATGTCTTATCTGTACCCTGACAACGTCTATGCAAAATTTCATGATGATCGGTCTAGTAGTTGGAGCGTGAAAACGTAAAAACCAAATAATATTCGTATTTAAAATAATTCTATATTTAAAACCAGATTTTACCCGCGTCTTCTCTCACGTAAATGTAGGTTAGGTTTCGTTAGATAAATAAGATTCCTTTTTTCGTGATAAAAGATGACCTATGTCCTTTTCTGTTCACCCTAACAACGTGTAAGTATGCAAAATTGCATGCTAATCGGTCTAGTAATTAAGGCGTGAAAGCGTCACAAACAAATTTACATTTAAAATTTAACTATAGTAAGAATTTATCTGATAAATTAAAAGACATCATCCATTATATTTTACTTAACAACTAGATGTTATTAAGTTACAAGATATATATACTGACTATGCAAATATAACATGGTGTTTCTCTTGCTGTTTACGCTACGTATTGCGGATTCGACTCTCTCTTGGAACAAAAATATCAACGATTTGTATCATTAGTTGCTTGTCACGTTTTTAAATCTTTGATGGGAGAGCCATCTGTCCACCTAATGATAAAATTCAACCTTCGGTCATCTACAAGTCTACTGTCCTTGTCCCCTCCCTAATTTCAAGTCGCGTCTTTATTGTGTTGCCGTATTGTGGTCCGTAGCAGAATACTTACCAATTACATGACCCAATTTCATGTTGCCATCCGAGCGGTATATTTAAATTTGACTGACGTAAATGCTGTCGAATATACTGCTCTGTGAATACTGTTTAACTGATATTTTTTATTTTTCATCATAATATATCTGAATAGGACTAGTTTTTTTGCTACACCTGTATGTACTACTAGAGTTAATTAGTTGGACGTGTGTTATCCGCATTTAGCCCCACAATTGGGCCATTGTGCGTAAGTGACCGACGCGAAAATACTACTAGGGTTTAGCATAATAAGTACTACTAGGGTATGTTCTTTATCGCAACAGGTACACAATGCAATCACGTCTAAATATGATAAAAATTGTTCTAAATATAGTCAGTATTTATTTTTATTGAACTTAGATATTGATTTATTTTTACTGCGCCATCCGTGTGATGACGCAGTAATTTAAATGGTCACCTCGCCGCTGCCGCTCAAGGGTACAAAAATTTATGTGATTCACGTCTATGGATATTGGTAAAATCCTTCGTGACACAAAAGTAGAAAACGATAGTGAAGGAAATGTTTTGTTTAAAAAAAGAAATAAAACTAGGTATATTGGATATTAATAATATAATAACGTTATTACCTAAATTCAATGCCACAAAATAGAGTTTCAAAGTATTGATTTCATGTAGCTTGTTCCTTTATTTTATCATTGCTTTAACGACAGAAAGTTTAATACAAATTAAATCGTGAAATCAACTACGTAACATAATTAACACAAGGCATTTCAGTTCCAACAGAGCTACTTACTAAGTTTTGTATTCTCACATATTTTTTTCCTTTGAACGAGTTTATAGGTCGTACGAAAGAGAATAAAAATGGGAGCTTCCAATTTTATTCGGAAATTTCAGTGCAGAATTTCATTTTTACGGTGTTATTATTTTGTCGCTGCCTGTCTGATAAGATTGCTAATATGAAACTACGCTAACAATTTTCAAAGTACTTAAATTTTAGTTTTGTGAAATACTTATACGTGATAGTTTGTTAACGATTATCTGAACATGTGTACCACGAAGTAATAGAGTAACTATTTCGAAAATTCGTAAGGGAACCAATTTTAACAAAAATACAAAATCGAAATTAAGGCTTTTAATTATAGACATTCATTAGGACATTATTACATACTAATATAATAAGCAAATCTTGGACATTCTATTTGCATATATTCGGATTGCATGATAGTTCTATCAGTGAAGTACATAGGAACAGTGTGATACACGATTGCCACTTACCACTGTTTGCCGCTATTTGCCCATCACTACATACTGCTATATACCCCTGTATGTCACTGTATACCACTGTGTGCCGCTGTATACCACTGTATTCCGCTATATCTCATTATATGCCACTGTATGCCGATGTATGCTACTTAATAAATAGAATACAATAAGAGAAAAATTGTTACACAAATTGAAAGAAATAAATATTATTTTAATATACCTATTATTATTATAATGCCACTATATGCCGCTATATACCATTTTTCGCATTTCGATATACATATACATATATAATGTAAAGAAAAAGAGAGATAAGAGACAGACCTCTCTCTTTTTCTTAACATTTTATAAAAAAGTGAAACAAGTACTAAAACTAATCAGTTATTTTTCTAAGAATTGTAGCGTGATGTGCAGCTTCTTTCACTAAGACACGGAGGGACGACTTGTATTGTGTGACTGTAATCGGGTACCCATCCAATTACTCGACTGCGGCAACGTTGGTTAATCTTGTTGGATCACTGCGTCACGGAAAAATAATATTTATAATTCTAGTATTATGTCAACAATCATTAATCCTTATCTTTTTGTGTGCCATCATTACAAATAATATTATATACATACATTTCAAACGTTTAGTAATATATATATAATAATATGTAATATATAAAATTTAGAACACGATTTTTTCTTTATCCACCAATATTAGATATCGCTATGTGCCAATGTGCTTCTACGTGTTCAAGTACAACAACTTCGAACCACGGTGTACATACTGCAATAGATTAAGAGGAAACACTAAGGGTGAGGGAATTGAAAATAGGTATGTGTAAAATCTATTGCTGTCGCGCAGTGCCCGCAGAGCGCGATAGAGACAACTGCAGCTTGGACCGAAAATACCTATTAAAAGTACACAAATCAACGTTTAGTAGTCCCTTGATTCCTTCTCCAAAACTTGACTGTTTTAACTACTTTTGCCATTAAAAACTAAAGAAATGCTTTGGCCGTGTTCCTATATTTTCCTTTTTTTATATAATCTAGTCAAATTTGTTTTCTGGATGTTTGAACACAGCGGCAAATCTGGCCAATTTTGAGGTATTCGGAGGCTCATTTCTCTTTTAACAATTAATTTATGAAATAAAAGAAAACATAGGGACATGCCAACAGAGGCCATATATTTCTTGGAAAGAAAATTTTGCTCTGCTGGTATTATCAAGGGAGGAAACAGGGGACTACGTTTGTATGGAAAAACGGCCCTTGTGTTTCCTCGTTTTCATACGTTTTTAATTTCATTTATTACCAAAATGAATCTTCAATTAAAGTAAGCAGTAAAAAATAGTACTAATAACTTTAACAAAGCAAAAACAGAATGAATAGTAATAAACACAATAAGAAAATAATCTAATAAAATTTATTTCTGATCATCACATTACAGTTTCACGTAGAGTACATTTTATAAAGATACTGTATTCAGTGGAACAGCACAACAATATATGTATCTGTATATAAAATAAATGAGTTAGTAATTTTTACTTATATTTCTATCAAAAATTGCACTCAATTTGAAAAATCATACCAAGAACTATTTACCTTCCTTTCTCTTTAAAAAAAAATTACGATATACCAAATGAGTATACAAATAAGAACATTCCCAAATATTTAAATCCGCTTAGGTTAACGGCTGTACAAAAACAGATAAGAGCCCCGCGCGTAACGTAAATTTCCCCTCCCCGTCTATTACAATAACACTGAAGATTGCGATCTAAACAGTGGCGAAAGCATTTTAAAAACCACAAATTGTCACTAATTGAAAACGGTTCATAATTTTATGCTCTCTTAATTCAATTTGGATTATGGCTGTCTTAAATTTAATTTAATTGAATATGGAAATCGTTCAGGCTTTGCTACGACCCTAAAATATTTTCGTGTCGCCGGGAATTTGATGACATTAAGCCGGAACAGTTACGTAATTCAAATAAAATGTTATGTAACAATGAAAACTTAATTATCTCTTTAGATTGTTAAAATATTGATGTGATAATCATTTAACTTGTGTTGTTGAAAATGACATATACGATAAAGCTTTTGTCCTACTTTATTTACAATCGGGTGTAGAAAAAGCCAGAGTAAGCCATAAAATAAATTTATTTCCATAAATATCTAAAAACAAGGAACAACATTTTTTCGGTCTACATTATCAATGTGTCTACAACAGTGTTTAAAGCTCGCGTGAAAGCATCATGTGCATTCTAACATTAGCAGCGCAGCGTTGGTTCGGTAAGGAGTCGGCAACGCGACTACCTGCAGTAACCCTCGCCCTGCAGGAACAACCGGAACGCCTCCGCTATCTTACACGGCTGTTCCTCCAACACCATGCCGCAGTCAGAGATGCTCAGCCACGAGGTCTTAGTGGGGTCTAGTCGACCGTTGAACGTCACCGTGTCGTCAACATGCGGCGACAAAGCACCTGTGACGTTCAGTACTGGGACTTTAATAGAATGCGTATCCCTTGCGATACTCAGATCTGTCCGGCGTAAGTATGAGTCGATGAACATGGCCAAGTTGACCGGATTCACATGTGAAAAGCACTCCTTATAGACCTGTGCTAGGTCGTGATTACGATCCTCGGTGCTGCGCCCGAAGTGATGCCACATTAGGTAATCGAGCGCTCCCTGTGTCATACCGCTCGATCGAAGCTGTCTAGTATTTATTTTTTGGTAAAGCCATTCAGTCCATCCAGCTTGAGTCGAGGTACAGTTAATCAGGACTAAAGCATCCACCTTTTGGGGATTAACAATAGCATAACGAGCCAAAATATTTGCCCCGGCTCCTACTCCGAACCCGATGAAAGATCTTATCCCGAAATGGCCTAGAATAAAATCTATTTGTGAAGCCAGGGCATCCATGCTTGGATAAGTATAATCTTCCGGCAGTGTTGGTGCGCCCTCCTCCTGGCCTGGCGCTGTTACGTGATAGATACAAAATTGCTCTAATATAGCTCGCATGTCAACAAAGTTAAAGAATGCCTGGAAATTGGCGGCATAGTTGAGTCCAAGGTCGTGGTAAGTAATTATGGCGCGCTTATTGCGGTCCCCTCGGACGGCCACCAGTAGGTCCCCGCGGGACGTTCTCACCCGCTCCTCCACGCATGCGCCGTCGTTGTGTAATCGTCTATTCGATGGAAAATGTAGCTGAACGCTTTTGAGCTCGTCTTCCAGGTTATCCGAGGACATCATATTGAGTAGAGCAATGTTTTCGTGTACTGTTGTAGGCATTTTTTTGTTAAAATGGATGGGCACTTTCATCAAAGCGGCGTCTCCCTTTGTTTACGTGTTACGTATCGACCCTCTGACAGTCACTAAGAATCAACTCTTCCCTTGTTCAGTTAATTAACGCATCCATTAGACACTGTTAACGCTCCTATACTTATTATGTTCATACTAATATCACTATACGCGGTGTATATTAATAAACTGAATCTTTTTTGCACTGAGTCACTGCATTATCACTTATTATGTTAAATAACTTATATTACTGGGCAGTATTATCAACAGACTATTTAATTTTGTGGAAATATCGCAGGAAATGGTCAATAATGTGTTGACCGGGCGAGCGTGAATTCCAGCGAGAGGTCGGTTCGGTACTGCTCGGCTGTTTCCGGCGCCGTTCGACTCTACCTGCTCGGGGACTCGCGCGAAGTTCATTCAGTAGGGGCCGCCGCACATGCGCTATACGGCTGACGACTTTCCCTGTCTATTTTATGTTTATTCGGTTCGTCTATCTATGACAATCGATAATTTTAACAGCGGCACGCATAACTTAATTAATATACCAAAGAAGGTTATACACCATTATTGTTTGGTTGGACAAATATAGGTAATGACATGTTTTATGTACATACGTTCCTGATAAAGGACACGTATGTGTGCTTTGATACTTCTTTGTCCTTGAAATGTAACAGCTAAATTATTAAACTTAATTCTCAAGAGTCGAGGTCAAAGTTACTATATGGCTCTGAGTTCATTCACTACGTAGTATAAACAAGACTTGTTTTAATTGGCGATAAGACTATTGAGGGCGCCGTAATAATTTAGTGCACTATTGCACCTAGTTACATAATTTATTTATGACCTACCTAGCTTATTTATTATTTTTCTTTCCGAATCTGTTGAGATTGATTAAAAAGTACAAATAATGTGTTTTCTAGAAATATTTAAATCTCAGTTGTATACCTATCGCATCGAATGATTTTTTGTTAGCCAGGTGTTTTAATTTAAATGAATGCTCTATTTTCTTTTTATTGCTACGCTTGAAAGGTTTGTATTAGTTACTATTTAAATATTTTAAAACACAACCCTTATACCAAATAGATTAAAACGATAGAGAATATAATATATACTTAGGAAGTATAAAATAATATAATTATATTATAATACTTTTTTGTATTAATATATATAATGTACGACATAGATGTTCAACATGCATGTCCGTCAAAATATATATTTATACATAAAAAATAGTGACATACATAACATCAATACTAGAAATAAATATAAATTATGTGTTCCATTCTACCGTCTACATAAAGTTCATGGTTCCTTCATGGGTCTTGGTATACGTTTTTATAATAAAATCCCGAGTAATATTCTAGAATTACCAGAGAATAAATTTAAAGTTAAAATTAAAACTTGCTTAATTTCTAAAGCATATTATAATATAGATGATTATTTAAATGACAAACATCCATGGCACTAATATTTGCATTAGATCACAGGATATTAAATGACCAATACTAACACTTATGTTTTTTTTTAATATATGTATATATATATATATATATTTTTTGTAATATTACACCTTGCTTAAGCTGGAATTTGCATTACTGTTACATTCAGTCGTATTTTAATCAAGAAGAATGTGCAATGAAGACAACTCGTGATTATGGACAGTTCCGTTAAGCTTTCTTTTGAGTCTTATCCTGTATTCTGGTTTAGTGGAATTCGATAATTTACTTCTACATTTTATTTTAACAATTAGATTAAACTACGGACTATAATCACGTCTTGTCTTGATTATTTATGTACATGTAAGTGGATGCTCCTATTTACCATACTGCTGCTTTAGAGGCTACCATCAATTTTTATCAAATGCTTGAGTATGTTGAGTAGTAGTTCATGGAGAAATGGTTGCAGCACCTTACAGTTATGATTTGTAAATGAAATATTATTGTACACTTGGCGATTAAAAAGAGTGGCTATGAGTTTCTTGCCCGTTCTTCTCATGAGCCCTACACACCCTAGCTTTGCTGAACGTGGCAGTAAATGTAAATTCACAGGAAAAAATTTACGTGTAACTTTGACATTCATAAGTGTTACCTTGTAACCTAATTTGAATAAATTTATTTTGATTTTGATTTCAACATCGTTAACACTACCTATATGAATGGCTGTTTGTTTGTTGAAGTTGATTAATTATATATACATAAATAATTCAACGGTTGTGTGGATTGTGCCGATCTTTATTATTTAGATTTCTTTACTCTTATTTTGAAGTGTTCTTTTTACTTTAAATTAAAATTAAATAATACATTATATTACTACACAAAGCCAGTCGATTTATTATGTCTAATATACTGGCTGACGAGGGGCGATAAGAGCAATGCTTCTGGTGTGATGTTATACAAGGATAAAAAATCTTATTGATTTAAGTAACACTAGTATAAATGTCAATTACATTGTAACACATTATTCAAGCCACCCTTGAAAGCTTACGACCACAATTTAATCTATATTAGGTATATTTAAAAAGCTGAAGATGTTTTTTTGTTTGTGTAAACGCGGTGGTCTCGGCAACTACCAGTATTATATCAAAATAAACTTTTGAGAAAGCTTATAAGCTATTTAACATTACGCTTGGAGCTACAGAATCGGAGAAGTAAACATTAACAGCTAGTTAATTATATGGGGACAACTAGTTAGTTATAATTGTAGCGGGTACTGTAAGCAATGTAAAATGAGTACGTAGTTGCTAAATCGTGTGTCGGTGGCCATCACATCGCCATCGCCCCTCGCCACAGTCGTCTTCCTCCTGTCGTAGAGTAAAGTATAGTCTTATATATGTATATATTTCATATTATACAATATAGTATTCAGTGAAAGTTATTTCGGAGTTTCTTGTATCTCTTAAAAGAACAGCCCTTTTGATTAGACCATAGTGACACTATTTAAATACATACAACACACGAACACTAATAATAAAATAATACTCATATTTATTCTTTTGTTTAGTCTTTGGTCTGCCAAAGACTATACATATACTCTGGTAATCTTAATAAATAAAACATTATTAGGTACTCCTTTTTACTTCATTTTCTTCTCCCTAGCCTTTATTATTCCCAAGTTTCTTGGGGTCGGCTTTTCTGGTCTAACCGGATTTGACTGGATATCAGTTTTTACACGGAGCGGCTGCCACCTGACCTTCGCAACCCGAAAGCTAACGATACCCTAAGGCTAGACCAGTGTCAGGATATTAAAGGGCACTGACTTCCCAATAACGACTGCCATAGATGTTCATGGCAGCCGGGACCGACGGCTTATCGTGCTCTCCGAGGCACGGAGCAGGCGATAATTGTCAATCAACACGCACATAATTTCGAAAAGTCATACAACTGCCGAAAGTCAGAGGTGCGCGACGTGGGTTTGAACCTGAGATCCCCTGCATTACAGTCAATTGGTTTCTCCACTGAGCTATCACTCCTTTTCACTTCATTTATTTAATATAAATAGCTCCATTGACCAAAACACGGGAGTTTCAGAGGGACGTGCCTCAATCCTAACAATATAATATGTAATTGAATTTCTCTGTTAGAAACTCTGCTACATTCCCGAGATTGGGTTTAAACGTAAAAGGATCTCAGTCCAAATGTTTTACTGGTTACATCGAAATTTTTATTTAATAACTCTTTTATTTTAAGTAAGTTGCGTTTATAAATATTTTCTACCAAATTTTGCCTGCGGCATCTCTCGCGTCAATGTACGGTGGGTTATCTTAGTAACAGTATTTTTTCTGGATGAAAGGTCCTATGTCCTTTTTGTACCCCTGGCAACGTGTATGCAAAATTTCATGATGATTGGTCGAGTAGTTAAGGCGTGAAAGCGTAACAGACAAACAAACGCACATTGGAATTTATAATGTGACGTTAATCGCCTAGGCGCCCGTCGAGCGCAGGCGCACGTCACAAGCCACCTCTCGCGACCGGCGGCGCCGGACTATATAAGCAGTGGACGGTGTCAGACGCATACGGGTTGGGAGCCTTCTGCGCTCACCCACAGTCCGCGTAAAGTTGTTAAGGCCATCTGAGGCCAACAACTAACACCAACAAATAAAAAAAAAAAAAGAAACAGACGAGGGCCTCTTCCGGCCTGCTTCACTTCTCAGCTAAGTGTCCTTATTCCTGAAGGACCACTAAGCAAGCCTTTGGACGAACCACGCCCTGATTATTGTCGCGTAGGAAAGTTATTATTGTCTAACTCATATAACTTGTTCCTTAGTAATATATTAAAAGTGTTGATCGTCATCTCATCTTTGATCAATCTCTAAACAATTTTACCTTAAGACACATCGCCCCTACGGCGTGGCCTGTTCTATTTCTGGATCGATCAGATCCCAAGTTTATAACCACACTAAAGGTTACAATAATATTAGTTAGGATAGTAAGGATTAGTAGTTGGTTTACGTGGTGTAACTTTACGGTATGAAAGTAAACACCAGTCAATACCTTGACGGTGACTATCCATCTGAGGAGATTTTATAGTTAACCAAAGTTGCCGTAAACATTAGTGTACTATCTATTTCCTCCCTATAAATGCCCTGATAAATTCGATCAAGCGCAAAAACATCGTAAATTTTCTAATACCGGACGAAAATATCTTGACAGGTATGTATACCCTTTACCCAATAAGTTATTTTTGGACAACCGCGACCTCATGCATAGCGATCAAATTGTCTACCAGTACACCACCAAGGCATTCAATATTCTACCAAGATAATGTGTAAACGATTAAAACCTCAACATTATGCGCACTAATTTTATTAATTTAGAGGGACTAAAATCTGAAATATAAAGAGACTAATACTTACCGAAGACTAATCGGAAACCATTTGAGGATATTGCTCTATCCTGATGTATATAGGTGACATTCCAGCTTCATAAAACAGTAGACTGACTACGTAAATACCACACGAATATGCAAGAACATATGTATGGCTGAAGACTTTACAAATGGATTCACAGAACTATATAATAACAAGGAGAAAATTGAGCAGAAACTTAATAAAGTTGGCAGTTCGTTCGAGAACCGTTCAAAGCCACATGTGCCTTCCATTTGCTTTAAAGTTTCATTTGCACTATAATAACGGACTATGTTTTAGCGATCTATATGCCCATACTATATTAGATAAGGTTAAAATTAAATACTAGAATTTCCCCACGTCTTCGCTCGCGTTATTCTAGATTTTCAATAAATTTCTATCCGCCGGGAACAGTACTTTTTCTGGAAGAATTGTACCGTATGTTCTATTCTGTATACCTGACACCGTGTATACGAAATTACATGATCGTTGGTCGAGTAATTTATGCGTGACAAAGGAAAAAACAAACTCACATTCGCATTTATAATATTAGTTAGAATTAGGATGTTCTTTTCAAGAACAGTTAAGTAAGTAAATGAAGATCCTAATAAAAATGGAAATGAAGAAGTGTTTCATCGTTGTAAAACAGTAAATTCACAACAATTAGCACTTCTGCCAATTAACAAAGCAATTTGTTGGCATTCATAGCATTCGAAATAATGAATAATTTAAAGATATTTACAATATTATAGCTACAGTTCCTTATTAAGATTGTTCTTTCTGGGGCTGAAAATAATACTACTATTGGGTTAATCTATAACGAATCACTGAATCTGTAATTCAATGATGATAAAGCACTTAAAAACATAAGTGGCTAAATATAAATGTGATAAATCTTTGCTTTTACTTTATAGGCACGATATCATACCTTTTCACATACACACACACAAACACACACGCACAAACACACACACACACACACACACGATTTCTAGGTATTTACACGATTTCTTTGTAGATGCCTTTCACGTTCTATAGGTATCGCCGTGTAACCGCTTTTATTGTTTTTTTTTTCCGCGGTGCGACGGAGAGCTTATGTCGGACTCACCGTGGCAAGATGGTGACATCCCAGTAATTCCGACTAAACCTACCACGGTGTTCCTCGACATAACCGCAATCAGCGTGGCCGCGCGAATCGCTTTCACATGCAATCGCGACCCCGCCGAGGTTTCGGCCCGCCGTATGAAACGGCAGGCCACTACACAAATTTTCAACCACTAATTTTACTGTCCCCCTGAGGGCCGGACGGACACACGATACAGAGGCGCGCGTGAGAACACGCACGCCGCCTTTCGGACCTGGTGCTGATCGGGTGGCGGGCAGGCCCAGGAAGCCAACCACCCCCAGGTCAATTCTCAGGGTGACTGGAGGTCGTCTCGATGATAACTCTCACTAGACCTTATGAAATTGTTGGAAATTTATTAAATATCGAACCAGGCTGTAAAACATATCATGAATTTAATGTATTTTTATAGCTTGTCTGGTATTGAGATTAATTACTTGCTGGAGAAATAAAGCGATATTATTAAAAGCAGGAATGAAATATAATATTAATTGTACTTCATTTACGAGCTTTATGATTTTAATTATCTTATATACAAATATTATAAAGAGGAAATATTTGATTTTTGTTTGTTTGTAAGGATTTAACTCAAAAACTACTTAACCAATTTTATTTAATAAAGTACTGTTGTGCATAACCTAAGCTACTTTTACGCGAGTGAAAACGCGGGCAAAAGCTAATTAAGATAATATATTTATTCCAACCAAATATTGAAAAAGCTGAAAGAAAAATTATGGGCATAACAGACATGTCTGAAAGGTCAATGAATGACATTTATAAATAATTAATTGTAAGCTAGAACTTATTAATTCCATGGTCTATTACATCATACGGGCAATACTTAGGGGTTTTTGTTTTGTGCTCACCAATTGGCGCCACTGGCAAGTAAGGTCCTGTCAACACTATGACAGCTGCTGTCAAAAGCCGTATTTGGCGGGAATAATTGTCGATGTCTGTGGTTACTGTTGAAGTGACTATAGAGTATGAAGTCTAGAGACATTACTGTCCACTAGGGGTAAATTCAAGCGCGATAACTCTCATCGAACTGAACACATGTGTGGTGAAAATTTGACTGATGGCAGGTAACATAAAATTGGAACAACACAACGCTGGACAGTCACATTCCTATTAATATTATAAATATGAATGTGGGTTCATTTGTTTCTTACGCTTTCACGCCTCAACTATTCCACCGACCACAATGAAATTTTGCATATATGTTGTCAGGGATACAGAAAAGGACACAATGTACCTTTCATCCAGGAAAATGATACTATTCTCGGGATAGAAATTTATTGACAAAATGTACTATAACACGAGCGACACCGTGGGCAAAATATAGTCTCTTATAATTGTGGTACAACAGCTGATGAAATTAAGCTTTTAGAGATCTGATAAAAACTTTAATTAAAAATACTTTTGTTTACAATTGTACTTTGCCATAATTATTATGTAAGTACTTGTACTTATTTCAATCAAATATTAACAAGTCGCACGCTTACTGCTAACAAAACCATCACACCTTCCGTTCATCGCTGCGGCGCCGCGCGCCGGCGCATTCGCGACTGGTTGCGAACCAGGTGCCTACCGACCTCGACGCGCGTAGGTATGACTCGCGTTCCGAACGTTTTGTATGAAGATACAATACTGTTAGATAACATTACCGTGGCAATAGTGTGTGCGACTGATTTGGGTGAGGTCTAAGATTCGATTCTCAGATCGGCATTGTATCAAATTTTAGCTGGCTTATGTATTAAATAGTTATGGCCTTACCTTAATAGCGAGAGATGCAAAAACTTTCTCGCAGGTATCTAACATAAATGTAAATTTAGTAAATATAATAAACTCACTAACCCCTTTGACGTTCATAAGTGTTACTTTGTGACCTAAGTAAATAAATGAGTTTTGACTTTGACTTTGACTTGACTTTGACTGTGATGATATTCTTTATTTTATCATTTCTATTTGTTAAAGAATCAATTTGTCTGAACGCAATAACTGAATATTTTCGATGAGTTTGTTTATTTACTAAATAATAAAAATATTATAAATGCGAATTTGTGTTTGTTTCTTGCGCTTTCACGTCTTAACTACTCGACCGATGATCATGGAATTTTACGTACAAAGGGGCAGGGCACAAAAAAGTTCAAAGGAAACCTTTCATGCAGAAAAATGTACTTGTCGTGCGGGATACACATATACTATATTTACGCGAGCGAAGCTGCGGGTAAAAACTAGTATATAATATAATATAATATAAAAATATATAATATAATACTGAGCCACTTTTCCCTGAGAGTCTCTGGGCGGGTACTCAGTATACCGAGCCAAAGCTCGAGAAGCGAAAATACTCTAAACAACAATAATATATAATATAATATATAATATTCTATCATATAACACCATCTAGCCCAAACTAAGCAGAGCTTGTACTATGGGTACTAGACAATGGATAAACATATATATATACCTAGTTTTTTTTTGCAAATACATACATATTACAAGAAGGAGCATACATCACATAAACTAGACAATAAATAATAGTATGTGTCGCCACGTGATACATATACGAAAGAGGTAAAGAATCTCACGAAATTGAGCACTCCAAGCCAGCGGCACTCGCGACACCCTCCGCTAAGATAACGAGGTCACTTCGACTGTACGAGCTCTATTCGTATACAAAACTACACGTAGTTATGTATATGTATATGTTCGTAGATTCACACATATTCTAACTAATATTATATATACGAATGTAAGTTTGTTTGTTTAACGCCAAATTTTATCGTCAGGGGTACAGAAAAGGGTACCTTTCAGTTAGAAAAAGAACTGTTACTTACCTAACCTAAAACGCGAGCGAAGCCGTGTGCAAAATCTAGTAGATACTATTGCGAATGTGTGTTTGTTTGTTACGCTACAAGCCTTAATTACTCGATCGATCAGCATAAAATATTACCTACCGACCTAGGGTACCTATCATCCAGAAAAAAAGCACTGTTCTCTAAGAAAAAAAAATTACATAATATTAACATTTATGCGAGCGGAGCCGCTGACAAGATCTAGTACTGGGTAATAGTCAATTTTTCCTTACTTGTCTTGGTAAACAAATGAGGGGTTCTACGTAGGTAGCTAGAGATAAAACTCGCCACGTCTTTCTTATTTGTCATCTTTATTTAAAGAACGAATATAGCCTAAGCAGTAACTGAATGATTTTATAGTAAGTTATTTGTTTGATATATAAGAAAAATACACTATATACATACATATGTATATAATATGTCACTTGCTTCTCAATTACATATATACGCATACCTAGCCGCTTTTAAAGCTTAATGATGTCTTAATATACGAGTACAATGAGGTACACATTTTTGGCAACTGTAATTGTGTAAATGTGAATCATAAGCGAATGTAAATAAAGTTTTCTGTATGCATAACAATAGCATTTAGCATTAATACATTTTTTAAAGGGTGTTATACTTTGCCACACACAGTCTGTATCATTCAAGCCAACTAAATGTTAAAGAATATCACAGACATATATTTTAATTCCTAGATCGAAATTTTAGGAATCAATTTCATAGATTGCCTATAAAAAAGCTATTTAGTCTTTTAAAGCTAAGATAATGCTTATCTGGTGATAAAATCGATCCCTAAAGTATAAAATAATTTTACAGCTGTAGTATTTAAAACAACAAAAAATGTAGGGGTTAATAAACTTTATCATTAATCCAATGCTAAGTATGAAAACATTACCGAAACGTTATCAGCCGCTGTCTATTTTGAGAATTGAAATCATATCTTTGTTCATACTAATAACAACATTATGCGTCGTGTAGGTCATGTTTATATGTATACATAGGTAACTAATAATATAACAATAATATCAGCCCTGAATTAAACTGCCTCACTACTGGACCCAGTCCCTTCTCAGTGTAAGAAGGATTAGGCTATAGTTCACCACCCTGGCCCAGTACGGATTAGCAGACTTCACATAGGTATCTTTGAGAACATTCGCATTTACGAGAACAACATAACTATATTAATTTAATTAAGTACTCGTAGAAAATGGTACAAATCTATTTAATTAAAGATAATAAAACGAAGATACTGCGCAAACTTTCTCTAATCAGATAACAGACGTTCTAATGAAACGTTTAGTAAAATATACAACGTTTAAGATTCAGGGTTCGGCTATTTAATGGTCACGGAATTATAATGGAGTTCGTGAATAAGTTACACTCAGAAGTTTATGAACATTCACAACTTGCCCTTCACAAAAACCTTTTATTGATTTAAATTGATACTATAGACTGGACACTGGTCATTAAGTATGTACCTAAGTATGTTTTCATAAGTAAAAGCTGACATGATTTACTTCTAAGTAAAAAGCCTATGAAATATAAAATGTAGAATGTAGCTTAAATATATCCAAATTTGTAATATATAAAAAACATGATGACTATGGTTAGCGAAATTTAATTCACTCTTAGAACAACTCAACAAAGGTCCGTACTTAACGGTCGGATATGCGGATGACTTGGTGATACTTGTCAATGGAAAATTTCCGAGCACAGTATCCAGTCTCATGCAGAGGGCCCTGAGTATGGTAGAAAAATGGTGCAGTAGTAACCATTTGTCGATCAACCCAGGGAAAACTACTGTCGTGCCGTTTACTAGGATGAGAGATCTGACTGGCTTGGGAACTCTATCCAACTATAACCCTGAAGACTTCAGGCTTCTCCCTCTGAAGTGTACGCTGCGACTGATGCAGTACATTCATAGGCAGATAGCTCAAGGATAAACCTCGGGGCCGACACAAAAGATCCCACTGGGTCGAAGTGTCGCCGGTCTACAATGACTGGCCCCCGGATCAAGATAAGATAAAATAAGATGGTTAGCGAAGTGGTTTAGGTGGTCGCCTCGCAACTGCTGCCAAGTGTTGTGGGTTCGATCCCCACGCGGGACAAAAATTTGTGTGATCCATAAATAGCTGTTCCGAGTCTGGGGGGGGGGGGGGTTCTTTGTGTCCGTTGTTTGAATATTTGTAAAGTACCTCACGATACCGGAATTACTTTAAGTGCGAGCGAAGTAATTTTTTTTAAATAACCGAGTGCTTTTGTTAATGGACATAATATATGCTGAAATTTCTTTGTCTTCATATGAATTGACCTGGAAATGTTTCAACTCCAATCAAACGTATTTATTGCAAAAGGGGTACCACAGACGCTTTGAATTACCACATATTTATGTTGAATGAATGTAACAAATATTTTCGGAAATAAATTTCACCGAAACAAGGCCTTAAAACATTATTTCACCTGCAAGTAATTCGTCACAAAATCATAAATTACTTTACCTAACATTTAAAGCCAGCGATATGTTTTATTATAAATAGACTAAACTTCGTCGCACTACCATTAAATTTTAAATCACAGCTTTTCCAATAAGTCTTCTTACTACTTGCTATAAAACAAAATGGCCTTCATAGCGTATAGCGTCCATTAATATTTAATACGCTAAGTGCATGCTTCCTTGAAACGATTGAATGTCGTGTGTCTATACTCTTTATGCATAAAACGAGAAAAGTGTTCCAAAGTGCATATCTGCACTGATACCTTTCCAATGGAAATTCACAGGTCTAGCTCGGGTTTATGCATGTAAAAGTTTCACTGAAATAAGGTTCAATATAGGATTTATTGAACAGCATTATATATCTTGTGTACTAAAATATTGTAAAATTTACTACGAAATAGTGCATCGAAATAATTTTTGGATGTCATATATTTATTCAACATTTAGTGTACAGCAAACTAGTTACATAATTAGGTGTTATATAAATGACTACAGTTTCCTTATGATATATTTCTCTCAAGCACACACTACGTGTGCACGCCGTGATTTTAGAGTTAAAAAGGATTTGAGAGTAACACAGACTAATAAAATTATAATCCTGGATCCTGGATTATGTCAGAAAGCTATACACACAGAAAGTACTGATAAGAAAAATAGAAAGAAGAGACTCTCTATTGTCATCCTATATTGCACTCATGTTTAGATAGCAAAAATATTATTCATTTTTATTAGCCATCGTCATCACGATGCGACAATTGTGCCTTAATAATAACTCTATCACGTCATTTTAAATTACGTCTTAATATTTTAAGGTGTTATATTTAATATATAATATTAACAGTTTCCACAAAATCCCGACGGGAAGCACACATATGCTCATTAGCAGGTATTGAGACGTCTCACGTACCGCTATCAATCGATCGCCAATTTATACCTTCGTCTGCAAATATTTTTCTTCGGCAAGTATTTCGACTTATTATTATAGGACTCTTCGTAAAAACAAAGGTACAGTGTTTTCTTAATATAGTGGAATGGATAAAGGATAGTGTATAGAAAAACAAGGCTGTAATACAAGAAGAGAAACCCGTAATATTTTTATAAAGTACTCATATAATATTGTCTTCTGTTTACGCGAATGTTAACGCGGGGAGACTCCCCGTGACCATGGCTGCTGAAAAGCAACCGAAACGTCGGGGAAAGTGTAAACCTAAATATAAATAGTTTTAACAGTTTTAATAATTTTATTAGGTTAAAAATTTGTAAAATTCAATAGTAGTAGTAGTGTAACAGTTTCAGAATTATGTAATACAGTGTTAAATAAACAATGCGATAAAATCTGTATAAATGAGTTTAATTTCAATCAATAAGTACTTATATTTTATTGGACGCCTTTTACCCGAATATTTTTTTCGGGAACCTACGAATACCATTTCCGATCGATTTAATTTGACCGTTAGTTGTAATTTAGGCACAGATAATATAATACTATACTAGTACAGATACTCAATCCCATACAAAAATCTTGGACACGCCTAACTCTGGCTATTCTACTTGCTATTTTGGTACCTATCTTTTTACACTAGATGGCAGCACAAAACTAGCGCCACTGCTGCCATCTACCCATAAGAAGTACACAAGTTCCGAATCATATTTGATAACAGCTCATAAGAGATGGCGTTGTGACAGTAAAATAGGTACTTACTTGACTGTTTACCACGGATAGAACATATTATTTAAACGAGCCGATGTAAAACGTGCGCAACCTTGAAAATAAAAGTTATCTACCTATAGTGTTGTGTGCCGAAATGCGTACGATCACACTGGTGATTCTCATTTAGTCGGTCGGATTTTCGTGAATTTTTTTCATATAATTTTAATGAATGCGTTTTAAAAAGTATTAATTAAACAATATATTTCATTATGTATGCGATTGCGATTGATGTTCGGGTACTTTGAAAATAACTCATTGGCATATAGAATTCTACTTTGGCAGTTAGTGATCTATATTTCACTATAATTGTAAATATAAAATAACATAAACTATTGCGCTCAGATTTTTGAAAACAACTGTGCAATGCCTAGTATTTAGTCTCTGTTGAAATTTACTGAGTGATGACTATTTATAAAATACATCACATAGATTATTTTGAATTTAACTATCGAAAAATAAATATAATAACCGGCACTTTTTTTTAAAAGACTCATACGGTTACTCTTTTGCCGTATAACAGACTTAACACAAAAAAATCTGTTGAACATAATTTATTTTCTGTGTAAGAATCGAACCCATAACACTCCGCAATATATACTCCGTCGATAAGTACCCGGTTTAAGCGATTAAACCACTACGCCATACTTGAAATCAAATCACACGCACGCGCGAGTATCGCCCGGCGGCGGCGTTCGGTTCATTCCGGTCAGCTTCGTGAATTTTCGTGTATACCTAATATCGTGTATGAGCGCTGCCGGTAACCGCGGCGTCTCGCGCGTCGAGTAGCGCGCCTGCCTGCCGCGTCGATTCTCAATAGAGTCGAAGTTTGATTGTCAACTGAAGTTTTGTTATGAAATATTAATTATCTGGACCTGCTTAATACTTTAACAGAAGTTAAAGCTAATAATATAATTATTGATATACCTCCTACAAAATACAATGTACCTACCTATTAATAGAAAAAAAAACAACTGAGTTAGTAGGTATGCTTTACGTAGTCATGGCTCGTAATCTTTTAACTATGTCATAATAATTATTGACATTGTATTCTTTTACTTTTATGTCCATATTAATTATTGATTTTATAGGGAAATCAATAATTAATATGTAATAATAGTTAAAAGTCAAGTAACAAAACAATAGATAAGTACCTACCTACTTAATTAATGAATATTGTGGTACTTATGTAAGTAAAGATCACATTAATATACCATGATAAATGCGATGTTACTAATCTTAAAACACTATTCATGCTTTGGTATGATTTATTTAAATATTCGTGTCTAAATAATAATTATAAGGATATATGGTGACGACGACGTCCAAGAAATATTTATCTCATGTAATATTACTATTACATCCGAATATTTATTACAATGTCAACCAAACCAGATATGAACACATTAATAGTAACTAGTTAAAAAATAATGAGTGTGATGTGATGAGTGAGTGATGTGAGTAAAATAGTAAATGATAATATTCGAAACAAAATGTTATGTCATAATATCGTCACGTGACGTCGACAACAGGAAGAAGCAAAGCTCAACCAATTTTTAAAAATATTGCTCATAATTTATATTTTTCGAAGCAAAACAAATAGTAAACATCGTTTCATACTTGGCCTTGTAGCGGGGGTGGGCGGGTCTTACCCTGCTGTTTGTAATTCAATTCAAAATAAGTAGGTAGCACAGAGATAATGATTATTGTAATGCCGACTAGTTCGACGACTGCGCTATATCTACTGCCGCACAAGCAAATGAAATTTGACAATAGAAGTTACGAGAACCGACCAGGTGTTTAAATACCTATAATGCCATGTAGTACAACAAAACGCTTTGTTTAATACATTGACATTTGTTAAGCATACATATTTTTCATATTATAAGTAATTTCTTAATATCAGATTCTCTTAGTATCAGTAGGTAATAAACAAATATTGAAGTAAACCAAAAGAAGGGTATGAAATAAAAACACAATGTTTTTGTAGACTTGTATAAACATATAAAAGAGCCATCTAGCGTCTCATCTAGCCCTTTAGGTAAAATAAAATGATAGGTAGATTACCTATGTGTGATGTAAAAGATACTGATATATCGATATCTTTAAATCATAAAATAAATGCGTTTACCTTGATGCTCGTTAATTAAATATGTACAATGCTTATTTATAATATCATTTTATGGTCAATTTTCTTCCAATAAAGCGTTTTGATTGATCTTAATATTAACATTGGAACTCATAGTGCCATCTATGATCTATTTTTAGAACTGTTTACTTTTTGTTCTAATTGGTACCCCCTGATTTAGGTAAGTAAATTTTCACTTGTAAGCGTGACCGAACAAAAAAATCAATTTAAATAGGTATTTAATTTTCTATTAGGAAATCATCTCTGGTATCGAAAATTCTATATCGATTCCAGTAGGTATTACTATGGTATTTTCATATAACTAGTCATAATACTTATGAAACATCTGCATAAGTCTTAAAAGACAACAGGCGTCATATTTTGTTAGTAGATGGCTATTTTATTACGGCCATAATAGCACATCTGCTCGGGTTTAATTCCCATCGGGTTGCCCGGTCGGGCATTGTGGTAATAAGTTTTTTTCTGTTAGGACATTCTCAATCGCAGCACGGCATTATGGTAATATAGATCTTAGCCAGGTCTACTGGGTCTTAAAACATATTCGGTATGTATTGCGGTTTCTATTGCTATCTAATGTACTTAATAGGAATTCGTCTTTGTTTAATAGAATATACTTACGATCGTACTAGTTAATATATTATTTTACTTCACTTTCAATGCTATGTGATGCTCATTAAATGAACTGTAATGTTCTTTGAGTACCTAATAATAAATAAATAAATAAATTTAAACCTAAACAGTCGGTGTGAGCCGTATAATGGACCCTTGCCCACCCCTACGGGAATTACAGGTGTCAGTCTATGTGCATATGTATGCTACACATAATAGCATCACGCAAATACAAAATTATACTATAAACAACGACACTACTCAGTTATCACTTGCAGCTACTTGACACCCATATATTACTCTAAAGGATGTTAGCAACAACATAAAACATGATAATCATAAGTTAAAGAGTCAAATGACGGTAAAATTGCTAATAACAACATGAGTCTCTAACAAGCGACCGGAGGGATTGTGCGCACAGTTTATTAGGTTTTAAAGCAATTTACAGGCTTAATTGCGCCATACGAAACGCTACAACTCATTACACCCGGCTTGACTCTGGCTTTCACTAAAAGAGAACAGCAACGAAACTTTTCCTCTTGGTGGTCATTTGTAAAAAAGGCTTTGCTTAGATCAGGCACCAGACTCCAATACAAGATTATAAAAGGGTAAATCTTCTCTTCCTTGTTTATCATGTTTCTGAGTAAAAATAAGTGAATGTTATTATTATTAAACGAATATACAATAATCTAATAATACCGAAGCTAAAAATCATTTATTCATTTAAGTCACAAAGTAACACTTATGAACGACAAAATACATATATAGGTTAGTGAGTACTGAAGGTAAATTTAGGTTAGTTGCTAGCTATCAGCTCTGTATATTAACTGTCCCACTGCTGCGCAGTCTTTTTAGTGTGAGTAGGGATAGGCCATAATCCTCCACGCTAGCCAGGTGCAGGTTGGCAGACTTCACATATCTTCGAAAATATTAGGGAGAACTCTCAGCCATGTAGGTTTCCTCACAATATTTTTCTTCACCGTTAAAACAAGCGATAATTACCTAATTAATTCGCACATAGCTTCGAAAAAACAGAGGTGCGTGCCTTGGAATCGAACCCTAGACCAAAATAAAACGAATCCAGTTCCCAAATGGAACTAATGAACAGAAAATACCTGGTATGTACTCTAGTGCTATTTCATAAATTGGCTAGGTAAAAGCTAATTTTTTCGGTCAAATAATATAGTTGAGTGTATACCCATATTATATTAAAAAGCTCGTGCTTTGAGAAAGTAAAGGTACATATACAACTGCCAAAATGCGTATGTAATATCGCGTGTTATCTACTAAATCTATAGGGACATTATACACCCGTGGTGTTCAACCATAATGCCTACTAATGGGTAATTTACTACCAGTTTTTTGTATAATAATAGAGTAATATTTTCCACAGATCTCTCGCCGGTCATCGCGCTAGTGTTTTTGTTTTTGCCTACGTCACCATTCTTGTGTGCGATACTTTAAGGTAACTGACTATAAATACGTATAAATGAAATGATGAAATGAAAAGACTTTTATTTTAGCACAAACACGATATGCTTCAGCAATTATTAAAATGTAGGTACAACAAAAATAATTAAATAAAAATATAGAAACAAAAAAACTTTAAATACAATTAAAATGTTGTTTGTGTGCAGATGCATGTGCTGCCTGACGGCACAAAAATAACGGTGCTGCGCTCAGCATAATGCTGTGGCACTTGCATTGCTGGAAGCACTACACATCACTAATTTTCAGCGAATACCATAATTGACGTTTGGTTCGCCAATAGTGCATTCAAAATTATGTTTTATAAAATATAATGTTTTGCGCTGATACATTCAGCGAACCTTCTGTTTTTAAAGACAACGTCCGCACTGGTAATAATTACTTTGTCGCGGGAGACTTTACAAACATTCAAACAACGGGAACAAAGTACCCAGACTCGGAAAATTATTTGTAGATCACACAAACACACCTCGAATCAACAACAGTCAATGCAGCGGCAATGGTACGGTGACCACTTAAAACACAACGCGCAGTTAATATTCTGCAACTAAATGGCTCCATTGAACGAGATGGTTGTAAAAATCAGGATTTAACCTCTTCGTCTTTTTTCCATCAGCTTTTGTAATGTCCAACTGCTGGGCAAATGCCTCTCCCTTGGACTTCCAAATCACTTTATTGGTGGATATCCCCTGACAGTATGACCTTGTGACCCCTATATCTCAGGGGTCTTTTGATCCACATGGCCCATATTCAAACTCGACCGAGGGATGACTCCAAGGTGTCTGTACACCAAGTTATAAGTCAATCGGTTTAGTGGTTACGGAGCTATGCCTGTCACTAACGAACTGTTACTAACAGACAGACACACAGACCCACATAGTGTTTTCATTAACCTCTTCGAAGAAGACTCAGAGGTTAAAAATAATGTTAAGAGAATAAAGCACATTAAAGTCCACACTTCACCCTAAAACCACCGCACTACGGAAAACCTCGTACAGAAAAAGGCAGATTAGGCAGGTGCCTCATTAATGCGTTGGCATTGTATTTCACACCTGCGCTGCGATGACGCACGACGTCGCATCGCAAAAGGACGACGCACGCACCATTTCAGTCTTCATACCACACTGTCCGTCGTCTCAACAGAGCTTTGACAGCGCAGCGCATCACCCGGCCCCCCGCTTCGTCTCTCGTCCGTTAATCAGTTGAAAGGTCGCGTGCGACGATGCAGCGCATTAATGTTGCATGACAAAAAAAAAATTTTGGAAATGACTCACAGTTCATGCTGCGACGGCGCAACGCAACGCAACGCACAGATGAGGCACCTCCCTAAAACGCGCTTTGCAAAGCTTAGTGCGTCGTTGCAAGTGATTTTATTATCGTACGAATAAGCTGACTAGCTCAGAGAAATGCCATCCTTTTATACAAATCCAAAGTGGTTACACTGATATGATTCCACTATATGCGTTTCGCCTGGTACTTCTGCAGGCTCAGGCACCTTCTTTTTATACTGTTTTCAATTCTATTTCCCAGGAGCCGGCCTTGATGCACCTGGTATTACAAGTAAACATAGGCTATATAAATAGCTTACCTTTAGACAAATCTTAGTTTGTTAACATCATTGTAAAAAGAAAATAATTATTTGAATGTCTTTTGAGTTTGTATGTTCTACTTGTTTATTTGTTTTTTATCCTTATCAATTCACCATAATACGACGATGATACCTAATGAGGAAGTCACTAATATTTAAACAGTTATTTCTAACCGACTGTATTAATTATGTCTACCGAACATTATGTTAACATTTTTGTTTTTATTATTTAATTTATTTCTATAATTCAGTAAGTTCCCAGATGTGCTTATCAACATAAAAAGTCTACCCATTTTAACCATATTACCCACGTCGCCGTTGCGTCGTAGTTCTGAATAAAAAAGTCCCTACCAAACATTTTAACTGTTACTCAGATGGACTAAATCTACGTCGTATAGGAAACCTTTTACCGAGTTTCAGATTTATAGGTTTTGTAGTTTCTGTGAACTGTGACGTGAAAGTTATTGGCATTTGATTTTTTGTTTGTATTTTCTGAGCTTAACTATATTCCTTAAGGGATAGGCAGTATGAATCTTATAACAAGTTTGTTCCAAATAAATTATTAATTTTCTCTTCTGAAAATCGTTCAAAATCAAAATATGTTTATTCATGTAGGTCACAAAGTAACACTTATTAACAACAAAGTTACACTTATTAATGTGAATTTACCTGTTGCCATATTCAGCAAAGCAAGGGCATAGAGACCAATAAAAAGAACAGACAAGAAACTCACGGCCACTCTTTTCAATAAATATCTATCATAATTTCCATTGAGGAGCTTTTTCTCTTCTTCTCCTGGTGAAAATTATGATAGATCCTTAATCAATTTTAACATCAATGATCACATTTGTAGTAAAGTTTTTTTTATCTTGGCAACGTTATTGTTGTGTGTTTGATATAATCATGCTTAACGCGGCATTTACCTTTTCAGGAGGACGCTATTGCAATTACTTAGTCATCGATTCTTGAACGCGTTTAAGGGTAAAGGAAAATACACGGAAGGTACGATTTTACTAGAAAGCAAGCTTTTTTCGTATTGTCAGTAAGTACAACATATATTTTATTTATGTAGCTAGGGTGTTACTAAACATATCGTTAATAAATTTGCTAGTTTTGTGCGATGTGTTATTTATTATTATTTCCTCTGTGTTATGAAAACACTTAACACTTTGTGACGACTACAAGTACATAGTAATCCATTATACAATAATAATATAGTTTATATAATAATCTTCTGAGACCTGATTTTGAAATCAAACGGGTGCTCATTGGATAATAATTATTTTGAAGCTAGTTTTCTACCGGGTTAGTTATAATTCAGTTAGTAATATAAACAACTTTATATCACCATTTATGTAAACCAGAGAAAATGCTATTGGATGCATAAAATTCTAAAAAAAGGAATCACTTACCTCTTATAAAGACACAGAATAAAGTTATAATCCCACTTGTTTTATTCGTCGACGCGCATCGCCGTGTTTTATGAGCGCGATGTTCTTTATGGCTGATAATTCTCTTGCGGTCTAATTGCATTTTCTAAACGATCTAACAGTAACGGATGTTGCCGCTTTATACGTTACTTGAAGTTCTTTGTATTGATGCTGATTTAAAGGCCAAGGGAACCGACAATATTTTTAAAAAGGGGAGATAACACAATCAAACTCATATCGAATCATAGTTACTGCGAAAAATACAGGCCTAACTACAAGCACACTTATATACTTATAGGATATTCTAATAACTTTTGGTTACGTTTTCTTATGGTGAAAATCACCTGCAATACTGGTAGCTCTTTTGGTTTCTTCAAGGATTCGTCACCTGCCTCGAGGAAGATCACCTAGCTTTTAGCAGAAAGAAAGAAACATTTATTTATATTTATCTTGTATTCTACCATGTCTGGTGTACAAATATTAACCTACAATTACTTACAGCTAGTTACCATTTTATTATATTATTAACAGTATTTTATATAAAACAGGACAAAAAGAAACATAAAAATAAACCTAAATAAAACAAACAGGACAAACTATATACGGTATTACGGTAATCATAGTGTAACATCATAAATATTATCTTTAATAGAATAATAATATTTATTCAATAATAACTTATATAATTATCTTTTAAATATACCTATATCACAGTATTTGTATTATTAGGTAATTTGTTATATATTTTAATAGCCATTTTATTAATATACTGTTGTGCATTGGCTTGGAACGGGATCCCTCCTTTTCGCATAATGTTTTTTGTCCTAATATACTTCGGCATAACGATTTTGGCACAATTTGTTTTGGCATAATAATACTTTGGCATACTTTTTTTAGGCATACATTTTATGTTGGCATAATCATGTTAAAGACTAATTTGTTTTGGCATAAATTTGATTCCCATAACGTTAGTAGGCCTAATGACTATTAGCATAACGTTAGTAGGCCTAAAGACTTTTAGCATAATAGAAGTTAACTCAGATAGAAGTTAACTGATTGAAATAGTAGTCCTTAATTATTTATTTTAGGTGTATATTTTAGCAATTGCTTGTAAATATTCTAGTTTAATGCAAAACCGACTTCACGTAGTCTTGTTTGTCCTACCCCTAGAGTGTTATTTAAAATCGCTTAGGCGTGTAGGGGCGAGGCGGCCCGCGGGCTGAGGAGCAGGCGGCTGCGAGCGAGCCGCCGCGGCTGAGGCTGGCCGGCGAAGCCGGCCAACAAGCCGAAGCTGCGGTGGTGAGCGAAAGCCGTCTGCGACGATTAGCACGCGTGGGGCCGCCGGAGGGCCGCAGCGCCGGAGCCGTCACAGAAACCCTGCCTGCTGCATGCTGCTTGCTTGCTTGCTTGTATGCTTGCTTGCATGCTGCATGTTTGCGTGCATGCTGCAATATTGTATAAACGTGTATAGTGTCTAATATTCTAGGTGTTAATAATTATTTCACTGTTATACCTATAAAAATATGTTTTAATATTTTTATGCGTTATTTATGCTTAACTTTTATGCTTTAGGATATTATGCTTAAAAAAGTTATGCTTTAGAACTTTATACTTAAAAAAGTTATGCTTAAAAATATTATGCCTAATCATTATTATGGTTACAGACATAATGCTTAAAAAAATTATGCATGAGCTGTTATGCGTAATTATATTATGCGAAAATATAATTATGCCAAACAACATTATGCTAAGTTATATTAGGTCTTAAAATTTTATGCTAATGGATAGGGAACCGCTTGGAACGTGTAATATTTTGGTAAAACGACTATTTCTATTAGTGGCCATTTCGTTAGCTAGAACTTCTTTGCATCAATACAGCCATAACGTTCAAATTCTATTCATAATGAAGAAGCCATCCATATTCTACATGCGGTGACGTAGCATGTATTTTGGCAACTATAGTTTCTGCAAGCATCGTGCTTGCAGAAACTTTGACGAGCTTAAAGAACAATTTGAGCTTGTCAATGAGCATTTGTTGTAGTTAAATAAACATTTAACTACAACAAATGAAACAAGATTCAAATGTTAAAAGTGAATTTTTGACCTTGAATTCGTGGCCTTGAGAGTTTGCAGCGCGCTTTAATTATTCGGTTTTATTCGAATATATACGCGATTGGATGGTAATCGGATACAAGATAGAGCTTTTACAATCGTGTATGCTGCCAAATAAAATCACAAACAGGCTAACTTTTGACCGTTAATCTGTGTAATGCTTTAAGATTTTAATTGCACTAATAATGCAGTGGTTTAATTAGACATCTCGCCTCTGCCATTGTGCCGAGTGTGAGTGTTATAGATTACATATACCTATATATATAATCTAGAAAAAAATATAAATATAAATATTTGGAATCATTTCTGTACGAATTGTTACAAAAACGATTCGTACTATCAATAGTAAGATTTATTTATTTGATGATAAAATTAAATATATTGTTCTAAAATGCTAGCTAGCGTCTCTAACGATGTTTCTTTGTGCTAAGATACACAAACATACTATTTAATCATCACCTAAATACTCTCACTACCCCTAATACTAGGCTATATAATAAAACTTAGAGCCTTGCTGAGCGTAAACATTATAACGCTGACCCAAATAGATTACACGTATGAATACTAACCAGAATCAACAATAACCTCTAATTGATAGCAATTAAATAGAAACAGGGGTTGTGTAATATACCTGTATAATTTGGCCATGCGAGGGGAAATGCACGCCATTTAAGTAAACCGCAGGCTGTAGTCCAGTTGGTGCAAACGCAGCGGTGTCGATGTCACTGTAATTTCTATTCAGTTAACCATGTATTGCGTACAATTGTTGGCCCTGTGTATTTTCGGATTTATGCCAAGAGTCGTAAGTTTAATTTTATTTGTTTTTTGTTCTATAACCTACGTAGTGGGTACAACTCTGGACAAAAATACCTTTCCTAAAAAAAACACAAATAAGCACGACTGAGATAAATTAGAGTTACTCTTGCACCTTATCATTAACACCGAAACGAATTATCGTTTCGGTTATGTTAATGTATTAACATAACTATAGCATTTTCATTATAATATAATATCGTTTTGCTAGAGATAACCTTTTTTGTACGTACGGACGACTATCGATTCAGTATAGTTATATGCATAGTAATTGTTTGGTCTCGTTACCTTGATACTGCCGAAATCATAGTTTTATCCGTAGCTCGTACATACATAGCGTGTAGATGCGGTATGTATCTACTTTTATAAGTAATTAATCTTTTAGTTAACGCTCAGACCTTGATGGCTATACACATTATACGCAATACCTTTTTCAAAGTTTCTGGAAGCCGGCTATTTAAGCATTAAAACGGTAAAACCCAATCAAATGATTTAATATTCTATTTATTTTAGTTTATGATTGCACTATTTGGGTTGACGGCTACGAACTGTGCTACGGTCGTAGCCGACAGCTACAATCTTTCAAGTATTTAACGAGAAAAAATTCGCTTTATAAATTAATAGAACAAAACATCTGTATTGAATTTCGAATACTATTTTCTATTTAAACCATTGAACTGTAACTGTAGTGTCGAGATTAATCTTGTCTCCAGCTATATTTTTTGTTATACGAGGGGAGGTCCAAAAGTTCGTGGAATGGAGGGGATGGAGTGGGGATAGGGGCGCTCGCTTAATGTCATACTACTTGGGGACTCATCATTAGTATATAAATAGAGTTTCAGTCCTGTTGCATCATTCCTTTACAAACAAGTCAATCCGGAAGAAAACTGAAACTATGGAGAAAACTGAACACCGTGCCGTGATAAAATTCCTTACCAAGCAAGAAAAGAATGGCCAAACCATTTTAAATGAAATGCAAGCCGTTTATGAGGAGGATTGCCCTGGTAAATCCATAATTTATAAGTGGCATGGTCTTTTTAAACATGTTCGAGAGTCGATTAAAGACGACCCCCGCTCTGGACAGCCAGTTGAGGCCACCACATAAGACATCATCGAAAAAGTGGAAAATCTTGTACTGGAGGACGCCCGTTTGAAGAAAAAACAGTTATCTGCATTAGTTCGAGTATCAGATACCACCTTTTTTCGGATCCTACATGACCATCTGGGTATGACAAAAGTCAGTGCAAGATGGGTAGCGAGAATGCTCACACCGCTTCAGAAACAGCAGCGCGTCGATGCTTCAAAGCAATTTTTGGAGTTGTGTGGAGATGAACCTGCACAGATTTTGGAACGGATTGTTACTGGAGATGAAACATGGGTCCATCACTTTGAGCCTGAGTCAAAACAGGAGTCCATGCAATGGCATAAAAAGGGCACACCACCCCCAAAGAAATTCAAGGTGTCAGAATCGGCTGGAAAGTTGATGACTACTGTTTTTTGGGATTGTGAGGGGATAATACAGATTGATTATAAAGAAAAGGGAAGAAACATAACCGGAGAATACTACGCATCGATACTAGACAAATTAAAGGAGGTCATCAAAGAACAACGTCGAGGAAAATTGGCTAAGGGTGTGTTGCTCTTGCAAGACAACGCACCAGTTCACAAGAGCAGAATTGCAATGACTGCTTTGCACACGCACGGCTTCAATCACTAGTCCACCCACCTTACAGTCCAGACCTGGCCCCTAGTGATTTCCATTTGTTCTCCAATTTAAAATAAAGACTTAAGGGGAAGGAAATTTTCCGACGACAATGAGGTGAAGGAGGCAATTTAGGTCCATTTTGAGGCGAAAGACAAAAAATATTATTTCCATGGTTTAGAAAAATTAAATCATAGATCCAATAAATGTATTCAGCTTAAGAGTGATTATATTGAAAAGGAAAAATAGATTTATTGTTTCATTTAATTTAGAACCCTTTCATTCCACGAACTTTTGGACCTCCCCTCGTACTATGCTGTCAATGTATATAATATTGAATAATAATGAGACAAGTCAACATCTAGAGGATCTTCTACCCGATTATAATGCCAAAACAAAGCTCTGACCTTGTGATACCAGCCTTTATAAATTCCTTTTGTCTTGTAACAAATGATTGTTGAATCAGGTAGGAGAGGCTCCTGATTTTCGTATATCAGCGCCTCCATTCGTGTGCCCCAAAGACAAAGACGCCGTCATAAACAAACCGGACAATACGATCATTACGTGAGTATATCTATAGAATATATTCTTATTATGTGTGTTATGTAAGATCTCTCCCTAAATAACATTAGGATGTCTCGTGCATGACGTTTCCTGTTTATTAGTAACGAAGCCGACAAATACAACGTCTAATAAGCTGAAATAACTTACAAATGGAATTTCCGTGGAATACCGGACTAATAATAATACCTATATTATTTTATGTTTTCATAAGCTAACAGTGATTACCTTAATTGGAATGCTATTATTATGAATCTGTTTTTGACAATAGTTATTATCTTTATCGAAAAAGTAAATGAAATATTTTGTTTTTAAGACGGTAATATTGCCTGCGTGGCGCAGCGGTAGCGAATGCGACTGCTGTGCATGAGGTCTCGGATTCGAATCCCGGGTCGTGCTATCTTATCTTATCTTGATCCGGGGGCCAGTCATTGTAGACCGGCGACACTTCGACCCAGTGGGATCTTTTGTGTCGGCCCCGAGGTTTATCCCTGAGCTATCTCCCTATGAATGTACTGCATCAGTCGCAGCGTACACTTCAGAGGGAGAAGCTTGAAGTCTTCGGGGTTCGGATATGCCAATCCCATCAGACCCATCCTTAGTCCGGCCAACGCGTCACATTCACACAGTAGGTGTGATTTGGACTCGTCCTGTTCACCACAGGCTCTGCAGATCGAATTGTTTGACAATCTCAATCTGCACAGGAAGTCGTTGGTGCCAAAATGACCAGTAAACGCTCCTGTGAGCAGGCGTATTTGGCCCTTGTTGTACCCGCAGAACTTCCGGGTAAAGCCCGTGGCTCTGTTTGCAATGAATTTCTTGGATTGTTCCAGACTCCTAAGGGCCATCCACTCTAGCCTGTGTTTATCATTGCCATGGGGTCGTGGAGGTGGTGGAGGATTGCACGGGTCGTGCTAAGAAAAGGTTATTGGGTTTTTCTGTAAAGAAATCTCAATAGCAGCCCGGAGTTAGGAAGTTGGCGGTGTTAGACACCCCCGTGCCTCGGAAAGCACGTAAAGCCGTTAGTCCTGCGCCTGCTCTCTCTTCGGTCGTATCGGATTACAGTCCCATCGGATCATGAAAGTTAGGGAACAGAGAGTGCACTTATGTTTGCGGACATACTTGTGCACTATAATATCTCCTGCGCATCTGGAAATATTATAGTGCACAAGTGTGTAATATCTGGCGCTCCTGACATTATTATAATATTCGACTTCAGGTTCCTTTCAGATTTTTTCGATCTCACAGGTTTTAACCTGAAAGCACGAGTTTGATAATATTCGAAACAAATTCCAAAATCAAATTCAAATTACATTTATATAAACAAATATACTGCTAACGGTCGCACTAAAACATGACATGAATCTTTTCATTTCACCTTCTGTCATGGGAACCTCGGCTTACAAACATTGGGTATGACTTTACATATCGACACACACAATCCATTATATATATCCTTTCGCGTAGATAATATACGTCGAGATTTAAATACACTCAATTCCACCAAAGCAGTAATGGTTTAAGTGGTCGCCTCGCTACTGCCATTGCGCCGACTGCTGTGGGTTCGAATCCCACACGAGACAAAAAAAATTGTGGTACACAAATGGTTCTTCTGGGTCTCGATGTTCTTTGTGTCTGTTGTTTGAATGTTTATAAAGTCCTCCCCGATACAGGAATCATTCCTAGTGCAGAAGTAGTCTTTTCTCATGTAGTCTTTAAAAAAAATAAAACTTGACTATTACACATTGCCTAATAAAATCGCAAAAATGGTATCAGATGGGATCTTTTTCGATAGTTTATTTACTGAATTCAAAGCTATTAATCCTGTTAGTTAAATATAAACGAGATTAAGAGCTTCGAGACCAATTTTATTCAGTTTACTTCAAGCGCCCCCTCACGGCTCTACTTTTAGCCCCTTATAATCTTATTTATAATTATAAAATCAAACTTTACGTCATTTATAAATAATAAACATTATTAATAAGAGATTGAAAATTCGATATTACAGTTTGCAGTCAGAAGTAGGGGTAGACGTGGATTTTACTTGGACGGTGCGCTGGAACCCGTTGGAGGCTCCTTCGCAACGGTTCACGCTCGCCCTCTGGCGGACCGTGCGCGAACTAGAGAGGCAGCTCAACGGACCGCAGGCAGAGCCAGGAGTCTACGTTATTAATAATACTGCAGTATGTTATAATTGCATTGCTCAAAAGAGTGGCCATGTGTATCTTTGTTTTTCTCATATATTCAACTATTAATATTATCTGTAGTTATGTTGAGTAATGCGAGGGGTATAGCTGAACAGGTTGCACTAAAAGTAAATTCATATTAATAAGTTTAAGGTCACAGTATAAATAGACATATTTCAAAGTCAAAAATCTTTATTTCCGTAATAATGTGTAAGTAATCAATTCTTGGACACCTCAATTAACTATAATGTTAAATAAAATAAATAGAAGGAAATAAAAATCTATCATTGTAAAAATCCTGGTCGAGGACTAGAGTTTACGTGAGAAGAAGCAGGCAAGAAACTTATGGCCACTCTGTTCAATCGTCAAATGTTTACCAACAATTGAATTCAATTTTATATTATTTTTCTTATATGTGCTCCAGTGTGCAGTTTCTTTTCTACCACCATTTCATTATCATTCTCATCATCTGCTTCACTTATCATCACTCAAGTTATTAGGGCTCGTAGTTTTCCTGCCGTCTATCGCTCTTGGCCGTTAGCTTTACTCCTTACACATCATTCATACGTCACTACTCAAGAAATATTCCAACAAAACATGACATATTTCAGTTACTAAGCGGCGTGAACTACATATTTAACGTGTCAGCTTCATCCAACGAGGTCGGCGAGGTTATGGAGAAAAGCTTCAACATTGATAATATCAAAGGTGACCAGAAGCTGCAGATAGAAGGACGGTCGGACATGTTCTCCATCGTCCTGGTAGGTGGGCAGCTGGCCTTCGCCGATATAGAATACACGCTTGAAGCTCTGGTTACTACGTGCTACAAAACACATGATTATTTTGTGAGTTGTATATGCATATTTATTCATGGGCGCCGCCAGGATTACTTTCAGGGAATGCATTTGCATCTACCCATTATACTTTTAATTGATATAATATATATAATTGTACATGTATATTTGACATTCATAAGTGTTACCTTGTAACCTAATTTGAATAAATTTATTTTGATTTTGATTTTGATTTTATTATTATGTAGATAACTGTAATGCCAAATTCAAATCGCGCGGGTATTTGATAGAATATATATCGATTATCAAAAAAAAACATGTACCCTTGCACCCTGCTGCCGGCGCCCATATACTTATCCTTATGAAGTGTAGTTAACTAAAATCCCAATAATATTCATTCTCATGAACATCGATACTCGAATTAAAGAATTTATTTGGCAAACAGCACGGCAACGACACTTATATTTAACATAATAATTAATAACAGGAAATCAAGACACAGTCTCTAACATTTTCAGTCCCTTGGTCGGATTTTATGCATTACAATTACTTGTCTAATGACAGAGTAGAGAGTACCAAAGTGGATGTTTATCGTAATAAAAACTAACGTAGGTTATCTAGTTTAAAAGACTGGTAGTTGTGAAGACAAGCCATTGGTCGAGTTTGAAGCCTGCCCAAGCAATGGATTTGTTCTATTTGTTGCGGAACTAAGCATAATTGGCAAATAGAGTTAGGCACCAGTGTTCCACAACCTTTGTGAACAAGTGTACATATTCATATATATAGGTGCTAAGCTATGTGATATTCTCTGTAACTTGTTTATGGCAAATGTGGTTTTAACAGTATTACTAAACGTCTGATGGTAGTAAATCATATTTAACTATGATCAAAGATGGTAACATAAATTTTATTCGTAAATTACATTTCCCGGGGTCTGCTCTAAATTCAGGGGCTGCTCCTATGAAATCTCGTTTACTTACTTAATTTAATTAAGTTTAGTTGTTATAAGCTAATTGAAACGGTTAACAAAAACCTGTTTTTTTTTAAATGTTATTAGAACAGCGTTAAATTAAAAACGCTCAGATAAATTGTACTATAGTAGTGTTAAATTTAAAATTTTTTTTAATACAGGGCTGATATTAATATATATTATATATATCTAAACATGAAACATGCTTATTTGAAAGTTAAGTATAACTTTCTTACTTATTTGTTCCAAATAATGACAAAAAAATAATTCTTGTTATGTATTTTGTGACATAGCTGTTTTCGAGTAAAGTAGTTTAGGTTTAACCAAAAAACATCATAGTCTTTATCTGTACCTACTCAGATTCAGACTCTGTTCAATACTTCTCAGGCAATTTATTTAATACAATTTGTCATTAAGCCCAACTATAACCAGGGCTCCTACACATCAATAGAAGGGAGATGTCTTCTTACTATTAAAATATGGGACAGATGCTAACGCATCTTTCTAGATCACTATGTTATTATCTCGGCTCCAAAAACGGCTTGTCATTTTATCGCTTAAACACAGTAAAATTTTCTCAACACGAAATATTTGATAACAATTTCATTTGTGAATCGCCATCGTGAGAGATATTTATGAAACCTGGTCCAAGGAGATTCTGAATATATTTTCCTTCCATTTAGATTATCATACATAAATTACTTACGCAGTCACATTAAATAAATATGTAGACATCTAGTGTGTCTTAATAAATATTTTTATATAAAATATTCTCTTTACATGTCTAAAAATATTTTTATACGTTGTATATTGTTGGCCCAAATTTAATCTTGCAAATATACACTTCAATAATGGCGTATTCTTTGAAATATAAATAGATAAACATAATACAGAATCTTAGAAAACGTATCCGAGGTAAAAGAGAGCAAAGGAACAATGATCACGCATATTGGATAGAAAATTCTATTTGATTTGTGGCGTTGCGGCGAATATGTCGGTAGTATTGATTTCAAATATTGGACTAGAATATATCGTGAAGCTACGAGATCATACTAAGCATTTTAGATTTTAGGTCTTTACAGGATACCTAATTGCTTTCAACTGTGTTCAATTAGATGTTAGTCAGTTAAGTCACTGATCACGAAGCATGCTCGCTACCTACTAAACACCCCTTATGTCATCTATACTAATATTATAAAGAGGAAAGATTAAATTTTTTGTTTGTTTGTTCGTATGGGTTTAACTCAAAAACTATTCAACCGATTTAAAAAAATTCTTTCACCATAAGAAAGCTATATTATTAGCAAGTAACATAGCTTATATTTAATTTGAAAACATAGCGCTGTGACTAACATAACATAACCTACAATTATGCGAGTGAAGCCGCGGGCTACATCTAGTATTCTATATAATCCAAGCGTGGCAGTAACGACTTCACATATGATACACAAATATAACACTTTTATATAGTCGGTGTAAACTGTGCTCCGCGCCATCATTCACCCGCGAAATTATTTTTGCTTCTAGCAGAAGGTATAAATAAATATGGATAAGAAGCAAAGTGTGTTTAATGGATATATAATTTCTCGTTTACATCTCCAAGAACGTCGGCAAAAGTGTGCTATATATTATACATCTATATTTCGCTATCTATGGTTTCTATTTAAGTCCCACATAATAGAAGGCGAAGCTCTTGCCATTTCGTGAATATTGTTCCAGAATCCGTACTGCTACTGAACATTTCTTGAATAAATATCATAATAAACACTTTGACTGACCATGGAATTAAACTAATGGACTGCATGGATAGCATAGGTCTAAGTGGGTGCCTCGGCACTGCCACTTCGTCGAGTGTTGCTACTTCAAATCTCGCACGCTACAAGAAATTTGTGGGATCCACAAATTGTTATTCCGAGTCTGGATATTCTTTGTGTCAGTTGTTTGAAAGTTTGTAAAGTCATCCGCGATAAAAAATTATTCCTAGTGTGGGAGTTGCGTTCTTAACATAAAAAAAACTTGATTTTTTTTACATAGCACAAGAAAAGTTTAATGCATTTCAATAATAACCATATCTACTCCAATATACATATATTTAAGAAATAAGATAAATGCGTCCTCTCTGTTTAAAAACTTTTCATCTTGTTACCAAAAGTTCGAGTGGTCCGTAACGAGCGGTGACAACAATGTGGACGTGTCCGAAGTAAAAGGGTCGAGACTGGAGATCAAAGCAAACAGCTTGACTCCCGGCTTGTCTTACAACGTGCTCTGCAAGGTGTTCAAGTTGTCTAATGGAGAGTTTATTACCGAGGTGACTTGTTAATTTTGCACTTTAATTTAACACGTTATCTGTACTTTGTACAGCTGCAAGTTACATGGTGTAAAAGCTCAGTAAACTTCTTAAGTAAATGCAAACAACTGATGGATTAGTTGGGTAGCTGGGAGGGGAACATAACATGGTCGGCCTCGATGGCGTAGTGGTTAGTGTAACCAACTGTCACGCATGAGGTCGCGGGTTCGATTCCCGCACAAGTCACATATTTATGTGCATGGACTTGGATGTTTGTCTCGGTCTGGGTGTTTTCTATGTATAATGTGTATGAATTTACAAAAGAAAGTATATATATGTATTTTATCCATTGTCTAGTACCCATAGTACAAGCTCTGCTTAGTTTGGGCTAGATGGTGTTGTGTGTATGTAATAAAAAAACTGTGAAGTAAAACAAAGATTGCGATGATCTACTACAACTGGTATCCGAAGCTGTATAGAATTATATGTGATAGCTATAAGAAGTAGTGACAAACTAGTCAAGAGTCCGTAGGTCTCGATAGGTTGTAGTCTCGAGCTGTGGTCTCTTAACGGCACATAATTTTGACTTTTCAAAGTAAAGTTCCCTAGATGGTATAAATTGTTTATGAGAAAACATGCCTGTCTGGGATTTTTAGTTAAACAATTTTTAATATAATTATTGCCGGAATTTTCTGCAATCTCCTGTCAAGCGAGCTTGGTGAACTATGATCAAACCCTTATATATAGAGGCCCGTGCTCACCATTAGGACATTTATAAACAAGGCAATATTATATTTACTGATATACATTGCACAAATAATATATAACCTTTATTAACAATTATAAATTTATAAAAATTGTAACCTTTTATGTGGTTATTCATTATACATCAGATCGATTCAGAAATAGGACAGGCCACGCCGTAGGGACGTGGTGAGTTTAATTTAAGCAGAGATTATTAAAAGATAGAACAACAATTAACACTTTTAATTGACTATTAAACAAGTTAAACAGGTATAAGAGTCTAAGGGCGTGTTCCGCGTAAAAGGACTTGCTGCGTGTTTCTTCTGAGGCAAGAACACTTAGCTCGGTGTTGAAGACAGCCGGAAGAGAGCTTGACAATTTTGTATTTTTTAAGTGTGTTCGTTGTTGTCCTCTGATGGCCTTGATAACTTGTACGCGGACTATGGGTGAGCGCAGAAGGCGCCCAACCCGTTATAAAATAAAATAAACTAGACAACGTTTGCCCCCAAGGGCGGACTACCACGAACCTCGGCTTGGGACGTTGTCGGCAACGTGGATCTTTGGTGATGCACGGGATTAACACCGACTGTGTATGGCTTCGCGAGCCGTTTATGCTTTGTCTTGAGCGAGTGGAGTTTGATCCAGGACGCGGTCGGCTTATATATCCGCCACCGCCGGGCAGGAGGGGAAGAAGGGCGCCACCCACCACTCCGACTCGCGCGCAGCCATCATGGCGCGAGCGGTCCGCGTGACACAATATACATAAGTATTATTTATATCTTTAATTTTTCAGAATGGTCTGCCATTTCATGTGCTGTACCGCGATCCAGACGTGCACTTCAGCATAGATGTACTAGTCGTATCAGTTGGTACTCCTTTCAATATTCAAACAGACATTAGAACGATGGATTACTTACAAAATGAAGTAACTGTAAGTATTTTTATTATTTATTTATAGAATTATGACCGTCAACTACTCTTTTAGATGAAAAGCGGTACATCTATGTTATAGAACAAATAAGAGTTCATATGGTAATGTCGTCTGTAATACGTATTAAGTCACTCGTTATAATATTATAATAATAATATTCTATCACATACACACAACACCATTTAGCCCAAACTAAGCAGCGCTTGTATTATGGGTACTAGACAATGGAAAAACATACATATGTACCTTTTTTTTTGTAAATACGTACATGTTATACATAAAAACACCCAGACCAAGAGAAATATCCATGTTCATGCACACAAATGTTTGAATTGTGCGGGAATCGAACCCGCGACCTCAGGCGTGGCAGTCGGTTACACCAACCACTACGCCATCGAGGCTGACTAATGTATTACTAGATGTTGCCCGTGGCTTCGCTCGCGATAATGTAGATCTTTTTTCAATAGCCTGTATGTTATTCTGATATATAAACAATAATACTGTAAAGTGAGTTTTTGCGTGAAATAGTAAAAAAACATTCATCCATCCATCATCACAAACTTTGACATTTATAATATTAGTAAGATAGGATATTTTTACGATCACGTATCACTAATTACATGAGAAAGGTATTTATAGAACCTTTAGGATTTAAATGTTTTATTAAATATCCTTCTATCTACTTCTACTAATATTGTAAATCCAAATGTGAGTTTGTTTGTGTCTTTGTATGCCTTAACGACTCGACGGATCATCATAAAATTTTGCTTACACTTTGTCATAAGTACAGAAAAGAACATAGGGTACCTTTCAAGTAGAAAAAAGTAAACGAAGCCACGGACAAGAGCTAGTATATAATAGTAAGTTTGCGTTTTAATAGAAACGATTAGGTAGTTTACTTATGTGTGCTGTGTTCGTAACTAAAACAGTACGTTGTAATTACGAATGTAGCAAGCATAATTATTATAGTACTTTAATTTACTCTAGTACCTATTCGTTTACGTTTTAGGTGACCTGGGAATGTTCGTTAAATGATCACATTTTCGAAGACTTTCAAAGCGACGTTAATGGATCATTAGTCTTTCCGTCAGGTTTACCTGACGTAGGAGAGTGAGTTATGCATTCAAATCATTATATTTTTTTATTTTGATAAAAGAAATAGACAATACACTTCTCATCAGAAAAATCGAAACTCTTCCGTTTATGGTTTCAGTCCTAATTTAACACAAAAGAGTTTTCATTCCATGAAAAAAATCGAATGATTGTATAGCTGGCAGTTTGGCCATTACAGTGAAAAGCGAAAATTCAAAATTCCAAATTAGAATTTAATTTGTTTATCCTATAAATGAAATGATTCACTGTTTTGAGACAAATGTGTGTTTAAATTTATGGCATTACACCATTGAATACTAAAAATTAGCGCTTATCTTAAAACTTTCTGTTCTGTGTTCCGTATACTGTGTGTGTACTGTGACTTTGGGACGTCTGAAAAAGTTTTTTCTAAAACATATAGATACTTCGCCTGTAGAAGCCACCCAAGTGGTGGCATTGCTGGATTCTGGACTTAGTCAGCGTGTTGTGGCTGAAAGATTGCATCTAAGCCTGTCGTCTGTTCATAGAATCTACAAACGCTATCGGCAGACTGGTTTACTGGTTTGTACACGCGCCGTTCAGGATCTGGCAGGAATCGGGTCACTTCTGACTGAGATGATCGATTCGTAACAACTTCTTTACGAAATCGACGCCTTAATGCTTTTCAACTGCAGCAGTAGCTTCATGTTGTACCTAGGGTGGTAGTAACTGTCTCTACAATTAGAAGAAGGTTGAAGGAACGTAGACTGGTACCGCACAAACCAGCAAATAGGCCGAAATTAACTGCAGACCATCGAAGAGCGCGCCTTAACTTTGCACGTGAGCACCTAAATTGGTCATACCTCCAGTGGAACAAAGCCCTCTTTTCTGATGAGTGTAAAATTATGCTGCATGGTAACGACGGAAGGAACAATGTTAAGAAGAGATGGCGAACGCTTTGCACAATGCTGCATTGAAGAAAAGGTCAGCTATGGTGGTGGTTCGTGGACGGTTTGGACAGGAATCAGCGCCGACGGTAAGACAGAGCTTGTCTTTGTGTCTGGGCCACGTCTGCCTGCACTAAACAGTCATCGGTACATCGAACAGTGTCTTGAGCCTCACGTGATGCACATTTTATTGGCAACGGTTTCATATTCATGCACGACAATGTTAGGGCTCACACCGCGAGCGTCGTACGAGATTATGTTACCGAAGTCGGTATCTCCATTATGGAATGACCAGCAAGAAGCCCGGACATGAATCCGATTGAACATCTATGTGATGAATTAAAGAGACGAATTCGTGCAAGAGATCCTGCCCCAGAAACACTTAGCCAGCTGAAAAATGCAATCCAAGATGAATAGAATGGAATGCCACAACATTTGGTCGTGACTCTTATCCGATCGATGAAGAACCGTATGGAAGCAGTAATAAGAGCTCGGAGACGGAATACAAGTTATTAAATAAATGTTTCTTACCTTTTTTTTCATTTACGTGTGTTGTTTTATCAATTTCTTTCATACTCCATACAGGGTAAAAATGACTTGTTAAACAAAATACGAAACCTATGAAAATTTAATTTGAATTTAGAACATTAACATTAGGATTTGAGAACCTCATATTATTCAGTATTAAACGACATTTGACATATATTCCTAAATATACATATTTTTCTGATAATCCTTACAAAACATAAACTTGCAAGGTGTTTCGATTTTTCTGATGAGAAGTGTATAAAAAGATGGTGGTAAATATGTAAAAAACTCACAATGTTATCCACGTGTTGTCTGCCATATCATAAATAATAAATCCGAAATGTTACTACTTTTAACCTAAAGTTAGTTTATGATTTTTTTTTGTTCTAAGTTTCTTAATAGAAACGGATTATGACTTCTTGGTGAATTACGCGTCAGAGATAATATATAAAATAGCCGAGAATTCCAAAAAATAATTAAATGGTTCTTTCCTAATCACATTTTAAACTAAGCGCTCATAGCCGCAACGGGCGCCGGCGTAAACAATTATTACTGTAATCTTGAAAAAAAGGAAATAAATATATATATTTGCGTGTTATTTAAACAAAAAAATGTTTGTATATTTACCAAAATTTTTAATAAGGTAATGAGCTCTTTATGCTTTTAATTGTGGCGCACAAATATTACACATTTTATTAATGTCATGCACATTTTCAATTTTAATAGATACTTAATATTGAATGATTCACATAGTGTTAATCGAATATCACAAGATTTATTGTTCACAGATACGTAGTATCGATAACGGTGAACGTTCTTGAAGAACCTATAAGATCTACCTCTATTGCTCGGATAATCACTGTGGAGACCCAATTACCTGTCATAGAGGTCAGGTATTTTTTTACAATATCTTATCAAAGGTATTCGCATAATTGTAACCTTCATGTCTAAGCCTCATTGATCATAATATATGTTATTTTTAAAACATTTTACCTCCTAAATACTTTGTTAAATTGTTCATAAAAAAACAGAATTGTTGTTTTAGGTATAGATTAGCATTCTTAGTACAAGCAGGAATACTAAAATAATTAGGTATAATATTTAATTACGATCTCTAAATTGTGACTTACTTCGTAAAGGAGAGATCATTTCTCATCTCATATATTTAAAAAGAAAAATGTATAAAGTTATATTTAATTAATAATTTAATTATTACCATAATACTCACCAACTCCCACATATTAGACTCAAATAGTGTCTAAACATACCAAGCAGATTCAAGGTCATATAGAACCCATCTCAAATGTGGTAGTAACCTCTAAGTCATTAACAGATTTAGATGCCAACCATTGATCATATCTTCACCTACAAACCTTCAAAAATATATTTATGTAAATATCTTAAGCGAAACTGTCATATATTTATTTTGGCATATTTACAGGATAAACACAGACTTTCACATATGATTGACAAATTGTCAAAGTGCATGTGTTACCCCAATTACAAATTTAATATGCACAGCAATGGCTGGTAGACAACATGCAAAACTTAAAAATTAAAACTTAAGCTTAACTAAAATGAAGTGTTTTTTCAAAAGGCTGCTTACAGACTTTAACGATTACCTTATAAAGTTATTATGGCTAGATAACCGGCAATAAATAGTAAACTATTATACTATCCTACAGGTTTACACAACACCCAGATTGATCAACGAAGGCAGTATTGTAAATCTACAAGCAGATGTCCGGGATGTGACTCCAGGATGTTCTATAACTTGGTTCTTTGCTGACGATGAGTGTTTGTCTTTGACAAATGCAACAGACCCGGTGCGCTGTCCTGAAAATCAGGTACTTACTTAACATATATTTTTACCTATACTTTTTATTGTGCTAGTAAACAATAAACAAATTATTAGATAGTGACTTTTTGAAAAAAGATATACGATTATCCTAATGGTTTTCATATTTAAAGCACAAAATAATAACAAAATGCATAGATTCAATAGCCGATTGTCCTGCAACTAAGACAAATAAAGGGATTAAAAGTTTTCTTCGAAATACGAAATAACGCATTTACTAATTTCATAAACATAACATAAAAACTTCGATACGTTTACAAAACAATAATAACAGTTTATTTAAAGTAAAATTCTCATTAGCTATAATGTAATTATGATAGTAAGTAAACATTGTTTGGCGCATATAAGTCATACAAGTTGTTTAACAACAGAATGACTGCATCCAATACAGTTGGGTGAGTCATTATTTTATTACAGCTGTGCGTGTAGTTCGTGTAAAGTAGGTGTTACTTCGCGTGCCATAAACAAACGGCCAGCTTTTTACATGTTTATTTCATTTACGTGCAAGGCTGACGGCTTTATAGTCACTCATAAAAACCTTCGGATAAATTATTAACGTACATTTACATAATTATTATCGGTAATAACAGTCGTTCTAGTCTAGAAATACAATAGTTTTACAGCTACAGCTTTATGTAATATCATGAGCTAAAAATATTTAGATTAAGATTCTTTATGAGATTACCACTTATGTCATCGTTGTTATCATCATATTGTCTAATTATAATGACCGTCAGATCGTATTTCGATCACAGCGGCTAATTTGGACTGGCCATCTGCGCAGTAGATATTATAGCACACAAGTGTGCGCGCAAACAAAAGTGCACTCCCTATTCCCTAACTCTCATAATCCGATAGAATGGCAATCCTACTCGACTAGAGAGACCAGGCGTAGGATCAACGTCTTTACGTGCTTTTTGACGCATCGGGTGTAAAATTTCCTTACTGCAAGCTACTGTTGAGAATTTTTAGCCCTATAATTTTCTTTTTCTTTTTTATAGTTAAGAGCTTTGCTTGGGAGTATACGCCATCTTTCTCGATTTTCGGCCAATACCTACATCTTTATAAGATATGACCTTCGCCTTTTCATTTATTTGGTCAGTGTATGCCCTTCTGGGTCTGCCCCTTCCTCTCTCTCCTTCAATTTTTCCTTCTATGATGTTTTTATGAAGTTGTCATGTCTAATAAGGTGGCTTAACATCTTTCCTCTTCTGTTCTCGATTGTCGACAAAATGTTGCATTCTTCTTGGACAAGGCTTAGTATTTCCACGTTTCTTTACTTTTCTGATTCATGCTATGCGCATTTTTATTACTATAGCATTTTTTGACATTCTAGCCTTCATGCCATATTTGCATTCCAATGGCATGCGAACACAGTACACAACACAATACCTACATCGCTTGGTCATAATATGGACGCCGGGCACGTAATACAATTCGAATGTTACTGTGCACATCGCTAGTCTCATCAGTGGGTGATTCGGATCCTCACGAATTTCAATTCAGTAATATTATTTTAACTGGCAACCGGATACAATCAATATGAACTCAATTAATTGAAGCGGCTTTTATGGTGGAATGTTCTAAATTATAAAGAACTCTGTCTTGATAGTATGATTACTTGCCTGAACGATCTACATCCGGCTGGATATCAGTTTTTACTGGTGCGGCTGCCATCATGTCACCAAAAGATAACCTTTATTAACAAACCGTCGAGCGTCTGATTAAAAAAGTGAAAGAAAGGCCTTGGCGGTTATATACACTTGGTGTTCACACGACACACGAAAGGTTAACAATATGTGAATATATTTAAGCGTACAGACTGCTTATCTTTTGTTTATACCTTACAATCAAGAACGACCACAAAATTCTTACACAGAATAATTGCTATTCCGACACACGGTACTGCAATAAGTTCTGTGATGGCCAACAAATTTGCGAATAGATTCCAGCCAAAGTTTATGAAATATGTTTGTAAATAGAACCACCTTTTAAATTTAACCTAACAGTTGAACTATATCAACACATAATGATAAAAGCATTGTGTCCACTGTCTACCGATGGACAAATTATGTTATAAACTATCGTCGATAATGCATAATAGACAGACTAAACAATCTACCAAATCTCAATGGAAATGCTTAATGCTAAGACTTACAATGTAATCAATTAAAAGTCCTAGCATTTGCTAAGCTTTTTATGATTTGAGCAGTAGGCTTATCTAATAACTTTGAAATATACTTGCATACTAGGAACAATCACGTGTGGATCACACAACTTTTTGTCCCGTGTGGGATTCAAACCCACAACATTCGGGCGCAGTGACAGTGACGAGGCGACCATTTAAACCACGTTTCGTCCATGCAGTCAAATTATACAATGCAGTATTCTTCAAGGTACAACCTCAACAAGGTTGTCAGCCTCGATGGTAAGTGTAACCGACTGCCACGCCTGAGGTTGCGGGTTTGATTCCCGCACAAGTCAAACATTTGTGTTCATGAACATCGATGTTTGTCTTGGTCTGGGTATTTCTATGTATAATATGTATGTATTTACAAAAACGTATATATATGTATGTTTATCCATTGTTTAGTACCCATAATACAAGCTCTGCTTAGTTTGGGCTAGATGGTGTTATGTGTATGTGATAGAATATATAATAATAAATTATTTAAAAGAAATGCTTGTTTATTACCACAATGACAAAATAGGACTCACGTTTCAAACAAACTTATGCTTAACTTTACAGCACGGAGTAACTATATCAGATCCGATAAACGTTTATTCCCTTGAAGAGAATTTCCTAAGTGAACTGACTGATTTTTCTAACGAGTCAGGCTCAAAATCGGTACCGGGTCAGGTGAAAGCCGCGACCGGTACAGCAAGGATAGTAGTCGAATGCCAATGCAGCCTGATGAATAATTGCAGCACTGAAGGTACAGTGTATGCTGAGGTAAAATTAATGCTTAATGAAAAGCCTGGCGCAGGAGATGTGATGGTAAGTGATTACTTACAAAGATAGACTCACGCCGTTGAAACTCTGATAGCGCAGACAGAGCTGTATGACGCCCACTGTTAAACTACTATCCAACCTAATCTAACGTACGATCTAAAATATAGCGACCGGAGATAGTATATTTCACATGCTATGTTTTAAGTCCTACGTTAATTTTACCGGACACAATTCTAGACTCTTTATATTACAGTAATACTGTACAGATTTTTATTGACAATTTTCTTCCCCATAATCCCGATAACACACACCCGGCAATTGAGCCTTACGTGTTTAATTAACAATTATATTATAGTAAATTAAACAAAACAGAAAATTATCTATATATTAATACGTGAAGCAAAAACTTTATACGCCTTTTTACAAAAATTGTGCGCACAGAGGAGTATGAAATTTGGCACAGTTAAAGTTTATATGGAGAAGGAGTGGTGAATCCTAATATTTTTATAAAATATGTATTAGGAATACATTAAATTATTGAAAAAACGCTACAGCAGTCGAATCGCGTTCGTAGTATTTCGCCATTGTTCGTCTGACGTCGTACAATTCTTCGTAACTATGGTTACATATACCTTATTTTTTAAGTATTAAAGAAAAAGAAAACAAATAAGCAAGCTTAGCAATGTCGTCAATGAAAGAGTATAGTGAAGTAGATAAATTGGCGAAATTTTAATGAAATGTTTAAGGGTAAAGTTATAGACAATAAAACCTTAATAACGATCAAACTTAAAATTTAAAATAGTTATGTTCGAATTTTGATCACTAGACGACCGCTAGTATTATAGTAATTATTAAGTAGCTAATTAAATATGATGTATACCAATGAAAGATTTTGCCTTGATTAGCCTTTGGTCGGTAGGTCCGTCCAAAATCATCATGATTACTATCGAGTTTGATGGGATTCTACTAGCAACCCTAATCTTCAATTCAGTCCAGGCATTAAGTCGGTCTCGCCTAGTTCCTCCATATGGCCTGGCAGTAACATTTGTCAAATTTTCAATAACTGTTTATGACTCTACTGTATTAATAAGTTCATATTTTTGGTTATATTCTATGGCCTTATAAACATTTAATTTATTGAAGGTTATGCCAGAAACCGGCATCGCAATGGAGACGATATTTCGACTTAGTACCCGAGCACTAACAGACGTGCACCGACCTCTCCAGTACAAATTCTATTGTGATTTGGGCAATAACGACTCCCTGGTATTGGGAAGCTATCTAGAACATGTGGCGATAGAAACTTTATTACCTTATATAGGTAAGCTGTTTTGAAATAAATTATAACCTATTTTATATTTATTTACTTAAAACATTGACGCAATAGGTATCAATGTCTGTTATCAATACTTATATAATAAAGATGAAAGATTCGATCTTTTTGTTTGTCTTTACAAACAAACAAAAAAATCTAATCTAAAATAACCTTATTAACTTTTACGCGAGCGAAACCACGGGTAAAAGCTAATGGGAATGTAAAACAAGAGAACCAATACAAGTAGATGATATAGGTAATGTAATCATTGCACGTTATCCATGGTTACTACTAATTGAACTGATGCCGTAAGTCCATCAGGAAAAGATTACCAATAACGCCAGGATATGTCTGAATAGTTATGTAGGGAGTATGGATGTAAAGATTAAAGCATGTAGTCAGATTGCGCTCTTTACGTGCATCTTTAAAATTGCTCTTATTATAAAAATAGTGACCTGCCCCGGCTTTGCACGGATAGTACAAAACCTTAACAAATTATACACCTACCCTTCCTCATGAATCACTCTGTCTATTGGTGAAAACTGCATGAAAATTCGTTTAGTAGTTTTTGAGGTTATCGCGAACAGACAGAGTGACGCGGTTGGGGACTTTGTTTTATAATATGTAGTGATAGTGAAGTGATGTATCATGTACACTTACTGTATAAAATATTTCTATCAATCTAATAGCGACAATCTTTTCGACATGACTAAAGAAAAGTGAACGATTGGCGTGCAAAATATTGCCTATAAATATTACATAAGAATGGCGTTCTGGGTACAATAAACTTTTGGCCACCAGTCACATAGATGACAATTGGTCAAAAGGTTAAATTGTACAGTCGGCCAAGAAAGTGGTTTACCAGTTTTGACAACATTTTCTGTGAGATCTAATTATCGCTAAAGTTGACTTTTCTAGCTTGACACATGTCATAACGTAAATATAATACATGGTAAAGAGAGCAATGGTCACTGACTTAATATTATTGCAAGGTGATATCGACCTTATTGTTTCATGACATTCAAATGGCTGACTGTACGTTTGCATATACATAATAAATAATAATTGGACTGCCCGGATGGCGTAGTCGGTATAAGTGGTTGCCACGCCACTGCCATTGCGCCAAGTATTGTGGGTTTGAATCCCACACAGCACAAAACTTTGTGCGGTCCACAAATAGTTGTTCCGATTCTGGATGTTCGTTGTGTCCGTTGTTTGAATGTTTGTTAAGTTCCCAGGATATATTCCTATAGCGGGTTGTCTTTTTAACTAAAAAGAAAATACATGATATATTAATATTCCAGATGGTGGTACGACATTATGGCTAGAAGTTTGTGACTCGTTGGAAGCCTGTTCTGTCGGAGAGCCTACACATGTAGAACTGTTGCCGGGTGAAGCTCGCACTTTGGATGCTCTGATAGAAGATGTACAAGCGCTAGTGTTGCGGTGTGAGATAGGATGGCTGCTGCGGTTGACTGCATCAACCATCGTTACCTATGTGGTTAGTATTGCGTCTTTGTGATGTTATTGAATTATACTAATACATTGGTAAATAAACATATAATAGGTTGGTAGGTCTGATAAGTAGGTGATTACCGGAAACTACAAACGCTTACAACATTGTAAAGCGGTTGAGTGCTGTTTGAAGAACTCCATATTATAGTTTAGGTCTTACAGCTATATAAACCTGATAAATCAAAAAATCAAAAACGAAATAAATTTATTCAAGTAAGTTTCCAAGGTAACACTTATGAATGTCAAAGTTACACGTAAATTTTTACTGTGAATTTACATTTACTGCCACGTTCAGCAAAGCAAGGGTGTAGGGCTCATGAGAAGATCGGGCAAGAAACTCATAGCCACTCTTTTTAATCGCCATTGAATTTCAATATGAATATGAATTTTATTTAGATTATAGCGTTAAAAAATGTAATAAACAACTTTTTCTTCGTCTTAAAGTTCGAATATATTGTTTAGCCAAGCAGTGGTCTAGTTAAAACTGCTATTGATATAAGATTTTAAAAATTAATTAATAATGATAACTTCGTAAAAATCTGTGCATACTCCAAAAATTCTATATCATGTTGCGAGTCAAAGACTCAGTATACTTTGCTACGCACCGTAGCAAAGTATGCTTCAAAGAATTAATATTATACGGAGACAGTGGAATATCTATGTCAAAGCTGATGTAACTATTATCTAGTCTAATAAGCTACATTTTAAACCCAATATATCACACTAATAGAATATCTTCAGCTATTTCCATATGTGTTATGAAATCGGATGATCAGATTATCAGATATCAATTCAAGCTAAATTTAGTCACTTTTTTTCGAACATGCTGCCATGTAACATCAACGCCAGGCAACAGAAATAACTTTGCTACATCAAACATATTAAGAATTCAATAAATCATACACATCATTATCCATGTCTGTAATACATATTGGTTTCAGAACGCTGGCCAGACAGAAGCGTATACAAAATTCACGAGCACTCTATTGGAAACCTTGCGAAACATCGATAAACGTTGTACTGAACTACAAAATGACCAATACACTGCATTTTTGCACTGCTTAGCAAAACTGGGTGTGGATGTGACTGACTTTGTATTATAAGATGTTGAAGATCTAATAAATTGTAATTTATAATTGTGTCGGTTTTTATTCGGTATCCGTTTTGTAATTTACTCACATTTACCTTCTTATTGTATCATAGTACCTAAATGTATTTTGATATATAATTTGGTTACATCTTTGGGAAACTACCATATTTTAATGACGTAAAAAGTTTTCAATCATATTGTGTTCAAAATTGTTTTATTATTGTCGATAGGCGATTTGCACTAAAATAATAAACTACAAGTATAGTATGCAGATGTATTTAATTAAAATCGATTATCAAATCTAGAGTTTTATCTTAAAGCTTGAAGCTTGCATATGTAAAACAATTGTAATATTTAACAAAAATAGTAAATATCTAAAGGAACAGGCTTCGCACGGGTAGAACAACACCATAACATATTATACCCACACCTTCCACATGAATCACTTTGTCTATTGGTGAACACCTCATAATTTTTTTATTGCGGACACACAGACGCGTCCTTTGACTTTGTTTTATAATATGTACTGATAGTGATTATAAGCGCCTTACCCGGCCCTGAAAACCTACTTAGGTAAAAAGGCAGAACACATGGCAGCGATCTTACCCTACCATCTTCTTCTCCCTAGCCTTTATTATTCCCAAGTCACTTGGGGTCGGCTTTTCTAGTCTAACCGGCTTTGACTGGATATCAGTTTTACACGGAGCGGCTGCCACCTGACCTCCGCAACCCGAAGGCTAACGATACCCTAAGGTAGACAAACAGTGTCAGGATAATATAGGGCACTGACTTGCCAATAACGACTGCCATAGATGTTCATGGCAGCCGAGACCGACGGCTTAACGTGCTCTCCGAGGCACGGAGCAAGCGATAATTGTCAATCAATACGCACATAATTTCGAAAAGTCATATAACTTCCGAAAGTCAGAGGTGTGCGACGTGGGTTCGAACCCGAGACCCTCTGCATTGCAGTCTGTTGGTCTCCCCACTGAGCTATCGCTGCTCTTACCCTACCATACAAACCGTAAATAAAATTGTTATAGAAGCAACTAGGTAAAGAACTTAATTTAACAAATGGCTTACTAGCAAAGAGTAATAACTCTTCTAAAACCCTTAACGATCGTTAAGGAAACGTAATTTAATTAATATCGATTCAATTAGAATCGAATCAATTAGAGCAAATTATGGGTGGATGTAATGAAACGACGCAGTGTTAATAATTACGTATTACTTTTAGTACACTACGTGTATCTATTATAAAAGTCAACATTTAATATGTAAAAGTAATGTATGGCAACCTAAAACGCAAAACGATATTGGAACCAATCTCTTCTTTTCAATCTATGAATCTCCAATCTTAACTAATATTATAAATGCGAATGTGAGTTTATTTGTTTATTTGTTACACTTTCATGCCTCTACTACTCGACCGATAACCATGAAATTTTGCATTCGACAAAATTTCCTAACCTTCCTTCTCCCTAGCCTTTATTATTCCCAAGTCACTTGGGGTCGGCTTTTCTGGTCTAACCGGATTTGACTGGATATCAGTTTTTACACGGAGCGGCTGCCACATGATCTCCGCAACCCGAAGGCTAACGGTGCCCTAAGGCTAGACCAGTGTCAGGATATTATAGGGCATTGACTTCCCAGTAACAACTGCCATCGATGTTTATGGCAGCCGGGACCGACGGTTTAACGTGCTCTCCGAGGCACGGAGCAGGCGATAATTGTCAATCAATACGCACATAATTTCGAAAAGTCATATACTTTCCGAAAGTCAGAGGTGCGCGACGTGGGTTCGAACCCGAGACCCTCTGCATTGCAGTCTGTTGGTCTCCCCACTGAGCTATCGCTCCTAACCTATATAATATATATAAAACAAACAAACAGACTGTATAATGTTGACGGCACGTATGGCGTAGCAGGCATATGGTCACATCGGCGCTGCCGCCGTGCTATGTAGCTTCGAATCCCACACTTACTTGTGTGATCCACAAATTATTGTTCCGCTTTCTTATATAGAACTAGCTGACCCGACAGACATTGTACTGTACACACGAAAAAAAACATACCAAATCTAAACCATTCTCGAATCCACTTAAATACACACAGCCGTTTGGGAGGAGTTTAATTACAAACACACGCACAGAAGATTTATATTTATATATATAAAGATTTACCATGAAAATATTCTTTAAAAATTATGTATCTTTTTACACCGCATAAAACAAAACAATTCTAAATAAGCAATTGTGGAGATTGACGTGAATAAACAGTGACAAAAATCAATTTACATATAATATTGAAATTAAACTACTATATACGGATTTTATCGCTTTGTTTATTTATCACTGTATTACATAATTTTGCACTACTACTATTGAACTTTACTAATTTATAAGCTAATAAAATTATTTAAACTATTAATTTAGCTTATAAATTAGTAAAGTTCAATAGTAGTAGTGTAACAGTTTAAAATTATGTAATACAGTGATAAATAAACAACGCGATAAAATCCGTATATAGTAGTTTACATATAATATGTTATTCTGGCTGACGTAGTAGAGTATGGCCGAGACAGATTCTCGGCCATACTCTACTACGTCATTCTAAAAGATTTGTTATTTTGTTTTTTTATAAGTTTATATTTGTTATTAAAAAAGAATGCGGGAGCTGCATTAGGAATAATTCGAGTGTCGGGGACTTCACAAACAACGGACACAAAGAACATCTATACTCCAAACAATCATTTGTGGATCACAAAATTTTGTCCCTGCTAGGATTCGAACCCACAACACTCGGCGCTATGGTAGTAGCGAGGAGGCCATTTAAACCACTACGCCATCTGTGAAATCAAAAGAAGACGTGTTTAAGAACCAGCCAGTACAATAACAAATAGCAATGAGGCTTTGCCAAATCTCTCTTCTCTCTCTATCTCTCTCCATCTCACATTCTGAATCTATTGAAAATACAAATCCGTGTGCGGCATCTTAAATAAGATATACTTAGGTAAAGCTCACAACAAACAGAACACAATAGATTCTGTCCACAAAATAAAACTAACGAAAATGCTAGTTTTCTATAGTAGTTATATATTATGTTCGCAACATAAATGTATTTACTGAGAACAAGAGCTCTCATAGGGACGCTTGTTAGCGATACGACAACTGCAGCGCCCGTAACGACAAAGCAATACGTACCTATGGCGATACCCACTCACCTGCGAACTGTTTAAGGCACGGTTGACAGCGGAATTACCATCCAACTCCTATCTTAAGTTCCTAAGTAATAATATAAATGCGAATATGAATTTGTTTGTTACGCTTTAAGGCCTAAACTACTACTACCGCATTTAAATGTATAACATTCGCGTGAACGTAAGACAATATTATTAAGCTCTTAACAAAACACTTAAATATAATATCTACTGATGGAACATGCGGATACTATCAGTAAGTTTTATTGATTGTTTTTATTTTACAAATACATTTGTCAGTAAAACTCGTTAATCTTAATCTATTGTGTAGCATAATATTGCACAATAAATTCGTGCTGTATTTCAATCGGCACAATTTCAGTCTTCGTGGTGGTACTGAGAATTTTGTAACAGAAAACTCTTTGTTCTATAGCAAGAATCGCGCCCGTACTCTGACGATTCTATACAAAGTTATGCCACTTACATTTTACGCAGTAATCTATTACTTAAATGTAGTAACAACAATCAATAGTTATTTAATTTAGATATATTAATGTTATTGTACTAAGATCATTTAGGTAATATTTAGTTCGTGCGAAACAAGTCAACTCAACTAGATTATTTGTAACACGCATTGAAGTGCATGCTCACCAACTCACTTACTCTGAGCCATGCTCATAAAGCAACAGCACGTTTTAGTGCAAAATTACTGATGCAGGACCGCGACACACACGAAGACATAGTTGTCAAATTGCAATCATCGACGACAAAGACTTTTTTAATTATGGCGAAGCAACTGCATATATATATAACCTAACGTTAAACTTTAAATAAGTTAAGGCACTTGGTATGATTTAGAAATTGAATGCTATAGCTTATTTACTAAGAGGATCTTACTAGGAGAAAATACAGAAGAAACTGAATGGCACAATACAAATCAATTCGCTTATAACTTCGTCCATTTACATAATACGTGGCGCGAGCTCCTACGTTAACGAACCGATATACGTTCGAAGAAAAAGCTCCTTACAGCCCCCAGCACGATAGTCGATATTGTGATACTCCTAGCTACATTAAGTAAACATTGCACAAACTATTTACTCCTTTATGGAGTACACAAAACAAAAATATTTTCGTCTCACTTACTCTTACGACTTCGGTGGTAAAAGATATTTTTGTACTGTTTCGGTATCTGTCTGAGATATATTTGAGTGAGCTTTCTGGTCTGATCGGTTAGCTGATCAGTTTTACATATTTGTAGGTACCTACCACATTTGACTAAATACTATTTTAAATAAATTATTTTTCTTTATTTAACTAATAGTTATTAACACTAATACATTTAACAGCTTACGGACTAAACAAACATGATTTAGTGTAACAATTAATTTCAGATCAATACCACATAAGTTATAGGTTATGATTGGGCACACTAGTTAAATTATACATATAATATTATTGAATTAATGAAAAATCTACAAAAAATATGAACTTAAGTAACTCGGGTCGATAATGCGTTAGGTGCCGTTGTGCAAAAGTCTATTCGAATATGTTGATATGTCAACGCAAAGTAGGTATCCACTTGCGCACACTCGCATACTAATATTATTTAATTCAATGAATTTATAAACAGCGTTGTTAAAAATACAAACGTATCAATAGAGTATAATTTTTAACAGAGTTCATAAATAAACTTACTGTATTATTGCTACAAAAAAGCTAAGTATGTATATATATATTTACTTTACGACTAATTATCGACTAATTCACTACCTACGTAATCAGATTGCCGGTTTGCGATAGTGGCTGTGCCAAGATGAGCCATACTGAAACGACCGACCTACGATCCTGAAAAATGTTATTACCGTGTTATGTACTTTACTTACATTCAAAGCAAATAAATTGCTAGTTGAATAAATTGGAAAAAAATTGTGAAATTTTAATTATATACCTATTCATTGAATTCAAACTTACTATACTACTTATACTCGGTGCCTTAAATTGATTTTTAGAATACAACAAAAGTATATTTCTAGTAGTATAATATCACATTATACACGCATTACAGTCCCAATTCAAGTTAGATAATCATTAAATTATTATCTATTATCTGAAAAAGTAATAAGGCTTTAAGCTAATTCTTATTAAGCAGTATTAAATACAATCAAACAGACAAAAATCCATACAAAAGTTCGGTATTATAAAAATATAATATACCTACCCACAGTAAATTGTAAAGAAATAATATTGGAACAATATAACACTAGCCTGGGTGATTCGTCGGTAATCTTTTAAGCACAAAAGCGCAGCGCTTTAAATCCAGGTAAAATATTGCAATTCCTGCCATTGTCCTAATTACGGGGATTTAAAACAATGGGTTTGCCAATAGAATGTTTTACGAGCGAATCACAAAAAATACTCAAGTCATATGTACCGGATTTACTTTCCTTTTGTTTAATGGAAAAAGAACGACTTCGGTAAGCCGCCTAAGGTATTACCGTTTATAACGCTAAGATCAGTGAGAAAATAATAGTAGGTATAATCCTTATTATGTTAGAAACATAAATCTATTTTTAGAAATCATATTATAAATGACAGTAGCGATAGCCTACTGGGATCCCCGTTCGACTGCCACGCAGAGATCTCGAGTACGATCCGATGGCACACATCTCTGATTTTTCGAAGTTGTGCTTATTAAATTGCTAATTATCGCTCGCTTTAACGGTGAAGGAAAACATCGCGAGGTAATTTACATGTCTGAGAATTCTCCATAATGTTCTCAAAGATATGTGAAGTCTGCCAACCCGCACTCTGCCATCGTGGTGTACTATGGTCTAACCCTTCTCACACTAAGAAGAGGCCCGTGCAGTGGAAGTTTAATACAGGGCTTCTATTTTTATAAATGCATCAAAATGTCTATTTTATAGATTACATAGAAATACACTAACGTATTAAGTACTATTGGAAGTGCTACGAAAGCGTAGCTGCTCCGTAGCACGGTAGCTTTATGTTATTAGTGTAGATTTGATATATGAATATTATAAATTAGCATTTGCCTCGAGGGATTAATTGCTTGACCTTAATCGGATTCAAACATTATTTCTATAATAGATAGCTCGTTCATTAGTTTTTTCGTATATTATATAACAACATACCACACGAGTGTAACCAGGCGTTAGCTACAAAGATTTCTTATCAACATTCAAAAGCAGAAAATCTTAATTATTAATTTGAATGGTATTGCCTAAAATAACTTGTTACTAAAAATTCATATGATAAAGATTAATCAAATTATGATTATTTCACGAAAATTGGTCTTGTCACTATTTATGTAATAAACTGTATTGCATATGTGCTTTACTATATACATTTAATTGCACATAACCAGAATGCATTACTTTCGTCAAATCATGATCACATGTTCAAAATTGTAACATGCGTCTGAGATCCGTATAAACAATCCATGTATTTAATATTCCATGACAATAATAACCGTAAATTAATTCGATTTTATAATATTAATATCATAAGCACTTGCATACACAAACAATAATGAAGAATACACTTATTTCGATCGATCGATTGTCTATGTAAAGATCCGTGATTATAGAACAGCGCTGATACAAATTGTTCCTATTACTGAGTATCTCACTTCGCATTTGGTTATTTTTGATATATAAAAAACAGCATTGAACAAAAAAAGTGTCTAATACACATCATTTCATTCACATATCACAATTAATCTCACATAATAAAAATGTCTGGTAAGAATCCCAACTGAACACAATATCTCCACTTTAACTTTGGCATTTTCTAAATATAAATATAATTTTCATTTAAAATTAGTATATCAAGTTTTTAAAAGCTTATCCCATGGCAAGGTATTCATCTTATATAATTTACATAACTGGAATAACTATATGGGTCGTTACATTACATCGAAAATTTTTAATGATGATATTTTTAGCCACCTAATAGATTTACCTGAAAACAAAGTACCCATTCTAAAACAATAGCACCAAGCAACCAATACCTGCTTCAGTAGGACTAATTCCCTCCCTTCCACAAAAACCCTGCGCATACGCAGGTATATATACTCAAGTACATTTAGTTCTGCATTTAAACACTTGTTGAAAATTTACATAGTCAACCTGTGGCGGTTGCTGGTGTTAAAATAATTGTTTAATCTTCTCTAAGTTAACTAGAGCTTCTTTTCAGTGCAACAAAAATGATGAGCGGCTATGTAATCAGTTTTTATTACTTATCTAATTATACATAATTTGAATATGTTAATTTAACTAATTTGTTAACGTTTTAGAAACAAGATCAGTCTGTTGTGCCACAGAGGCGTCGTGGAAGACCAACAGGCCAGAACCGGGTACCTCTTTCTCTTGTAAGTTATTGAATAGATAATATACGTTATCTTTATTTTAAGTGTGACTATGTATTATTAATTTTATATTTACTTGTCAACAGGAGGAAAGGCGAGCTCGCAATGCTCTCTACGAGAGGGAACGCCGATATGAAACAGCTGACGCCATGGCACAATTGACCGAAGCACTTGGTTGCGACTCCAATGTAAGACAAATAAAATATCGTTTAAATAATATATAAATCAGGTATTTGTAAAATATATATTTATATATTTGATTGATTAGAAAAAGATGCGGCATGAAAGTGGTTATAGTGACGGGAATAGAAAAGGGTATGTTAAGCTGGTTTGGGCATGTAGAGAGAATGGACGAGAAAAGACTGACTAAGGAAATTTATAAGGCTCGTGTGAATGGAATAGTCACAAGGGGAAGATCTAGGCGGACGTTTCTTGGTCAGATCGGAGACGTTCTGGATAAGAGCACCTTAAACTGACGAGCTTTCATTAGGAATGTTGTGAAAGTGAAAGAAACCAGATAAGTATGTCAGGACGGTAAAATAAAAATAAAACAAATAAAGCCGTAGTCTCTGCCTACCCCTCTGGAAAACAGGCGTGAATCTATGAACGTATGCATGTATATTTATATATATGTTGTGTATGTTACAGATGTCTTACGCCGATGTCATGGCTACAGCCATTTTCAAAATTCAGAAAAGTAGAGAGTCCTCATCCGATGAAAGTATTGAAGACATACGGCGCGTAAATGCTAAATTGGAATCAAAAAGTAAATACAGTCATTCATACTTATCTAATTAATGGATATATTATTTAATTTATGTGATATTAATGTTATTTTATTTGTTACAGTTGCAATGTTACAAGCGCAGCTAGGACTTGATGACGAAAGTATCGAACGTCTGGGCAACGAAGATTTTGTAAGTATAATAAAAAGCTTCGTATTTCAAAAGTTATTTATTAGTACCAAAATATATTAATTATATGTCTTTTATTATTAGGCAACAATTGCGACAAATTCATCATCAGAGTACACCGATAACAGCGACCAGAGCCATAGCGATCAACCTTCAAGGAAACGGGTAAAAAGACAAAATATTTCAGCCTAAATATATACAACTTTACTGTATTATACGTGTGTAACTTACTACCTTTTATTTACAGATGAAGAGACGCATTAGGCATTCAAACTCAGGTCATAGTGCCAAACGTCCGAACCTACGAACGGAGACCTCGGTTAGCACCGAGTCGGCTGATGATTCTTCTTTACCAGATATACCATTAGATATGTTAAGTGAGTATTTCATCGAACTTTCAATTTTAAGTACTAAACTACTGTCAGAATGTACAAAGCTTTATGCATATAGCAGCCAAGTAAAAGTTGTCATATTGTTTTCTTTACAGCTGATGGCGAAAGAGATCTAATCGCCAGCTGGATTGAAGAAAATATGATGGCGACCACTGCAGTTGATTAGGTAAATTATACTAATTATCATAAAGTCCATAAGTAGGTACTACTTATGTACTTTGTGATAAATTGCTGATAATTTAAAATGTTTCTTTGTATTACATATTAAATTAAGTGTTTCTTTTCAGATGTCACACCAAATACATATATACATAATAACTTGAAAACGAATCTATGAGTAGAGTCAACCTACGGCGTGCGTAAGTTCCCTTCTTGTCATTTAACAATAAAGCTGTATAATAAATAACATAACTACTATAAAAATAATAAGTAAAGCCTCGTTCATATTTTAACTTGTCACATTTCATTGCAGGACAATAAAATATATATTGAAGATCAATGCAGACAGCCAGATGATCATGTAAATAACATACCGTCATATTTTACTTTTTAATTAATTATTATTGTGATGATCTGTTTTGTGCGTTGACTAACAAAACAGATACTTTTTAATTACAGATAACCCATTAAGGAGGTTGTTTTATTTAAAATGCAACATATTTATTTATTCTGACCTTATTAACATTAACAGACTAATTTTGTTTTACCTTGCCCGCATATACATTATAACCAATAATAATGATATAGACACTCTAATAAGCAGTAATGATATACTTATCCTCTGCTTTCAGAAGCTGTTTTATTACGTCAAGAAACCTCCGTGAAGAAACATGGAATTATAAGCTGGCCCCAACACTCAATTCTCAACACTTATATGAAAAAATAGATATGATATAAGAATATACATATTTACAAGTGTATATGTGTGTGTGTATATGTTTAGTTGCATTATTTATATTTTGCGGTAACAATTGTTAAAATTGTCCTCTCATTAGGTTTTGGCAAAATTGTATATGTAGGTAATTAAGTTCATTAGCTAATTATGATATGTTAATTGCATATATTTATTATGTAAATGTGATGTACATTTTAAGTTTAATATATTTAATATAAAATTTATATATTTTTTACTACCTTAATATGCCTGAAAATTGTCCTGTATTACAAACCATATTTTCTACCTATAATTTTCTTAATAAGATTTCAGTCTAATTTTGAAGTCGTCGAAATATAAATAGTTGCTAAAGCCTGTTAAGTTACAAATTGATTATGATTGGATATCAGTTACTTAATATTTTTACAAATTACTAGGTTATCATTTATCAGATGTTTTCGAATGCTTACATGAGAGGTACTAGGATACATATAATTAAGTTGATCCGAAAGTAAAAGATAGAAATATTTACAAAGCATACGAAAGCATAAGGGTGATATGCTTTTCTAAAAGGGCTAAAGGTATGTGATAGGTAAAATGAACCGAACAGCTCATCACCAATGAACTAACAAGGCAGTTATTTTTTGATTTTATCTGATACTAGCGTTTTCCCGCGGCTTATCTTGCAAAGAAGTACATTAAGTTATGTTAGTTACAGTACTTTATTCACTGGCTTTTCGCCCGCGGCTTCGATCGCGTAGAAATAGGTTAGGATAAATAATGTTAGTAACAGAACTTTTAAAAAAATATTATGTCCTATGTTACTCGGTGATATTAGAGCTTTCTAATAGAGAAAAATTTTAAAAATCGGTTGATTAGTTGTTGAGTTAAAGCCTTACAAACAAACAGACAATGTTTTCACCTGTTTATAATATTAGTATAGATAATATATGTTACTCGGAGATAATATAGCTTTCTAATGGTGAAATAATTCTTCAAATCAATTGAGTAGTTTTGGTAGGCCGCCCATAGGCCTCTGACATGGCTTAACGCTTAACAACAGCCGGGACCGACTTTTTACGTGCCCTACGAAGCACGGAGACGCTCAGATGAAATACCACTAAGCGGTCACCCATCTATAGACTGACCGTAACCTCGCTAATCGTTTACTGATCAGTGAGTGCAACTGGCTATGAGCGCCTCTATATTATTTAATATTTAACTCTGAAAATGGATCTCTACAACAATTGCGTTAAACAAGCATAAGGCCAGCCTAATAGTCAGCGGTGACTTTAGCCTATTATCGCTTGCAGTCGCCCAGGGGTACCACATCCGAACGACAGACCTATAGGAAAAAGAAATACAGGTAGATTCAAAGAAAAGTAATGCGAGAGATGGATAAGTAAGACGGTGAAGCTCATACTTCGAGGCGAAATGCAAAAACAGTCTAACTACTCTTTCAGCGGCTTCTGGTAAGCAAACGGTACCTTCCTAGGCGCGCAGATTCAAATGCACCGTCACCAAATATGCAATGACCATGAACAGATGTCAACCGCGGCAGACTATCGAATTACAATCAGATACAAATGAATCTATAGAATTCTAACTAATATTATAAATGCGAATGTGAGTTTGTTTATTGGTTACGCTTTCACACCGATCACTATGAAATTTGACATACAAGTTGTTAGGGGAACAGAAAAGGATATAAGGTACCTTTCATCCAAAAAAAGTACCTACTGTAACTTATCTAACCAAACCAACATTTACGTGAGCCAAGATGCGAGCGAAAGGTATTAGAATATATGTATATTTAGATCCAATTAATTAAGTACGTACGTACTATGGGCACCTATACTAATAATAATTCACTTCACATATACCTACTACCATAGCAGAGATGTTGCGGATGCAGTTTTTTTTAAATCCGCGTATGCGGATTCGGATATTTAAAGACTCACATCCGCGGATACGGATGCGGATGTCCAAATCGATGCGGCAGCTCCGCAATTGCGGATGCCTGTTAATGAAAATTGTTCATCTTATTTAATAAAAGTATCTAATATCACCGCCTTCGCAGGTTCAAGCCTGTTTTGCAAAGGTTCATAAATTAAACACGTACTACTGAACAACTGATTTCTTTCTTATAGTAACCTACGCTTTATCTGGATCCGCATTAACATCCGCGTTGATTATTGCGGATGCAGATGTCCAAATCGATGCGGAAGCTCCGCAATTGCGGATGCGGATGCGAATATTCGCAACATCCCTGCATCATACCATATCAATTATAATAAACAATGCCAATAAAATTCTACGAATAACTTACAATTAGTTAATAAGAAGAAGCTTACATGAAACCTTCAGAAAATAGTAAGATTCTAAACAAAACAGTTTTATAATCTAAGATATACCTTTTTACAAAGGGATTATTCTGCACTTAGAGCAATAAAAAGATTTAAAATTATTTAACTAGCAGCTAAGACAGCCGAGACCCTTTTTACAGAGAAACTGTAGCGAAGGAAACAATGGAAACAAAATACCTGGAAGGTATTTAATGTAGGTACAGTACCTAGTTATTTATACTGTACCTACCTTAAATACCTTTTAGGTACCTTAGGTACTTAGTTTTCATTATTAAATAACGTATTTAGTACTATTAGAAGTGCTACAAAAGCGCAGCACAGCCTCGTAGCAGGGTAGCTTTATTGTAGGTTTGCTGTTTGAATATTATAAAGAGTTAACATTTGTTTGTAGGTAGTGATTTTTGGACCTACTAAATCGGATTCAAACATTATTTGTGTAATAGTTTATTTCTGACTAACACAGTGTATCTTATAATACACCACGCGATTGAAGCCATAGGCGTTAGCTAATGTAATACACAAAAGTAGTAGGATTCTAAAAAGAACAACCTACTTCAATATAACAATATAATAATCAACGTATACTTTTTTACAATAGCAGAAACTGTAGCGAATGAAATAACTAAGTACCTGGGTGGTCTGTAAGGTAGGTACATACATCTATAGTAGGCCTATGCTTTAGTGCCGACATTGAAACAATGACTTATTGATGTGATGCATGACTACAGATTTCAAACACTGCCTGTAATTTGAATTCTAATTGGAAAGCCATTTGAATTCTGAGATATTGATAATTTACAAGTAATTTTGAGTACTTCAATTTCTATAACCAGTTATCTCGGTTTAGCTTATGGCCAATAATAGATTTCTAGACAGTTTATTCAAGTTTATACACAAAAGAAACGTATTAAAAACGGAACAATGTATTTATGTGATCTAAATATGGTGTATCTACATTAATATAAGAGAGATAAGATTTGTATGTTTGTTGGTAATTAATAATCTCAACTAAGTACTCACTTAACCGAAACCTGTTGCGTCGCACCAGCACACCGGCGCGGCGGCCAGACGCAATAGATAAACTTCCAATTATGTCGTAACAACATCCGTAAATAAAAATTCTAAAATATTAATATGAAGATTTGATAGTATTGTCTAAAATAACTTGTAACTAAAAATTGATATGATAAAGATTTATCAAATGTTGGTATCTTCATGAACATTTTTACTAATAAACTACAATTTTTCTACTATTAGACTTTATTGTATATAGGCTTTACTATATTTTATATAATTTGAATGCATTAGATTCGTCAAATCATGATTGTTCAAAATTGTAACATGCGTCTGAGAGCCGAATGTGCACTCGTATGTTATAATATTCCGTCTGAATATTTGTCACGTTTGATATTCATATAGCCGCCAATTAATTAGATCTTGTAATATTAATATCGTTAGCACTTACATACACACACAATAATAAAGAATGCACTTATTTCTATTCTGTAATAAGGTCTATGTACAGATCCGTGGTTATGCAACAGCATTGATCTAAATTGCCCCTATTACTGAATATTCCACTTCGCCTTTGGTTGTTTTTAATAGGTAAGATTTATTTATTTATTTACCTTATGGAAAACTTACAGCCACAGACAATGTATAACAATGACATGATAGGCATCGGTAAGCCAATTACAAGTTTTCACTCATGGAACTACAATAGAAAATAAATGAACCACAGTGTACATTTACCAACTGCTTACATGGTATCAAGATACTTTTAAATTCTAAAAAAATAAATTTTTCAATATTATTTGAAAATCTTATCAGTTAAGCACTTCCTTACACACGACATGCTACTAGAAAATGGATCCATGTCATAGTTTTTACACATTTTCTTAAGGTTCCTGCTTGCTCGCGCCATATAGCTGTTTTGCCTGTAGATGGAAGAAGCATGTCGTACATGTATGGGGGATTGAAACGCACTACTCGGCACATTAAATCCTATTTCAGATAGGAGCTCAGGACAATCAATGTCATTGTTTATAGTTTTAAGTAAAAATTAGTCTGCAATATCACGGCGTTCTTTAAGAGGTAGTAGATGGTGTCTTTTAAACAGACTTAAATAAATAATTTAACATATTTAAAAATAGCATCGAATAAAAAAAGCACATTTCATTTCAATCACATATCACAATTAATCTCATATAATAAAAAGGTCTACTAAGAATCCGAACTGCTCAAAATATTTCCACGTTAATATTGGCCGTTTTCTAAATATAAACAAAATAGGACATTATTTTTTTAAGTATTCCCCATGATAAGCTATACATCTATTATAATTTACATAATCAAAATAATTAATTATAAGGATCGTTAAGTTACTTCGAATTATTGTAATGATGTTATTTTTCACGAATTAATAGGTTTACCTGGAAAACAAAGTGCCCATTCTAAAACAATAGCACCAAAGAACCAATACCTGCTCCAGTAGGACTAATTCCATCCCTTCCACAACAACCCTGCGTATACGCAGGTATATATACTCGAGTACATATTGTTCTGCACAAATAAATTTGTTGTTGATTTACTTAGTACATCATAGCAGGTGTGCTGGTGTTATATTACTTGATTAAACTTTACTAAGTTTACTAGAACTTCTGTTCAGTGCAGTAAATATGATGAGCGGCAAGGTAACCAATTTTCATTACTTATGAAAGCATTTTGATTATGTTAACTTAACTAATTAGTTAATATTTCAGAAACAAGACCAGAGAGTTATGCCACAGAGGCGCCGTGGAAGACCAACAGGCCAGGACCGAGTTCCTCTTTCTCTTGTAAGTCTTTAAATATATACATAATCTTCATTTTAAATATGACTACTTAATCTTATTAATTTCTTGTCAACAGGAGGAAAGGCGAGCTCGCAATGCTCTCTACGAGAGGGAACGTCGATGTGAAACAGCTGACGCCATGTCACAATTGACCGAAGCTCTTGGTTGTGATTCTAATGTAAGAATAATAAAATATAATATAGGGGATATATTTTAATCTAGAGTTTATAAAATATGTATTTATAAATGTGATATGTTTGTTACAGATGTCCAATGCCGACGTCATAGCTACAGCCATTTTCAAAATTCGGAAACGTGCAGTGACCTCTTCCGATGAATGTATGTCTATACGGCGTATAAATGCTAATTTGGAATCACAAAGTAATAATAAAACGTTTATGCACAATAATAAATAGATATTGTAATTTATTTATGTGACATTAATGTTATTTTATTTGTTACAGTTGCAATGTTACAAGCGCGGCTTGGACTTGATGACGAAAGTATCGAACGTCTCGGCAACGATGATTTTGTAAGTACAAAAAAAGCAAACTTCGTATTTCAAAAGTTATTTATAAATATCAAAATGTATTAATTATATTCGTTTTATTTTTAGGCAACAATTGCGACAAATTCATCATCAGACTACACCGATAACAGCGACCAGAGCCATAGCGATCAACCTTCAAGGAAACAGGTAAAAAGACAAAATATTTCTGCCTAAATATATACAACTTTACTGTATTATACGTGTGTCACTTACTTCCTTTTATTTACAGATGAAGAGACGCATTAGGCATTCAAACTCAGGTCATAGTGCCAAACGTCCGAACCTACGTACGGAGACCTCGGTTAGCACCGAGTCGGCTGATGATTCTTCTTTACCAGATATACCATTAGATATGTTAAGTGAGTATTTCATCGAACTTTCAATTTTAAGTACTAAACTACTGTCAGAACGTACAAAACTTTATGCATATAGCAGCCAAGTAAAAGTTGTCATATTGTTTTCTTTACAGCTGATGGGGAACGAGATCTAATCGCCAGCTGGATTGAAGAGAATATGATGGCGACAACTGCAGTTGATTAGGTAAATTATACAGTACCTTCTCATGTTAGATGTACTTCATAATAATTTGCTGATAGTTAAAGATGTTTGCTTTGTATTACATATTAAAGTAAGTATTTATTTTCAGATGTCGCACCAAATGCAATAACTTGAAAACGAATCTCTATGAGTAGAATCAACGTACAACGGGCGTAAGTTTAGCCTTCTTTTCATTTAACAATAAAGCTGCATAATAAGTAACATAACCACTAAACGATTTAGTAAAACTTTGTTCGTGTTTTAATATGTCACTTTTCATTGCAGCGCATTAAGAAAAAGTATCTTGGGGGTCAATGCAGCTAGCCAGATAGATGATCACGTAATAACATATCATCATATTTATACGTTTTTATTATTATTTTGATGGTCTGTTTTGTGCGTTGACTAAAAATAATGTTTTTAATTTCAGACAATCTGAATAGGTATTTTAATGCCAATTTGAGTTAATAACTAACCTCATTAACTTATTAACGGCGACAGACTAATTATGTTTTATATACATTTTTCACGAACACGTATACAACCTAATTATATTTACACTTTAAAATTTAGTAATGATGAACATATCCTCTATTTCAGATGCTGTCTATTAGGTACGTCAGTAGCATCGTGGAGAAACCAACACTAGTATGACAAAATAGAATATATGATATAAAAATATTTTTGCAAGTGAGATGAAATGTACATAATTGTGTGTCTGTTGGCTGAATCTGTCTGTTGACTACCCATTTATATTATGCCTTATTGCATTACCTATATTTGGCGGTAACAGTGTACATCAATTTAATAATAATAATTATCATTATTCACTACGAATGGTTGAAAATGTCATCACTTGCTTTTGTCAATATTGTACAAATAATTAAGGTCTAGTTAATAATTAGCTAATTATGATAATCATAATTATGTAATTTTATAACCTATTTATTGTGTAAATGTGCTATATATATTTTATTGAATACATTTAATTAAAACCTATTTTTTTTAATTATTTACTTATAATTTATCCCTAAAAGATGTCCTGAGATACAAACCATGTTTACCTACTATATACCATAACAGTATAGAGTATTTACACTGAGTCAAAATCCGAACAATATTATAATCCTAACTTATATTATAAATGTAAGTTTGTTTGTATTAATTATATCATATTAATTTGAATACATACTGTCAGATGGTACAGAAAAGGACACGGGATATCTAAAATCCATAAAGAAATATTATGCCCGAGGAAAGCTATGGGCAATTGTGGGTATCTTCCTACCGTTTTAATAGACTGACTACGACCCTTCGAAGAATAATCTAATTATACGACTGCATTGTATGAAGTTTAAAAAAATATTAGCCGATCTCACCTTGACTTCAAATTTACATTCAACTGCTGGGCAAAAATAAAAGATTTTGGCTATTCCTTGGTAGAAAGAAAACATAGAGCTATGCGAACTGTTTCTTTCATACTTATTTAGTTGCAAATCGTACCTAGGCGGTATAATCTTAAAATTTCGCATAAAATATATATAAACAAGAAAACATTAAAATTAAGATCAAAAATAGTAGACATGATTTATATTTGAAGGACTATTTTTTATGATATAGCTTTGACAAGTCAAATTTAATCAAGATATGATTCGTGGTTATTAATGATGTGAATCGGAACAGAATATTTTAATTTGTTAAGCAATGTAAGTACATAGGTGTTCCGCTTGCCGAGTAGCGAAAAGAAAAATACTGATGTTTATTTACCATTGTTGATCGGATGCTTACCTGTAGCATTATTTAAGGATACATAATTATTCCCCAGATTTTCTTATTCGATCGAAGTCGTTCCGGAAGTGGAAGATAAAAAAAAACTCCAAACCATGTGGAAGCATCCGGCTGAGATGCTTTTCTAAAACGGCTAAAATCATTTTTATATAGGTCTAATTCTGCTCACTTCTTTTTTGATATTTATGTCTGAAAATTGTTCTTTACACCAATTGTGTCAATCCAGCGTAAGGCTCGACTAATAGTTAGAGGTGAATTCAGCCTATGATCGTTTACAGTACCAGGGATACCGCACCCGTACTACGGACCCATGGGAAAAGGAAATATATAACGATTCAAAAGAGAGGAATGGGAGATATATGTAGGTAAGTGAGCCACTAGAACTCTTACGCCGAGGTTAAACACAGTAACAGCCTACCTTAGTTAGGTAGTCTATTACACTCTTACGCCGGTTTCTGGTAAGAAAGTGGTACGTTCCATCACCAAATAAGCAACGACAATGAAAAGATGATAACGGAGGTGGACTATCGAATTATAAACAGATATAAATAAATCTACAGAATAGAATATAATTTTAGATCCAGGTATAGACACAGTACGTTAAGATTTTATAGACACCTATACTAATAGTTAATTTCACATACTCTACCATACCATAACGATAATAACAAACAATGCCAATAAAATTCTACGAACAACCAACTATTTATTAACAAAAAGAAGCTAACATGAAAGCTTCAGAAATTACTAAGATTCTAAAGAGAACAATTAAATTCAAAATAAGAATATTATAATACCTTTTTATAAAGGGATTATTTTGCACTTAGAGTAATAAAAAGATAAAAAAATATTTAACTAGCAACAAATACAGCTGAGGCCCTTTTTACAGAGAAATTGTAGCGAAGGAAACAATAAAAACTAAGTACCTGGGCGGTATTTTAGGTACATTTGCCTATGCTTTAAAGGCGGAAGGAACCCTTTAAAACAAAGACAAACTTATTGATGTGATGTATAGAGATCTAGAGATTTTAAATACTACCTGCAATTTTAATCCTAATTGGAAAACTATTTGAAACCTAGATAAATGTTATTTAAATTATAGATTGTATTTTGGTTTTATTAGCAATAGTTAATAGGAATAGCATTCTCTTGCGGCAGTAATCTTTTAAAATAATTACAGCCATCTGGTAATAAAGGACAAATAAACTGGAGCTATTACAATAACACTTTTCTACAAAAAAACGATTTTGGTTTGCAACAGTATCCTGGGTACAACGCCAATGCTGAAACTAAATCTGATTACAGAATTTCGCCATCACGTCAGGATTTTTAATTATTGTTAGTTCTTTTGCCCTCAATTTTCTACGCATTTGTTTCTGTTGGTTAATTGGAAAAAATAATTAATATTACTACTGAATCTGGAAATAAACAATATATATTAAATATAAAAATTAACTTGTATTTTTTGCTATGTTATTTTTACAACAGAGATGAGAGCCAGCCCATTCTTTATCTTGATGGCCAATGACCAAAATAAGCCAATAGGTACTCCTCTTTGTTTAGAAAGTTTGTTTACAAGGCACATATAAAACAAATTGAATCCGGATTAACACAACCACGTTTAGCGATTTTACTCATTTTGTAAATCAAATGTTTAACAAAATAGCCAAAAGAGAAAAGCAACTAAAATTGCGTAGTTAGATAAAGCAATAGACGTAATAGATAACTATAAACATATAATTACCTATGTTCCCTTACAAACGAAATAAGAAAATACTGCTTTTTTGTAACTGTAGGTATACAGGGTTTTTTTTTTATGTTTAATAATTTAAATCGACGTGATAGAGATATTTGGTGATTATATTAGCAATCAGTAATGCCTAATGAAGTAATGAATCAAAAAGTATAATTATGTGTGTACTCTGTTGCTACTACTAGTGTAATTATTATTTTGGACTACAATCGCATGAGAAGCGTTATTTAAGTATCAAATGTATTTTTATATTGCTTAAAAATAACTCTTACAAGGTGGTTTATGTACTATTTCTAGCGATTAATCAACTTATTACAACCAGCGCTGTAACATTGCAAGAGCAAGTAGGCAATAAGTAGCGCACAAAGTCCCTCACGACACAGGAATTGTTGTTATTGCGGGACAAGTCCCTTTTAAATAAAAAAATAAACAGGATCACGGGGAATAGCTAGGTATTTGTATAGTATTATCAACACAATTGAATATAACTCGAGTCCAATTATGAACAACGCTAATATGCTGCCTAAAGAATTTGTTATTTTAGCATAATAAACAATGGAAATGTAATCCGGTTCTAAAAGTTTTATGCCTTTATTGTGAAATATCGTGTTCGTACTTTTGTTCCAAATCTCTGTAATAAGAACAATGGCAATGCTTAATATCTACCAGCATCTTTAACTGCGTACCTACTACCTACGTAATTTTTTGTGGCAGTTAATACCTTTTGCGCTTTTTTTTTATCCAATATGATTGTTTTAGATACGAGTGTATAATAATATAATTACCTACGCTAGCTGATCCTCGTCCTTACTACTATTATAAATGCGAATATGAGTTTGTTTGTTACGCTTTTACGCTTTAAGGAGTCTGTCCACTACGCCGTCTCATACCATGACCGTGCTAGGAACGTATCAGACACGAAAACACGATACGCCCTGCTATAGGAACCGCTGGTCGGTGATGGAACGGTCTAGTGGGCATAGTCTTATACATTTCCTTACAAAGAATATTTTTTTGCCTGTCACGTTCCTAGCACGGTCATATTATGAGACGGGGTAGTGGGCAGACTCCTATAAGACTGCGCCGCCGAGCGTAAGACACGGTTGGACTGGATGACAGAGCTCGATATTCAAATCGGCACGCGGCCGCCATAGTAAAATTGTATGGAGGATTTGAAGTGCTTTTTTGATAAATGTGTATCTTTATTGTCAACCAATAACTTAAATATTTGGGACGGACAAATTGTAATATAACTTTTTATGTTTCCTTAAAGCTGTATAATAGGAAAGATTTCTATTGTTATACCTAATCTAAAAATCACGTAACACGAGCTTACGTTCTTGCATTTTTTGTGCAAATTTAGGTAATTTTGTAAGGGTTTTTTTTTTTTAAGTTTTTCTCGGTCTAGTCGTAAACACAATCATTGTTAGGGTAAAATTATCTATACTAATATAATAAAGCTGAAGAGTTTGTTTGTTTGTTTGCTTGAACGCGCTAATCTAAGGAACTACTGATCCGAATTGAAAAATTCTTTTAGTGTTGGATAGCTCATTTATCGAGGAAGGCTATAGGCTATATAACATCACGCTACGACCCACGGGGGCGGCGCAGTAATTATAAATGCGGGTAAAACCGCGGCCACATCTAGTATTTTATATAAGTATTAAATAAAAAATGAGTTGATTTCATCAACTTAACTGTGACCACCTGTTTTGGCACATTTCGATCACTTACACAATGTCAGGGGTACAGAAAAGGAAGTGAGGTAGGTACCTACTTTTCATCTAGAAAAAAGTACTTTTGCCAAAGGGAAAAGAAAATTGGCAAAATGTACATTAACGCGTGTGAATCCACAGACAAAACGTAGTATTATTATATTGTGTACAGGTTGTGTAAAAAAAGAACCAAATATAAACCATCCTCGAATCCACTTGAACACACACAAAAAAATTCATTCAAATCGGTCCAGCCGTTTAGGAAAAGTTCACTGTCAACACACGTACAGAAGAATTATATATATAAAGAAGATATACCCATATCTACTATCAAGTTATTTTATTTGAACACCCACAAAGACACTGAATAGGTACCTTTCTACATTTAGTAACAGCATATAATTTGTAAACTGTAACGAGGCTGTAAACTTATGAAAATCGTATTCTTAGTATGTTTGTTCTACCTTCAAAATCTTTAAATAAATACTTGTTAAAACAATCGTGTGAAGGTAAGGCAGTAAGCAAGCCGTATGTATGAGTTTGCTTTAGCTAGACTGAGGCACACGTACCTACCTACAAATAAACTTTTATAGGCAATATTTTTAAATTTATAATACTTATACACTCACAAATCAATTCCCTTCTCGGGACTCAAGCAGTCAGCGTCATCCACTTATCCGGAAATATTTCTACTGCTAAAACCCGTGCCTACTATAACCATACCTACTTTGCAAATAGGAATTTCTCTTTTAAATGTTCTATTCGTTCGTATAAACCGTATACCGTCCTTATTCTTGCTAAGCTTTGTAAGCTTTAAGAAATTCTACTGCACCGCCAAAGAGACTGAAAACTCCACCCGGGTTTTCCTTAACCATAACCAGTGGAACGGCAAATTAACGTTCTCTTTAACTCGTTTGACCCGTAGTAATAAACCTATCCTAATAGGTAGGTACATCTGTATCTACCTAATCCTTACTAATATTAAAAATGCGAATCTGAGTTTGTTTGTTTGTTTTGTACGTTTTCACCCCTTAACTACTTACTTCTCCTAATCCTACGTGTATGCAAATCCTTTTGTTAAAATTTGAAATTTCGCATATACGTTGTCATGGGAACAATAAAGGACCTTTCATCCAGAAGATAGTACTGTTACTGAGGAAAATATATTTATAGTCATAAACTATATTAACACGAGTAAAATCGCGGGCAAAGCTAGTAAAAAATATTATTAGCACAACAATCAAGGCGTTAGCATACAAATGTCGAACGCATGCCATAGAAGACGTCTACTTTATCTAATACAAAATTTTTAATAATGCCAGTGGTATTTCCATTAATTTAATCTTTATATTAATACGAGAAGCAAAAACCCTTGTACCCCTTTTTACGAAAATTGCGCGGCCGGAGGAGTATGAAATTTGGCACAGTTAAAATTTATATGGAGAAGGAAGCGCGAATCCTAATATTTTTATAAAATATGCATTAGAAATACATTCAATTAATGCATTTGACACACTACACGCACACAGCCATGCATTTGACACACGAAGTCGAATCGCGTTCGTAGTATTTCGACATTGTTCGTCTGACGTCGTACAATTCTTTGTAACTATGGTTGCCTATATCTTATTTATATGTAATAGAGAAAAACAGAAAACAAAGTAGCAAGCTTAGGAATTTTGGTCGAATTTTAACCACTAGGCGACCGCTAGTATTAATAACTATTCTTGGATTTCTACTCTGTTTTAAGTTGTAGGTAACTAATGATCATCTGCACGAGTTAGTAAATAAGAAAGCTTGAAAGGGCATAGGTAGGTACTTGTGATACGCGCAGGCGAGCGACAAAGCCAGTGGACAGATCATCAGCGTGCCGACAAAATTGCCAAGCTGGCAGGACAGACATAATAGACGAGAGGCATATATCCGGCAGTGGTTTGATGTGGCCTGGAAATAATAATGATAAAGATGCTTGCGAGGGGATATTAAGTAATTATAAGGCAATATGTGGTTGCAAGAGGTGCCACCACTAGCTACCAACTACTAGCCGGCTGTGCAATAAACGAAATTTTTTACTAGGACTACTCCCCAGCCAGCTATCAATGACTGGTGATAGTTGTGTGCCATTGTGTATAAAAGCCTCGATAAATACAAGAGTAAAAAAATACTATCCAGCCATAGCCATATATATATATATATTCCTTTTTTTTATCCTGACACGGAAAAGTGATTGTAACGGACCTGATGGAAAGCCCAATTATGAATTACAGTCCAGAGACAGTGACGACGAGGAGAAGATAGATGTCTTCTAGTCGCCGTCAGTGTCAAGCCGGTCTGACCAGATGCTTCTTCACACTACGTTTGAAGGACCCAATGTCATAGAAGGGAGAGAACGTCCGTTTTGCCATCTTAACACAGACGGGCCTAACTTGTTGTCACAGCGTAGTGAATGCGACTGCTGTACGGAGTGTTGGATTTGAATTCCGGATCGGGTCACCAATAGCTACTGGGGTTTGTCAAATTCTGAACAGCAGTTCGGAGTTAGGCAATTAGCAGTGTTGCAGTTCCCCATGCCTCGGTAAGAGTTTGAAGGTTATAGTAGGTAATAAGCCTGAGTTTTATATACATATTATATTGATTGCGTAATTATTTTCGACCTATCTGTCAGCGGATAAATCGATGCGAGAGGCCTATCAGCTAAAAGAAAACTAAATATAGCTATACAAAATGCCTTACTTCCAAACTAGCGAGTAGGTATGCTTACGTTGTTTACCTACATATTACACATATTTTATAAAAATCATCTGTACACACGGCTACACACCAAGTTAGACACCCTATATGTGCATAATTACTCTATATACAAAATAGAGAATTGTCGGAAAGGGACAGTGCATAGTGCTGTCGATGTAATGGTATGGATAGAGCGTAACAAAAATATAATGCACTCTCTCGCACGATTAGCAACGTTCAACTTCTAATAGTTCAAAGTCCAAACAGTCTAGGTTGATGTGTCGCTGTGTGTAACATAATAGCGTAGGTCTGGGGGCTCTCATATGTACCTATAGTTAGTAGCATCATACAGTTGTTGTTTTAAAAAAGGAGCTCTAGTTCTATCCTCTTTCCATTATTCTGAGTGTAGGATTATTATATCTATAGTAATATTAAATTAAAGCCAACATTAACAGAGTATTTATGTATATTTTTCAATAAAACTATTTAGTCTTCTAGAACAAACACATTTTCTGATGCTTTACAATTAACATTAATTCCTTATTTAAAAATATTTATATCTAACATTTATTCGCAATGACAAAATATAAAAATAACTATCGTAAAAGATAAATCGCTATGCACACAAAATATTGCACTCCCAAAATGTCCTTATCGAGATAGTCCGAAGTCATACATTCGTAATAACTAGGTCGTTCTATACTGTTTATTGTATGTGCATAATTATTTGTGTTCAGGTCTTACGAATACATTGTTCAAGAAGACTAAACCTTAATCTATTCACTTCAAATTGAATTATCTTACAATCTTTAATAGTCTATAAAGAATATCAACCGGTCTCGAGTGGTGTGGTATTTTTTTTGTATGACAATTTAGATAAATTTGGAAACAAGATTTTTTGAAATTTTAATGTTCACGCTGTACAATATGCAAGTTTCTTCGCCTTTAATAGTCGATATGTACTTTATTAACGATTATGCCATTTGTTTAAAATAAGTATAGGTACTAATGAACATGAAAAGGTAACATTTATAATTGAAGTACAGATTGACAACAAATACTACTATAATATATTTTAGTCTGATTACATTGACAATATGCAAGTTCGTTCCGTTATTTGGCTAATGCCAGTTTTATACTTTTTAGTTACATTAATTTCACAAATTTCATTAATTATATAAATACCATTAGATGCAAAATATATAATATGATTAAACGTATACTCAAAATTTAGAAACACATTAGTTCTTTAAGTAATTAAACATATGTAAATCACCCATATTGTTAAAATTGCAATATTTTCAATATTGCCAGTTTATTAAGATAAAACAGATCAATAGATCAATAAGAAAATTCAATGTAAAGTTACCTTACTGCATATTATTATTATTTATCAAAATACATACTTACATTAAAGTTATAAAGATGAATCATTCTCAGCAATGATTGCCTAGACATTATTTAATTTGTCCATTTTGTAATAAACGAACAAAAACAGGTAGTGAACAATTACATAAAAACATTGAAGAATGTATAAATAATCAACCAGCTAATTCAAGTTCAACAACTACATTTCTCATCATTTTATTTGGTAGTTAAAATATATTTTTAAAATGTTGGTATCAGTTAAAACGTTGGACTGTATAGTTAGTAATCATCCTTTTTAGAGTCACATCGGGTACTCAAATAAAGGACAGAAAATATAAAACATAATATTTAAAATAACAATAAGTTCCAATATAAGTGTTTAGCACACATAGTACCTACATGTCCTAGATAGTATAAGACAAAAATTAAGACTAATGTCATTGGTTTACATACTCTTAATCCGTTTTATCAAAAATATATGTATTGTACAAACAGTGATGTTTGTTATGATACTCCAAAACAATCAATTGCAACCTTCAACATAAGCTGGGTATAACTCTTCGACAACCTATAAATTTCTACCGTGGCCATTGACAATTGCGATTGACCTGTTTCGTGACATAACGAGTTCTTTTTTCTTTTCTATAGGTACGTCAGTGTTCATTAGCCAAGACAAATTCATCTCACAACCCGTGACTTAATTACTAGACATGACACCGTTGATCTTGAGTTTCTTGACGCGGCGAGTGGTGCCTTCTCCGTCTGAACTGTCTGTGTCATGTGAATCACCCTCAGATTTGATGCCAAGCCCTAATTCGTGAGCGTCCACATAGTTGCCTGTAGTTCTGGCTTTCTCCAATGCTCTGACTGAAAAAGAAAGATAATTTTACCACACGTATCTGTCATATTATATTTTAATCCTAGTTTTATAGGTTTTGGTCTTAACGTTACAAATAAAACTTTCTAAGAGAAATGAATCCGGGGGCCCGCTGAAGGTCTAGCTATTTTCATAAGAGAAAATGTTAGAGCTAAAACCATTAAAACAGTATCCCTAAAGTGCCTGTCTATTATAGGTATGCGGACTTAATGGTACGGTACCTACACTACAATGTAAGGGACAAATTAAACTAGCGCAGAGTAGAAACGCAGCAAACCTATATTGCTATGTTATCTTTTATATTAACACTTCGCTTCGCTGCGCTCTGACTCTGCGCCAATATAAGTCCATCCGTTTAGGCCGATCTTACTTTATTCTACTGTAGCATGCTAACACAGCTCAATACCCTATCAATTCTAGTTTTTGGTTAAACTGGAGCAGCCGAACTGGGCAATTACCTCCGTCCTATTGAAGATTATATCCAACCTTATATATTTGACTCATTAATCGTCATTCGAATGCATTAATCATCGAATGATTATAATAGCATTAAGAAAACGGGTGATATAGACGTTAATAAAAAACCGTGTACGTCGTAATAGGCACGTGTATGAGAAGCTGAGCTAACTATAAGAATATAGACGTAAAAAAAGGGTCATCAACATGATCGGACACCAACATAACGTTATTCGAATAACAATCAGAGACAACGCATAAATTGACATTCGAAATCGGAAATTTCCGTTTCTTGTGGCTATCACGCGTCGGTAAGTACTTTGCACAAGCCATAAATATTGATTTATTCTATTGAGTCTGCAACTTTTCAAAACATTGTTGCCTAATCCAGTATTTGTTAATATTATAGAAAACTAGCTGTCTTATTCCCAAAGACTGTTGCTACGCTAGTCATCGGCCTTGTAACACATACACCAAGAATAATACAATTTTAGTCAATGTAACATTCGACCTGACTCAAGGTCAAAGTAACTCCATGTGTTATCGAGTCTTGAAATGTGTGCAAAATGGGTTTAGCCGTTTTAACATTTTCTATGCTAACTGTGTTAGCGCGTTTTGTTTGGACCAGCCTTTCCGTTTTTCTTGAACATTATGTTTTTAGATATAATTTGACGGCCTTCAACTACCGTAGTACCTACTTACCTATACACAAATAAATCACGCTACAAAACAAATATTAAAATAGGAAATCTGTAATATCTATACTATAAGTACCGTATAGGTACCTACAATACTTTGATAAACAGAAGCCCGATGGATAAAATGTAAATGAAGTATTTGGTGATTTTGTTAATGGGAAATACTAGGTACACGCAATTGATTAAACTTATAAAAATACATACCTACTTAGGTAACTAGTTACCTAACTATATTATACATAAAAAAATTACAATTGTTATATATTTACTATGCTTAAATACAATTTGCGTACCAAATAGGGATAATCGTTGTGTCGCGGTGCAATTTACAAACATCGATACAATGGATACAACGCCAGACTTGGAGCAAGTTCTTGCTGTGTGAAACATTTAAGCTCTTATGAGGATTAAACCGCCAACGATCGGTAAACTGGGAGTGGCGAAGCGATCACTTAAACCTATAACTGGTTAGACGCCTTCTGCGCTCACCCATAGACCGCGTAAAGTTGTCAAGACCATTCGAAACCATTGTTGGTTGTAGTCAACCAAACAGAAAAAAAGTTCACTCAAGCCACTGCGACAGGTAATCGTGCAATTATTGTATGTATGGATGAAATAGTTATCAGGAATGCAGTAACAAGCAATGGCAGTAGCTTTATATAAGTCCAAAAGCTTTTCTTACCTCATTTATAAATTTAGTATGCCTACAATCACTACCAAATTTAATATTCGCGGGCTCTATAACTCATTATATCGACGAGCCCATTTGTGTACCTACTTACAATAAAATGTCACCATTAGGGACTACACAGACTTATTCAGCTCTGTTCAGCTTTTGTCCATAGAATACAACGATTTTGTATGGAGACGACGTACGCATCCGTTCAGCTTGCCGCGTCTATTCAGCTTTCGCGGCAAATAGGCATAAAATGCGGACAAATGTGTTTTTATCATGCGAATGCTATAGATAGAATTCAGCGCTGTTCTGCCGCGTTCAGCGCTGTTCCGCCTCGTTCAGCACTGTTCCGCCGCGTTAAGGGCTGTATGGCTCTGTACGCGGTCGCAACTTGTTGACGAGGACGTCCGCGTTCAGCGCCGAACGCGGCGAAACAGCACTGTACGCGGGTGGTTCCCGACGACTTGTCTTATTCTTACGACGCTGTACGCGGCTGATAGAAGCAGAACTGCATAAGTGTGACCAAAATCGTTCAGCAAAACGCGAATGGAGCTAAAGTGTAATTAGTCCCTTAACAGGAAATATATCTTAAACTACAAAAAATAGTTTTTGTGGAACCCAATGTTCATTCATTTTCAGGGCTCTCCATTGGACCCCAGGCTCTTGGTTTCGAAACTTGCATTTGCTTCTTCTGCTAAGGCTCATATGGTACTACATTGGGTTTTAGTGAATGTCAGTGAGTTAGGCTTACATTGAAGGAACAAGAGGGATTTAACTTAATAAAACATTAGAATAAACATTAGAAACATAAATGCTTGCCGTGTTCTGAAATATTTTAATAGACTACTGGTGAGTTCCTACTCGCACCAATAGTGTTGAGTTGAGTGAGAGAGTGTTAATGTCATAAGAAAGTAGACTTACTTTGTGACTCAAGCAGCATATTTTGTCTCTTGAGGTCTTCAATATCTTGCTGATGTGAGTTGTTTTTTCTTCTCATAAATTGTATATATTCAGCTGCTTTCTTTAGTATTTGTGCTCGACTCGCCTGCAATTTTGTAGAACTCTGTTTAAAGAGTCAATTAAATAATTTTAGATGATGATAATTAAAATACACAATGATACAACAATGGAAATATCATAACAGATGGTTTAAAGAAATTTATATTATTATCATAAGTATTAATTTGGTTGCATATATCTATTGCATGTAATATTTATTTAAAGGCATTATCTACTGATAAAGTATAAAATATAAAAATGACTGACTATTATACCATACTTATTATTTGTTATCCTTCAATTAACAATTACTGTGCAAAAATTATCCTTAATGTAAATCCAGGACCGTGTCTATCTATATGCCAAGTTTAACTTAATTGGCTGCAAGTGAGTGAGTAACAAACTGTCACATTTATCATATGAGTAGGATAATTATCCAATTTAATCACAATATACTCAACTACTGTGATTGCTACATTATCTTCATAGAAACTATTATAATCACTTTCAAGTTTATCTTAAACATGACCTTTCAACCTATGTACTAAGCTGTGTAGAAAATGAAACAAATTGTTGCTAAAAATCTACAAACAGTATGAATATCCGTAATGGTTTACCTTATGATCAAAGAAATTGTTTATAAGAAGTTAAAATTAAAATCTATATTAAACTAACTTTAAACAAGCGAGCATCTGATTATAAAAGTGAAAGAAAAGCCTTGGCGGTTATGTACACTTGGTGTTCACACAACACAGGAGAGGTTAAACAGTATACACATAGCCTTGCACCTAAATATTCTCGAAGGGTAGAGGGAGGTGTATTGCACCTGAATTACACCAGCTATGTTACAAATTCCCATGAAATAGGTAGCAAGCATATTACTCTCTACATTATGTTTCTACTGAGAATCTATTAACAGATAAATGCAATAATGCTTGACTTGAGCATTTAATCTGGCACTTCACAATTGACTGCGGGCAAAGTAATAACATTCCACAAGACAGAAAGGCACTAAAACCTTTACATTTAAACAAACCATGAAATAATATATTTGTATTATTTGATTAAAAATTATTCAATGTGTTTTATTTAAGTACTATAAACAATTTTCATTGTTTTTGTAACATAAATTGCACTAATATTTACTCTTGATTGTGAAGTTCTCAGTTAATATCCAGGTCAGACAAGAATTTGCTATGATAATCTGCCCAAAATGACCTAGCTGGTGCAATGTAGGCATTCTAATCCTCTCCCTGTTTATTATTGATAATATACTGTTTATATAGTGATTTAAATGATATTGTAACCTTAACAATTTAAATGAAGTACTAAGTTAATGTAAAAACTAATCAAATATAAATGAATAAATATTAAAATGGAATTGTAAACATACCACTTTCTCATTTTGTAGAGCTGGCACTGCTTCCCGAAGTGAGGTAAAACTGTCCTTTATGTGATCTCTTCTTTTCCTTTCTAATGCGTTGTGATGTGCTCTCTTCTCAGCCTGGAAATAAAGAAATTAATTGTTTTTAAAATTGTTTGCTTTTGGATATTTAGTTGTTATACAACTGGAACATATTCTGAGTTCAGAGAATACTTGTTTGTAGATAATCAAAATTAATCATCAGTGACAGTACGTGGGAAAGTATTATTGCTCTAACATAATATACAATTATATAGGTTCTGTGCAAGATGTTTGTTCAATTCGCAAAACCGCCCGTTACCTGTGAATAATATCCACTTCCACCGACACTGTTTCTAGCATGTGTACGAGAGTCCGAATCATTTTCAGCCTGTAAAAGTATAAATTAAGGAAATTGTTATGAGTTTGAAAATAAACATGTAGCACAAAACCATTGAACTGTCAAATCGGGAAAACACCTACATCACTTTCGATATCAATGTCACGATCGTCGTCACTCATCATCTTGAAAGAGTTTTTTTCTACAGCACAACCACAAGTATTAGTAAACAATCATGAGTGAAATTCTCGAGTTCAAAATAACACCAAACACGCGTTATTTATTCTTCACAATCTTTACAAAAGAAATGAAAATCAAAACGCGTGACAGTATTGACAGATCAGTGATAACACCTCGGACTTCAGTATACAACCATGGTTGTATCATATATAGTTGCGATGAGTGCAAATGATATACTTTAGTGTAAGAGTAAGAAAGACAAACGACAAGACTACAAACATTCTATAAAATCGTATAATGTTGCATTTTTTTTCGGTCGGCATTATACTTCAAGCAAAAGTAAAATATTCATACAGCCAATAAAACAACAGAGTATTTGGTTATTATCTAGAAAACATTTATAAACGTGAATTTATTGTAAATAAAGTTAATTTAATTTGAGTACATAAATTTACTATTATAAATATATTAACATTATTTTAAATACTTATTTTTACTTATGTACGATAAATGTTAAAAGTTGCCATATAAAGAAAATTCAACGCGAAATTTAAAAATAAATACCCTTAGAAAACTCGAACACGTTCCTCAGGTCATTCTTTACTACGAAAAGTTACGCTGATCTGATCTCGGTTTAACTTAATAAATTAACAATGGAAGGAAAATCAATAAATAAATCATACAGCACTCAACACTTAGATATGAACAATCCACAGTTTTACGAAAATGTACAAACTGAAATTGAAACAGATTTGGCTCGGATGAAAAAATCTGTGGAAGTAATTATGAATTTACGTTGTAAGTGTTTTAGTCATTGACTTTATAATTGCGTAAACAATCTGATTGAGTAGTCTTGTAGTCTCTAGTATGTAGTAATTTTCAACAAGTTTGAGTGATTTTTAGTAGTTTGAACAGACTTTTAATAAGTAACTAGTTTAAGTGCAACAATTTAATTTCCAAAATAGGCTACTATTACTTATTGCGGTACTTCTTGTCTCATTCATTGCCAAATGGTTCTTTTGGTTCTTTAAGATGATTCGCAAAGCCTTTTTATTGCAAATAGTATGTTATTTTCTTTTATCTGAGCCAACTACTGGTAAAATAAAACATAATACCTACATGATTTAACCTATTGAGTTATACATTTTTGATTATGTCTGGTATTCTAAGACTTGACAGACTATAAAGATCTTTTGTATGCTTATAGTTTATGCCGTTAATCGTTTTCATCGATTTCAGTAACTGCTGCGGAAATGGAAGTAGAAACAGCGGCACTGTACCACGCTGAACTTTGGTACGACTTACTAAATGTCCAGAATAATGTCGATGAAAATGATGAAAAAGAAGACAACAAGATAGCTGGCAATTAAAAATAATTGTATACGTTACTTACTCGTTGATATTGGTGTAATAATAAAATAATTCTTAATATGTTGTAATTACTGCATTGCTTTATTTAAAATAATCGTTTGGCGTTTTATTAAATTAATTAACATAGATTATGTATCTAAGTACTTTAGACAGAAAATAACATTGATAAGACTAGAACAGTGTCACAAATGTTCTATCATACAAAAGCCTCATGCTTTCTTTGAGGCATCTGAGTTCCCCCCAGACAAATCTTAAATTAAATTTGAGTACCATTCCAACTTTTTTGGTACTACACTTCTGCAGGACAAGCTCTAAAGCCCTTCCCAATCTGAAACCCAGAACCCGCCACTAGCTACCACATATGCGACATCGCGACAGCGAGTTACAGAACGTGTAGATTTGTCTCATTCTTGTAAATACGATAGCAATGCTTCAGGAGATGATGTAGGTAATAATGTGACATATTTTTACGCCGTAAGATTACAATCTATCTAAAATAAATACTTATTGTAAATTTTACAAACCGGTCACAAAATTCAGTCGGTTCATGACGAACTGAGAGTAGTTATAGTATTTCGATGACTTAGATAGAATTAAATATATGTATAAGCTTATGCCCGCGCCTTTGCCTGCGTCTGCATGATCCGGGATGTAAGTATCATAATGGCTATTTACCTACTCTATAAATCACCCGGTCAAGTTTCTAAACCTGTAGTTTGATCTGTGCGCAAATACGCAGTCATTGCTCGGATGGCGTAATGGTTAGAGCTGAACTGGGATAACACATGATGTGATCTACAAATAGTTGTACCGAATCTATGTTCTTTGTGTCCGTTGTTTAAATGTTTGTAATGATCCGGTACTCCTGTATTCCTATAGTAAATTCTTCTCTGGCTTCTCCTTTTGTATAGAAATACTACTGATGTCTTTCAGACCGAATCATGGACACAGCCAGCAATCTTATCGACCAGTAGATAATTATTATTATAGTGCATACATTATGGCAGCAACTATATATCATTGTGTGCACTATTATTATATCTTGTTTTCTTCTTTCTCATAATGCCATGGACTACAAGTCGACACGGCCGGCGAGGCTTTAGGCGTAGAACTACCAGCTTTTCGTACTATCCAAGGCACAAAAGAATGTGATAGGTACCGCTAAAGTGATGATCTTTTTAACGCTAGTTTGCTATTGAGATTCTCTTTACAGAAAATCTCTATAACTTTTTGGCCGATCCGGGATTAGAACCCATGACCACATGCATAGCAGTCGCACTTATTACCGCTGCTACCACCGAAGCCCTTGTAGTTAAATATAACTAGACTTATGCTATGTACATTTATCCACTTCATCTAAATGCATATTATTTCGAAATATGAATAGTTTTCAATACATAGCTAAATCTATCTTTTAGTAGGTTGTTGTTTGTTCGTGATAAAAGTAATGAAACACTGCTGTTTCCTGTTTTTGAAGCATGAAGTTGTTATACCTAAACTTATTTTTGTGCCTACCACAAACCTTATGCATCACGATAGATATATCAAACGAGGACAACCGTAAATATTATAAACGACATTAATAATAATTGTTCTGTATGATATATTCCAAATTGTTTTGTTTTACTCGTTTAGACATCTCGTTAAATCCCTGTGATTTCTTTAGATAGTTTATTTGCCTGTGAAAAGACTACGGAATAGTAGGTATGAATACTGCGGGTATGACGTTAATCGCCATTAATTAATTTAGAAAATGGTAAATGGAAATCATTGTATATTGTCATCGGTCCTCGATAAGTGTGCAAAGTTTTAAATCAATCCGTCGATTTGAAAATCACGTTTATAGATGCCGTTACATAGATTCATAGATACATAGATACTCACCAAGCTAATAAAACCGTGTTAAAATTGTACAGTATGAATAAATACACATACTTACCCACATACGTACATAATATAATTATTATGCAGAGTTACGACCGCTAGGATAAGTTAAAATAAGTACCTACATTATTATTTGATATGTAGTCCGTCAATGAAAATAAAAGCTAAGAATTAAATAATTATTTAAATCTGTAATTCCGCTTTGTTAATACATTGTTCTTGTGAAGGCACTTTAAGGAGAATGAATGAAAACCTTATCTAACTATTGGTTAGCACAGGTCGAAGAGTTATCATTGTTTTGTATCCGCGTTTATCATTCGAACACATTTACTAGTAGCGGGTTACGGGCAATACGGGTTTTCACCAAGGACTAATAATAATTTAGGCTGTACGCTGTTACACTTGGTTACTAGTATAGTATTATATTATCTGTGACTTGGTGATTCTTTTTGCTATAAAATCGAGTTGCAACATAAATATCGCTCCAGTCTACCGTTTTCCTCGTTTGTGACAAGATGGATCAGTGTACAATATTCCTTTTTTTAATTGCATCTATGATAGTGGGTTTGCATGGCAAATTATATAACATTAACAGCAATCCTCCGCACTGCACACATCTGACGAAAAGTAAGTACTTGCATCCTTATGAATTTTTTGACTTTTCTTATCTTCTAACCTGGCGGACATGAGATTGCGCATACGTTTAGATACTGTCGTCTGATCGTGGGTCTGAATGAAAGTGTTACTTATTGGGATTTTCTGTACGGCAATTTTCAGTAGAAGGTTGGAGTCTACAACTTGGTCAAACTACCTGACAATAACCTCGCCCTATTACATGGGAGACCTAGTTAGAGGCGGCGGAATTTGTGTTGCCTACCATTGACTTATTTTATTACTGAGCGTAGCGAAAATATTCTATAATATAAGTCTATGTTCCTTACATATGCGTGATGCAATGGTTTAAATAGTTTTCTTCAATGCCTATAGCCAATATATCATCAGTAGTAGTGCGTTGGTATAACAGGTGTTACAAATAAGATAATAATAATTATGACGTACCTATTAAAAGTAAATTTAATGTAGGTCTATTATATAAAAAATTATGTAAATTTGTGATTATGTTCATTTTCAGATACCGATTATGAAGCCAAGTATAAATATGACTACCCGACTGTTTATATTCCACCTGGTCAACGGGAAGCGTATCAAAATGTAAGTAGAAAAATATTAACCGTTTAGATAAAATATTATTAAGGTATGTACCCATATAATATTATTAAGTGAAAGACCATTGGACTGTCACGTAGAGGTCTCGAGTTGGATCCCAAGGCGCGCACCTCTGACTTTTCGAAGTTATATGCGTATTAAATAGTTAATTATCGCTTGCTTTAACAGTGATCCTTCACCGTTAAAGCAAACGTGATGAAACCTGCATGTCTGAGAGTTCTCCGTAATATTCTCGAAGATACGTGAAGTCTGCGAACCCGCACTGAGCGTGGTGGACTATGGCCTTCTCACACTGAGAAGAGCCTTGCTGGGCACAGTTTAATACAGGGCTGATAATATTTATATGTATCTACTTATATATAGTACTCAATAAACTGTTGTTACTTAACCCATTGTATGATTAAACTGCTTAGATTAGTTTTCGTGACAAAACTTGTAGACAAATAAGTATATATATTTGCCATCTATAAGACAAATACATGAGTATACCATAGTATACCCATATAATGGTCATATAGATGTTGACCTGATGATGACCTGACCTCTTTCTGAATATGACCGTAAGTGATTCTTGAGTAGCAGGATCAGCTCAGAATAACAACTGCTTCAGTTATTGTTTAAAGTCGTATACCTCATTAAATAGGTAGGCCTATATTATTTACTGAGTATATACTGACATTTTATACAGGGTGGCCAAAAAGTCGTGGATCAAACGCAACTACGGGTTAGACGGGGTCATCAGCTGCAAAAAGTTGTTCTATGGGAGGTCCTTAAGGTCAACCCCTGCAGAGTTATAATTAATTTTGTGTTTTTATGAGAAAATTGGTAGGTCGCAATAGGTCCGCCTCGACCAATCCACCTGTTGGGGAAGCGCTCGTTCAAATGATCTCTAACTGCTCGAGTGTAGTGAGGCTGAGTTCTGCTATTCTTTCTTCTGGAACATTGATATAAATTATTTTGTGAAAATTTAAATACTGAGTACCATTCAGCCTTGCTGGCATTTCATGCAGCACCAACTGCTGGCCAATTATACCAGCCCACATGTTAATACCAATCATATGCTGGAATCGATCATTTCTTATGATATGGGGGTTCACTCTGGAGTAAAAAAGAAGGTTGTGGATATTGAATACTCCCATTCTTCTAAAATTTGACTCATCCGTCCTTGAAGTGTGAGTGAGTGTTGAAGAACTGCGGATCCTCTCTGTGGTATCTTAGCATCTCTCTGCAAAACCGCACTCTAGGTTTATAGTCACTGGGCAGCAAAGCTTGTACCGTTTGCACGTGGAAGGCGTGATATTTGTTTCTTTTAATGATATGTTGCACCGTCTATCTTGGAATCCCGAGATTACGGGATATTTGGCGTTGACTTATACCAGGATCCAATGTTAATTCTCTCAGCACTTCATCTTCATTTTCAAAACGCACCGCTGGTCTGCCTGGTCTCGGAGCATGCTGACCGGGTAAGACTCCCTCCATGTACGAATTATGTACGCGCATAAAGACCCTGTAGTCCGGCAAACGATCACGGTTAGGGTAGCGTTGATGATATTTCCTGGCAGCAGCCCGGGCATTACCGTTGCAAAAGCCATACAGGTAATGCATTTCTGCATACTCCCGTTGGGTGTATTCTCTCCTCGCAGCAGCCATCTGTCCACTTTTGTAGCCAATCAAATCTAGTCCGATTCACACAGCACTGGTCACAGGTAGGCAATCTATCAGAAGTCCGAAAAACAAAGCGTAGGTCAAAGGAAAAAATACTGATCACAAGTCGTCGTAAAACCGAGAAAAAGAACACGTGCGTAGTCACAGGCAGGAAACGAGTCACTAAAGAACACTAAACATTCTAAAGAAACATGCTCACGCGCATCCCCCGGCCCCCGCCCCGGCCGGCCCGGCCTTTTGTTTCCTAGAAAAGATATCGCTATATACCTGAACTGACGGGCGCGAACCGGCCTTTTATTGACAAAGGATAAAATGGTTAGTGTAAAAAAGAGGCAGAGAGTCTTCGTCATTAATTGTATTAGTTCCAGTTTTTTTTTAAATAAGCCTAACCGAGTTTTATGGTTGGGTTAACTTTGGCCTTGCTACGAATAATCGTCATTAAAAGATATCAAAGCCACGCATAGCCATGTGTAATACCTTTTCAGAATCCACATTAAATGCGCCAAAACTTGTAATACAGGGTCATTTTTCGGTAGAGTTTTCTTTTTTCACAGTGGGGTCCGAAGTAAGTAAAAAGGTATGATTTGAGAAAATAAAATCGTAAACTAATAATAATAATATTCTACCACATACACACAACACCATCTAGCCCAAACTAAGCAGAGCTTGTACTATGGATACTAGACAATGGATAATTATACATATATACTTTTTTTTTGTAAATACATACATATTATACATAGAAACACCCAGACCAAGACAAACATCCATGTTCATGCACACAAATATTTGTATTGTGCGGGCATCGAACAAAAACTGAATATTATCTTCAACACATCTTATAAACAACCATAAATAGCATGTCTAACGCAAGGACTCATCAGTACCAATCTAGTGAAAATTATAAAAAAGATACAGAATGTAGATTTTTTCGAATTTTAATAAGAATTAGTTAAAAAAAATCTCATAAAAACACAAAATAAATTATAACTCTGCAGGGGTTGACCTTAAGGACCTCCCGTAGAACAACTTTTTGCAGCTGATGACCCCATCTAACCCCTAGTTGCGTTTGATTCACGACTTTTTGGCCACCCTGTATAGTAATACCATTATTGTGACGTTATTTAGTTTTCTATAAGGTAGGATCTAAGTTATTGTTACCTACTATTATTAGCAGTTATACATACATATTATATTAACTAAAATATTAATATTTAATTAACGTTGATAAGATTCTAATCATCCTAGGTACTGATATATTCGACAAAAGGGGTTATTCCGGCGTCATCCGATGACGTTTCATCCTACACTGTTTTATTTCCTTATTAATTTACCTACGTTCCTTACTCAACCGACAGCAATTATATCATTTTCAATTTTTATTCATTCTGTAAATTTGGCTTTTTTTTTTGTTACCCAGGTAAAATGCTTGATGCACTACTCGCCGGCTAGGGGACGGCACGGGCGGGGCGTGTGGGACTCACCAGCCGAGCGCTGGTATACCCACTAAAAAACCTGGGGTGTTCCCTCTCTCACCCAATGGGGGGACCAGTTGGGAGTCTGAAAAGATTCATCCATAGCGGGGGGCCTGCTGCGTGTGGGTGCCGGCAGGGTCAATCGGACCCGACCTCCTCTCGTCCCCGGGGGAGAGCAATTCACTGCTCTCCCCTTTCGACGTTAGAAGGCGCGCGGGAACACCGCGCGCGCCCTCTATGGGTTCTTACTCACGGGTGGCAGGGTCCCCTGAGGCCTTGCCACCCAGAACCCTTAGGTGGAGGGCAGGAGAGCGACATAAGTGCGTCTCCTGCGCCCCTTCCTCCGGCGGCGGACGTCCGGGGCGTGAGGATCTTCCTCACGCCCCCGCTCCACCGCCTCCTTCTGCGAAAGGACAGCCTCGCAGAAGGACCTCATTGCACCCCAGCACCTGTCGTCGCCGACCATCATGGATACGACGGTCGGCAACGAGAGGTCGGGGCCAATCACGGCGACCAGGGCACAGCGCTCCTCGGTCCACGCCGGACACTCCTCCAGCGTGTGCTGCGCCGTGTCCCGGTCGCACTCCTCGCAGTGGTGACACCTGGTTGTCGGCTCCCTACCGGCTATCTTGCACAGGTACTCTTTATTGTCAGTGAATGACTATCATAGGCTATATTATTTTTAACCTTACCTTACCTACTTTTACGAAACCAAAGTTTGTTTTGCTATCCATACTTTTTCCGGTAATATTTGCGTCGTGTAGAGTAAGGAACGCATTTCGGTTGAATAAAGAAACTATTAAAATAATGTAATCAGAGTAGTTAGGCATTCTAATTTACGATGAGTAAAGAAATAGGATGAGATGTCATAGGATGGATACGGAACAACCCGACAAGAATACCTATTGTTCTGTAAATTAAGGCTTATTTTGATAATATAGCTACTGGGTTTTCACATTTCGGGTCTGTCGTCAAACTGATATCCCTCTACTCAATTTTGACTTGATTTTGCCCGCTGCTTCGCTTGCGTAAATGTAGTTTAGTTTAGTAACAACACTTTTTTGGGATAAAAGGTCTATTCTGGACCAGAATAGACCTTTTTTTTATGGTCCACTAACAACGTATGCGGCATTTCATGATGATCGGTCGAGTAGTTAGACGTCAAAGCGTAACAAAAAACAAACAAACTCACATTCGCTTTTATAATATTAAGTTAAGATTGCACAATACGATGCAAAGTCTAGATCCATATCGATGGATCCCAAGCATTTGGCTGGAAGAAAAATAATGGTACTTTAACCCATTATTCATTTTCAGTTATTCTGCATCAACCCACCGACAGTGAACAACGCGGTGACTGTAGTTTGCGATTGGGCTGCTCCTCCTCAAGTTCAATACACCCTCGGCGATGAATACATGCACGTGGTACGACAGGACCCCACCGGCAGATACCTAGGCAATGCAGTCATCACCACTCATCAACTATGCAATCATAATAGAATGGTGAACGAGTCATCACCGATTGTAGTTAGCGATAAGTCAGACTATACCGTTTAGTAGTTACCTACAGACTTACTTATATTTTTACTACAAAATTATTAAATTTTATTACATTCTTGGCAATCTTATTTCCCTTATCTAAGTCAACATTAAATAAATAATTGGTCGGCAGTGTCGGCACTGAAACTGCCAAACATTATCTGAAAGATATGATATAGGTATATTAGGGTAAATTGTGTTTTAAACATTTTCAGTTATATCCTTACTATTAACTGGCTTATTAATATTGATATATCGAAAATTCTGTAATTGTTCCCCCCCTTTTTTAAATTTATTGCACCTATAGTTTTTTAGTTATTTCACGAAAACATTTCCTGCTGGAGTAACGTTAGTAACGTGGTAGAAAATGTCTGGCTGCGGTACAGCCAGACATTTTCTTTTTTAATGGGAATATTGAAATAAATATTAGCTATATAATTAGTTGTCTAGACGAGGTAAATGTTGCAACTTATTTCGTATTTTATCTTTCATCGGCTGCGAAGTTATTCGAGATCCTGCTGGAATAACGCTTGTGCGTTTCCTAGATCTCTGAAACGGTTAAGCGGATTCTAATTATTTTTTGTACATGACTTCGTAAAAATTTGTTATAATTAGTTTTGCAATAAAAAAACAAAAATAATGCACCGTTGAAAGGTTATTTAATTAAATATAAAAACGCTTCAATACGTCCTAACACGTTCAATAAGAGCTGTAAAGACTTAGTTACAAGCTATATAACTATCTTCAAATGTATAATTATGAAGTTTCATTAGTATCCTGTAAGTAATTAACAAATTATGATGAAATTTAGTTCTCCACGTTCACGGTCACAATGCGTGCGGAATTATTTGGCCACCAATAACTCTATATGTGGATATATAAACTGAATGTTATATCAATAATTAGTTGGTTAGTTCAGTTTTATACCAGTAAAATTTCAGCGTAGTACATACAATAATTAACGAGATATTAAAATAAAAGTCATTAGAAAGTGACCGTGGTAACCAGACCATGTTTAGGTGATTACAAAAAGCGACCGTGTAGTACATTATGCTATCTTCTAAAATGTTTAGTATAATACACCTTAAAAGATCGGTACAGACGCGTACACTGTTATATACACAGCAATATTTATTCGTTATTATTATTATTTATTTTTAACATTAATATTATTTTTCGGCTACTTATGTGCACGATTGCACATACTTACTAAAGGTGACCTTATTGGTTGAATTTATCCAACCGTTAATCGATGAACAATATTTTTAATAATAATAATAATAATGTTTAATAGAAACCATTACATATAACAAGTCATGTACAAAAGATGATTAGAAGCCGCTTAACCGTTTCAGAGATCCAGCAAACGCTCAAGCGTTACTCCAGCAGGATCTCGAACAACTTCGCAGCCGAAGAAAGAACAAATACGAAATAAGTTGCAACATTTACCTCGTCTAGACAACTTATTATATAGCTAATATTTATTTCAATATTCCCATTAAAAAAGAAAATGTCTGGCTGCGGTAACGTTACTAACGTTACCCTAGCAGGAAATGTTTTAGTGAAATAACTAAAAAACTATAGGCGCAAAAAATTTAAAAATGTGCGCAACAATTACTGAATCTGGGAAACTAATTTTCTATAACATTTATATTTCTATTTTCGACATTATATTGCTGGGGTAACGCACTCCTATTTTTCCGTTCGATTAAAACAGTGACTACCCTTGTAACGTTAAAGCGTCTTTGTTAGTCAAGTACCTACTGCTACTACTAGGCTGTACTAAAATATAAAATTTGTTAGGCATTCATTCGATGTAATTAATACTTTGTACTAAAAACATCTTGACGATGTTTTTAAAGTAGGTACTTATTATAATTTGGATATACATACATAGATACATTCTTGCTTTCTAGCCAGAGAAGAATGTCATGATCGTAGCATAAATCGTATAATTTTTAATTATGCTCATTTCATTATTTACCAACCACAGCTCCTTTGTTTGCGGCTGTACTAACGAAAGAAACATATTATACTGCTCATTTAAGATGGTTAGTCATGTATATGGTGCGGTCGCTTTTACGTAGCCTTTATAATTTGGTCGGCTTATAGAAGAATTGCTGACACATTCTTTTTATTGATATAACTTTCATAATAGTCGTAATTAATAGCTGAAATTAACAGGATTGTTTATTGATGGAACATTTTAATTATTTCATAGTATTCCATGTTGCCTTGTTTTATGGGAACTGAGTATTCGATCATTTAAATCAGACCATATAAAATGTAAGTAAATTTCTTTGTATCTTCATATTGCGAGAGTAGTAGAGTCATATAATCTAAATTTACTGTATTTATAAAGGTGTACCAAGGTACTGTACATGATACAGCTTTTATTTGGTTGTAAGTGTACTAGTTTATTTGCAAATGCGTTTCTTTCTGAATTTTGGCACCATTTAATTACATTGGTGTCCATCAAACAAATTAAAAACTACTTAATGTTTGAACAAAATTGAACTAATTAAGGTCTATTATTGGTATTTTATTCAAACTTCTACGTTAAGCCGTTTTTGAGATCTGAGCAATCCCAAAACGTTACCGCAGGAAATCTTTAATAACTTTAGAACCACAACTCACAAATTTTGCTGTTCACAAACAATTAATACGCAACAAAAGCTATCTATTCATGCATTTATTTCCGGGATGAAACGATTTTATAAAAAATGTTTTGCCAGGTTAATGTCTCAAACATTACTGCAGCAAAATCTGTTTTTCTCGAATAACTTTACAACTACAACTTGAACAAATATTGCTATTAGTGAACAAATTACTCTTCACGACGAACTAATTATTTTTTATACTCTGAACTCTCTAAAGCACAAAACTTTCCTGCGGTAACGCACACCTATTATTACACTAATAATCAATAATTTGAATATTTTCATTATGTTTAGTAGGTACAGCTAAGTTAGATATGAAAGAATAGTTTAACAGATAGGTACAGAAAGATGATAATGATAAATGTGCCCACTAAATATCACCTTTAAAATAGTTAATGTGTAAAATTCTTATTGCTCAAATATACCTGGATCGTAATTATTAGCTTGAATGATTCATATAAAGTCGGCTGAAAAAAATCTTTAGGTTTTGCAAAAATGAAAAAGGATGTATACACCTACACACGTAAGTTATTTTATATCAAATCCTTTATTTTCACTATTGCCGACCAACAATAGTTAAGTCGTCAATTGTAAAAAAAAATCAAAATAATAAAGTGAATTTCCTATTTTTGAGGGTCAAAACTTTTCAGAGATTATAACACTTTTTGCGTAAACATTATCTTTGTATGGTACACGGATGCGTCAGTCATGGGAGCGCATGTTGATGTCGTCGTGTCGCTCGCGCTCCATCTCGCGGTGGTCGCCCGACACGCGCGCGCCCGCTGATGTGCCAGCCTCATCGTGCTCGCGCTTCCCGGGCGAGTGCGGAGCCGACGGCGCCGACTGCACCAAACGCCCCATTAGACTTGCGCTCTTATCTTTGCGCGGTCGAGTCCACTCATGCGACAGCACCCGATCCAGAGTGAGGCGCAACGTTATGTCCGGCTCCAGAATGTGCCGCACAATTGACTTCGCCGCCGGTGATACTGTATCGCGAATCCGGGATCTAAAAACCCAGTTACGCGACATTTGGTCCTTTAGTAGTTTGCGTAAGTTAGAGTCATCAAATGGCATAGAGGCGTTCAGCATTATGAAGAGAATGATTCCGAGAGACCATACATCGGCTAGTTTAGGATTGTAGGGCGTGCCGCTCACCACTTCTGGCGCGGCATACGCTGCAGATCCACAATATGTTTGGCTGAGTACACGTCGGTTTTCGCCATCGGTACAGAATCTAGCAAAACCAAAATCTGCCAACTTTACATTGAATCGTCTAGACAACAGAATGTTTTCGCATTTCAGATCACGGTGAGCTATATTTCTACTATGCAGATATTGTAAACCACTCGCCATTTGTCTAAACCAAAGCTTTGCCTGATTTTCTGGCACAACTCCGTTACGTTTTATAAAATCCAGCAAATCCCCATTATCGGCATAACGCATAAAGATAAACACTCTCGGGCCACGCTGTAGAATACTGTGCACTTGAATAATATGGGGATTTTCGATCTTAGTTAGTATATCAAGTTCACGAGGGAAAAACTTCTCTAAAAAATCCCGAGGTGCTTTTTCTTTATCAAATATTTTGCACGCGAGGTGCATTCGCTTCGGGCTGGACGCATCACAGTACTCAGCTAGGTGGACGGTTGCATATGATCCTTGTCCGATTTTCTTGCCGATGAGATAGCCTCGTTGTTCCAAGGCATTCACCTCGGAGCTTCGAGGGCTGAGGCGCTCAGCCATTGAGCTCTATCGACTTTATCCTAACCCGTTTAGGATACATTGGACATCTCACTACTCACGTATGCCCAAGGTTTCAGTGATTCTTCTGTCAAAATGTAAGCTTTTCAATTGATAAAGCTTTCCGCACAACTCTCATGAAAGAGAGTAAATCGATATTATTCTAATTATCCGTCAATAGCACGCACAAATTTTTGTTAAAATATTACGACATCACAAAGAATTTGGATATAAAAAACGCTTTCACTAGTAAGAAATCTTCCAAAAAGACGTATTTGCTACATCGATGACTTTTTTCTTTTGTTTCTAAAATTAAAATGATGTTTTTTTAAAAATGCCTGCACCAATTGTCTTTAAAAAGACTGGACTTGGGTAAACAATTAATCTATGCCTAGATTTTCACGAAGATGGATAACTTTGAATGAAGTTTCAGGTAGCTAAAGATGAAGCGTAGATGTACTTATTTGTCAGCTCCAGAGTTGTGACTATGCTAATTAAACTCGAAGGTACCTAGGTTTTAGGGTTCTGAACCCAACGAAACCCTTGTACAAAGCTTCGACTGATGTCTGTGGCTTCGACTCGTCTGTTTGTCCAACAATTATTAAAATACTGTATTTTAATTAAACCATGTATACATTGTTATTATGGCAGTATACTTACTTATATTTTAATATGGTTGTTTTCTTAACATAAAAATATAAGTCACTAAGAGATTACCTCAATCTTTAAATATCAATAACTACATGAGTAAATAAGCGCATAGACATATCAAAAGAAGTAGCTATTCTTAAAACAGTGTGTGCGCAAAAGTTGTTTTGTCCTTTTGGTTAAATAGTGTTAAACGTTGAGCTGTCTCTGGTTAAATTAAGCTAAATCTAATACGGGCACGCCACAATAGTGGCGATAAGACCCGTTTTTGAGGAGTGGCTGGAGAGACGGCATGGCGCCTTCACCTTCCGGCTGACACAGGTAATGACTGGCCACGGTTGCTTTGGCCAGTTCCTGTGTCTCATAGGCCGGCAAGAGACGCCCGGTTGTCACCACTGCGGCGACTGCCGCGACGTTGTTGAGGACTCGGCGCTGCACACTTTGGCGGACTGTCCCGCCTGGGCATCGCAGCGCCGTGAATTGATCGCGGCAGTCGGATTGGTCGCCCTCTCGTTCCCGGCCGTGGTTCAGTTCATGGCCCGGAGTGAGAGGTCGTGGAACGCCGTCGTCTCCTTCTGTGAGGAAGTAATTTCCGTCAAGGAGGCGGCGGAGCGGGAGAGGGAGCGCTTAAACTCTCTCCCCAACCGCAGAACCGGGCGCCGGAGGGCGCGAGATGACCTCCAGCCACCTTAAGTTTGACTTGGGGGTGGCGGGCTTTGTGGGCCTGCCCGCCATCCGTTAAGCACCAGGTCCGAGAGGCGGCGTGCGTGTTCCCACGCGCGCCTCTGTGTCGTGTCCGTCTCCCCTCTAGGAGGGGGGGGGGGACATCCCCTTCCTCTACGACTATCCCAGTTTATGATATAGCGTTCCCCTACACCAACCGTTAGGTTATATTAGAGGAGCCGCTGTACCTTCCAGTGCCCGAGAGCACCTTCCGGGACCAGTTATAGACAGGTCTTGTCCCCAAATCCCGACTCTCCATCCTAACCTCAGAGATCCGGTTCTCGTAAGCGAGCTACCTCGTGCCCAAGTGACACTACCTATTCACCAGATAGGTACCGGAGCAATAAAGCCGCTCACTACTCGCAACTCAAAGGAGTTGCTAACGATTACCTCGCTGAAGCCGACGGAGAAGCCGCCTCCCATATCTCCAGTATGGTACCGGAGCTGTGTAAGGCACGCTCACTTCCCGACATACATCCGTATGCCTACCCAAATAGGCCTACAAGCCGGGTGTGGCCCGAGTCACTCCAGCTATGACTGTAGGGGGGGGTAGGATTTTAAAAGTAGTGGTGACCAAAGGGTATGTCTTATCGTATAGTGGCCTGCCGTTTCATACGGTGGGCCGAAACCTCAGCGGGGTCGCGACTGTATGTGAAAATGATTCGCGCGGCCCCGCCGATTGCGGTTTTGTCGGGGAACATCGTGGTAGATTTAGTCGGTATTACCGGGAGGTACATTATCTTTTCAACATCTTTCTTTTACCCCGGTGAGTCCGACATAGCTCCTCCGCCTGCCCCCGCGAAGGAGTATGCGTCAAAGCATTCACACAGGTAAAATAAAATAAAAAAAAAAGCTAAATCTAATATGATTGAATAGTTCAACAACAACAAACTAAAGCGAGGCATATAATTACCGGCCAAGTCATTGGTTAATTTTTATCTAATACAAAATAAATTGTCCGCTTTAATATATTGTTACGAAAATAAGTTATACCACTTAATCTAAATATTCTTCGAGGGTCAGTAAACTTCTTTGATGAGTTATAATATTAATAAAATCCAAAATATCTGAAGTAAACATTAGATTGAGAAATGCAATGCTGCCGAAAAAAAAATACATTAAGAATATAGTTAGTTCACATGAAACAGATACCCGCTTTCCCCAATCTCACAGAACATACGAATGTAACGTAAATAAGTCAAATATAATCTTGACTTTGGCTCTGATTTTCCACTAAAATATATTTTTTACATTATTAAGTACAATCTGTAATTGAATTAGGGTACCTACCTATCTTAATGCGCACCCAACATGTTCTTTTGGACGTGTATATATATAATTAGGGTATTCAAATAAGCCGAAACTAAAACTATATTTAACAATCGTCGGCCTTACATAATAAGTAATGCATGTGCGTTCAGTGGACTGACGACTATAATACCCAGACACATACATACGTACATACGTACTCTGTACTTTGTTATTATATGTGGTTTTGCTGATATAGGAACAAATAAGAAAGTTATGTACCACTTTGTAAATCCTTACGTAAATAAAAAGAAGTTCAGTAAGATAAATATATTTTTATAGATGACAATTTTAATATAAAGGGATTAAAAATTGTGTGAACGCAGATTGGTCTGCCTATGGGGACTAACCATATCTTGCTCAGAAATACATAGCTTAACAATTTTAGTCAATTTTTAAGCGAACTCGATTGCTATATAAACATTTTAAGGACAGATGGATGATCTTCAAAATTTTATGACAATGGGATATGAACAGAGTGTGAACATATATCCTCACGATCTTCTTATATCTATATATTATGAGTAAGTCAGTCAGTAACATAAGTCACACAAGCGAGAATTTGATTTGCTCTATCTTAAATTATTACAATAGTTATTTTACAGTAATAAGTAATACATAAACGATAATTAATTTAATCACAGTTCAATTACACAGAACAATAATTAGGCGTTTTAATATAATCATAAAACTCTATTGAAATTAAACTACTATATACGGATTTCATCGCGTTGTTTATTTATCACTGTATTACAAAATTTTGAAAATATTATATAGCAGCCATGGCTGCTGAAAAGCAACCGAAACGTCGGAGAAAGTGTAAACCAAAAATAAATAGATTTAATAGTTTAAATAATTTCATTAGCTTATAAATTAGTAAAATAAAATCAATAGTAGTAGTAGTGTAATATTTTCAAAATTTTGTAATACAGTGATAAATAAACAACGCGATAAAATCCGTATATAGTAGTTTAATTTCAATGAATAACATTCGCGTAAACAGAAGACAATATTACATAAAACTCTACCAAAATTGGTTCAATGTTCAGGTACTTATATTGGTATACCAACATAAGCGTATGCATTAGCTTATTGCGTATTTTTCGCAATTAATATGATATATATCAATTGTTATATATCATATTAATTGTGTGTATTTTTAGAAGAAAATAATACATATACCTATAGAAAAATTTGAATGTGGTCAGGTGCACAAACATGGGTTCACATAATTAAAGGTATATTAGCAAAACCAATCTTAGGAATTTATTTTCTCGGAAGTGGAGTAACTGGAGTGTCTGAACTAATACGCGTGCTGCAAATTTTTGAATAAGGCGTAATTATACTTGTTTACAGTTGAAAGTCGGACAGAATTATACAGGGTGTCCAAGAACCTGGCGTCCAACTGGATTCCCACGATGCCCCAAGTTCTAACAGTACTCAGAAAAATATTTTAAAAAATCCACCCCATGTACTTACAGAATTATACTGATTTCAAAAAAAAAGGGGAAATGAGCACCCTGTGACATACTTTTGAATGCTGTGACTGCTAATGCTGATAATTTCGATATTTCTTGGAGGTTTTGTAATCTAGGGTATTGCTGTGTCTAAATAGAATGTAAAAATAAAGTACTTATTGTACCATTTTAAAATAAAATATTATTTTAACTAAAGGTGATATGGAAAACTATTGAATTTCGCAACTTTGACCGACTGTAGTGTAAAAAAAATGTACCAAAATAGTATGGCAAGTGACGTCAAATTTTGACGCGTTTATTCCTCTTTTTAAAAAGGTATAATACTTACACATTAATTTGAAAAAAAAAATTTTGATAATATTTTTACTCAACAACCCAATTTTTACGAAGTGCCTACCTACTAACGGTAACTGTCGGACCCTTTCTTATCTTAGAAACTGTTATGTTACTACTATTATTTACTTCGGTTCCAAGAGTGAGCAAGAAGGAAATACACACAGGTAGATGGGTTCCCAGTAGAATAAAAGCAAAGAATGTTAGTTTAAAGATATTTTATTACAATAAATGTTCAAAATGTTGACCACCCGCGGCAATACAAGCTCTCACTCTCCTTAAAAAGGACCGCTTTATGTTTCGCGAGTAACTTTTTTGACGTATCACCTGCACTGCTTGTGTTATCTTCTCACGAAGGTCAGCGATGTCATTAATGGGCTTCGCATAAACGAGCTCCTTCATAGTTCCCCAGAAAAAAAAATCCAGCGGATTTAAGTCAGGTGAGCGGGCTGGCCACGGGATTGTTCCTGATCGCCCAATCCACCTGTTCGGGTATTGCTCGTCCAAAAACTCTCTAACGGATACGCGAAAATGTGCTGGACAGCCGTCGTGTTGGAACCACATATCTGGTGGGGTCTCTTCTAGTAAGTTTGGCAAATCATTTTGAAGAAAATTTAAATATGATTCGCCAGTCAAATTCTCGGGCATCTCAAATGGACCAATAATATTCCCACAGAGAATACCGGTCCACATGTTCACTTTGAACCGGTACTGGGATCTATCTTCTCGCATCAAGTGCGGATTTTCCACATGCCACTCGTGCAAGTTGTGTAGGTTCATGTAGCCATCCTTCTTAAATGTAGATTCATCTGACCACAAAATTTTGTCGATAAAGTTTTCGTCTTCTCGATGTTTTTGCAGGATTGTTTCACAAAACGCGACTCGGCTCGGATAGTCTCGAGGTAAAAGACTTTGCACTCGCTGTACGTGGTACGGATGATATTCTTCTTTTTGGAGAATACTGTGTGCTGTGCTCTTCGGTATCCCCGTATCAGCTTCTATTCCTCGCACAGAGATGCTTGGATTTGCCGACACCGCCTCTAAAACTTCATCGCGTATGAAGTCATTTACGGGTCGTCCTTCACCAGCTACTTGATTGGGGAACCGCCCGTCACATAGTGATCTGTGCACATTAATGAAAACTCGATGGTCGGGATATCGCGTAGCCCTCGGATACCTTTCTCTGTAAAGTCTCGCTGCAGCTCGTCCATTACCTCTACATTCTCCATAAATGTAGTGCATATTTGCGTATTCTTGCGGAGTGTAGGTCGCCATGGTAGCACACACAAAACACAAACTGTCCAAACACAGGCAAAGGTCGTCGTAAAGAGTTCGTTTCAAAGTCCAGAGCACAAAGAGTAATCGAGTCCAATAAACAAAGCTTTAAATCGTAGTACGTGATCAATGGTAACAATAAGAGAGAGGTGCGTAGTAACGGCAGGAGGCAGTGACGCGTACTGACCGTACTGTTATCCTAAATAGCACGATCCCAGATAGCGTCACTATCTATCTCACTCGCACCTCTAACCTTTTTCTCCCTCACTCTTACCTGAATAATGGGGTACCATAAAGAAGAACCAGCAAATCGCAAAGATAGTTTCTGTCTTGCTCCCTCCTGTTGTAATAACGAATCACTATGGTGAGATGCATGCACATACCGTCCCTTACGGTCTAACCTGTTTTTTGAGAGGCCTGTTGTTATTTTTATGAGCATACAACAGTAATTCTTTAGAGGTTAGATTCAATTCGTCGTAAATTTTTCTTTCTAAGAATTCTGTAAGACATCGTAAAAATTGGGTTGTTGAGTAAAAATATTATCAAAATTTTTTTTTTTCAAATTAATGTGTAAGTATTATACCTTTTTAAAAAGAGGAATAAACGCGTCAAAATTTGACGTCACTTGCCATACTATTTTGGTACATTTTTTTTACACTACAGTCGGTCAAAGTTGCGAAATTCAATAGTTTTCCATATCACCTTTAGTTAAAATAATATTTTATTTTAAAATGGTACAATAAGTACTTTATTTTTACATTCTATTTAGACACAGCAATACCCTAGATTACAAAACCTCCAAGAAATATCGAAATTATCAGCATTAGCAGTCACAGCATTCAAAAGTATGTCACAGGGTGCTCATTTCCCCTTTTTTTTTGAAATCAGTATAATTCTGTAAGTACATGGGGTGGATTTTTTAAAATATTTTTCTGAGTACTGTTAGAACTTGGGGCATCGTGGGAATCCAGTTGGACGCCAGGTTCTTGGACACCCTGTATGTAGGAATGATAAATGAAATTATTCTTTCTATAATTGGGCCATATGAATCTTATATTATAAGACTATAATAGAATGTTTCAGTTTATCTGGTATTGAAATTATTTGGTAAACTATAAATACTGTACTGTTTTGCTGAAACCGCTTTTGAGATCCATACATTTTTTAGTCTAAGTTTACGCTATTAAAGGCTGTCAACTCTCAGATTTCTTGTCAACTTGTAATACTGACACAAACACTGTCATAATCATAGAGAAGTATATTTATGGTCATAATAATGTGTCAGTCAATTGTCTGTTCAGTTTGTTGTCATACATAAGTCAGAAAAGTAACAAAAATATTTTCACTCTTTTCTTATCTTTTAAAAAGTAGGCGTTTTGCTGTGCATCTACACAGTACAGCTATTTAAAATATGCATAATAAATTATGAGCTGAACGTCTAATAACAAAACAAAGGGAAACTATCAAATCTTCAAGATGATGAACCAATACATGAAAGAATTAGAACAAGTAAGTATTCATTTTTGTTAACCGGAGAGTTGTTCCTATACTTTTATGATTTTACTTTCAAAATATTTAATTTTTACATTTTAGGATCCATTCGATCCAGATGAATTCGTTGAAAGAATGGTGAGACGAAGTATGCAGGAATCCCGTTTAAAAGATGATCAATTTGATCCTGAAATGATACATGATATATTCACTCATGCGATTCAGGATTTGAAGGTTTGTCTGTTTATATTGTATGCATGTATTGCAAGCAGTTAGCCCTGGTATACATAACATTGACACTAGTTAAAAGTACCTTAGTCAGTGGCAGTTCATTCACTTAAGTCCACAGGTTAACCTTACTGACATGCTAAATCCATAATATGTAAAAGTTTTACATATTCTCTATAACAATAGTATACTTTCAGTGTATTTTGGTGAGCACATGTTAAGCAAGGGTAATTGAAAAAATCAAGAAGCTATGAGACAGATTTTCCAAATTAATCAATTGGGTGAAGCATAATGTTTTAGTAGTGTAATGAATTTGGGCCTATTTCATAAGCTTGCACACCATTTAACCTCTCTAAAAAGATAGGTATAATATAATATAACATTTTGCAAATAAAACAGGTTTTGCAAGAGAGACAGGAAAGAAAATGTGCTAGACTGGAACAATCAGTCCAGGAAGAAGAAAAGCTCTATGGTGCCAAGTTAGCTGAAATCATGGACCAACATACTGTATGTATTCCTCATTTATTAATAATTATTGTAGACTGAGTGAATAATCTGTTTATTTATCTGCAATATTGCAATATAGATTGTGTGATCATTGGGCTGCCACTTTGAGGCCTCAAGTTCAAGCATAAAGCTTCTTTAACTTTTTAATCTGTTAAGTGCATAATTAAGAAATTTGTCTTTATTTTCTCACTCTATAATGTTCTCCAAGATGTATAAAATCTGCCACCCTGCACTTTGTCAGCGATGTGGACTTTGAGCTACCTTTTCTCACCTTGTGAACAGTACTTTCCTGTACTGGCCATTATGAATAATTTCATACTTGTTAATATTAAGAAACTATAAATGATGTTGATCATAACTTAAATTTTTGTTGTTCGTCCTATTTCAACTACTGTGGTAATTGTAACAAACACAAATTGTGAGATGAGTGTCTGTATCAGTTACGTGTAAAATATAGCCAATAATAATTATAAGACACACTTCCTTTAACAACTACCATGTGACTAAAATGTCAAATATTTATATAATATTTTCTTCTGTTTATGGGAATGTTATTAATTGAAATTAAACTCATTTAAACGGATTTAAGCAATGCGATAAAATCCATATAAATGAGTTTAATTTCAATCAAATATAATACCAGCCACATATTTAACTTTTCCACTGCTGGGCATAGGCCTCTTCTCAGTGTGAGAAGGGTTAAGACATACTTCACCACACTGGCCCAGTGTAGGTTGGCAGACTTCACGTATCTTCAAGAATATTTTGAAGAGCTCTCAGACAAGCAGGTCTCCTCAATATGTTTCTGATAGATGATCCTCAAGTATCTTTAAACTTTTGTAGTAGTGCAGCAGTAATATATGCAACTGCTGTACAGGGAATTTGGAACTGGCCCCAAGACGTAACAATACCATAGCTGTATGGTATGTGGATGTGTAATCTTTGTGTACCTTTTAAGGAATATAGGCAATCAACTATTTTTGTATGTAAATGATTAAGATGGTTATGTTTGTTCTAGCTTTGTGTGGGGGTGTTTAGTTCCCTAGACGAGCGTATGTCTCGGTGTGGGGGGCGCGCTCTCGACGTGGGAGAGAAGTTGGGCGCCGCACGTGCCCCACGCGCCAGGGCGGCCGCCGCCAGGGACCTGCTATCGCATCTATCGCACTTCTTGAGCCCCGGCCCAGTGCTCATTGACTTGTTCAATGATCAAAACAAGGTTGTTCAGTAATATTTATTTATTACAAGAGGATTTTTTTGATAAGAGGAATAATGTGTCATTTTGTGATCATACCAAAACATGCATCACATATCGGACATAACTCCATATAAATTTGAAGTCTTGTCTAAATTTGCATGACTTAATACCATTTTATTATATACTAGCTTTTGACTGCGGGTTCGCTCGTGTAAAAGTAGGTTAGTTAGTGTTAGTAACAGTATATTTTCAGCATAAAATATTGCCTATGTTACTCGATGATAATGTAGCTTTCTAATGGTGAAAGAGTTTTTGAAATCAGTTAATTAGTTTTTGAGTTAAACCCTTACAAAAACCAAAAAAAATAATTTGCCTCGTTATATTATTATTATTGATAGTATAGATGTATGACCAATAAACTAAACACAAAATTAATGTGTTCGCATGTGAGTGGTTTTATTAATATGAAGCTACACTGTTGATTAAGATAATTGAAGTGATAGCATTGAAAGTAATTAGCCTGATAAATAATATTTCTTAAATTAAAATATTTCAGTTGAATGAAGCTGCCGATGTGATCCAGAAACTGCACACAATAGCACAAGAGTTGCCTCCTGATAAATTCGAAGTAGCCAAGAAGAAGATAGAAGCTAAGTATGATGAGATTGAGAGAAATCTTATTGATGAATTTGTAAAGGCACAAAATCAGAGCAATATGGCTAAGATGAAAGAAATTGCTAACATCATGACAAACTTCAAAGGATACTCACAGTGTGTTGATGCTTTCATTGAAACCAGTCAAATGGTAAGTAATTATGATTCCTATTTGACTAAATAGTCAGTTTGCGTTTGGCTAGCAAGAATGCAGCATGTGCTTACTAATCAATCATTATAATTTCACGTCATCAAATCGCATATTTTAGTTTCTAGGTTAATATAACAAGTACTTTCTAATTATTTATTTTATTTTCTATCAATACAAGGTGTTTATTACGTCAACAAGGATACACACCAAACAATTACAATTTCATTTTAAAAATATTTGGACATATATTTTAGAATTAAATTGGTGCCTTTTTCTATATTTAGTTTTAATGTAAAACATTTTTGTGCAACAATAGAGATAGATGATAAAAATAGGTTTCAATAAATATCTTCATTTGTTTAATTTTCTTTACAACATGACTTATCTGTGCTGTGTATGTATATGTACTACTAATACTAACTACAGTCCAATGAGTGGTTAAATTATGACAGCTATCTTTAAGTTTATGTTTTAGAATAATCAGTCTATTGTAGGCTACTTTTGGACATAAGCTTCTCCTAATTTATGGTGCAACATATAGCATTACATCTAGTCTTCCATTAATCTAATCTAGGAACCTTATCAGGTCAATAACAAGATGAGTCACCGTCTTATGATACATATTAGGAGGTAATCCTACTGCTGAGTAATGGCTATCACTAGATCTAGACACTACTGTTTTCAAGAAATTCTTGATACCAAAACCTAATAGTCTTCCTTTTTGCTGTGTTGACACTTGTTGATGACTTCATCTCTTCTCTTCTTTCAATCCTGGATCCTTTAACCGAGGTGTGAAAAGGCACCTTCTTAGGCTGTCAAAGTAGGGACCTCAGCTGCTATGAGGATGGTGTGGAGGCCATTCCTCTTGGACCACATGATCGCGCATCAGGCGGAGTGTGGTCATTTTGACGAGCAAAATAAAAAAACATTCCTGCTAACAAACCAATAATAGACTTAATTTTGAATATGAAATTGTTTCTTTTTCAGAATGCTCTTTTAGGCAAAGACATATTCTCTGCGGTCTTACCACTCTGCAAGAAGAATTATACTATCATAAGCAATGTGTTCCCAAACCCTGACCAGGTGATGAGCAAGTTTGTGCTCAATATCTTCCACCTTAAGCTTCAAAAGTACATTCAGACCAAACTGGCTGATAAAAATGATGTGGACAAGTACTTGAAGAATTTGTATGAGATGTATACCAGGTATGATTATGTTATTTGTCTTATATTTACATACAAAGTCCTAAGCTAACAGACCTACAGAATTATTTATATATTATTTGGATGAGTATTATAGACCATTTCTAAACAGAGAGCCTAATCTAAATTACCTACCTGCTCCAAGAAAGAGAAAGTAAAATAAAATAATCCTACGTTTTTTGCGAGTAGTCATAATAATACTGTAATAGATTTCCCTGTGCTAAAAAGCTTTTGAAAAAAATGATACCTAGTTCGTTCAAAAGATATAAAACATAAACTTTGGTGCCGCCAATTTGACTTCATAATGACGGAACCACACGAAACACCAAGTCGAAGTAGATAGTGACTTATTTACATTTTTACTACCTATATGCTCCCACTGAAACGCTGTAATATTTTCAAAATTTTGTAATACAGTGCTACATAAACAACGCGATAAAATCCGTATATAGTAGTTTAATTTCAATGAATAACATTCGCGTAAACAGAAGACAATAGCATTTTAACCTTAAATTAAAATTAAAATACTGTCTTAAAAAATTGTATGTGCTGTGCTAACAGAAACGAATCGCTGCAAACCCGACTCCACGTACCTAGTCTAGTTTCTCCTAACCCTGGAGTGTAATTTAGAATCGCGTAGGCGCGTAGAGGCGAGGCGGCCCGCGAGCTGAGGAGCCGGTGGTTTTTCTACGCTTGCCGCCGCGGCTGAGGCTGAAGCAGCAAGCCGAAGTTGCGGTGGTCAGCGTTAAAACCATCTGCGACGATAAGCTCGCGTGGGACCGCCGGAGCTTCGCAGTGCTGGAGACGTGACAGAAACCAACCAATATGCTAAAAGATGATTCTAACTGTAAACTTTATGAAATATGATGGTTCTGCTTAATGACTATAGATATTAAATGTATGCCAAAAGACGATACTGACTATTAACTCTGTGATATGATGGTTATACTTTTTAATTGTTATGGATATGAAATTTATGCCTAAAGATGATCCTGACTTACAAAATTATGAATTTTGAATGTATGGTAAATGAGTGTATGCCAAACGATTTTCTGCGAAATGAAGTTTATGCTATCCGTTGTTATGCAAAACAATATTATGACATAAAAGTTCTTCCACAAAAGGTGTACCCTTTAATGGCATATCGTTGACTGCTCGGACGGTATAGCGGTCTAAATGGTCGCCTCGTCACTGTCACTGCGCCGAGTGTTGTGCGTTCTAATCCAACACGAGACAAAACTTTGTGTGGTACACAAATGGTTGTTATGTTACGAGTCCGTATATTCTTTGTGTCTGTTGTTTGAATGTATGTAAAGTCCTCCGCGGCACAGGAATTATTCATAATGGGAGCAGGAGTTGTCTTTTTCGAGTTCGAAAATCTCTTATATAACAGCTTTGTTCGTCCGTCTGTCTGTTATACAACTTTCAACTCAAGAACCGTAAGAGCTAAAGACTCGCGGTCAACGCCATTCGACTCAGCATAGTCGATGTACTCCGAAATGACTATGACCTTTGACCTCTGACCTCAAGGTCACGTGATACAATTTTTGCGGGCTCTAAGATTTATAGCAATTCATTGCCGTTTCTCACTTGTTAAATCGATAGTTGGAAGTAACACAGGCTTGCCAACTTATTGATATAAGATGGTTGTCGCGATTGCATGTGAAAATGATTCGCGTGGCCCCGCCGTCTCTGGTTATGTCGAGGAAAACTGTGGTATTACCGGTATTACCAGTATTATCGAGAAATTTTCTACCGGTGAGTCCGACGTAACCTCTCCGTCGCCCCGCGGAGACGCTGCGTCAATGCATTCCCCAAAGGAAAATGGTGTTTATTGGTGAAGTTTTCCTATTATAGCACTCAACGTGTTTGCGAAGAGCTTGTACAAGCTGGTCTGGTGTCAGCGGAAGGCAACTCTACGACAGGTGAGCTTCGGCGCGAAGCTCTGGTTAACGGAGCGATGGCCGGCGCCAACGATGGGTATGCGAGTATGGAGACGAGGCGACTCAAAGCCGTGCTGTCTAATGCACTCAATGCGTACTATAACGAGAAGCAACATGTTAAGAAACAGATACAGGGAGGCGGGTAAGTTGTAATTCTAGCTCTTTGAAACTAAAGAAAGGATATATTTCTATCATAATGTCCTCCAGACCGAATTTCGGTCATAGCGGGCAATTTGTTCCCTAACTCTCATGATCCGATAGGACCGATAATCCGTCACGACCGGAAAGAGATCAGGCATAGGACCAACGGCTTTACGTGCTTTCCGAGCCACGGAGGTGTCTTAACATCGCCAACTTCCTAACGCCGGGTTCGTATTGAGATTTCTTTACAGAAAAACCCATAACTTTTTGTTAGTCCGACACGGGATTCGAACCCGAAACTTCGTGCACAGCAGTCGCATTCACTACCGCTGCGCTACGGAGGCAGTTATATATTTCTAATATAATAAAGAGAAAATTTGTTTTTTGTTTGTTGATTGTAAGGGTTTAACTCAAAAACAACAAAAACTATTTTAAAATTTTTACGCCATTCAGCGAGTAACATAGGCTATATTTTATTTAAAAAACGTACTGTCACTAACATTACCTAACATATTTTTACGCGAGCGTAGCCGCGAGCAAAAACTTGTATGTAGATAAAAAAGAAAGTAGGTAGATCATATTAATACCATTCAAAAAAGAAAAAATGTTTATCACAAAGTGGAAATATAACAGACTTGTCTTAATGAATTACGCAAATAAACTGCGATATTACCTGTGTTGTCGGATATTTTGCGGTATTTTTATATCGATTGTTACTTAATTGAATTTCTCATATTTATGCTAACGTTAGATAATCATAACTAGAAGTTATGAAAACTCAGAATAAGCAATGGTAACATTTATGTGCCATCTGACTGATTTATGTGCATACATACGTACCTACATAGGCCCGTGCTTGTATCCCCGAAGAGGTAGGCAGGGATGTATTAAAAAACTAATATAATAAATGCGAATGTGAGTAAGTTTGTTCCGCTTTAACGCCTTAAATACTCGACTGATCATCATGAAATTTCATATACAAGTTGTCATGAGAACAGAAAAGGACATAGGGTTACCTTTCATCCAAAAAAAAGTACTGTTTCGAACCATACTAACCTAGATTTACGCGAGCGAAGCCGTAGGCAAAATCTAGTACCTTGAATAATTTAATCATCTTTAATTTACTGTCCAGTTTCCAAGAGCTCCGGCGAGATTTACAAGCAGTGATCGGCACCCGCGCGAACATCAACATCGCTCAGATAGAGAACTACGGCGGCGAGACGTTTCTGAGTGAATCGCTCGTACAAAAAATGCTTAACGATGCGAAGACTTCGTTCACTAGGTGTAAGACTGTAAGTATTTAACATCTAAATACTCTAGAGATCATATACGAATCGCGACCCCGCCGAGTAGTGCAGTCACTTAAGCAGAGAAACGGGATCAACCTCGGAATGAGAGATAATAAGCTGTAAACTCGTATACACCTTCATTTAGTTGTTCTAAAAGTTGTCTTAAGTCTCATAAAATCTCATGTCTTCGCCGTAAGTTATTCAAGGTTATTCGAAGGTCACAAAAATAAGTTTTTCGCAATTATCTCAGTTTCTATAGCATACAATTTTATAATAAATATTAACATCATTGGATGATGGTAACATTTATAGAGCATAAAATTAACAACAGATATTGTTTAAAAAAATTTCATACGTCCAAACGTTTTCAACCGTGGATCTCAGTGAATATTACCTTGTATAAATTTATTAAATTATTGAAATATCATTAACAATAAATAATTTGTATTATAAGCTTGCCTTAATGCTGTTCTATCACAAAGCGTAACTGATTTTTGTGACCTTTGACCTCAAATAACTTACGACGCAGACACGAGATTTTATGAGACTTAAGACAACTATTAGAACACGAAAATGAAGGTATATACAAGTTTACAGCTTATTATCTCTCATTCCGAGGTGAAACCCCTAATATGACTGAACTAGAGGTTTCAGCCTGCCATATGAAACTGGGCTCTCTTTCACCAAGAGACAGACTTATAACATCTTTATAAGACAATTGTAGAGTGTTCTTTAAAAATGCTAATTTGACTTATAAAGATTTACAAAAATTTAATGAATAATGATTCCAACAATAATTTTATTACACTTACTAAGTATTACTATTCAATATATGAAACCTTTTAGTTTAGTCTCAAAGAAAACTTAACTAAAACGAGATTTCAATAGACCACAACCTTTAATTGCATTTTTAATCATAGTAACTCTATGCGGGGCCTTGCTTTTACTAACTTGTAGTCAATACATAAGGAGTCATTTAGATTTTTTATTTTATAAATGCCCTTTAGGACGATACGTTTAAAGTTTAGTTAAAAAGAAATTACATTCGAATGTTAAAATTTGTTATTTCACTTCGTTTTCTAGGACGACAAGAGCAACGGCGAGTAAAAATGGGTTAAAATCTTTAAAATATTTTACTACCATGTTAGTAGTGCCACGGGTAGAACTTTTCCCATAATACTACTAGATTGCTTGGTAGTACTGTGGAAAGAAAATTTTTCCCGTTGTAGTACTGGTAGTACCACTGGTAGTACCACGGGCAAGAAACGATGTCATTCACTACTGTATTCGAATATAGTCCGAATGAAATTACATGCATCACTACTTTATTAGTATAATTATAGTGCTTGTTCAAACTAACACGACAGACTAACAGAATGCACGGATGGGGTAGTGTTTTAAGTGGTCGCCTCGCCACTTACACTGCGCCGAGTGTTGTGGGTTTGAATCCCACACGCGACAAAACTTTGTGTGATCTACAAGTGGTTGTTCCGAGTCTGTGTGTTCTTAGTGTCCATTGTTTGAATGTTTGTAAAGTCCCCCGCGGCACAGGATTTATTACTAGAGAGGGAGACGCCTTTTTAAAAAAAATAAAGCAGTTTTAAAGGGGGTCCCCTCCTCGTGAAACTTGTCGGTTTTTATACTAAATTTATTATTATAGCTATGCACACAAAATGAGATCTCTAACACGACGGTGGCACTGTTAGAGGTTTTGGTACAACATCTACTCATCGAGCACGTTGACTACGCGTTAGACTTGGGACTGCAGTCCATTCCGATTGCTGAGAGCAAGTCGCCGCCTCAAGTAAGTAGTTCATTTTTATAGACGCAATAAATATATAAGTATATGATACAGGTCTAACCCAGTTCAGGCAAATAGCTTAAAATAAAAGATGTAAAGGTTTCCTTTGTTGCCATAACTATGATTATAATTTTGGTTATAAACTAGTTAAGGCATTGAGTTATTGTTAGATATTAAGATTTAATTTAAAGTTGATTTGAGACTACTATTGTACTCTTTTTTCAGCCGAATGAATTTTATTATTATTATGATCTTTATTTACATTTGTTATTATTGTTATATATATGTATGTATCGCCAAACTTTTAGTATCCCTTTAAGTTTCTTGGCGTAGCTTCGTAACGACAGAAATAGTTGCGGGAAGTGGGTGGGGTAAAACTACGTGGACTTTAGCAACATTAAAGCGAACTATAAATTCTAGTTCGTCTAATAGGGTCAACGAAGATTCGCCTGTCTATCTCGAGTAATAAAAATAATTATGTATGGGTCTGGCGAGCGATAATAATAAGAAAAAAGAGTCATACATATATTTTAAGTTGACTCTAGTGTTCGTTGTATAACTGTCGTCATTGCTTGCCATACACATTGCAGTATAATCATAGCATACGTTACATAACCTGTTGAATGACAAAATCAAAGTCAAAAATCATTTATTCATTTAGGTCACAAAATAACACTTATGAACGTCAAAAAACTTAATAAACTCACTAACCTATGAGTTTATTAAGTTACTGAAACTGTGACACACCGGTGTCTATTCATCGATTTCGATTACGTCTGGCAATCCATCAATTAAAATTGTGGTATACAATATCGATGTTGCTTTCAGATTTATTTCTTCGACATCGTAAAACAAGCTAACAAGATCGTCAGAATGTTTGAGGAACACTTCCAGGAATCTGTCTTGATATGTATGACGTGAGTATATATTTATATACCACACAATCATAACATAGTTTGTTATCATTGAAAACTATATCCGAACCACAGATAATTACAGATACTCAATCCTATACAATAATTTTGGACACACCTAACTCTGGCTATTCTACTTGCTATTTTGTTACCTATCTTTTTACACTAGATGTCAGTATTGATTTGATTTGATGATTGATTGAGTTGTTGTCACTTAATTAAATATGTACAATGTTTATTTATAATAAGTGACCATGGCTGCTGAAAAGCAACCGAAACGTCGAGGAAAGTGTAATCCAAAAATAAATAGATTTAATAGTTTAAATAATTTTATTAGCTTATAAATTAGTAAAATAAAATCAATAGTAGTAGTAGTGTAATATTTTCAAAATTTTGTAATACAGTGCTAAATAAACAACGCGGTAAAATCTGTATATAGTAGATATTTTAATATATTTCAATATAATAAGATATTTTGTTAAATTTCTATAATCGTATAATGCATTTTAATTGCTCTTATCTTCTACGGGGGCCAGTCAGTGCAGACCGGAAACACTTCGACCCAGTGGGATCTTTGGTGTCAGCCTCAAATTAATTGTTCTTAATATTAATATTGGTACATCTATGATATACTGTTGGAACTGTTTACTTTTTATATAATATTGTCTTCTGTTTACGCGAATGTTATTCATTGAATTTAAACTACTATATACGATAAAAGCCGTATATAGTAGTTTAATTTCAATGTTTAATTTTTGTTCCAGTTGGCACCCCATTTTTTTTTTTTTTTTTTTTTTTTTTTTTTTTTTTTACGTGGGGGAATGCAGTGACGCATATCCCTCCGCGGGGGCGGGCGGAGGGATTATGTCGGACTCGCCGGGGTAAAATAAGATGTTGAAAAGATAATGTACCTCCCGGAATACCGACTAAACCTACCACGGTGTTCCTCGACAAAACCACTATCGACGGGGCCGCGCGAATCACTTTCGCATACGGTCGCGACCCCGCCGAGGTTCCGGCCCGCCGTATGAAACGGCAGGCCCCTACGCAATAAGACCTACCCAATAAGATAGGTACTTACTTAAAAATAAAAGCCCTACTGTCTCCCCCTAAAGGGGGAGACGGACACGAAACAGAGGCGCGCGTGGGAACACGCACGCCGCCTCTCGGACCTGGTGCTGAACGGATGGCGGGCAGGCCCACAAAGCCCGCCACCCCCAGGTCAAACCTCAGGGTGGCTGGAGGTCATCTCGCGCCCTCCGGCGCCCGGTTCTGCGGTTGGGGAGATGGTTTAAACGCTCCCTCTCCCGCTCCGCCGCCTCCTTGATGGAAATCACTTCCTCGCAAAAGGAGGCGACGGCGTTCCACAACCTCTCACTCCGGACCATAGACTGAACTACGGCCGGGAGCGAGAGGGCAACCGATCCGACTGCCGCGATCAAATCACGGCGCTGCGATGACCAGGCGGGGCAAACCGCCAAAGTGTGCAGCGCCGTGTCCTCAATAACGTCGCGGCAGTCGCCGCAGTGGTGACAACCGGGCGTCTCTTGCCGGCGTATACGACACAGGAACCGGCCAAAACATCCGTGGCCAGTCAGAACCTGTGTCAGCCGGAAGGTGAGGGCGCCATGCCGCCTCTCCAGCCACTCCTCAAACACGGGACTTACCGCCACGATCGTGGCGTGCCCGGCACTGGGGTGCACAAGTCGCTCCTTCCAATTCGCCACTAGGACCTGGCGGAGCTCGGACCTCGCCGCCTTGATAGCGGGAGGATCCGGTCCTTCGCCCCGAGCTAGTGCCTCCTGGCGCCAACGATAGAGCGACGCCAGGAGCGCCGCTTCCAGGTCCCATGGCATCGATCCGGCGAGGAGGCTCGCAGCCTCGAACGAGATCGTGCGGTATCCCCTAATCAACCTGACGGCCATGGCGCGCTGTGGTGCACGAAGCGCCGAGATATTGCGGGCCGTCAGGTTGTCTGCCCAAACTGGGGCCCCATATAGGGCCATGGACCGCACGACCCCCTCGTAGAGCCTCCGGCAGGAGGTGTTTGGCCCCCCAAGGTTTGGCAGCAGGCGCGAGAGCGCGCCTGCAGCGCCCCGAAGAATGGGGGCCAAACGACGAAAATGAGCTATAAAGTCCCATCGGCTGTCGAGCAAGAGACCTAAATACTTCAGGGTTGACTCGACGCCGATGCGGACCCCTCCTACCATAATATGGGCCCCTGGAGGTGGCCGTTTCCGAGGGCCGTGGAAACAAACGGCCTCGGACTTGGACAGGGCCACCTCGAGGCCCAACCGCCGGATACGACCAACGACTTGTGCGACCCCAGCGGTCGCCAGTATGGCCGCCGCCCGGTGCGACTTACCCCTCGCTGTGACAAGCGTGTCGTCGGCGTAACAAATGACGCCGACGCCACGGAGGAGCGCACCTCGCAGCACCCAGTCGTAACCGATGTTCCACAGGAGCGGACCCAGAACCGATCCCTGCGGAACACCGCACGACATCTCTCGCCGACTCCAACCGTCGTGACCCGGGTACCCCATGTCCTAACTAATATTTTATAAATGCGTATATAAGTTTGTTTAATTGTTTGTTTGTTACGCTTTTATGCATTAACTACTTGAGCGATCGTCATGAAATTTCGTATACACATTGTCAGAGGTCTAGAGTAGGACATAGGGTTTTCATCCAGAAAAAATACTGTTACTAATCTAACCTACGCTTACGCGAGCGAAGCCGCGAGCAAAATCTAGTATTAATATATCTATACTAATATTATAAAGAGGACAAATAAATATTTTTGTTTGTTTGTTTGTAAGGATTCAAATCAAAAACACGTCAACTGATTTAAAAAATTCTTTCACCATGAGAAAGCCGAGTAACATGGGTTATTTTATTTTCGAAAATACTGTTACACCTAACCTAATTTAATTTTACGCGAGCGATATATTATAATAAGTTTGAATTTCAGTTCGACGTCAAAACAGAATGAATGCATGCAACGTAAAGCGACCATCATGGAGCAACTTGAGAATAAACTGGACGCCGGGCTAGAGCGAGCTATTTTCGCCGTTGTGAGCTGGGTCAAGCTATACTTGCAGACTGAACAGAAGAAGACTGACTTCAAACCTGAAGGAGACATCGATACTATTGCCTCATCGGTAAATAATATCATTAAATTCTAGAGAAACAGCAATAGAATTAGTTTTAAAGACAACTCTCGCACTAGGAATAATTCCTGTGTTGGGGGAGACTTACACACATTCAAACAACGGACACAAAGAACACACTGACTTGGAACAATTATTTGTGGACCATACAAATTTTTGTCCTGTGTGAGATTCGAACCCACTTAGCGTAGAGTACTGACCATTTAAACCATTACGCCATCCGCTTACTCATTTTCGTTCATGTCAATTGTTTTGTAATTGAGCATAGTTTACTTAAACTTTAAACAAGTGAGAAACTGCAATGAATTGCCGTAAATCTTAGAGTTCGAAAGATTTTTATCACGTGTCGTCACCTTGAGGTCAGAGATCAGAGTTCATAATCATTTCGGGGTATATCGACTATGCTGAGTCGAATGGCGTTGACCGCGAGTCTCTAGCTCTTACGGTTCTTCAGTTGAAAGTTGTATAACAGATAGACGGACGGACGGACAAAGCTATAGTATAAGAGTTTATTCGAACTCTAAAAAGTTAAGGCCTCTAATAATATCAGTTCTGTTATACGCTGTTCTACATCTGGGTAAGGGCCTCTTCTCAATGTGGAGTCTGTGAAGACATTGTCCACCACGTCTGGTTGGCAGATTTCACTCATCATCGAGAACGTTATCGTTGACAGACAAGTTCTCCATGATGTATCTTTCACCGTTACGAGCAAAAACGTGCTAATAAAACATAACTACCTAACATCGAATACGTTTTATAGTAACTTAAATATAGATGTGTTTCGATATGTTGACCCTTCGAGGATGAAATCTAGTAAAAGCCAAAACACTAGATAGCCAAAAATAAAAAACACGGTATAACTTTTATCTTTATATTTTTTTTTTGTTTTGGTGAATATAGCTTTTTTCATTATTTTCTATAATAATAATGAAATTATATTTCTACAGCACCATTATTTTTAATATAAAAGTTTTATGTTATGGTATTCTAAGGGCAGTAAATCCATTATTTAAGCGAATATCATAATTTTAAATACACAGGTCGGTGCAGCTCGAAAAACTGAAGAAGGTTACATCTAATAACTCATTTTCGCCAAAATGGCTTTTACAACACATCATCCTCGAAGGGTCGATATGCATATTTTTTTATTTAATTTTAATTTTATTGAATAATGTGCTTATTCAATAAAATTAAAATAAAATAAAAATACAGACAACAGTATAATTACACACATTTTAGTAAAGGCTTTCTTATTTCTAAATACATTGTAATTACACAGGTAATAGGTATGCATAGCATTGTACACATTTTCTTATCTAAGAGAGATTACTTGCATGCAATACTAAATACAAACTCATTGAAAATAACACAAAAGATATAAACAACTAAAATTAAACACAAAATACAATAAATAGAAAAATAAAAATTAACAAAACCTGTGTCACTATTGCAAAAGTAAATGCCTATAAGTTTTAAATATGTTTGTTTTGCAAAGATGTCAATTGCGTTATTTGACTTGGCATCTCTCTCATCATATAACCGAGCCATACGCGTCAGTGGACTATTGTAGCTGATATTCAAGGTGCACATGGGTACTACAAATAAACGTGGATGTCGCATTACTCGTTGGTTAATTTTGAATTTAAAGCTGTTAATAAGCGGTGCGTCTATAGAGCCGTTGATTATTTTATGCAGCATCAACAAGTCCGAAATGTCACGTACTCTCTTTTAGACTTGTCATTTAATAATGAACCAATATATCTTTATAATCAGGAATAAGCTTTCGAACCCCATTTCTAACAGTTAAATGTCTAACGAAACGAGCCTGAATAGATTCTATAGATTTAACGTAAGTGGATTAGAAAGGCGACCATATATTAGAACAGAATTCTAGAATACTACTCACCAAAGCTTTATATAATAAAATGATGCTGTTGTTGTTGCGAAATGGTTTTGCCATACGAATTATAAAGCCTAGTGTTTTATTAGTTTTATTTACTGACTGTTCTATGTCATGGCGGAATGTCAATGATGTATCAAAAGTAACCCCTAAATCGCGAATGACTGAGACATTTTCCAGGTTTGTGTCATCTATTCTGTAGTTAAGTTAAGGTTAAATACATTAAGTATTTAACCTTTTTGGTGATAGTTATAAACTTACATTTTTTTACATTAAAGTGTCATTCTATTATACAAACATCATTCTTGGAGAATATTTAAATCATCTTGAAGAGCAATGCAGTCACTTAATGTAAGTACTCTGCGATATAACTTTAAATCGTCAGCATAAGCCAGACAGTTGCTCTTTATTAAATCTAAGAGATCATTAATAAATATTAGAAATAATAAAGGACCTAATTTGGATCCCTGTGGAACGCCTGAAGTAGGTATAAACGGTCTAGATTCATAGCCGGCTAATGCTACAAGTTGTGAACGATTTTGTAAATAGCTATCAAACCACCGCAACAGACATCCATGAATTCCGACATGATTCAACTTCATAGAAAGTATTAAATGGTCCACACGATCAAAAGCTTTCGCAAAATCTGTGTATATGGCATCGACTTGACCCCTATCCTGTAATGTGTCAGTAATGTAAGTAGTATAAATTAACAAATTTGAAACAGTTGATCGGTTGGACATAAAACCATGCTGTCGCGAACTTAAAGTATGGTGAAGATAATAATAGACTACTTTGTAAATAAGACCTTCAAAGATTTTAGCAAATTGAGAAATTATAGATATCGGTCTATAATTGGCCACGTCATTTAAACTACCCGATGTATGTATTGGGATGATGTGAGCTATTTTCCATAAGTCGGGGAATATGCCACTGTTTAAAGATTTATTAAATATAATATGTACAGGTTCAATCAGCACATCCATACAGAGACGAATAAATATAGGAGGCAGGCCCTCGGTGCCCGCACCTTTATTAAGATTTAATGTTTTGATACTATATTTTATGTCTTTCTCAGAAATATATATGGAAGAAAGAGAATAATTAGATACAAAACATGATCCAGGGACATTAAATGGCAATTGATTGTTAGCATACGTAGACGCAAAATACTCTGCAAATAGATATATATATACATATCTGAGGGCAAACAGCAGATTTAAATAAAATGTGATGTATGATTAAACGAATAAACCGCTATTATGCGTAAATAGAGCAACAACAGCAAATGAAGAATCGTTCGACCAGACAGCGTAACAGTGTCTGGCAACCTCAGCTTGATGTTCATTTTTTATATATTAATATCAGCACTGTAATAAATTTTGCCACTGCTGAGCACGGGCCTCTTCTCTGTATGAGAAGGGTTAGTAGCCTTGAGTTCACCTGGCCCAGTGTGGGTTGGCAGACTTCACATACTCACAACGAGAACATTATGGAGAACTCACTGACATGCAGGTTTCTTCACGATGCTATCCCTCACCATAATTTAACGTCACATAATAAGCGCGCCAAAATGGCCGCCTTTAAGTCGCCTGAAAATGACAGTGATTTTGATATATTTTTGTAGTTAAATGGTTTATATTTTGGATGTGTTATATTAATTTTTGGTAATGTAACTACTAAAAACGTTTATGAAAGCAGAATACATACGTATTCCCTATTTTAAAGAAATTGTATATATAGAATAATTTACTATGCGAACTTCTATCTACAACTGAACTCAGAATGCTGAGTGCGAGTTTGTTTTACGCTAACGCGATCGACACGTTTATGACGTTCGGCGCTTCGATTGGCCCTCTCCAAACTCTTAACCAATCAAAGAGCCAAAGGCGGTAAACGTTTCGATCGCGTTAACGTAAAAATAACTCGCGCTAGGCAGTCTGGTTCAATCAAAACGAATAGTTCCACTATCGTCCGCTTGGTCGCCTATTGTACATCTGTTCTATTGTCGCCACAAGTACATTCAACCTTACACAGCTGAAGCAATTGAAATTAATGGTCAATCTAATCTAAAACATTTAGCTTATTTTATAAAATCTTGAGTCTTTAGTAATTCAAATTTGTTTTGATAACGTATTAACAAATTTACCTTATATCGGTAGGTAAGAAATTATACATATTTTTTTACCTTCTTCTTTCTTCTTTATACTTAAGAGCTTTGCTTTTGTCGGTGGAGTATACGCCATCTTTCTCGATTTTCGGCCAATACCTTGACCTCCTTATAAGACATGACATTCGCATTTTATTTTAATTGATCTGTGAATGCCCTTCTTTTTTACCTACCGATTTTAAATATGTTCTTTGATATACCGTATTATTAAATTTTGTAGCTTTGGTAAAATTATTGGGTAGAGAGGAAATATTTAAAATATAAAATTCAAGCGCATATTTTGTGCTCGAATCGAAATACTGCAAGTTGGAGTGCGCCCAGTACCACGTTGAGGCTGTCCCTATTTAGAGTAGTTCGGTATTGCCAACCCTTTGGTTGCGCGCAATCCGAGGGTGCGTAGCGGGTTCCTCTCTTCCCAATTATTTTATTACAATGGACCTTCGCTAAGTAACATCTACTTCGATTATATATATTTGTAGCCTTAAGCAAGACAATGATATATCATCTTGTCTTCCAGGCATGCTTGGCGGTGGTTTCGTATCTGAACAACGTGATGGACAAAGTGCACGGCGGCCTAGAAGGTGACAACCTCCACGCTGTTACGTTAGAGCTAGCCGTGCGACTACACAGGATCATATACGAACATCTACATAACTACCAGTTCAATTCTGCTGGTGAGTTTAATTTTTATACTACTTTCTGACCGCATTTTCGTCGGTCGGAAATTAAAATATATATATGCCATATGTTAATTCAAGATACGGTCTATCTGTGTTTAATCCAAATCAGTTTAACCATTTAAAACAACGATTTAACCTTAACAAACTTTCACGTTTATTATATTAGTATGATTTCTTACTGTTAATTGGGTATACAACACAAACTTTTAAATGTTGTTTAATTCCTTCGTCGATAATTACACAAAAATCTTTGCTTGAAACAAAGCAGTCTTACCCAACAGTCGCGGTTGACTAATCGCTATAATGTTTAAAGTAATCCTAAGTTTTAGTTATACGGCTACTGTCTGAAAGCTGGACATTTATATACAACTTCAGACAACATATTGGAAAATATATTTTACTACTGAATATTTGCATTCTGGAAGGTTTGATTAACTGTTGCCTTGGCTTCACTTCCACTTTGTTAAGGAAACATAGTTGTGACCATCATCAATCAGATACTTAACTGGTTCGTGGTCACTAAGGGCGACTTCAAATTTGCCGCAAAGCGCTGCGCGGCGGCAGCGCGGCTGCAGCGCTGCGGCCTCTCTGCTTTGTAAATCCATTTAAATAAAAAGACGCGACTGCAGCGCTACACCCGCGCTACACCCGCGCATCAGTTTATCGATCGACTAGTGACGGCTGCGCGGCGTGGCGGTAGCCCAGCAGCCGCGCTGCCATCGCGCGGCAAATTTGAAGGAGCCCTAAAATCTTTAAAATATATAGAAATACTAAGAAGGGTGACCTCAAACATCCGATCAAGAATCAGTGTAAAATATTTAATATGAGTATAATTCAAATGACACTGATATTGTGTGTCAGTATTATTATTATAAATACGTTAAAGTGAGGTCACTCTTTATCGGGCACGCCACGATCGTGGCGGTAAGTCCCGTGTTTGAGGAGTGGCTGGAGAGGCGACATGGCGCCCTCACCTTCCGGCTGACAGAGGTTTTGACTGGCCACGGTTGTTTTGGCCGGTTCCTGTGTCGTATACGCCGGCAAGAGATGCCCGGTTGTCACCACTGCGGCGACTGCCGCGACGTTGTAGAGGACACGGCGCTGCACACTTTGGCAGTTTGCCCCGCATGGGCATCGCAGCGCCGTGATTTGATCGCGGCAGTCGGATCGGTTGCCCTCTCGCTCCCGGCCGTTGTTCAGGCTATGGTCCGGAGTGAGAGGTCGTGGAACGCCGTCACCTCCTTCTGCGAGGAAGTGATTTCCATCAAGGAGGCGGCGGAGCGGGAGAGGGAGCGTTTAAACCCTCTCCCCAACCGCAGAGCCGGGCGCCGGAGGGCGCGCGATGACCTCCAGCCACCCTGAGGTTTGACCTGGGGGTGGCGGGCTTTGTGGGCCTGCCCGCCATCCGTTCAGCACCAGGTCCGATAGGCGGCGTGCGTGTTCCCACGCGCGCCTCTGTGTCGAGTCCGTCTCCCCTCTAGGGGGGAGACAGTAGGGAATTTTTTCGAGTGAGTCCTTTGGGTAGGTCTCTTGTGTAGTGGCCTGCCGTTTCAGACGGCAGGCCGTAACCTCGGCGGGGTCGCGACCGCATGCGAAAGCGATTCGCGCGGCCCCGTCGTTAGTGGTTTTGTTGAGGAACACCGTGGTAGGTTTAGTCGCTATTCCGGGAGGTACTTTCCTATTATTCCATCTTTCTTTTACCCCGGCGAGTCCGACATAATCCCTCCGCCCGCCCCCGCGGAGGGATATGCATCATTGCATTCCCGCACGAAAAAAAAAAAAAAAAGAATGAGTTCACTCTTTATCATACAACCCATTTTGAATTTTTCTAGTTAAAAGTGTAACTGCACTAATTGTTCATCGACCCTTTCTGATAACATATTCTTGTGTATGAAATAAATTTTAACTAATAATATAAATGCGAATGTGAGATTGTTAGTTTTTTTACGCTTTCACGCCTTAACTATTTGACCGATCATCATTAAATTTCGCAAAACACAACTTACATCTAGAAAAATAATATACTTTTATTAACCTAACCTATATTAACGCAAGCAAAGCCGCGGACAAAATGTAGTCATTTATAATGAGAAAAATATTACCTCAGGCTACTGTCATATTTACCTTCTATCAGCTTTATAGGGTTATGCAAAAACTTGAGATTACCAAATTGCTTAATAATTTACCTTCAGAGTACAGAAATAAACCGAAAACGCGGTTTTGATACAAACCTTACCTACTATAGTTGAGATTGGTGTCCCACCTAGACAAAGGAGAAAAGTGTATGAGGTCTTTATTGAACTTAAAAAGCTTTTGATACGGTCTCTGTTCCAATCCTTTTTAAATGGTTAAAGAACTTTGGCGTTACAAGAATGCCAATAGAGTGGATCACAGACTACCAGTCAGACAGATCCCGTGTTAGGTCGCAGAGCATGAAAGTGACAAGTATCTGTAAACATGGCGTTCCACAGGGTAGCACTCTGGGTCCTAAGTTCTTTCTTATTTATATAAATTAACTTAACGACAATGCTTGCATTGCACAATTTAAACCTACTAATTTGCCGCTGACACTGTCCTGATCTTTCAGGGCAATACTTAGAGCTCTATTTACAAACTGGCTTAATATGAACTAGCAAAGGTAACCAATTGGTTTGAAAATATTCTGCTATCACTAAATACCAATCATTCTAAATATGTGTGCTTTAGTAAGACAATGATAGGCAGACCTATAAAGGATAAAATGCTAGCATTCACACCTTCCTAACCAATCAAAGAAGGGCTCGCTACATTTGTATCTGTATAATCAGTTTCTCGAGTAATCAAAATACGTGGATGGGACACTAACAGTTATGGTAATTAAAGCTTTGCTGTTTTTTGTTATATTATTATTATTTATTTTGTTGTTATCTTTTTGACATAAGTAAAATAAAGTATTAGTACATGGCTTGGGAAAGTTACTGATACTTGCAACACAGTATTAATTAGCGCAGCAGTCAGAAGATTCTAAACATTTGTAATATAATAATTTTATATATATTTGAAGAGACTTTCTAATTGCTGTTACGTATTTGTTTAATATTTTACTTATTTTCGATTATTAACATAATAAATTGGTTGAATTAAATTGCCGGAGCAATCGATTGGGTTAAGGTATAGTGGCTCGTGACATGATCGTTTTTGTGCTTGTAAAGAACGAATATTATGTTAATAAAGACAATTAATTGTACAGGGGCGATGATCGCGATCTGCGACGTGAAGGAGTACCGCTCGGCGGCGTGCGGGCGCGGGGCGCGTGCGGCGCCGGCGCCGGCGCACGCGCTGTTCGACGCGCTGCACGCGCTCTGCAACCTGCTGCTCGTCAAGCCCGAGAACCTGCACCAGGTCTGCGAGGGAGAGACGCTCGTGAGTCATCTTGTCTTGCCTATATAACATCGCTATCTGCTACCGTGGTCACTACGAATCTGAAGTGCACCTCAGACTCCGTATGATATATGAGACTATGGTCGTTACAAGTGATGAAATAAAATAAACGCGGTAATAGCTGTAACAAGTTATTTAATACACTTCTCATTAGAAACACTTTCGTTTTTATGGTTTCTGTCCTAATTTAACACAAAAGAGTTTTCATTCCATTAAAGAAATTACATGATTGTATAGCAGGCAGTTTGGCCATTACAGTGATAAGCGAAAATTCTATATTCAAAATTAGAATTTCATTTGTTTATCTTATAAATTAAATGATTCACTGTTTTGAGACAAATGTGTGTTTAGAGTTGGCGGAGGACATTTCACCTTTGAAAACTATAAATTAGCGCTTATCTTAAAACTTTTTGTTCTGTGTTCTGTATACTGTGTGTATACTGTGACATTGGGACGTCTGAAAAAGATTTTTTCTAAAACATATGGATACGTCGCCCGCAAAAGCCGCCCAAGTGGTGGCATTGTTGGATTCTGGTCAGCGTGTTGTGGCTGAAAGATTGCATCTAAACGCTATCGGGAGTCTGGTTTGTTCACGCGCCGTTCAGAATCTGGCAGGAATCGGATCACTTATGAGCGAGATGATCGATTTATTGTAACAACTTCTTTACGAAATCGACGCCTTAATGCTTTTCAACTGCAGCAGCAGGTTCATGTTGTACGTAGGGTGGCTGTAAGTGACTCTACGATTAGAAGAAGGTTCAATGAACGTGGACTGGTACCGCACAAGCCAGCAAATGGGCCGAAATTAACTGCAGTCCATCGAAGAGCGCGCCTTAATTCTGCACGTGAGCACCCAAATTCGTCATACCTTCAGTGGAACAAAGTCCTCTTTTCTGATGAGTGTAAAATTATGCTGTATGGTAACGACGGAAGGAACAAGGTCTACAAAAGAGATGGAGAACGCTTTGCACAATGCTGCATTGAAGAAAAGGTCAGCTATGGCGGCGGATCGTGGACGGTTTGGGGAAGAATCAGCGCTTACGGTAAGACAGAGCTTGTCTTTGTGTCTGGGCCACGTCTGCCTGCACTAAACAGTCATCGGTACATCGAACAGTGTCTTGAGCGTCACGTAATGCCCTATGCACATTTTATTGGCAACGGTTTCATATTCATGCACGACAATGCTAAGGCTCACACCACGAGCGTCATACGAGATTGTTACCGAAGTTGGTATCTCCATTATGGAATGATCAGCAAGAAGCCCGGACATGAATCCGATTGAACATCTATGGGATGAATTAAAGAGACGAATTCGTGCAAGAGATCCTGCCCTAGAAACATTTAGCCAGCTGAAAAATGCAATCCAAGATGAATGGAATGGAATGCCACAACATTTGATCGTGACCCTCATCCGATCGATGAAGAACCGTATGGAAGCAGTAATAAGAGCTCGGGGAGGGAATACAAGTTATTAAATAAACGTTTCATAGCTTCTTTTTTCATTTACGTGTGTTGTTTTATCAATTTCCTTCATACTCCATACGGGGTTAAAATTACTTGTTAAACAAAATACGAAACCTATGAAAATTTTGAATTTAGGACATTAACATTAGGATTTGAAAACCTCATATTATTCACTATTAAACGACATTTACACTTGACATATATTCCTAAATATACACATTTTTCTGATAATCCTTACACAACATAAACCTGCAAGGCGTTTCAATTTTTCTGATGAGAAGTGTATTTCAGTACCTATGTAGCTTTTCGCTAATAAGCGGACTAAGCTTATCATCATCCTAAGTCCAAAGAACTGTTATTGTCAGTTGGAAAGATACAATATGACGTATCTATGAAAGAAATGAAATATGTGAACAACGCAAAATAGTTTTATAATATTCAATGATTCGGTTATATGTCAATATCCACATAATTTTTTTATTCTTTTTAAAAGAAAACTCGCACTAGGAGTAATTCCTGTGTCGCGGGAGACTTTACAAACATTCAAACATCGGACACAAAGAACCTCCAGACTCGGAACAATCATTTGTGGATCACACAAAGTTTTGTCCCGTGTGGGATTCGACCCACAACACTCGGTGCAATGGCGTGGCGACCATTGCACCAAGTGTTGTGGATGGCGTAGTGGTTTACACTTCGCCATCCGTGCAGTCATTTCATCATTATCTATTACGATATAAATATCTATTTACTTGCCATACGCCAACTCGACGCATAAAATTTTTATAAACTTGATTTCTATAATATAAGTGGTTGTCCCGTTATTGGGAATTTAGTAACTTATTTTATTGGTTCTTTCCAACGATCGCAATAAACCGATGTCAAAGCAAGGACAGATGTTAAAAAAATAAGGTTTTGTTAAGTAATTTTGTGTCAGTATCCTTCGGATCCGAGCCGTTGGTGGATCGGGTACGTCGTAGGTGCGCCTATGCGCTGATGCCGCTATAGTGAAGGCCGTGGGTGTTAGTACGGGGTTCTCCCGTCCGCAACCGTTTAGGTCGGAGCGACGCCCTCCGTCGTGTCGGTGCATCGCTCAGAAATCGTCGTCCGCAGGCATTTCTTGCCTGCGTCGGGCACTGCTGGTTGGGTTGCTGTTGTAGTTTCAGGTCCAGCAACTCACCCACCATTTAAGGCAGCGAGTTGGCACACCGTGATAGGTTTAGTCGGTAGTACCCGGTACGTTCCATCTTTTCCAGGATGAGAGACATAACCTCTTCCGCTCACCTTTTTGGCGGACAGGTATGCGTCAATGCATTCCCCCAAATAAAAAAGGTATAATATAGCCTCGTAATCTCTAAGCAACATTTGACGCGCGATATATTGCACAACATTGTTACTCACGGCAACATGGAACTTTGATTAGCAACGTTGTCTGTCCACGCATGACCTGTCGGCAACATGTCATCAGAAGAACTAAGTGTTGATTTCTCAGCGGCTTTTACACGTATCCATTTGTCAACATTTGATGCTCAACTACACTTGCATGGAAACAAACAACAAGCCGCGCGTCATGTTGCGCGTCAGCTAGCAACGTCGTGCGTTGTTGTGCAACGTTGATGATCTTCTGGAGCGTTACGTGTTGTGCGTCAATTTTTGCCTAGTGGATACGAGGTTTTACCTACAGACTGAACTTGTTATATGTAGACACGCGCACATATGTTATATCGGCCCTATATTAAACTGGCCCACTGCTGGACACAGGCCTCTGAGAGAAGAGTTAGACCACCACACTGGCCCAATGCATATGGCATTCTTCACATTTCTTTAACAGCATTATGGAGAACTCTCAGACATGCAAGCGTTCTAACCATATTTTTCTTCACCATTAAAGCAAATGATTATTAACTATTTAATAGGCACATAACGAACTCGAGATCTCTGCGTGGCACTTCAACGGTCCCCCACTAGACTACTGCCATTAATAAAAGAAGTTGTAAGAATAATTATGACTATTTTATTAGGAGAGCTTACGCATGCAAATTTGTATAACTATTTGTATGTAACAAATAGTTATACAAATTAGATCAATAAATGCCAAATAATAAGCTTCCACAATTAGTTTGCAACATGGTGGTATCTTTGAACAGCTTAAGCACGGTTAATTATGAGAATGAGTACTTAACAGATGCTTTCACAAGATCAAAGTCCAAGTCAAAAATCTTTATTTGCATAAAAATGTGCAAACAACTCTTGGACACGTCAATTCACTATTATATTAATAAAAAAAAAAAAAAAAAAAATAGAAGGAAATAAAATTTTTGCATTGCAAGTCTGTTCGAGGAGTAGAGCTTTCATGAGAAGAAGCAGGCAAGAAACTCATGGCCACTCGTTTCAATCGCCAAATGTTTAGATCAATACAATTCAATGTTATATTATTTTCCTTATACGAGCTGCTGTGTGTAGTTATTAGTTATTTATTTCAATAAGATTTAAAAGTAAAATTCGTTCATCTAAGATACATTTAACCAATAGTAGTATCCAACATTTATATATTATTAACAAAGTATTTGAAGATTATTTGTTAAGACGAGTTACGCATTCAGCTTCTGACAACTACCGCGAATTGCGAATTCTGGCGTAATGTATGTATATCTCAACTGGTATATTCGAGTATATTTAGAGTGATTCAGATACTTTAGTAGATTTTTGGTAGTATGGGGGCCAAGAGACAATATTTGTAATCTTGCTGAGTCTAATTGTATAATTAATAATAGGGGTTAAAGTATGAAGTTGTCGTTGTAATAGATACTTTGAATTGACATAAAACCTTCATGGTGTGAGATTTTCGAGTGAAACTTTTTTCGCATAATACTCATAAAATACTTATTTTAAAAAATGAGCAGCATTCGATTTCCGACTTTGAATGGTTTATTTTTTTCATCTTAGACGGGAAAGATGGATACTTCGAAAATCCGAGTCATTTTTTAATACGAGTTCCAAACGCGGAACCAACGCGGCAGAAACGGCTCACAATATTAACGCTGCTAAGGAACGCACCGTGCGTTTTTGGTTTAAACGCTTTCGTAATGGAAACTTCGATTTGAAGAAAGAACCACGTGGAAAGCCTCCTACACAGGTGCATAACGCTGAATTGACGGAGATGGTGGAAACCGATCCGAGTCAAATTACCCAGGAATTAGCGGCATGGTTTAACGTTACACTACCTACAATATTGGCTCATTTGCATCAAATCAATAAGATAAAAAAAATATGATAATGAACATGATTTGACTGATCTGAAGAAAAAATGCGTGTTGAAACTTGTGCCTTGTTGAATCGGTACAGAAATGAAGGATTATTGGATCGAATTGTGGCATGTGACGAAAAGTGGATTCTTTACGATAACCGTAAGCGAAATATGCAATGGCTGACCCCAGGTCAAACGCCGCAACAGTGCCCTAAAGCAAAGCTTACCAATAAAAAGGTAATGGTAACTGTTTGGTGGTCTCTTCATGGTGTTATTCACTATAGCTTTCTCAGGTCTGGTTAAGATGCAGCAGATGTTTACTGTGACGAACTTCGAACAATGATGGCGAAACTGACAGTAAAACAGCCCCGACTCTTGAATCGATCTTCACCATTATTGCTTCATGATAACGCAAGACCTTACACTGTACGAGAAACCGTTGTAACTCTACAGTAGCTGCAGTTAGAAACCATACGTCATCCTCCGTACTCGCCAGACTTTCCTCCAACGAACTACAATTTTTTTGTGATTTGGACAATGTTCTACTTGATAAAAAATTTCTTCCCAGGAGACAGTACAAAATGCTTTCACACACTGACGAATCTAGATCCCCGGAGTTATATCGTAAAGGCATAAATGAACTACCGTTTAGATGGCAGCAATGTATAAGAGTATCGTATATATCGTATAGGGAAAATATTCCGATGAAATAAATCTTAGAAAAACTAGTCTTAATTTTTCAGTACAAATCGGCAATTTCATACCTTAACCCCTAATAAATCGGTCACTTCCAAGTTTTTGATCGAGCTGAGCTCTGTTGTAGTGTTGTTTAGACGACATTAAATGTAAGTAACATATATCTTACCTTATAGTAAAGGTAAATAGACAAATTCCCTAATGACAAATGTAAATAAGACAAGCCGAAATGGCTTGCCGTACTGAAAGGCTATATTTGGATTCAGAGTATATAACAGTTAATAGTACACACGGCTACACATCAAGTTAGACACCCTATATACGGATAACTACGCTATATACAAAATAGAGAATTGTTGGAAAGGGACGGTGCATAGTGGTGTGTAATGTAATAATGTGGTAATGGTAAGGATAAAGCGTGGCGTCCCGTTCAGCGTGAATGTAACAAAAATATAACGCACTCTCTCGCACGATTCGCAGCGTTCAACTTCTAATAGTTCAAAGTCCAAACAGTCTAGGTTAATGTGTCGCAGTGTGTACATACATATTGATATTGAACATTATTTTACACACAAGAGCAAGAAGCAATCAAAATATATCTTTATGTGAATTTTAAACTTGCATTTAAGAAAAATGGGATCGCCCTATTTGTTTCCTGCTATCTTCTTTGCAACAGTTGCTTTTAAATAGCGTTTACGTCTTAGTTTGTATTGTGCAGCATTTTTCTGTCATTTGACAATTACAAACTAACTTTTACCAGATTTGAACTGTCGTATTTTATTTATTTTTGAGTAGATTTTGGGTTATGCAACTATTAGCCGTGAATAATAAGTAAATAAATTGAATCAACTATTGTATTATATCCAGTTGCAATTCGATCCACTGATCCGACCGCTGGCAAGTAGGCGATTGAGAATCAACTTTTTTCTAGCCTAAAACACGTACAACTATGTACGAATCCGCGTAAATTAAAGTGATACGTAATATTTTAATGCTTGATGTTCACATTTCTACGAGAACGTATATAATAGCTTGATATTTAGCGGTTATCATTCAAGTTACTCATTTAACGAAATTCATTCAGCTATACTCGCTTAGTAATAATAATAAAAGTGAGTATTGGGAAGGGCGCCCGACGTGAATATTTGCCCGATACACTCGTACGCTCATCCATACGCATAGGCCAGATTATCAGAACTACACAATCACTTCTCGTTGATCTACAACATCTCGTTGTGGTTTCTAGCTTAGTTTATTTCTCACCCATGGTCGGCGAGCAGCGATAGCCTCAGGCCGTCGGACTATACAGAGGTTTCGAGCTCTATCCGAAAATCTAACTTGTGCGTATTAAATAGATAATTATCGCTCACTTTAACGATAAAGAAACGCATCGTAAGGAAACCTGCATGACTGATACTTCTCCAAAATATTCACGTAGATGTGCGAAGTCCCAAAGTTGTGGACTGTGACGTTGTTAGGGGAACAGAAAAGCACAAAGGGATAGCTTTCATCTAGAAAAAAGCATTGTTACTAACATAACCTTACCTACATTTATGCGAGCGAAGCCGCCGGCATAAACTAGCATATTAATATTTGATTGCTGAATGTTTACATTGCCATCAAGACTTTTGTCCAATTGTTTGTTGCTTAGCGATACTTGTTTTGTACTTGGTAACATTCTCACAAACAACTAAATTTTCCATTTATAATTACAGGAGGCTTAGCAGCATTATAATTAATAGTATGTAATTAAAACAATTATAATGCATATTTTTTTAATATATAAATAAAGACAATTAGATCAACGTTATCAGAAAACAATGCTAGCACTATAAGTATTCTTAGAATACGTAGTACTGTAATTGCGATGTTATAACAAGGACAATATTTAAAACAGTTACATTTTAAAATAGGATTCTATAATGTGACAGTTCCAGTATAAGTCACTGACAATTTTTTTTTATGTTTATTCACCTTTACTTATAAACCAATCTGATTATCTAGTATCTAAGTATTACCTAGCGAGTAGCGACCAATCAGAAAAAATCACCATTAAATATATAAATTTAAACATTACTCAACGTTGAGTGTTAGTTGAATAATAATTAAGTTACAGCGGCGGGCCGATAATTAAACGTTTATCATTGCTCAAGAACTTGAGTGCTATTCGCGTGAGGGGTAGTTGAGCAATAGTTAGCGATATTTTTATAAGTAAGACTATATAAATATTAATGTAGTTATCACTAATTAAATATCTGATTTAATATATCGTATGTCTAGCAGTGGACGTCTTTCGGTTGAGATGACGATGATGATGATGGTGATGAATGTGTCTGCTATTACCAAATTAATATGTATAAAAATTGCAGACATTTTGATTTATATAGTTTTTAGAGTTCGAAAATACTCTTATACAACAGCTTTGTCCGTCCGTCTGTCTGTTATACAACTTTCAACTCAAGAACCGTAAGAGCTCGATACTCGCGGTTAACGCCATTCGACGCGGCATAGTCGATACACCCCCGAAATTACTATGACCTTTAACCTCTGACCTCAAGGTCACGTGGTATCACGTGACCTTTGTATATTACTAGAACCATTTTTTCGAACTCTCAGATTTACGGCAATTTATTGCCGTTTCTCACTTGTTGACTGCACGGATTATTAAATGGTCGCTATTGCCATTGGGCCTAGTATTGAAGGTTCTTCCTCACACGGTACAATACATTGTGTGCTCCGCAAATACTTGTTCAGAGTCCAGACTCTTTGTGTCCATTGTTTGACTGTTTGTAAAGTCCTAAGATAATAATTAATAGATAGAAATATTTAGTTGCTTGCATGTCTGTCTAATATTTTAGGCTGTTTTGTAATATTATTTGATTTAAATAAACGGATGAAAGAGCCACTGTACGCCGCTGCGCCGTGGCCAATCACTCGGAGACGTTACAAATGAGCCCGCTCGTCTAGAAAATGCACTTCTATAGTCCTCACACTTATCAGTCATTCATTCAGTTTTAATTAATTTTATAAAGGTTGTAAATGTGTCAATAATAATACCTCTGGTCCGTACCTAAACTTAATATGTGAAACCAGGATTAATTGTAGTATAAGTACCTGCTTACTATAACGTTGATTTATACTAATATTATATATAGGAAAGATTTGATCTTTTGTTTGTTTGTAAGGGTTTAACTCAAAAACACCTCAACCGAGTCTAAAAATTCTTTTCTCGCAATAAGAAAGCTATATTATCACCGAGTAACATAGGCTATATTTTGTTTAAAAAGAAGTACTGTTACTAGCATAACCTATTCTGCTTTTACTCGGGCGAAGCCGCTTCCAAAAGATAGTTAACTATATCCTCAACTTAACTACATACATTTTGAAAGTCTTAGCTAATCCCAGTTTATAGAAGTAATTACGTAATAATTCACATAAATAACGGTAAATTTTCTAATTGTACAACCTTATTTACATTGCGAAGTCCACCCGTGTCTTTAGTAGCCTACTACGAAAATAATGGCCCGTGTTTCCGACATACCACGCGACCGGTAGTAGCAATAAACGTAGTACATTACAACGTGGTTCATCATCAATTTAAATGCTATTTTTTGTACACAGGCGGAACTCGACCATTCTATCCTCCACAACTTCATTCAACTACGAGCTGACTACAAGAGCCACAAACTATCAAGCTTCCTGAAAGGACTGTCTTAATCTAACTTAATGGAAAAGTATTTAAACTACATATCTAGGAGATATATTGTTGCTTTGTATATTAGTAAGAGTACCTATTTAAATACGCCAATGGTATTAATATTATTTATAATGTCATATTTTATCAGTAATCTACGTTTGTATTGTAGTATTTGTTCAGTTATGCAATGAAGAAATAAAATATTTTTACAGATGCTCTAAATTGTGTAATTTATTTTTATCAATCATCAATTCATCAGTTATAATATGTGTCACGAGGTATAGTTCTGCGTGCTGGCATGGTATTGCGCTTACTTGCATAATGTATTTACTTATAACGATTTGTATAGTGCTAGTAAGTGAGCAAACTGATCAGCGAGCTAGTATCACGTTGTATAATGGTCGCTAGCTCGTTATCAGCAGTATCTATACGACATGGCTTCACTACGTCCATTCATAAGTTCCCCCACCCGCGCCGGCTCCGGCGATATTTGAATGAATGCGCATGTGTGCGTGTGTGCGTGCGAGCGCGCGAGTAGTGCTGAGACGCGGGCGCACCTACGCCTGTGTTCACTCACAGTGTCGATCGAACCGGCCGGCGGCGACGTACTGCCTTTCGACCGCGTCGCGTAATCAACCACCGTTCATAACAGTGATATGCCCACAAGTTCAGTGTAACCACGCATTGATAACGATTATTACAGAGTGCTGTGACGATATCGCTAATCTGGATAAACTCATTAAAATCGAGAGGTAAGCGACTACACGGAATATGTTTATTTTCATTCAAGTCCCGACGCCTACGCGCCGTGCTGTGTCGCGATTTGTGAGCGACGAATTTACATGTTATAAGTTCATTCATTGGACGTTTGGGCCTATTTATATTATTATCAACGTGCGTGTAGTATGAATGGGTGATTAGAGCGTCTCATTGTGCAGGGTGACAGATCAGAGATGACTGATTCACGGGGATACGACTGTATGAAAACGTTGCTCAGCGCCAGCGCCTACATCGTAACGAGGTCTTTTTGAGAATTTCTAAGTATGGCTTGTATCGCTGGCTATGGCACGGTGTTCTTTTTGTCGGCCGATCGCGAGCGTTATCTAGGTGAGACCGGCCGCGTCCGCTCCATTTCAAGTGGCGTTTTTATCCCGGCGCTGCTACCTGAGCGAGTCGAGTGGACTCGTCTCGCCGCAAGTCGATCCCGCTAATGGCATCGCGCACCATATCGACAGACACCGCAGACCACACCTTTGGACAAGATGCGATTCTATCTAGCTTTTTGTTCGTAGTCGCTGTAACAGCCACACACTATTTATAGACATCGGTTTAGGAATACTCCGTACACCCACACCGACTAGCATATCATTTTGCAATTATTAAAATTGATTATTAATAGCTATCAGTGTAAAGGTGACGAAAAGATAAAGAGCAATAAATCATAAAATTTACGATTGTGTTTACCTAGCTGAGCGTCGCGCACGAAGTGTCGAGGGCTTGACTCAATCGCTCCTATAGGTACATGTATGACTACCCTAACACACACAATACTTCTAGTGTAATGGGCAGCTACAACATACAAACTGTAAACTATGATCTCATTAAAATTTTTATCACGAGGTGCTTGATCACATTTAGTAGAAATCAAGATAACTACACTGACATTAAGTCCCTATGTGATAACGGTAAGTACAAATTAGTCAAGATACCAAGATATGACTGTATTAATTTACCATAGAAACTATATATAGGTATATGCTAATCACAGTATACCTACCTCTAAATAAGTATAAATGAACAAAAATTAAATATCGATTGCAACTAACAACGCAATTTGCTTTGGTTTTACCTACTTACAAAACAATTATTTAACACAGATCACGTTAATATTTCTTCAGCACTACACTTAAATATTCTCTACCTTGACTCTTTGAACTACGAATTCGTAACACCACTAAAAACCAGCAACAAAACACATACAATGCACACTTTATTTGCTTGAACATTAAAAGTAATTATTGCTTACATTCTTTAGAAAACAGATAATAAGATCATGTCGATGGACAAAACAACTCACACCGAAATACCACGTGGCCGAGCTTCAAAACAAATCATACGGTAAACTCACGAAACACATTTGCGAAAATACTTTGCTATCTGTCGCTATCTAGCTCATAACTGATAATAACATAATACGTTCTTGTTATAATTTTGCCGGTTCGAAGAAAATGAAACAGGAAAATTCAAATGACTGGCGTGTGTAAAAAAGTGAAGACTAATTGAGTTGATGAAAACACTAACCCACGAAAGTCTATCTAATTATAAATTGCGTGGTTTAAGAGTGCTCATGTACTTATTTTATAATCTAATCTGTTGCAAGTATATATATATATATACGCAGAGATAAAAAAATATCAAATAATTAAACAAGTAATTAGGTGCATTAGGTTTCACCCGCGTAAGTCCCGTTCGGAATATCGGGATAAAAGTAGCCTATGTGTGAATCCAGGATAGGAATCCTAGCTATCTACATGCCAAGTTTCATCGCAATCGGTCCAGTAGTTTTTACGTGAAAGAGTAACAAACATCCATACATCCATACAAAATTTTCGCGTCTATATTTAATATTAGTCCGTTACTGGTTTTTATTATTTAATTTGTATAAGCAACGACACCATATTTATAAAATTATACTCATTAGTGTCGTATACATTTGTCACTTATTCGTTGTCTAAATAGCGTCGTACACATACCAATTGACTTCTAAACGACAAGATCAATGTTAATCCGAGATACATTTCGTCGTATAGGACCACCAACACATTATAAATCAATTTCTTTTCACTCGCCAATTTAAAACAATCTTATTTTTATAAATTAAATAATTAACCATAACATTCTCACCATTGTTAATTTAAATAACGTTTGATACAATACAGTGTTACAATTCACAATAATACCGTCTCATTCTACGTCTTCGAGACTTCTGTAATCTTCCCTTCTGTAACTACAGCATCATCCTTTAAACGACTACAACAATAGCACGATTATGACCCTGGATTATTATCGAAACACGGTTTGATATTTGGCGTCCCATAGGGCAGAACATGAGGACCATTATTGAGACTCATTTTGACTTATTTATTTTTGTCTCATGTCGACTTGTTATCATTAACAATACAATATAATAATAAAACATTACAATACAATGGTCTGACCTATATATTTGTGTTCTTACAAGAATTGATCAATTCTTTTGGATTAAAGACTAAAACTATGCAAGGTTAAAACTAGGTTACGTATGTAGTTACTGCTGCATAAAATAGGACCTTAGGTCGGAATGGATTAGACAGCAGAGTATTAGATCCACATTTTGTCACTCGTGGTTAGATATAATTAAGCAACGAGTTAAAGTTATATTATATAACTGAAAACCACATTTTAATTAGAATTCGCGTGAAGTAATCTCACTAAGATTGGTAAGAAATTTACGTCCATTGTTGAGAAGTCCAGAAAGTTCTTTTGATATTTCATAAATTATGAGTCTGATGTTGCAATAAATAACGTTACGACTAAGAAATACAATCAATAGAAAACATTCATATAGATTTAAGGTGTATTTATTTATTACTAGTGGTTAAAATTCGACCGTAAATCATAATTTTTTATTTTTTTGCTTGCTGTTTTCCTTCTCCATATCAACTTTAATTATGTCAAAAATCGTCTCTGTGCGCGATATACTTAAAAAGGGGTAATTAGATTTCTCTTCTTGTATTAATAAATTAAGTCCTTAAATCTAATTTAAAAGAAAATATTACGTAGGTTATCATTTGATTACGTACCTAAATATAGTACATTGCTGCATCAGCACTATAAAGACTAATCGAGAATGCTTTAGGTCATGTCCAGTCAGCATATTTATCATTCATTCATATTGTTCTATTTAAATATGCAGACATATAGAATTTTATTGTACGTAGCTGCAGTTACTTTACAGATATTATTGTTTTATTCATTGATTCTAAAATGTAGATACATAGGATCACTCTAATACGAACAGAATCATAATATCGACAATTAGCGCTCGGTTGAGTACATTATTTGTATTTCAGCGTTGTGTACGCCAGTTATCGATTACGGTTGCATCGTCATAAATCTTGTAATGGTTATTGGTGAAATAAAATATCTCGCACGTGATGGCCCATCTAACCGCGAAGGTTGCAAGTTCACTATTCGTTTTATTAATTCTTTAAAATACTCACATGTGGTTTCTTTAACTCTCTCACAGTTGGACGATTTAATTTTCCCTTTGATCCAACAAAATGGTATAATTTACTATACCTATTGTTTTCATAGATATGAATTTATATTACAAAGTTTACCATTCTAATAAAATCCAATTTATCCAATGCACATTTTGCCCGAGTTCGACCCTAATCCGAGACAACCGAGTATTTGTAATTTCAGCTAGCCATGTGACCTGCTCAACCAGAACCTGAAACCGCAGTATTCTATAGATGATTCTGAAATTTATATCCAAATACTTTATTTACCATGACAATGTTGCTCAGTCTCATTAATCCAACGGTCCGTATGATCGTTGTAGAAATACGGTACTTGTTACTTGGCGACAAATCAGCGCCATGAATGCGACTAAATCATACGGCTATAAAACTATCAAAGTGCATTTACGTTTAGGTACACGCATTGGATTGTGTAATATTTGTTTACGGGCTCTATTGTATTGCAGAAGTTACGCTACGTACATATTAAAATGCCAAGACGTTGGGCCTACTCTATATTTTTACTCCGATAATCGATTACGATTCGACAAGATGATACACGAGCTAAATCGAAGGCTGCCTTCGATATAGTTTTTATTGTACACACCGTCTTGTTCGATACGTTCATTATGCTCGTATCGTCACTATAGCTATCGTGGCAAATGTCCAAATGGGAATGCTTAAAGTGTATTATTAATATTATTATAGACATATTGTAGTTCATATTTTTACATGATGGCAACGTACTTAGAGTAGCTTAACCTCTCAAACCCCGTAAAAGTAATTGAGAAATATAATAATCATATTTTGGACTAGGACATCAACATAGTTTGTTTTTTTTACGTTGAATTCTTCCTAGTACTTGTGGTTTTCGTTGGTTTAAACATTATTTATTCCCATTAATATAATTTGTCAATCAAGTTTTAGCACGTGTAGATAAAAGCAAAGTATACAAAGGAAAAGCTTTTTTAAATTTTAACAGATTGAATTCGAATGTCGGCTGAATGTTTATCAGGGTAGCCAACTTAAAGAAATCAACAATTATGAGTCAAACGTGAGTTGAAGTCTTACTTGAGATGTGGAATAACAACACACAGTTAAATAATTATTTATTCATTACTCCTGACTTGCCGATTTTCAGTCACCTCTCAGTATGGTAGTTTGATATGGTAGAGCTCAGATTTCTAATTTATATTATTAAGATTATGTCAGTCAGGTCTTATATTGCGTTAAATTGAATACTAAACAAATTCTATATATCGGAACGAGATTTCGAAAACGATAAGGTTAGCCATCACCAGTTGTTTGGTTTCAGGGGAATTACCAAGAGTCACGAATGTACTCGTAGTACATAGATGATACTCTATGTACTTTATTTGGTCATTAACTAATCACCGAATAGATTATATTATCACAGTGCGTGTTCTGTTTTATTTATTTTTAATGGAAATATCACATAGGTACCGCATTGCGCCATTATCACTTTATCAGACACCTACCCGTTGTTATCTGACCGAATCAAGGTCACAAGCTTGAGGCGTCGCGTCTGTCAAATGTGATTCTATCTTCCAATGCTATTTACCGCAAAATAGAGGTAATTGTTACAAGAATAGTTTTCTGAATTCTCAAAAACGTGAAGTCATCTTGAAATTTTAGCTTGGCAGATGTTGAACTAGGACGGAGTGAAACCAAATGCTATAAAATCGACGTGGCATGAGTGATAGTTTTAGTTTGTTCGAAGCTAGGGACTGGGATTAAATTTATAAATCTTGGAACTGATCAATAAATCTATTTTGCTCATATTGTAAGAAACCATTAGATCAGAGTTGCAGGATGACTTACAATAATTTATTTTCTATTGCGTATTTATTCAAATTGCTTCTATACTCCATTTGGTTAGGTACTTAACTAAAGGTAAACAATTTTGATGTCTTTTTATCTAAAAACTTAGTTTAAAAATAAAATGCTGCTAAAGATCAATGTAAATACAACAATAACGATTACTACCTAAATCAATTGAACCGTTAGTTTAAGCAGTAGTTTATTTGTTTAATATGTGTTTGTGTAATAAGTCACATCAAGATTGTTTACCTTTAGTTAAGTACCTAACCAAATGGAGTATAGAGAACAACACGTCACCGTCGTCATTACTAGTAATCTCGATATATTTTTCTAAACCTAAATGCGGGTATTGCTCAACTTAGCTGTTTGGAGAATCAATGAAAAGTAGAGTTATAGAATACACAAGTAATAGATCTTAAATTCAAGGAGACAGACACTTTATACCAAACTATACATATTACCTATTGTCTTCATGTTACCTATAGACTATAGATCCCTTGATCCCTCCATAAAATAACCGCGAGATCTAATGATGTGGACGATAAACGATAAATTAATAGCCAAAACACGGCTGTAGCTTGTAAAGCCATTGTGTTCGGAATATTTAAGGATCCGCAAATGATTTACCCCTAACTAATTCTCCGCTTCGGGGCGCTTATTTTATCCCATGGTTCACCAAAAAAATCTGTCGATCAACATCTGACGAGCTAGTCGCAGCTGAAGTTCGGTGTACTGTAGAGTTGAAGACGTCGGCGGGCGGGCGCGGGGGTGGGCGGGGTGACATCTGCGCGGGCGACCTGCATCTGTGTGCGTGCGCTCAAGTGTGTGCGTGTAGGGTGCAGTACACCTTGCACGCAACGGGACCCAAGCCCGAGCAGGTAGACGACGCTTGCCCGCTGACATAATTTGGGACGGATCTCACTTTCTCGATGCGAATATGGGTTTTGAACACTCAGGGATGGAATGCTTCTAAATTGGCAACTTGTTTTAAAATCTTTACATTTAAATATAGAATACATTGGACAAACCTGTAAACTAAAACAGACTAAAAACTTACCTGTAGTATAGAGACAAAGAAGCAACCTTGGTGGAAAATATTCTTAAATCTTTGTAGCAACGGTAAACAAGATATTTATTATTACCTACATTTCACAATATTTACATATTGCACAATTGTCAGAATCCAGATTATAATAACATTGAACTAGATTTGTCTGTGAAAAACAACGCAGTTGTTGTATTGCTGACAGCGGCTTTTTATACGTTTACAGTAGCAGAATCTACTGATGGAAATAAACAGGTTCAATACAGAGTACTTATTTACAATTTTAATCTTGTACACGTATTGGCATTCTACGGCTGTTGCTTGCTAAACAAAGTAAAAATATCTCAAGTGAAGCAGCATAATGTGAGTAACTAAACCATGCTAATATAAGTAATTGAATTACAGACAATGGCAACTAAAATATGATTCAGCATTCCGCAATAACACACCTTTTTTGCACATCGTTAGATATACATACACCGACCAATTTAACTAAATTAACAAATGAAAACCTTAACCTAAAACCGGCAAGTAAATAAAGAAGCCCAAAAATAAACGTCCAAAATAGAAAACAGAATTAACCGGCATCAAAATTCCGTTTGAATGTTATGTGTATAGATATCAGAAATCTAAACTAGAAAGAATAAATCTTAAAAACATTTTTTGTGAACAAGAACCCGATAATAACAGATGTTCAGCAGATATCGAACCAGCGAACCACACAAGTTTACTATTTGAGATTTCTCACTCGCGTACACACACATCACACTCGATTAGATCACAAATATTACATCTTTGTCATTCCTAGAAGCTGAGATGACTAACAGACATAAATACCTACTTGTGTATACTATCTATAATACGTTGGTAAATTACCATATACGCTGTCAATGCAACACATTTGTTCAAATTAATATTGCTGATGAGATTCAGATCTTGATTTATTAAGACTGTTTTATTGGCATAGCTCATGAATACAATTAACAAATTATTAAATAACCCAGATTTGTATTCTCCGTGTTTCAATATACTTGTTGACTTCAAGTGCTAAGTAGAACCTATTTTCCAAATTATCTAAATGTTGGCCAATTTATTTGTTAATTTTATTTCGGATATCCGGTACTTTCGATAACAATAAAGACATCGTCAATAATTAACTGTCACATATTAGTATACCTACATGAAAATGACGTGCAAGTATGCCAATAGTCACATATCGCGCTGTGCAGAGCTGGGACAGTAACAATTCAGTCAGAGTACTAAATATAGCACAAAATAAAACAACTGTCTCTTGCCCTTCATTCACAACCCTTATCACGACATAAATGAACTCAATGTACGCGGGCATAGTGTCCACATTCACGTGATGCGCGTGGGCCGAGTAATTGGTTGACGCGGCCGTCTGCGCGAGCGCACCAGAATTTTTAATTATGAATTAATTAGTAACGAACAACAACACAAACGCGCCTAATCCCGATTACTCATTTTCATGTCGACACGACATGCACAGATGAACAAGATGATAACATAATTCTATTCTATTGATACGACATAATCAAATATTAGCGTGACACTGTAGATTGTAACTCTTCCTTGAGTTTAGAAAGTTCTCACATGTGTAGATATACAGATTGTTTTATTATAATTAGCAGATAAGTTGTTACAATTAATAATATGCGCGCACACGTCCATGCGTCGAGGTCGACGACTTCCTGATATAAATATTATTAAATATATCGCTATAGATACCAAACTTCATATCTTTTAGCATTCTATACACACAGAGTTTGATGCACACGTATATTCACACATACTACTGTTTCATAAAAACACCAGTTCATAAACAATATGATTCATATCATCGAAACTATGATGATGCCAAATAGAGGACAATGTCTGCTATGATCTGAACATCTCATTAAAACAATACCTTCCTTTTGCCTTTACTTATACAATGTATAATACCTTATATTTTCAATAAACATGAACATTACAGAAATATTTTAGTTGTTACCTTATTATCCTAAAGCGGATTATCTCTAATGCGTTGTTTTAAAGATGTTTAACGTCTAGAATACTTATTGTTAATTTGTGCCCAATTCGTATTAGCCATAATATTTTTTTTGAACATAATGAACTTTAAAAGTAATGCACGTTACTGCTGTTTATAAGTACGACAGCAGATTAAGAGTAATGAGTATAATCTGTCTAATCGAATGATATAAATGATATATATATATGGTTTCAATAAGCTGTTGCTGCTCTATTAATTGTTTGTACACAATTAATAAGCTGGTAAAAAAGTATACTGCTCTTCATGAAGTAAGCGGTGACCGTAGCCTACGGTAGCTTGCAATACCAGAAGTATCACAAACGCCATGAGAACTTAAGGAAAACGAATTAATCTTCGATAATTTGTAAGGTTTGATTTGTAAGTAGTATTTTGCCATATTTCAAATTATAAGGGAGATAATAGAAAATACATTATTATTGACGAAAAGTGACCCAGATTACTTTATGTGTTACAAAATATGGATGAATAACTTGTTGATTGATTTTGTATGCAGCTTAGTAAAGAATACAGATCCCTTACTAAACAGCATACAAAATATTTTAGAAGATATTAACAGCAAATATTGTTACAAAGTAATTTACTTGGTTTTGCGATAAAGGAAAGAAAGTACACTTTTATACATATTTGCCAAGACTGGTAGTTAAGATAATTACTATTGTGCGACCTTGGAGCTTTGATAAAACTGCAAATAGTAACGAAACGTCGTAAAATAATAATTGTATTACGGTAACTAACTTTATGTTTATTACATACGCTGTACCTACATAAGCGAGGCAATAAAACAGTTATGTAAGGGCTCACAAAAACATGCCTCATAGACTGCCTCATTCTAAAATAATGTAGCTGTATGTACTGAATTCGGTTGCCGGGTTAGGCAGAGTATTGATGGGTTATATTGCCGGGAATTTTGATATGCCCGGGTCTCTTCTTACATGCATTGTATATCTGATTGAACATCGGAACTTCTAGTTTATCCTTCGTATCTATTTTTATATTGCACTATGATTGCAACAAGTATACGATTTAATGTTTAGGTAGCACATAACTTTACCAACATGCCGAGTGTTTGTATGCCAGGAGTCCAGCAGCCTGGAAGCTTGGAATAACAATGGCTTCACTCGCGCGTAGTCTACTCCACATAATCGAATTTATTGCAGTGGTCTTCTAGTAGATAGAGCAACGCCATACTAACGAGTTCTAATAATACGTTACTATCAATAACAAAACCACTAGCAGAGTCAAGAGCAAGGCTTAAGCGTTCCCTAAAAGCATCTGTGTCCACCTCAGACAAATCCAAATAATAATAAAATAATAAATTTCATTTATTCATGTAACTAGGACTCATAATAAAATAATCATTAAATTGTTAGTTTAACTTACAAACTATGTTAGTGTGACAATAATAAACAAACTATAAACTAACTATTATTATGATTACTAAATCACTAACTACTTAATAGTTAGTTATCTTGTCGGCTGGACCGCATACACGCGACTCACCTCTGTACCATTCCGTGAGAGATGGCACCGCACCGATTCACGTATACAGGGTGATTTTGAAATCGTGTAATTCCTTTTAACCACGCATTCTACTGGTGATATAGAATAACCCTGACCATATTTTTTCTTAATTAGAATAATGGTTTCGGCAAAATTAGAGTACAGATTTTTTTCATGAAATGATTTCAAACAGTCATATTTTAGCCACCTGACACAATCTTAATATTTTACTAATTTAAAAATAATAACTTAACAATAACTGATGTCGTAAATAATAAGGGGCAATAAAAAGGACCGCCCGTTATTATTTACGACATTAATTATTAATATGTTTTTTTATTTTAATTAGTAAAAAATTAAAATTGCCTCGGTTGGTTAACATATGACTATCTGACACCATTTCACAAAAAAAACGGAACAATAATTTTTCAAAAAAAATAAATCTAATTAAATAAAAATATGGTCAGGGTTATTCTATATCACCAGTAGAATGCGTGGTTAAAAGGAATTACACGATTTCAAAATCACCCTGTATAGAGTCCAACCGACCAGCAATCATGTTTAGAATGCTATTGGGGCTACCCCGCACCCTGCACACCAGAGACGCACACCTCTTTCGCATAATTGTATAGAATTGCCTACTTCTTAGTACTATACTGCCAACCTTCCTACCCCCTCTCGAACTGAAATCCAGAATCCGTTATTGAACATAACATAAGATTATACTTCTATCTATACCTCTATACCAATATTATAAAGCTGTAGAGTTCGTAAGGTTGAATGCGCTAATCTCAAGTCCGAATTAAAAAAATATTTTAGTGTTGGACAGCCCATTTAATAAGGAAGGCTATTGGCTGTATAACATCATGCTACGACCAATAGCAGCGGAGTATCAATAAAAATGCTGCAAAAACGGGGAAAGATTCTCTTATGCGAAGCAGACAAAGTTGCGCGGTTCACCTAGTGTAGTTATGTATGTATATCGTAAAGATCTCTCCGCTTGAACCGCTCCAGAATTTTAAGAGAATGCCGCTTCGCCCTACTTCTCTTTAAAAGTGATTGGTGTAAAGTAATGTAATGTTATGTACGAAAACAACACAATAAAAGTGAACAACATGTGACCGTCGTGGGAACTTTTTTAATTGTACCATATTTAAACGCACTGCATTTCTACTGCGCAATAAAAAGAAACCTACATTCAAGCTTGACTTTTTTTATGTTTCTTTACTCATGTTATTTCAAATTATAATTGTGCATATTGTATAGTTCTGTACCTAATTATCTCCTGTTGACATTGGTCCAGTCTTTAGACTAAAACGCAAAGCAGTAAGTTTAGGATAAGGCAAACATTTTAGGGACGACGTGAGCCAAACTCAGTTCATATTTACCTCAATTTATTACTGAACAAAGTTAGTTAGGTACTTTGTTCAGCAATACATAATAATAATAGTACTATATGTATAATGTATGATAATGGAAAAATTTGTATTTAGTGACCAAATTCTCTATTGTATATGTTTTTTTTGTGGTGAGAAACGGCAGCTTGGCAAATAGCAATAAGTCATATCATAACTTAACTTGATCCTTATAGATAGATATATATTTTTAAATTATACATTACATAGAATTTAACGTAAGCGGAAATAAAACATACATTTTATATTATCTCCACTTAAGTTACGTTACTTACTTTAAGTATATCAATACAAATAATACTACAACAAGATTCTCTGAAGAGCACCAATTCTGAAAACTTAAAATAATTTCAACAAACATCAAACGTGACCGCCACGTTTGTTTATAGATGTATGAATCAGATTGAAAAGCTAGCACTCACCTATTGGCTTTTAAAATACTTCAGAACTTTGTAAGTGTATGGCCATCTCCAACGTATGTTTGGCTTTCAATATCCAACAAAACAATCTACTTTTAAACATTTTGTCTTCATTAATATTTCTACTTTCCATGGACGATAGAAAATTTAAAACATTGTATATAAAGAAAATATTTTGTGTAAGTGTTTCTGCTGAATGTTTGGAGTAAAGCAGGCGCCGAAGAGTCGGCTTAAATAAAGCTCTTGAATCTTTTAATACAGGTTCTTTGTATCGAATTGTTTGGAGCTAAATAGTGGGTAAACGATGTTTATTCAGCGGCATTCCTTTGTCGCCGTTGTATTGCATTACAAGTGGGTGTCACATCGCGCCATCGCAGTGTAGGCCAAGGCTTCTGATTTGAATCTCCGTCAAACAAATTCGATAAACGAACTAAGTTCGTGTGGCCAACAAATTGTGAGCTCATTTTACTGTCAATTGTTCATTTATATTAGATAAATAGCTTCAAAGCTTTAAAAAAGGCTAGAGATATTTCTAAATTTAATGTCCTCATCACTCAAAATACTTTAATTGTTTTTAGTACGTGCTGTAAAAAGAAATAGCGATTGAATGATAGAATCACGGTGTAATAGTTAGATGAATTAGTGTTGGTATGGTTTATGACATATTTATTTGCATGTTTTTTGTGTAACGTTGGAACTCGCCAACTTTACTGAACTTACGTGTCAGATAATTCAAGCATCACACGTGTTCAAGTAAATCGCTCTTACTATCTCGATGCAATGACATAACTGACGATCTTGTCACAATGATATGTATATTAGAATTATAATTTCATAGTATCTATATAGGCCTGATTCAATATTCTATTTTTAAATACAGTCAATCATATTGATCCCTTAAATTTTTTATCATCCTTCCTATTTGGAAGCGGCGGAAAAACTAAGTTCCTGTTTTGACGGAATCCTAAAAGCTTCCATAAACAGAGTGCCACCCGTTTAAGAGCAATGCATTTTAACTTGTGCTTCACACATTAGTCACAGAGTTATGAATGGTTTGAGGAGTGCGGCGCAGGCGCACCAGCGACGGGAGAAGCGGGGGGCAGGGGCTTGACGCGAGAAGCTGATACTAAATATAGATGGGCAGCAACAGGTGGTCGTTCCACACCCTTCCACTTCCACCCACACGGCATATGGGCAACACTCGCTGCGTGCCTATTGTGCACTTAACGGGATAAAGAAAGTGAAAACTTTCATTTCCTAACGAGTATGAAAATGCATACAAGATATATCGCTTACAACTAGAAACGAACTGACACGACCAGGGAGTGTCCTAGTTGTAGATAAGATACTACTCTAGCGTTAATTCATGGAGTTCATTCAAACTTTTTATTACAGACATTACGCTGAATATCCCTTAGTTTATCTAATCTGCAACTAATGCGTTTTATTAGTGTGCTATTTACAAGCGCGTCACGTTTAGCGATGAAGAAGTAATGATGTCTTCGTACTGATACGATCTGCTAGAGCTTTAGCTTTGCAGTAACAAACTGTTACTTACAGATAATACATCTACAAAGAAAAACACTTGATTATTAAAGAGGACTTCGTGACTTAAGCAAATTACATGAGCGTGTATCAAACCTAAAATTAACATACAGAATAGGGTCGCCTGTCGTGATGGCAACATTTTTATTTTTCTAAATGTCCGCATCGCCGCCAATCGGATATCCGTCCAAACTGACGATTGATCCATGATCTGTCCCTTACTTATAAACGTTGAGGAAACGGAAAGGGATGTTACAATACTTCTGTTTTAAAAATATCCTCGCGGACGAACATTCTAAGCGATTATACGGTACCAAAGTATTTGTTTTTTCAGAACGAAAGAGTTCGTTTCCTACTGTTATAGACTGGTCAGTGATGGAGGCCTTTGAACATAGAAATAATAAGGATGTTCGACAAAATTATCATATTTCATTGAGATTTTTTAATCTAATTATGAACATGCCTTTCTGTTGGAATCATAATTTTATATATTAATTGACGGAAAATGCTAGACAAGAAGACTGATATCACGCTTAAATGATAAATAAACTTTTAGTCAAAATATTTTTAAGCAGGCGAAAGCTTTGACATCTAAAGACGCGATTTGTTAATTAAATGGTATGGTTGCTGTAAGATAACCCTTTAACAACTGCACGAGCTGTGATCAAAGGCTGCAGTGATCGAAGCAGCTCCTGCATATCGCGACTGCCACTGCAGTGAGTGTTGTAGATACGATTCCCACTCGGGACTATTTATGTAATAAATGTTCAGAGCTGTGATGTTATTTCCAATGTGGGCAAAGACTTTAATAAGTGCCTTGTTTACAGACCCTTATTGTACGGTACCAGCGGTGCCTAACAAACAACTTGTCTCCTTGTAAGATAGTAAACAAAGGTACAAAACAAATCCATAATGATTATTGAAATCGAGATCTCTTTCCGGTCGCCCGCTATCAAGTTGCAATATAATTGAACGCTGTACTTATAATAGCTGGTGCCAGTTATAATGAAATGGCCAAGTCGAGTACAGAGCAAGTTTTCTCGGAAGAGGCGCGGGCGTCTGGCTTCAAACAGTCAACAGTTTGCATGGCACATACAAGCGATTGTGTGCGCACACCAGCGACGCGCACGTCCATTCATACAATATGAGCTTTTGTGTGTCGCATCGCGTCTTTTGTCAATCAAACATTGTGTTAAATCAACACCTCATGAATTTGGTGCTAATGTCAATAATATGTTAACAAAACCACCAATAGTTACGTACAAATAATATAAAATATAGGTAAGTAAAAATTATCTAAACAGAGTTATTCCTCAAGATCTAAATGGTCTAAAATAGCTTTCGTGCCTTGCATAGTGTTACGGATAAATTATTTCTGCTGATGCTAATTAAAGTGAAACAAGTCTGGGTGAAATTTAAACCTATCATCAATCATAATTTGCCGCGCGCGAGTTGTTGGCCGGTGTCGCCGACGACCCTGAACATGCTACTATATTTAGACAGAGTGCAGCCCTTTAGCGCGACCGACTCAGGGCTGCCAGCTAGAGAAATCCAGCTCAATAAACGATCTACATTCTTAAAATTCATTTATGACCAACTGATTGACGATTTGATTGCAGAGTGGAAATGTTTAGTTAACTTCAAATATTCCAGGGCAGTCGACTCGAATTAGGCAACTGCAGCTGTCCAGTAACCCTATCATATAAGTCACGCAATATTTGCACTTGGCCTGAGGCGAGGCGACGCCACCACCGATCAACGTTTTGCTCCTCACTCGTCGCGTTCACATGTGTGCAATTTACTGCGAAACCAACTCTCAAATGGTTATTCAAAGAAACATTTTATAAATTCCTATAATATGTAAATTTGTTACATATTTCTTGGAACGGGCAATTGAATATGAATGAATACTTCAGTGAGGAAGGAGATAAGAGAATACAAATTTACTGTGTATAAATAATAGAACGCTATACTCTTTAACGTGTATTTAAAACAAAAATTATACATATAAAGAATGCGTAATCAGTGTTCGACCTTAGTCATGGGATCCTTATATCCCAGTTGCTCTTCAGGAGTATGAGGCCAAAATGTCGGTTTCTTCACAAAGTCTAAGGCATCGCCAGGGAACATATCGTAGAACATCTCTATAGTCATATTATCAAATTTCGGCAGAGCTTCTATAGCATCCAGTTCTTTGTTACACCTGCGAAAATATACATAATCATATGATTATATTAAGCCTATATTTTAAAGATTTTGAATTACAACAAGCCAGAATACTAGAAATGTACTTGTTAATATTCTCATCCATTTCATCACAATATTTCTCAATGTCTTTTTCTAAAGATTCCCATTGTGCATCTACTTGTGCTGATAGATTGTCCTGTGGGTATGGCACTTTGAAGGCTGAGTACTGGCTCTGGAGTTTGTCGACGAGTCCCGGCACAGGAACAAGTTTTCGGTACGCATCCCAGTCGATCTTTGGAGCCTCTGGAGGATTTGTCAGAACCCTACAATTGATGGCGTAGAAGCGTGACAAGTACTGTCACGCTTCTAATAGTCACTTGACTCGTCAAATTTTATTATAATCAATTTTAAGTAAAACACTAAACTGGACTGTATTTAAAAGTAAAATAAAATTATATCGGGCGTTTTCTTAATGCTATTCAGAATTCTTACCTGCGCCAATATGCATAGTTTTTCGCCTTGAACGAAAAGAAATTTGGTTTTTGTTCAGGCGGAACTAAGTTTTGAAGCTTTTTCCAATCAATAGTCGTTTTACTAAACTTCGACATTATAATGTTCAGTAACCACAAATAAAATTTCCCAAACTTGTAACCGTATTTTATTATTTTACAATTGACTGAAACGTCAAATATGAATCTCTGTTCAAATTTGACATTTACGATGGTTAATATAATATTACATGCGAACTTTTTATCAGATTTTATATATTAAATTTTATCAATTTATGTTGCTGGTTTGCAAGCGATTCAACATAATTAAGTGGGTGTCTAAGAAGGTGTTAACTTAAATCTGAAAGAAATGCTTTTTTGGTGAAGTGAAATGTAAAATAAGGCGATTATCGGTCACGTGAAGGAGGACCCACTCGCACGCTAGATTGCGTGTTGATGGTCTTTTCTGAACTGTCAATTTCAAGTTCAATAAGTTACATAGAGTCAAATGCAGGTTGTCATCTACCGTAGCTTTAAAATTTGCGGCGAACTGTATAATTATTTAGAAAGTATGTACAAAATAAGTAATTTGAAGATAAAAATAAGCGCTATTTGTATTGTAAGGTAGAGATTATTCCATCGGCACCTGATAAGATAATGAGTATGTTGTAATTTCGGTCGGTCACGCTTCTACGCGGTACTCGTTACTCGTTCTGAATTATTCAGTGACGCGATGACTAATAATGCCGGAATTATGGATGTATTTCATTATGGAACTTAGTTTAGATTGTGTAACTAGAAGCTCAATTTGTAATTCGTAATCAAGATTTTATTAAAAATATCATACATTTCTTTATTCAATGTTACTATGTAATGTCCACGGTTTAACAATCCAATTATCCATGTGTGGAACACCTTTAAATTTACGTGGACCCAAAGTAAAAATGCATATTTTATTTATTTATTTATTGTATATATCATATATTATTTATTTATTTCAAAAGCAAATTCTAATATACTTAAAACTAAACCCCCAAATACTGTATATTTTAAATCCGTTCCATTTTGGAGCATAGACAATGTAAAAAAATAATATGCAATAATAATATCGATTTTTTAAATTCTATACATACTTTAAACAAGATTTTACTTACAAATAATTTATCTATTACTGTCATAGAAGGCTCGCAATTAGTTTTTAAAAACTGTATTAATAAAATGCCATGAATAGATTTCAAGCAATTAGATACCTCTTACCGGTTCCTTACTTCCATTGACTCGAGGCGAGTTATTTAAACTCGGATGGTTATCCATCATTTGTTCACTTCCCTCGAACCACCCTAACATTCAAATGAACAAATCGACACGCCATTTCAATTACAAGACAATAACGTCGGGTGGTGTCAGATCGTGGATCGTATCCGGCGGATATTAGCCGTAACGACACCGCCGGCCCGGGCTTCAGACGCGCCGAAATTAGACGACAGTAATAATTTGTTTTTATCTCTGGGTACGTATCTTTGATTGTTAGTTGTAAAATTGTATGCAGCTGGCTTGATGTCCGTGCGTAACGGTGGTCTCCATTGAAAATCAGCGTTGCGATATCACATCGGTTTTATCGCAACATCAATGCTGAATGGAGACCATTTGTTGCCACAATAGCATAATGTGTATATACATATATATATATATATATATATATATATATATATATATATATATATATATATGTATATATATATTTTTTTTTCTTTTTTTAATTTTAACTGTTTATTTAATTGTCTTTTTTATTATTTTGTCTATTTTGTAAGAAAAATATGTAATCATATTTCTTTGTGGCAATAAAGAATGATTTCTTTCTTTCTTTCTTTCTTTCTTTCTTACTATATCATACGCTAGCGATTCGGTGAACACGGACATTCGTTGCTCCCTTAATGGCTTACCTCCAAATTTAGCCTTTCTTTTTCCGTAGAAAATTATTTTTTTCTCATTTCCAATTCAATTCCTTACCCACCAAAGCAGATACTGATATCAATTGCTGTGCTCACAAAATAATTGAACGCAATTCTTTTTCTAACCATTCTTTTTCAATAATATTGTCTCTCTTAATTCTGAAACAAAGGAATGAAATTAAAAAATTATGGGCAATGCAACGTTCTATTTTTAAATCATAATCATAAATTAGCTTAATATGTTGATATCGTCATAATTGATTTATATAAGTATGTATATTAAACAAGTATATAATTCAGTTATTATCTTGTTATACAACTATGTGATGTCTCCCGAATAAAGCCTACATTAAGATAAGAACCAAACAAGTTAACGCACGTGCCATTATATTTTCCATTGTCAAATTCGCCGACATTTTAAGAATGGACAACACTTGCTCGATTGATTTCAACTCTTTGTATCAATGTGATCCTGACATTAAAACAAAACAAGTATACCTACGCGGAGGTTTAAACAAAAAAGTTTGATAGAGCGAGTAGGCGAGTAGGTCTCGAGACGAAGAACAGGTTCAGCCCTTGCTTTGACGGTAATTTGATGATCTATCTCTTTCAACTTTATAGTGTATGAGAGGGACAACCATATTTATAGCCGAATATTAGCGATAGTTACCCCTTGCTTGCGGTTACCGAAGCCTTATTACGGTCAGACCAAGAAACGATACCTCAATGGCACGGAACATAAAATAAATCTTTATAGACCTTATATAAAGTATTTTATTGATAAAACTTTTTCATTTTCAACATTGTTGTGCGGTAGCAGTTTTATTTTCGTATCTGTTATTAATCTTACAACTTTTTTATATTGCTGTGTGATCTTTATTTATTACGGTTAGAGGGTAGATTTTTATCAGTTTAAATGTTACCACAAACAAATTTTCTGTGTTTGTGTGCTGTCTGAGTATTATACTTAAATAATGTTTTATTTTTCGCAGTCCCAGCGCTATGAAGCTGGAGTGGGCCGAGAGCGAGTCGGATTACGGGCTGGAGGAGGCCGCATTCTATGAAGGCCCCCCTGCGCCCGCTCCGCCGCCTACCAAACACGTCTCATTCAGCCTGAGACTCGATCTGGTCAGTACACGCACTCCACATTAACCAGTAACCACTTTTTTCCACTTATTCCGATTTAATGATCTAGACTCTACAAGGTTGTGATGTTATGAAAACCCGTTAGGGCTGATGCACAGCTTTGAAAGCTTTACTTTGTTGCTGTATACTCATTCGATATATTTAAGTTAATATGTTCTACGTATTAGAGGCTGAATGAAGTATTTTTTTGTAATACGAGTAAGATTACATGCTCTCTAACTCACTTGGGTCCGGTTTCTATATTCATACTATATGTTACAAGAATTGACTGCCTGTAGGTAAAAGGACTCATTTCTTTCATTGTTCATCACGCAACGACATGTTTGAGAGCAATATCTTAATATTTAGAACTCCACTATCCTTATTCCTCTAAACACTCAAACGTTACGTTCCAGTAATCGCCTGGCTCAGATTTAGGGAGTTACAGAGCAAGCACTCTAACTCGTATTCCAAAAAAATAGATATATACATTTTACACAAATTGCATCAAGGCTTAATAGCGATACGGCTTTAAACTTAGTCTAAGGCTTTAAACAATAACTGATGCGAAATCACAAATACAATATGATACGGATTAGTTTAGTTGTAGTTTAATTCACTCCGTGTCAAAAGTTTAGAGCCTGCCAATGTCAAGTTCCAAATTCAAATGTCAAAATGGCGTAAGAGAACATTGAGATGGCAACATTCTACTAGAATAATACAGTACTACATCAACCTGTTATTTATTTTTATCTATGGTAGATTAGTTGAAAAGCATACAAATCTAGTGCTGTTTTCTCAAAACAATACTTGTTTACTTAGAGCTTGTAAAGATACGAAAGTAATAAGATGTTAAGTGGAACAGTGCTGGTGTATATAATATAAGGTAATCTCCTGATGTTGATAGGAACACGAGAGGATATCCGATCTGACATGGAAAAGCAGTTAAAACGAGTACATTTATGTTAAGCGTTTAGTTTTCTTTAGAAAACTAGTTACAGCAAGTTTCGAGAACTTCTGAGTTGGTGTTGACCTATAATATACGTTCACAACTGTGCAGAGTTATAATGTTACTCATGTTAAGTCTATAGGTATAACATATCCTTTAGTTGTTTCTATAAAGTGCGCTGTATTACGCAAAAGTGGAAAGTTATAAACTTCTTCAAATAGACATATCGTATAAAATCGAAGGAGAAAAATTTCTGAAATTTATAAATAAATAAGATAGAAGCGTTTCCAATCTGTTAGTTGAGGTAAAATTGTCAAATGACAGAAAAAGGGATGCACAATGCAGACGTCACCTATTTAAACTCTGCTGTACACACAGCGACACATCAACCTAGACTGTTTGGACTTTGAACTATTAGAAGTTGAACGCTGTGAATCGTGCGAGAGAGTGCGTTATATTTTTGTTACGCTCTATCCTTACCATTATGTCGACACCATTATGCACTGTCCCTTTCCGACAATTCTCTATTTTGTATGTAGCGTAGTTATGCGTATATAGGGTGTCTAACTTGATATGTGGCCGTGTGTTCGACGGAGATAGCGAGTCCACTACAGACCCATTATTCTTAAAACTAAATTTAATATATTAATTACTACCTTATTTTACAACTAATTTTGATTTTTGCTTGCCCCAAAAAGATTTCATTTGATTGCCATTTGCTATTGTGTATAAATTAATGTACAAAATCAAACATAGGCAAATACCCTATTTCAAGCGAAATTCTATTAGTAGGAAGGTAATATCTAAAGTAAGAAGTCGATAGATTGAATTTTAAGAATATTTCTGTAATTTCATATAGTACTAGAACTTGATAACGACAGAAGTATCTATCAACAGTAAGAAAAACTTGTTTCAAAAATAATACACTATTGGACGAACTGGTATCCTTCCTCTTTATTATTTTCCACTTGTGATGATATGACTTATTCTAAGGATTGGCATGGATTATTATTATCGATAGAACTTTCAGAAAAGCAAACTCGTATTTCTTTAGAACAGTAGCGTTTTTCAATTACATGGGCGTTTGAACCGGTTAGCGAAGCCTTGAAGCTGTTGTTATTTGTATCATTAGTGGCAGAAACGCAAAATAATGTATGTATGTTTAAGTTGCCTATTTAGTGCTTTATTTGCCGTGGTCAGGTGTACCATCTGAACAGGTTTCACGCTTACCTAGTATTTTCTATTAAAGTAACATGAGACCTAAGCCCAAATGGTTAAATTGCAAAAAACGCGAACCAAATTAAATATGAAAAGACGTATGTACGTTAAATAAAAGTTGTTAGTAATGGCTAAATCCAGGGTATTTTAAGTATATTAATTCTTCATTTAACATATTGAGTCGCAGCGGCACACCTGTGGCCAGACGCAATAGATTTTAATTATTTGGTATACTAAGACTTGACAGACTACGTGTTGATGTATATTTTATAAACACAATTTTTATGAATATTTTTGGAACTGGTTTAATCATTATATCTTAGTAATGTATTTAGGCTCATAATCAGAATTTCTAAACAGGCAACTGAATATATTTTGTAATGCTACTCTTTATTTATTATGACAACATTTCATCTAGTGTTACAAGCAGTCTTGTAAGATTAGACAAAACGGTGTAGTCTCCAATCCACCCCCGGATGTGTCGGTGCGGACCAGTAGAGCGTGAATACCATGATCAACTTCCATGCCGTCCTTTTTGATATACCTGCAGCGATTGTCTTTAATATTTAAAAATAATTATATTTTTCTATCACATACACACAACATCAACTAGCCCAAACTAAGCAGAGCTTGTACTATGGCTACTAGACAATGGATAAACATACATATATACTTTTTTTTTGTAAATACATTCATATTATACATAGAAATATCCAGACCAAGAAAAACATTCATGTTCATGCACACAAATGTTTGACTTGTGCGGGAATCGAACCCGCGACCTCAGGCGTGGCAGTCGGTTACACTATCTGTCTATCTAAATATCTATAAACCCTAAATAAAATCTAGCACGGTCTCGAACTTTATTAGCAGTGTTTATAGAATATAGCGTGGAATTAAAACCAAATGCAAATATGTAGGTAGGTAGTTAATGCGTTACAGTCGTTTTTCATTCGTCAGCTAGTTTTAAACTCAAACAAAAATAACAATCAAGTACTGTATTTCGTTTATTTTATAAATTAATATTATGCGCACGGTAAAAATCAATCAACGACTAACATAAAGAAGTATCGAAAACAAACTCGAGTTCTTATTTCAAAGATACCGCTCTTTATTCTTTTTATTTTTAAACTTGTCCGTGACACTGACGCTAAGCTGCACTAATGAGTTTCGACATTAGCTGACTACGACGAAAAACTGTTGGAGCTTTTTACGAATGGGTTACAGAGTATTGTATTATTTTTTAATGATTAGACTGGAGAGGGTTCGAGACTTTGGGTGACGAATTGGTCTGTGATAATTATACGGTACGTAAATAAGATGACGGATTTAGCGTAGACTTTGACGCTTTGGAGTGCATGACGTGCTTGCCATACACATGTATGATCTCGCAGGACAATTTTATTTTATTTATATCCAATTTTAAGCAAGAAATTATGATAAATAGCCTTAACGTAGTGGCCTCTGTAAAGCATAAATAGCAATTTTAAGCCGCAACTACCTATCATTATTAATCCATAAAAATGTGCATAAATATTGTTGATGAAACACACGTTACATATAAAATGTTTTAATTATAAATTTTATTTCATGTTTGGAATATCAAATACAAATCATGCGAGATGCAATAAATAATGTACCTCCTTTCTCATGTTGATTTTTTATAATTTAGAAAGTGTACATAATATATTATATTATAAGATTTATAAGTGGAGGAGCTATCATTAAATCATATTAAGGCAGGCTCGTTAATAACGACGGGGGTAAGATGAAGGGGCCGTCAAGTGTTATGACGTTAACACCTTCATTCGACGGTGGTGTGACCATAAACAATATTTTTTGACATGATTTACGTCCACTTGTCGACACCCAACTTTTTTGATTGAGGAATTCATATATTCAGCCCATGTATATTTTGATTTCTGCGTAGTGTTATCAAACTGATACCGTAAAAAAGAACTGTGTGATAGGAGTTTATAAATGATGGTTGTTTAAGCATTAGCGAAAATATTCTAAGTCTATGTTTTGTATTAAAAACGCAGATATAGCAAAACCGGGATATGCTGCCTTTAGCACAATAATCTTAATAATTAAGTAATTGGATTACTATTGGACGTAGAATACTTAAGCTTTGTTATAACCAAGGATGAGTTACTTAACAGGCCATGTAGCAGGTACCGTAAATATATATATTGAATAGTTAGGTTAGATCACGTGTGTTAGAGATTGTTGTACTTTCTTGACCATAAGAAAATATTATATAGAAAAGAAAAAGCCACACCAGGATCAAGCTACACTTAGACAACTTCTAGACATTTATAACTGAAATTGATAATCAATCTAATGCAACTATAGTAACTATACAGTCTCACACCTATATTCCGGTAGTGATCGAAAGTCATGTATTGTACCCACATTTAGGTCTCACGTTGTACAAGGCAAGCCAAATGCTATCAAGTGCCACACTCCGCGCTATTTCTGAGATTTTTTTGACAGTAATCCCAAAAAAGACTTTGCTTGAACCGGGACACGCACCTGAGAGCACAGGCACAGCAGTCGCTTTCACTGCCGCTGCGTCACTAAGGCAATCTAATACGAATTATAGATTTCAGATTTAAAATATGATTTTTGTCAGATCAAAAATTCAACCTAAATTCTAGATTTTAGAAAAGATAATAATTTTTAATAGTATTTCTGGATTATATACGCTTCAATGAAAATAGATTGCTTTATTTCTAAATAGATTGTTGCTCTGATTGTATGTAATCTTTTCTGTTTTCTATACTGATTTATATAAAGCAATACTTAGCTATTATTTATTGAATAACAAGAAATGATCGGGTTCATCCACGCGTGTCTCATTAGGGCTCCGCTAGACGATATCCGGCTACTAATTAAAGGGAGCTAGTTACGTCCGCTTCGCAGGATATGACGAATTTGTTGTGATTTTCTTCCGGGCGATATTTTTGGGATTGTATATCAAAATATATATTAAGAAAAGTACCGCAATTAAAACAAGCTTCTGTTATTAGTGTTACCAAGGAGTCTTAAAAGAAATATGCACAGGAAATTGCATTCACAAAATAGTTTCATAATGTCTTACATCATTTTATAGCGCTATAAAACATTATGTTACAAATAACGCAATTCACTTATATTGTATGTTTATTTTATAGTTATATTCGTCTAGAAACAAATAATAGGTACCTCATTTTATTTAGAAATAGCCTTTTCTGCAAATGCAGTCTGTTATGGAAAGTAGATCTTAATACATAATTTTTGCTATAATAGAGTAGAAAATATTTGTAAGTAAGTCGTTATTTTTAAGAATAACTATTCAAGTTTTTGCCTATAGCTAATTACTAGACCAATCTCTTTTTAGAAATATAGCGTCCTTTTATATGCGACGTCAGTATCATAGATAAGACACTATATACTGGTTAGTATTGCGAAAAACTTCCGCTAAATGCCAGTCCTCACTCGATGTCGAGATTAACCAACAGTAAAAATAGTTATTTTTATAGTAAATTTATGTCGTCGAACCAACAGCTCAATCACCATCGGAATTCTGTAAAACAGCCATATAAACGTTACGACATAACGATATGCATATTTCTGCAAAATACATGGCGTGCAACACATACCGCTGATAAAACTCAATGTTCAATATGTTTTGTAAATAACTGTACCTTGAAACAATTGATGCAGTTTGTAGACTTGTAGTTGGCGGGTTTTAAAAGCCGAAACTCGTTTCATTACCGTTTTGCGACTAATTTAAATAATACGCCGACCTGGAATATTGAACCCACTTACCATTTATTTTCATAAACCAATATTCTATATGGTTAAAATTCAAGGATTTGAGTTCACTCAACGTCCCACGCTTTAATAAATATTATTTTCTAATGAATATGAGAAATTTAGAAACACTAGATTAAGTGAGCGGCTTCGCTTGCGTTGTCAAAAAATTTCTTTCTTTCGAGAAAAATACTATTTTCTGGATGAAAGGTACACGTGTGTACTTTTTTGTACCCCAGACAACGTGTGTTTCATGATAATGATGATTTTGTATCGCAAAATTTCATGATGATCGTACGAATAGTTAAGGCGTGAAAGCGTAAATAACAAACAAACTCACATGCATTTATAATACGAGTTAGGATGCCCCGATTGTTAATAAATAAATGTATTATGAAACGTTTGTATTTTAAAACTAACCCCGAATAAAATATAACCCTATAGATATTATCCGACACAGTCAATTGGTATACAGTTTAATCTACCAATAACTTACTTTTTTAAGTCTGTTTGAAGGGCGATCTATTACAGGGGATCAACTAGTATAGATAAATCAGAGCACGTTCAAAAACTGGCGCTTTATACAGGGCGACAGGATCCCGACACCGCACACATCATCCACTAACGTTTCTAAACGAGCGACAAATAGACAATTAACCTCGAACATACATTAAATTTTTTAAAGCTCTTCTCATGTAGGCTGTTTATATCTTTCCTTGGGTTTAAAAAGAAATAGATAAAGCACACTAAGCACGAAATAAACTGGCCGACAAAAAAATTTTAACTGCCAAATGCAATCCTTAGGTACTATAATAATGATAGACAGTAGACAATTGTATAAACGTTCAATGTTGTTATATTCAAAACTGATTACTGTTCTTGTTGCTAATAGCTTAAATAATATTAAATTAAATTCTAATTTATATTACTAGCGTATACTTAATGCATATTTAAATAGTAATGATTATCGACATTAATATTACTCGCACTGATATTAAACCTTTTAAGATCTCTATCAGTTGGTTACGATAATAAAATTTACAATATTTATTGATGTTGATTATGATGATTCTATAATATAATATTTAATAAGAACTATCTACACTAAATTCGGCTATATACTTGGCGTGTGGTCTTTTGTCCCCTAGCCGTGTGACTAGCACAATCACGCCATGCATTAGAAAACATTATGGTCATACGTTCCCCTCTTAACGCTTTAGTGATTCGCCTTACTGTATTCCCCCTTTACTATAAACACCCTTATAATGTAACTGACTTATTATATATTTTATTTTACATTTCTATACTTAAGTCCTTGTAACTTCCTCCAGTCATGAGCACATCACCAAGGTGTTGCCCTATAAAAACATATAATTCGGTATAGTAGAATTAATTTATGGCAACAACTAGGTACCTATGTATTACGCACGTTTAAACTGGTGTTTGTTAAATAATCGCCGGCGTCTACGCTTTTCTTTAAATTGTATGAAAAACTTTTCAGTTGCTTAGATGTAAAAGCTTAACAAACAGATATTAAGTTAGGTACGCTTTTAATTATTAAGATAAGCTTTTCCTGGTTTATATCATAGTTTCATAGGCGTAGCCTTGCCCTAGCTTTACAATATACACTATATTCTCACTTTCTATACTGTATTTCACATATTAAGGGAAATATACTAAATTCATATGCTCATGTTTGATATTGTCGCACTTCAAAATTAGTAAAGTTTTGGTAGGTAGCTCCAAACGTGAAAAATGTTTCTTTCTTCCCTTTGAAGAGAGGATTTCCCTAAGTAATTAATATTAAACAAAAAACAAGTCGGACGCGCATCAATCGACAGCTCGGGTAATAAGAGGTGTTCGAGTGAATTGGGATCGTGCCCTCTAATATTAGTAATCACGTGCCAAGACAAAATAGCTGGGGGTGACCCGACCCCACACTTTGAACCGAACCGAAATACCCCGGCAATGTTTACGGGTTAATCAATGCGTACGGCTCACTGAATAAGGAATTCATTATTCTGCCATATGCATTCTGTTAACATGTCACATCTCTTCGTCTCAGAGCCGAACAGCTTCATTAAGATTTATAGTTATGATGATATTATTGTCTGTCTATCTGATTTATCTATACAAATCTATTTCTAGCATTTTTATTAGTTTAGGAAAATAATTAGCTGATAATGGCCTCCCGTTTTCGTTTAGCGTAGTTCAATATGCAAAGCATAAAATTGCATTGAATATCCTAAGTATTATTATAAATGCGAATGTGAGATTGTTTGTTACGCTTTCACGCCTTAACTACGCGACCGACAGTAATGAAATTTCGCATACACTTTGTCAGGGGTACAGAATAGTACATAGGGAACTTTACATCTAGAAAAAAGTACTGTTTACGGGGGATAGTTGACAAAATCTACTTTAAGCGAAGCCAGCCAGCGAAGCCGCGGGAAAATCTAGGTATACTCCATTTGGTTAGGTACTTAACTAAAGATAAACAATCTTGATGTGTCTTTTTATCGAAAAACTCAGTTTAAAAATAAAATGCTGCTAAAGATCAATGTAAATACAACAATAACAATTACTAAATCAATTGAACCGTTAGTTTAAGCAGTAGTTTATTTGTTTAATATGTGTTAGTGTAAAAGTCACATCAAGATTGTTTACCTTTAGTTAAGTACCGAACCAAATGGAGTATAGCTTAGAATATTTACGAAAGCCGAGCTATAGCGGTGGCGAATGGATAAGGTCAATACTTGCAATCGAGAGGGCGTGGGTTTCTAATAGAATACTAATAATTGCAAACCAAATTGCTGATAACATTTGTTTTCTTAAACTCTTTCATGACATCAGCTACATTATATATTTGTGCTGCTGACTATTTTTTGATAGAAAATCTTAGCGGCACTTTCCTTGAGAATTCGACTACGTATTTAGTATGTTTTCGGTTCTGAACTAACGAAGCTCATTCTCTTTTGATTAATGTTAGAACTATACTATCCTATCACCTTACATCTTGACTGATAAACCTCTGCGAATAAAGTAGTGCGCTGTGATTTCGCATAATCAGATCATAAGCATACGTCCACACAGAGTTACGTGTGGCAGTAGGGTCTCATAGAGTCCTAACATGTAGTACAAGCGCTGATTGGCCCGAGGGGACGCTGATTCGATTTTGACATTTTTATTGGACCATATTGAAATACTTTGTGATTAGGCACAGTGTCATGGGCTACGAGATATTCAATTGAGAAGGGTCAGCACACGCGAATATCACACATGTTATGTTGTATTCACCGCTAAACAACGTATTCATGAATCATGACTATATTTATATCGCAACCAATCGTGTTATACAAATATTTCCATTTTGAATAACATTTAGCCGCGGTGTATGAATTTTCAACTTTTTTTGTGTTTGAGCACGAATTAAATTAATATTTATAGCAACACTTATCAACGGCAAGAAGATTCACTTGTTAAATATTAAACCTCATTAAAAATAAATGACTGCCTCAAAACAGATATTTATGGATATTTTATAGCTCAGTAAGTGAGATTAGTAAAGGACTACGTAGAACAAATTTTACTAACGAACGATTAAAAGTAATTTCTCATTTTACATCCGACAATGCCTTGCCGAACCTAGGAAGGATTTAATTGGTACAGGTCTAAATTAAACAAAGCTAAAATTTAATATATCATATAACCATTAATATATATCACATTGATATTTAGAAAATTCGATGTTGCTTTGCTCGACTATAGTCTTCTTCACATGCCAAGGGTATCCCTCAAGCCTAACTTCCTATGTAATATTTTAGGTGAGTTCTTTGTGACAAAAATGAGTAATATCGATATGTACCTAGTTCCTTTTGAAAAACATATTTTAGAATCACGTACACTTTATTGTGACATTATTATTATTATGCTTTTAAATTAATAATAATTCGTAGCTTCGCCTAGTGCAGGTGAAGCAACGATTTCTTTTTAAAACACGTCGTTATTTTAAAGTCTGTCATCCACGACTATCATATATTACAAAAATTGTAGGTTCGCCTCCCTTTAATGCTATTTACATTAACTAAAGACATTAAAGTAAGTTCAAATTCGTATTCATGGGTATACGTTCGTTACTTGCGTAAATATATATTAGTAGCGAAACCTTGACGCCTGTCAAGTTTATTTCTCGCATAGACTTTATACTTTTGAATAAGAATGAAGATAGATCAAAGGATCTTTTGAACCATTGTGTAGTGAATATTTTTTTAAGCGACGCATGTCCGAAGAGCGAACGGAAGCGAGCCACGCGTGTGAACGGCATACTGACTTGTCCACCGAACGATGCCATCATGCTCTTTGCCTGCCTATATAAAAAATAATATCCTCTTTTGATGGTCAGTGGACACGTATAGGTTTTTAATCTGTTCGATATCTAATACTTAATTTAGTACTGGATTTATGATTAAGCCGGAACTATGCTTAGTCATACGCAAATTTTAGTTATTGTTCTTATAGAATAAAGTCATAATTAGTCGATGGCCGCCAACTCGTCTGCATATGTGCATACCTTTAATATTAGATATGCAATTTCAAGTGCTTTTGTATCTTAAGTATTATTTTATCTTTTGTTACAGGAAACGAGTCTGTTCAGTTGATAAATAATATTTTTTTGCATATAAGTGTAACCACTTTACTATTGCGTTATCTTTAAATATAGAAATTGAGTAATAATTTCTATATCTCTAAATTCTACATCTAATTTTCAGAACTCACCAAGTATTATATAGACTGTCAAGAGGAATATTATCAGTAGATATGTTTGTATATGCACTAGCAGCATGTATACATAGATATATAATCAAACTTATAAATCACTCTCAAAGTCAAAATCAAAAATCTTTATTTCCTTAAAAATGTGCAAACAATTCTTGGACACATCAATTCACTGATATATTAATAAAAAATTAATAGAAGGAAATAAAAATTTAGCATTGAAAAAAGCCTGTTCGAGGAGTAGAGCTTTCATGAGAAGAAGCAGGCAAGAAACTCATGGCCACTCGTTTCAATCGCCAAATGTTTAGATCAATACAATTCAATGTTATAAGTATTATTTTCCTTATACGAGCTGCTGTGTGTAGTTGTTACTTATTTATTTCAATAAGATTTAAAAGTAAAAATTCGTTAATCTAAGATACATTTTAATAACACATTAAATAATAGTCACAGCAACTCATATTACAGTTAGCTTAATAATATGATTAGAAATAACCTGTGAGTGGAAGCAACTCAATCCCAAGCATTTTTATCTTCTATATACTCAGTGACTGAGTAATAACCTTTCGAATATAATTTACGTTTTACAACTGTTTTAAATTTTTCTCAGATTCTCAAATATTTAAGTAATCCCACAAGACATGTTTACCTAGTGTGGGGCCAATGCGTAATGTACAATCTTGTAAAGTTATATGACAATAAAATATATTTTATTTACAGCAAAATATTAGCTTACGAATAATCTGAACAAACATCTCCTATAAACGTTACTCAACCTTGAGAGTCTGCTGAATAATAGTTAAGTAAGGTCGTTAATCAAAATTTAACCATTGATTGACTTGAGAACTATTTAGCAGAGAGGCAGTATTCGTCGGCAATACTATATAAGTTATGCTGTTTCTGTGTAGTTTATTATAATAATATCAGCCCTGTATTAAACTGTTCCACTGCTGGGCACGGGCCTCTTTTCAGTGTGAAAAGGGTTAGGCTATAGTCCACGCTGGCCCAGTGCGGGGTGGCAGAATCTCGATAATGTTCTCTAAGATATGTGATCTTAGAGAACATTATTGAGAACTCTTAGACATGCAGGTTTCCTCACGATGTTTTCCGTCGCCGTTAAAGCAAGCGATAATTAACTATTTAGTATACGCACATAACTTCGAAAAGTCAGAGATGCGCGCCTTGTGATCGAACTCGAGACCTCTGCGTGGCAGTCCAACGGTTTCCCACTAGGCTATCGCTGTTTTGTTTGCAGTTTATTAAAATAACTATAAATAATAATATTGTCTTATGTTTACGCGAATGTTATACATTGAAATTAAACACTTTATACGGATTTTATCGCGTTGTTTATTTTACTTTAAACACTGTTATTACATAATTTTGAAAACTCTAACACTACTATTATTGAATTTTACTACTATTTAAGCTATATATTTTTTCTAATTAAAACTATTTGTATTTAAGTTTACACTTTGCCCCGACGTTTCGGTTGCTTTACAGCAGCCAGCATAAATCAGTAATATCGAGATATAAACGTAGAATATATTAATTTACTACATTGTTCCCGCGGCTACGCTTGCGTGAATGTATGTTAGGTTAGTAACAGTGGTTTTTTATGGATGAGGTCCTTTTCTGTTGCCGTGACAACTTGAATGCGAAGTTAGATGATGATCGGTCGAGTAGGTAAAGCGTGAGCTTAAGAAACAAACTCACATTCGCGTTCATAATATTCGTTAGGATTTGTGGGTTGTTAAATACGCTATGCGGGTTCGACTCCACCCATACATTTAGTAGGTACGTATAGGTACATTTGTAGTTAGTGCAGCTCTTACTTAAGTGTATAATGATGTGGATGACGATGAGGATTTAAAAGTGCATATGGTTACAGTGCGACGAGGGCGGCGGCGCTGCGGACGGCATTAAGACGGAGCCCCCGGAGGCGGAGGAGCCGCGCACCATGCAGAAGGTGCCCTCGCTCTCCGACCTCTCCGACCCGGAGGCCTCGCTAGGTAAGTCCACCTTACCTTTATCATTACTACTGGTGTAACATTAAGCGCTTACATCTTTCTCGTAAGGCATTGCTAGATAAGTCCAGCTTTTTCTTTTTTTAACATGGGGAAATGCTCCTTGTGCTTACGCCCTCGCCACAAAGGGAGGCGAGAAGGTTATGTCGGGCTCTCCCGAGACTTCGGGCCTATCCCCACGGTTTGCCAACTCGCTGCTTTGTATTGTAAGTGGGTCGCTGGAACTGAAACGACTTAATAGGTAAATATAGTTATTTTAGGTTAACTTCTATTGTCTCTGTTAATACTTCTAACGTGGAGTGTGACAAATAGAATATAGTCAATTTAATTATACAGTACATACAAGTATTAGGCATGACACCTCATATTTGTATTTGAGGATTAAAATCTTCATTAAATTGCGGTGTATTACAAAATATATTTTAATATCAAACATTTACTTAATACTGTCTTATGTTTACGCAAATGTTACAGCTAAAAATTAAAATTTAATTCAAAATTATATAAAAAGGATAGTGTTGTTTAAACAAACCGCGTTGAAATCCGTAATTTCAATTACACATTTAACTATTTACACTAAAATATAGCATTAAGAATCGGCAATTGAGAAAACAAACACGGCGCTATTTTGTCTGATTGATTACATTAATTCTTCATCCACCGATTGCTATGTTTCTAGCATGAAATACGTCTTAACTTTTATCCTTTCATTCTTATGAACCACCAAAAGGTTACCTAAAACTTAAAAATCCGGTGCTATAACATTCACAAAACGTGTAGGCGATTGTAGCGTCCATAACACTTACATAATATAATCACACAGTACATATAAAGTTTGTTGTGCGAATCGTTTATCCTAACAACGTTATCCTGACACTAGAAGGTTAGGCATGATCAGCGATCTCCTCCGCAGTAAATCACTGTGAGGAGCGGCACCGGCTTCTGTCCGGCGCGGGTCTCCATGTCCGGTTTTGTGTCCTGTTCTCGCCTTGTTGCTTACGTCCGGTATCTTGCAAATTTGTCTCTCTTAGACTACGAGCATACAAGATGATTGATCGTGATGACATTATTGTTTTAGCCGCGTTAAGTAACTGTTAGACTGGCAACTGGTCTATAAATAGAAATTCGGGAATATATGTATTTAATGCTAAGTTTGCAAATTTATTGGTTAATGCAGGCAATCGATCTTAATAGTTAATAGAAACAAATCTAGTCGCAAATTAGGTATAAGTATGAAACAACAAATTAAAATAGATAGACGTTCATGTAACGACTATCATAGAGCAGAAAATAAAAAATAATAAATAAATTTAGGATTAACAGGCTGTATAAATGGTATAAGGTTTGGAGTAAGTTTATGTGAAAAGCATTTCTAATGGTGTTTAATTATTTTGCAATTTTAGTTAGTTAGTGCCATATGAATGGAATTTTATTATTAACATGTTTTGATGTTGAAAAATTTCGTTCGCCTGACTGTGAGGTATGTGGAGTTGTTGAGGACTTACACCATTTGTTGATGGAGTGCGTCAGATATGACTCTAGCAAAAATAGTTTAGTGTCCGACTTGAATTTGAATAGAGTTGACATAGAAACAAGTTGACATGGAAATCCGTAGTCTCTGCCTACCCCTCTGGGAAACAGGCGTGAATTTATGTATGTATGTATGTATGTATGACATAGGGATGTTGCATGAAATTTTATCGGAACGTAATAGCGATGACGCGAAAGTTCTGTTCAAATTCATGTCAGATGTATTAAAATAGTTTAATATGTGGTTATTATTATATTTAGGTTATGATGGCACTGACATACGCTGTGCGTAAAACTTCCAACAATAAAACATGTTTTGAGTTAAGCTATTATTCCTTAACTTAACTATAGATACTAGATTTTGACCACTGCTTTGCTCGCGTTTATCTAGATTTTGTCAAGAAATTATTCTTTGGGCACGGTGCTTCTTTTCTGGTTAAAAGATAGATATACTATGTCCTTCTCTGTATGCCTGACGACATGTATGTGAAATTCCATGACGATCAGTCGAGTAGTTTAATACGTAAGAGCGTAACAAACAAACAAATAAACAAACTCACATTTGCATCAATAATATTAGTAACTTATTCAAAAATGAAAGTTTCAACGTTCTTGTTCCTCCCGACCTTCTTAAGCTTCAATATTAGAAACCTCATTACAAATAGCAATTATTAACGGAAACAATAACTCAGCCAGTTTTCTCTACATACGGACACATACACCATCGTGGCCTTTGACATCGGCGAGTTATTGCACTACACGTGATAACTTATTGCTTCAAGGAGTACCTACCACTAATACATGTAATTGTACCCAATTGCGATATGAAAGCACCAAACACTTATGTAGAAGTTAACTGGTGAAACTTAGGATATATTTAATCTAGGATATATCGTTAATTATTATTTATTAGTCGGCCTCGATGGCGTAGTGGTTAGTGTAACCGACTGCCCCGCCTGAGATCACGGGTTTGATTCCCACACAAGTCAAACATTTGTGTGCATAAACATGGATGTTTGTCTTGGTCTGGGTGTTTCTATGTATAATATGTAAGTACATATTTACAAAAACAAAGTATATATGTATGTTTATCCATTGTCTAGTAACCATAGTACAAGTACTCTGCTTAGTTTGGGCTAGATGGTGTTGTGTGTATGTGATAGAATATAATTATTATATTATTACTAGCTGTCCTGGCAGACGTTGTCCTGTACAGTCGAAAAAAAAACAAATCTCGAATCCACTTGAACACACATAAAAAAATTCATTCAAATCGGTCCAGCCGTTTAGGAGGAGTTCACTGTCAACACACGTACAGAAGAATTATATATATAAAGATATGTGATAGATTATTAATTTTAAATGGATTTTGCCGTATTTCATAATCATGACCTTACTGTATAATTTAAAATTTAATAAATTTTTTTATATTAAAATACTAGCTTTTGCTCGCGGCTTTGATTGCATTAATGTAATAAATGTCGATCTCTCGGGAACATTACCTTTTCCCTGGATGAAAGGTACCCGATGTTTCTGTACACCTGACAACGTGTATGCCAAATTTCATGACGATCAGTCGAGTAGTAAAGCGTAGTAACAAGCAAACAAACAAAAATCAGTGTCGCATCAATACTAATATTATAAAACTGAAGAGTTTGTTTGGTTGAAGGCGCTAAGCTCAGGAACTACTGGTTCGAATTGAAAAATTCTTATAGTGTTGGGTAGCCTATTTATCGAGGAAGGCTATAGGCTATATAACATCACGCAACGACCCACGGGGGCGGCGCAGTAACCATAAACGCGAGTGAAACCGCGGGCATATATATTATTTATACTATAAGTAAGGATTTTTAATTGATTATAAAAGTAAGGGTCGTTACTGATAATGTTATATAATACTAAATAGTCAATTCTTTATTGCTTCCCACAGTGAAGTACAGTTGGTAATTCGAAAGCTATGTAATAATAGATACTAATATATCTTGTCAGTATAAGTATATTTTAATATACTTCTTTTAAGGGAGGAAGAGATATAGCCTTAACTCAGAACAAATAACAGCATGTACATATTACGTAATTAATAAATACTTATGATTTTGATAGAATGTTCGACAACGTCCGTATACAATTAACAAAGGCAAATGAAACTATAGTATTATGATTATAATGAAAAATTACTATTATAAATATTTAACCTTGCCTATCTTAAAATATCGAGTATAGACCACGTTTCGTGATTTTTGAGGATGTATTACAATCTAGGGACCATAATGTTTAAAAATCTTATGATTTCATTTTTCTGTTAGTAGTTAATATACTAACTGTATCCATTTAAGTACTGTATTTACCTTGTAAACCAATGTATTCATTTCGTTTAGTTTTAGGCATAAAATAATGTAAGAAATAGGTAATTTAGGTAACAGTAGTTTATAAAGTCATGATTCAAAGTTACTTTTTTAGACTAATGAAAATGAGAAATAACATATATATGTAATTTATTTTAACCGGAACTTCAAACCACAATAAGTAGATAAGAAATAAAACCTCATTATTTATTGATTGCGTATCTTCCGGTTTTACCAGCTTCCATTGCTTGTAAACAAAAGTAAATGAAGACAAATATAATTAACTTCACCCTAAGATATAACTCGCTGACGTAACATAATCAGCATATAGTACCTAATCTGTACCTTTCTAAAGAGATATCATACCTACCAGAATATTTTTTTGACAGTAACGTATCTATTATTATTGGTTGTGGTTAGTACTGGAAACTTTCCAACACAAAAATCAACACTGCCTAACTAACAACGACTCTGAAACCGAATTAAGAATCAGATGTACAACTTTGTCTTCTGTTTACGCGAATGTTATTCATTGAAATTAAACTACTATATACGGCTTTTATCGCGTTGTTTATTTAACACTGTATTACATAATTTTGAAACTGTTACACTACTACTACTATTGAATTTTACTAATTTATAAGCAAATAAAATGATTAAAACTATGTATATTTAGGTTTACACTTTTCCCGACGTTTCGGTTGCTTTTCAGCAGCCATGGTCACGGGGTGACTAGGATGGTAGTTGTCTCAATGTTCCAGTGTAGATATTTCATAATAATTTAATAATTGGTGTTTCTATTTACGCAGAATGTGCTCAAAGTATCATTAAGTCTAGCTGTTATAAATATAAAATAAATAGTTTTAATAATTTTATTAGCTTATAAATTAGTAAAATTCAATAGTAGTAGTAGTGTAACAGTTTCAAAATTATGTAATTAGTACAGTGTTAAATAAACAACGCGATAAAATCCGTATATAATAGTTTAATTCCAAAGATGTACAACTGTCAAACTTTCGCTAACGATTACTCTGAAGGAAGCAGAAGGTAGCTTAAATCTATTCCTAAAAAATCTTTAATCACCGATATACCTATCTCGGTACGTAGCACAGGAGTATATAGGCTATACCTAGAGATGATTAGTAAATAGGTGAAGCCCGAATAGAATAATACGGCGCATCCTTATTACAGGCAACGGGTGCAGTTTCAGATTAATATGCTGCTTTCATAACACGCTCTGTCGCTGCAAAACACAAACGTGAGCAATCAACTTCACTCTTTATAAAACAGTTAATTTACATAAGCCACTATTAAATTATATAGAATAATATCAGCCCTGTTTTTAACCGTCCCACAGCTGGGCACATACCTCTTCTCAGTGAGAGAAAAGGTTGGCAAACTTCACACATCTTCGAGACCATTATGAAGAACTCTCAGACTTGCAGATTTCCTCACGCTATTTTTCTTCGCACAAAACTTCGAAGAGTCAGAAATAATAAATTATGCTTTTGAAGCATTGCGATTGCTAGCGACGCGACAATTACTGTCCAAACTGTTTAGTTAGATTAACGCTGAATACTGACGGTCACGTTTTTTCACAAAAAAAGGTATTTTGATTAATTTTGGGCAGTGTAGCATAGGATGATTCGATTATCGATACTTTTTCTCTGAGTAGAGTATGTCAGTGAACTAATTAAGTGTTCAATCAAAAGGTCTTGCTCTCGTCACAATATTTGCAAGTAATTCGTGAGTGCATCAACCTTTCTACAGAGTAGCGCAGCCGTGTCGCTTCGGGGTGGGCCGATATATACGGGCCCATTGTTTTCTCTGTCCATCTGCATTTTACGTGGGAACGTCATATATTTTATACACGTGAGCTAAATAGATATTCCAAAATTAGAGATGCAGAATATCAATGTCATATACACTGGAGACTAATAGTCCTGCGAAGAACTTTACAAGCTTTAAAAAGCAACGGACATATACATAGAACAACATCCAAACATTTATGCTTGTTCATATTCTTTGCCTTGGTATTGCAAGGTAACCTTTAAAACGTTTGTTTCTTACTGGATGTATTGTGTTGTGGGCCACAAATAATTGTTGCGAATCTGGATATTTTTTGTTTAGGTTGTTTGAATGTTTGTAAAGATCCTCGCAGCTTAGGAATTATTCTTACTGCGAAAGCAACATATAAAACAAAGCTACTAGGCAATTCACAATTAAAATACGCACAAATGAATTGATTAATACGCCAATCTGTTCAACATTTGCAACAATCAAATGGCTAATTCAATAAAATATTTCATTGATAAAGTTCTGACCGGATTTTCCTTCAGTAGCAAACAAAAGCTTGTTGAAGCTGGCCTTAATGTTTGCTGATATGAATGTAACATGAGCGGTTTCGAGCGAATTGAGCTCGTCGCGGCGTCTGCGCACGGTAATTACAAACCTTCTAACTTATTAGCCGATCCCATTAGTATTGCACCACCCTCGACGTTACTGTTACTATAGACTTTCTTTGTATACATTTTATGATGTTTCCGTATTGGTTTGATTATGAATGGGCCACCCTGTCAGCTATAAGATGAAGAGCTGCCTGTAAGTCTACTATGAAAATGTCTATCCAAAACTTCGGACAGAACGCAAATAAACTAACAATGAAATTTAATTGGATTTCGTTCTTAAAAACTGACATTACTCCGTTGTTCGAGCTGCTTCATAAAAGTGTTAAGGACAAAGAAGGTTATTTCGGAATAATTGTATTTCACGGTACGAACAGTCGGCCTGAAGCCTGTCTATGTAGGAAATACTGTACAAGAAGTAAGGAGGGAAATTAAACCTATGATAAAATTTGACTGGGAGTTAATTGGAGATGACAATTGTGAATTATCTTAGAAGCGAAACCCATTATCACATAGGTATATCGTTGTGCAACTTGCTATTACCGTCCAAAATAACTAATTTGTACGAAGGACTTTGGCTCCAACGCTGCTGTTTATATTTTTTATCTTGAACAGTAGTTAACCAGGCAATTAGTGACACGTTTCTAACAAACTAAACTAAATTATGTCTTAAAACTGACACTGAAATAAACTGATGATGGAAATATTGCGTTTATTTCGAGTCGGAGCAAAAATTGACTATAAATAACGCGTGTGGATGTGAAAATGTCGAGAACATGATAATAATGAAATTACAAATTGTCAGTAGCCGTTATCATATCAGAGTTCTAACTAAAGGGAACAATGGGAGCAATTTGTTGGACATTATCAACACTCGAACTCGCCTCTCGATATGATTCATATAATATGCTAACTTTATTATTATAATATCGTGGTTTTTATACATTTAAACTGCATATGATGTATGAATGAACTGCACATATTCGTATAGTTGTCCATTTTATTAACATGCAAGTATTTTTATTCAACTTGACTAAAAAAAGCATAAAAGTAGGTAGTACTTGCTTTGATGGTATTTATGTTGGTGGAAAATAACATCAATGCTAAACAATAATTGTAGTATTGTTTCTAAAGAAAAATCAGTGCTGACATAAGCCACAAATAAAGATTTTGTATCGTAAGTTCTTAATAATAGATACAAACTTTTGTCGAGACATATGTTTATGCAAAACATGTTTTATTTGAATGCCAAGATTCGTCAGAACGCTTTACACGTGATCCAGTAACAATCATACAAATATCCTAACATCATCGGAAAATTTCCCATTGATGGAAGGTATCAGTAGGATTTCAAAGTACCTATTACTTATCTAAGAGATAAATATAGATGATAATTATATAAACAATATAATTATTTACTTATTTAATGATAGCCATACAAATACGAGTACATTATGTAATGTACCGTACTAAATATTAAGTAGACGATTCGAAGAAATTGCACGAGGTAGATTTTAAAACATACTTATATCAATTAAAAAGCGATAGCGTAATGTAGCGGTAAGTCAGGTGCATTTAAGAACTCTCGTATAAACATGCGAAAAATAACTGCATATAAATTATCTAACTATCATATTGTTGCATGTGTGCCAAGTATATGTATAAGTAGGCGAGGCGCAACAAATTAGTTAAAAGGAGCTACTAGGTAATGAAGGATTTCATGTGAGGAGACCTTCCTCATATGGCATAGAGTAAAATCTCCTGGTTATATTCGGGTAAGCTTATTCCCATTTCCTTGTATGGTGCAAAGACTGATATGTAAGGCGTTCGAAATATAATGGCAACTTATGGAGCGATTATGACTACAATAAATCGCACTAAAAGAGACTGTAAACTGTATAGCTGGAAGCTGATACCTTTATTAATAAATTAGTCTGCATACTTATAGCTAACGTTACCTTCGCTGTAAATTTAATTATGCCTTAGTAAAGTCGCCGTTTATGTTAAAAGGACAGCAGATCGAATTATTCGATTTACAAAAGTATCCCAAGTATTCTTTGTTACATGATGCACTTGCACTATATGTCGCAATGTCGTAGGACGTCTAGCGTCTGCGGTATAAACATGTTTGAATTAAATCCATAAAAATGCAGTAAAAATGTAAAAAGCCGTGAGTGGCGAGTGCACCTCGGAGGATGTTGCGGTGTCCACTTCCCACGAATGTTGATCCCTGCACAGGATGTTGCCAAAACTGCACCTCGCACTCTGTGTATACTTTAGTCGCATAACTACTAAAGTTACAGACGGTTACTTGGAAAACAATATTTAACAGCCAATTTACAAACATGCCACTAAGTTTTAGGTCCAGTTCTACATTGTTTGTATGTCATTGCTAAGATTAATTTATTCGCCACATTGTTGTATAGGCCTCCCATTAGTCTCAAATCAAAATTGTATCCAACAAAAATAGTCTGATGCTAAAATTGCCTCGCTATCAAACCGTCAAGAGTTGCGATAAGTGTCCCTCGCCTGGAACAAATATTTTTATGATCTACAAATTGTTGTATCAAGTCTTTGTAGTCACTTCCTTTTGTAGATGCAATATTTCTAATATCGCCAGTGATTTAGGCATTATCCCTGGTGCGAGATTTGTCAAAAAATGAATAATATAATGTGCAATAGTCTATGTCTCAATGGGCCAAAAAGATAATGTTATTAACAAGAATTTCGACATTTCCAAATTTGGCATGGAACACAAAAAGAACGAACATGAAATTAACGTAAAACAAGCAGCATATTTTGTATAATAACTGCATATTTGGGAATATTTATAGAGACTAGTCGTAGAGGTATACAGTAATAAAACTCGTCATTATAATGTAACATAATATTATGGCGTGCTAAGCGGTTTTTTATGCTCGATCGAGTCGAAACCAAGTTTCGAATGTCACCTGATTTTTATTTAAAATGTGATTTTCATCTTTATTTTTTCACAATGAACGTCTAATTTGGCTTACTGATAATTTTTCTTAGCTTGAAACTCGGAGCACATGTGGATTGTCGAAGCTCCGTACACTTGCGCGTCAGATGGTGTAACCATAATCAATGGTGACAAGTTGATATTAACTTGATTTATTGTTTAATGCGTTATGGGAAAATGTTGAAAGTTACTTTTGTGACATTAAAATATAGCATCATGCTGTATTACGCTTTTAAAGAGGTAGTTGTGTTGTCTACGTCTCGCCAGCTAGGTGTAGGTGCCATGTTATATAAGTGCGAGCATATTTATTATATACCAGGCAAAAAAAAAACAACGTGCAGACGCTATTATACTCTTTAGTTAATCTGTAAACTAAACAAGCTTTTAGGAATAATAGACACATAGGAATTTGTATTTTTTAAAGCTAGTTTATGTAGGAGAAATTACATATCGAAATGAATAAAAATGTTAATTTATTCAAGAATATAATAATACAAAATATTTTTAGGTCTTGTTGTCAATTGTTCATGAATAAACTAAAGAAACATATTTATAAAAAGGTGTATTTTAACGTTAAAGTCGATTTGCTGCATTTTACACTTTACATTACACAGGACCGTTGTTGAAACTAAAGGAACAAGTTTTGAGAGCAACGACATTTTGCCAAACATAAATTTACATTTTCCACAAGCTGTTACTGCGAATTATTTTAAACCTACTAAACGGCTAGTTCGCAACTTTGCGAGCACAAAGCTACAACTATTTCTGTCGAAGCCCGCCTTTGTTGACACAAGAAAATTCTCATGAATGCCTACCACGTTGGTTCAAATAAACACGTGTAAACACACAGCCGCGGTCGCCAGTATGATCGGAATACGCACACTAATACAGGTTCATTCATAAAAGCGGTTAGTGAATGGGCGCGGGCAGGAGCGAAAGCTCCACAAGAGCTCTGTGCGCCTAGTACCGCAAGCGGACCAGTCGGCGGACATGTTGATTTACTTGTCCATAAATGTTGACTGTGGTCGATTATTTCGATTAGGCAATTGCCTCGCCGTATTTATAAGCTAAAATCGTATTCCAAGCTAATATTGTACGAATAAGCCACGCCGCAAAAGGCATACTGAAGAACTGAGCAATTTTAGTTGTTTTTATAGTTGCGTAGATTTCGTGATAGAAAATATTTCCAATATTTTCCCCGTAGTATTTTATTTGTGACTAGCTACCCGCGCAACTTCGTCTGCATCATATAATAAGATAAGAGAATTTACCCCGTTTTTGCAACATTTTTCATTACTGCTCCGCTTTAATTGGTCGTAGCGTGATGTTATATAGCCTATAACCTTCCTCGATAAATGGGCTATCCAACACTAAAGTTCAAGCAAACAAACAAACTCTTTAGCTTTATAATATTAGTGTAGATACGTCGTAGTCTTCAAACATGTCAGTTGTCTTTCTTTGCTCATAACCACCGTAACTACTCCACTCTTTGTGCACACGTAAACAATTGTATCTGCTTGTTTAATTAATGTGTGATCCAATGACACAAATTTACCAGAAAATCAAACCTTATAGTTTTACAACACCTGTTTACGAGAATATCATTAACAACGCCAAAAACACACCTACCAACAAGTGAGTCCAATCCAGGACTAAGGTGATGCCGATATACAATCAAGATTAAAACTGTACTGTGTACTTGCCATTAAATAAATAATAATTGATCTTTGTGTTGCTAACGCCTGTGTTATGTAGTTGATAAGATACAGGCTCCTGAACGAATTCGGGTTTATTTTAGCATATCACTCATTTCCGTTGTACAATCGTGACAACCATAAAGTTTATCTTTGTAGTTCTACAATGAATGGAAAATGTGAGAAAGATATTTTCATTCACAAGTTTGTGTACCCACTACTACGTTGGTCGGTTCATTAAATACCGGCTATGTATAATTTATGTTTTTGGCTATGTGGAAGCAGCCCAGGATACCGCTAACACCAGGTAAAGAGCCATTTTTATTAATTTTTGTTAACTTTATTATGTTTGAAAAGACAGTGGCGCATGCGCGGCACGTCCTCGTATGCGCTTACGCATCTAAATGGGATGTTCGTCACCTTAGTACTCGTCGGCTGCCGTATACTTTGCATACTAATCTGCTATCTCGATGCCTGTACGCACATATAAAATCATATTTTATAGGACTAAATAATAAAAATTACGCAGCCTGTTTATTGAAGGTTTTTCAACCCAATATATTGAGCCTTCGTGAATAAAATTTCAATGTGGTGTTGCTTACATAACGTTAAATACTCCGCTGGGACGAGCCATTTTTACACCCTAAACTAAGTATACAAATTAAAGTTTAAACCATTGTGATGATTTATGTCAGAAGTTGCCCATCTATTTGTTTATTAGTCATAGTTCAACGAGAAGAAAGCATACATTCTATTTTTAGTTAACATGACATTATATTTTTATCTATTTCGGTGTTATTATGACACTTATATACTTTATGGCCCAGCAGATATCAAAGCAAATGGAAATTTATAATAAGAGCTTGTCTGACTATTCCAAAACCGCCATGAACACTAATGATGTTGGTAGAAATACACTTGCTATCGTTACCTTGTTACCTATAATGGTAATATCAACATCTACGTCTTCCAGATCAGTATAATAAATTGGTGCAATATTCCAGAGTTTGTGCCTTAAAGTATGATTTACAGTGGCAATAAATCCGTTCCTGACTCGTTATGATTTTCAAACACGTTTGAAATCTTGCCAACTTGCCGCAAATTACTACCTACATACTTATAGTGAGAGCTTAACACATCACGCTGAAAAGACGGCCAACTTATTTGTAAAGTCGACAGTGGCGCCACCATCTACGCCTACAGACAAAAGATATACTATTAGTTTCATTTCTGTCCGTTTTATATAGGTATACTTAGTTGGTTGCGATGTAACTTGAAGCGGATATTTTATACCTGATTTAAAAAAGCTACGTTTTTAATTTAAAAATGATTGTAGATACTTAGTGAGATCTGGCTGTGATCCACTGGTTTTAATTAAAGTTTTATTTAAGTGTTGTGTATGTATTTTAATATTACTTTTCTGTGATGTCTTAAGTAGCCACTAATCAAAGTAACTTACACGTTAATGCTGCAAGGTGTATAAAAATGGCAAACTATTTTTCGATCTATTATTTATATATGTATACTATCTTTTGATATAGGTACATACTTTGATCTTAAATGTTATTTGTGACTGTTGTGGTACCTAATAAAGAACATCCAGACTCCAAACAACAACTTTACGTTTACAAGACTCGGCGTACCTACTCGTAGTAGGGTAGCGACGAATGAAACCACTGCGTTAAACGTGCAGTCTATACACCATCATCGTAATTTAGTTTTAGTGTTATTTGTGAAGAAATTAATAATACCATGTATGTTTTACTTCTTATTTTGATCTACCTCTCAATACGTAGACGAATAATGACTTAATTTTCTGAATACGTATAACATCGCTGTCAATCGCTGTCAATGTTGTTCTAATCTAAAATCTTGCTAAGACTTTAATTGATGGATTTATAAGAAAACACAAAACATCTGTACCAGTAATATTTACCTACGGATAAACTCAGCTTGATTTATCCGTAAATATTAGGTAATAAGGTATCAGAAAAAGTATTAGTCATATCTAATTAAGTTGTAAACCCAATTTGATATGATAATATATCACGAAATAAAACGTTGCAGAAATTCACCCACTACCTATATTTTATTTTTGAGCTAGCAACGAGACATAATGCTGTCATTTTCTTGCGTTTATCAACATGTTTACTTTATTGCAATCAGGTAAACAAACGATATAATATTATGTATAAATGATTACGTCAAATACTTACTAAAACAGTAAACAAGGTAAAAACCCGCCTACGTCTTTCTGGTTATTTAACAGTGTTGCATACAGCGCCATCTCTTGTCACACAAGAAAATACGTCGACGCACAGTGACTTATTTTGAACGTAGTTCTCAGTTTTGCCGCAAGATGCCATTAGCGTGGCGTTTTAAATAACCGCTACAAATTAACGCTAGAGGGCCGTAGTAAGCGCGCCTGAATTTGTTTTATGATCAATATCTTACATTTTGGTTGGTCTAGTGTATGAATACAATAATGTATAAAATTAATAAAATAAAATACTTCCACAATTTTCTCACATATAAAATCGTTGTGTAATATTGTTAATTTTTATTTTATACATACATTAAGTAGTAGATATTTGGTCGCAAGTTATGTTGGGTTCAGGATAAAAAGTTAATAGTATTGACTTATTTTTAATACTTGTTAATTATTGTCTTCGATATTTTTCTGCATGTTTGTATAGTTACATTAAATTAGAGCTCATTCAGTTATCGGTCTTATAAAGTTGATAAAATGTAATTAAATAAATTTATTATAATATAATTTTAGTTTTAAAGGGTTTGAATCCTACACGATACAAAAACTTAGGTGATTCACAAATGGTTGTTCCGTGTCTGGATATTTTAATGTCCGTTGTTTAAATATATTTTGTAAAGTCTTCCGCGACCCAGGAATTATACCTAGTGTGGGAGGAGTTGTCTGTTGTTTTAATAATTAATGACATTCAAAATTTATGAAAGACAAAGACAGAAATAGTCCTTTAAAAAATGGAAAATAAACAATGCGTTTCTTTTTTATAGATACGTATGGATTTCGGATAAATCAATAAATAAGAATATATGATTTACAATAATTAATGATTAAACCTAAAATTTAATTATTAATACATACCATTTAGCTTATTAATATGACACCTTCTCCCCGCTGTTGCAGTTTGGTAATTACTAAGCTAGGTAGTATGTACCTACTAACCTATAGCCGCAGCAATATGTAGATATAAAAGGGGCCAAGTGGGTCGACCCCCTCTCAGGATGTTAGGTTTCTACCCAAAATACTAGGCTTTTATGTATGCCATCGCTATTTAGAAACCGAGTCTCTTCTGGAAAATAACTCTAGATCCGCCAATGATAGGCATGCCCCTCCTGTTTATTACAACATTTAGAAAAGCTTTGTCGCACTTGTAAAGATAGTCAAACGTATTAAATCATAGTTTTTAATGTAGATAATGTATTATAATAATGTAGGCATAGTTAGGTAAGTAATAGGTAACGGCTAAGGCAAAAAATAAGTAGCTTAAAATATGGCTAGCCGAGCGGATATAGTTATATACAAAAGTGTAAATGATCGCGATATAAACGTCTAATCAACCGGATATTTACAATCATTTTATTTTCTTAATTCAAATTAAATAAGCTAAATTGCTTTCATCGTACCGTTTTCATTGTGGTTATTTATTCCATTTGCCTATTTATTATATAAAATTAAAATGTTTTATCAATTAATTAATCAGATATTTAAATTAATTTTATTTCTCCATATATAATTCGTAAACGCTATCGTCAAAAAACAAAACAAGCTTCGTGTTGCGGACCGTTGTTTATGTGGATGTGACGTCACGGAGTGCGCGGGGGTGGGGCACGGGCGGCGAGGCGTGGGAACCGCGCGGCAGGTGCGCGCGCGCCGGCCACTGATCCTGAACACGCACACCGCCGCACACCTCAACATGTTTTACTATAAATACTTAAAATACACACACATACACACCCTCGCCTGTACACTCCGTTATTGTGAAAGTGCCGCTTTTCCAACAAAAAGTCTAGGATTTTTGACTTAATTATAAAATGCCATATCGTAAAGTACCAAACAAGATGTTTAATGTTCTTCCGTTCCGTTCATTCATACTGGCACCGGCACCCGTTAAAATAAAGAGGTACTTATAAAAAAGTTTATTGCCAATTTTGATAAGGAGGAAGGAAGAGAATCATTACTTCCACGTTATGTTATAAAAATGATCATAATTATATTTAAATGCTTATTCGCGCCAACTGTTTTATAAAAAATGGTATCAGAGAGAAAGGAAAACGTGGACTACATCGACACCTTTGCCTTTAGCTAAATCTCTTTGCGATAAAACTGCTTAGTTGGTCACATGTTTGCGGCCAGTTGTAAGACTCCGCATGCATTTCCCGGGCCGCACAAAGTATTATTGACATTTTCTTTTAATACATTTTCGATAGCGGCATATAATTTGGCAATGAGCCCAGTTGATGCTCTCTATTACGCAGGATCTAAAACATAGTCAGCAAATCATCAGACTTTTGTACTACTTTCTTTGGTGCGTTTTATTTTCCGAAATAATAATACCACATTGGACGCCGCTGCTGTATGTTACGACTGTATAACATTTTTTACCAAAATAACATTCAAAACTTATTAATAGATAAAGAAAGAAAAAATATTTTTATTTCATTCAAATTTACGTGATATCAAATTTAGTTCAGCAATGCAGAGGCATTCTTATTAGGATATCGGAAATAAAACCAACTTTTATTATTACATTATGTGCAACAACAAACAATGATCCCTATGCTCTGATTAAAAAACTAGTAGATATAAAACTGTATCCTTGTCCAGAGTCTGGAGAGAGTGGAGAGGCTGGTAATCTGTCACACAGGGTCTCCTAGTATGTAGTCTGTCACATAGATAATTTGACACACTGATGTATTAATTAGATACTATACAATACTCTGTAATTTCTGTGTGAGAGAAGAAATAAAGAATTTTATTATTATTATGTTTCTCTTATCACAAGCATTTTCTAACATATTAAATTAGAAAATACCTGGCCCTGGCTTACACGAAGACATAGGTCTAACGTAAAGAGGCCCTTCGAGAGTTTTAATCAAAGGTGGGATGGAACACCTACAGTGGCACTAACCGCAACAGGCCTAAGACTATTGCTACGTATGGATTCTAATATTTGGGCTATGGGTATGGGTGTTTGGTGGACCGGTATATTGGTAACTATAGACGAAAACGGCGTCTGCCCTGAATACTCTAATAGTATCAATGCAATAGGCAGACGGTGATACGCTAACTCACTATATAGCCACCATAGGCATACAAGCCAGCAACAGAGGGTAACACCGGTGCGAGTGACTAGGGGTGTCAAGCGGTGCGGCGCCGGCTTCGCCATTACGGGTCTCGTGACAACGGAGACCCAGAGCGGGTTTCCTCGTAGTTATACCCTTGAAAATGACACTTCCACCCCCAAGCATATAGTTCTACCGGCCGACCAAGAGTTAAGAGTCCTACGCTCATTCAGGATTCTCATTCAGGACCGCAGTGTCGCCACTCACATTCAGCTCGCCACAAGCTGCCCTGCGGTTTGTGCGCTTTTATTTAACCTGGTGATACATTTTTTGTTTATATCACAAGGCGAAGGCACTATTTTAAAAGCTACTGTGCCCTCCGATATCGCGTTAGTCTCATGATGAGATAACGACTGTCCCAGAGTGGTATTATTATCCCAGTCGAGTAAAGTATTATTATCCCAGTCGAGTAAAGTATTATTAACCTAGTCGAGTAAAGTATTATTAGGCTTTACTATTAAGAAATTCTCAATAGCAACTCGAGGTCTGGCAATATGCTCAGTAAATTGCCAGACCTAATTTATTTATTTATTATTTGTTAACCAAAGCAACCTGCGTGTTATAAACCCTTTTTTTAAAGACTACTCCCGCTCTACGATTCCTATGTCACGGTCAAATTTACAAACATTGAAACAATGGACACAAAAATCACTTAAAATTAAAACAACTATTTCGGGTTCACGCAATTTTTATCCCGAGTGGGGATCGAACCTACTTACTTGGCGCAGTAGCTGTGGCGAATCTACCCCATAAACAATTACACCATCCGTGCAGTCGCTAATAAATTGTGATTAATATACAGAGGAAATCTATCGATAGCTGTCTCTAACATCATACGGGAATAAACAAATGCTAACAACGTAAGAGGTAAAACCGCTGAAATAAATATTTAAAAGATTACACTCCACCACTCACTCCTCTTAATGGAGTCTAATAGAGTAAGAAGACAAGTGCGCTGTAATGTAAACTTGCCGGACTTTTTCTATGCATATTTTGTACCTCCATCTAATTGACATAAACAAAAGCGTCAGCGCAGCCTTCAAACGGAAAGAAGAGACCCCATTTTTCCGTAAAAGCCAATAAACGAACAATTAATTTTAAAAGCTTGGAGCGCCCCAAACTGCGTTGTTTGAGCAAGTTTTAAAAACCTTACGTAATTAACAGTAAGTGAGTTACCGAGTGACCGAGCCGAGGGCGATATTCAATAAAACTGGAGCAAAAATTAAATTCCTGCGGCGAAAGGGGCTGAAAGAGAGCCTCCGCTCTTTGATGTCGTTAATGAAAGTTCACCTCTTTCTTGTCGATAGGTCACTCGCTTTTAGTTCACCGTGTAAAAGCTACGGCCATTAGACTCGAGCGAGCTTCAAATTAGTTCTTCATAGTTTACACGCAAATATTTTATAGGTTACTCAATTATGCGGCATTTTTACACTTACTTTTCAACAATACAAGTAATAATCAGATTTTTTTAAGAATACGTTTTCCATATCATAGCCAATTCAGTACACCAGACACTAATAAAAATATGTATTGCCGTAAACAGTATTGAAGAATGAACATAGAAACTTTAAGTCTATGGATGTCCTAACAATGATGAAGATACGTACTTTAGATACGTATACATTGATCGTTTCTCCTTCGTCAAAGCTATTGATTTTTCTATAAGAATAAGAAATGACAAAGCATTTCTAATAGATACAAGTTAATCGTTTATTGCACATAAATATCACTTTATTGATATTCATATTTTTTTATGTGGTATTTCTGCTTAATCCAACAAGTTTTTGCCTAATTAGCTATTATTTAATTCATCAAGCAGTATACAAGCAATCTCGCGACAATAAATTTTAAAATCACATTACGATACCAATTTAAAGTCATAAATAATATCACCGATAATTCTATGGTAACAGGGATTCTGTGCAATCCGAGGCGTCAAACTGCCCGAGGCGTGTCTGGGGGCGGGAGCCTAGCTTGATTAATTTATTGTTAATGAGCAAACTGCTAAATAGCATGTTCTGTTTAAGCTGCTTTAAGCTTCACCAATTACTCACTGCTACTATCTGTGTACCGTTATTGTAATTATTGTTGTTTTAGAACAAATGTTTTTGTCTTAGAATAATTCATCACACGTCTGTTTATCTAACCAATGTATTAGGTATGCGATCGCTTCTGTTCAGAAAATTAATTGTTATTGTAGAAAATCAATAACGATATCTATGGAACTGGAATTAAGATGTTGGAGTTGGACTTATCGATGAAGGCTGTCTCATATATATATTTTATCTATGCGACGTTGGGCTAATGAGGTCTACAGATAAAGAGGGTGGCAGCACCTGTGACATTTATAATAAGTACCTAATAGTAATACATGCGTAATTTGGTAATTATAAGTTAATTATCCAAACATACATTATAAATACGAATGTGATTTTGTTTGTTTGTTACGCTTTTACGGCTCAACTACTCTACCAATCATCATGAAATTCACATGCACGTTGTTAGGAGTACAAAAAAGGATATTTCCTTTAACTAGAACTGTTTCCGCAAGCATAGCAGCGGGTAAAACTAGTCGTTTTATATTTGCTTTAAGTTTCGTAAAGTATAATGTTTTCAAAGGCGTTACAGTTGCCAATAGCAACCCATACCTCGAAAGCGTCATGGCTTAAATTTTAGCACTCTTAATTAGATTCGTGTCTGTTGAGATACTTTTGCGATGTACTTATGTTTACTGTTAGCCAAGAGATTACAAATTTTACTGCAATAACATCTATAAAGTAACAATTAGCTGCTAAAGATACAATGCTAAATTATTCAACAATGACAGGAAATACCGGGTTGCAGAAACAAGTAAAAGATAAGACAATAACGTATTCAGGATTCGTCACGTTTTCAAGCATTGTCTCCCTGTAAGACCCAAATCTAGTTCATTGCAATAAGTACTGCTTTCTTTGCCGAACTGTTTTTTTGAGTAAAAAGCTATTATAGGAACAATTGAATGATGTTTTAAATATACATAAGACTTAACTTTCGAATAAAGAATTTATTAGGCTTCGTTTGAATGTTTAAAAAAAATAAAGTAGCTGTCACATACGTTATCCAGAAATTGTTATTATACACAGAGCAAATTCGTATCCATTATACATAGTCGTATAATGGACGTGAAGTTTAGATAATGGACAAAGCTTTACATTATTTCAAAGTTTGTAGGTGTAACTCCTGCAACAAAGGCATTTGCGGAGTGCTCATGGAAATAAATGAAACATAATGTCGAGAACTATTATAAAACGTGTTCTCGTGAAATTGAATAAACAAATACGCTATATGTTGCTAATTTACAAATTTATTGTTTTAGGTACAAGCATAAATAATTTTGATTTTGATGTTTATGTTATATTACGTGTTCAATACATAAAGTATCTTTGAGTACTATACAACGCATAGAAAACCAGAGATAAAAACCAGCTTTACATACACAATTGAGTACTACATATACCACAAGATAGAGTAGAAACGCGAAACCTAGCATTTAAAAATCCATGTTCGAATAAAATTACCCTCTAACGGATAATTGTAAAACAAAATTGTAAATAGACAGTTTCGACTATGTTATTTAGTGTTTAATATGTATGTATTGATATGTAAGACTTATAATTAAAGTTTAACTTAAATCGTGAGACACGTCGGCGTCGACACGGCCGGCGTCGCCCCGGGTAGGACGCAGTTTCAACTGCAGTCTACGGCGCTTAACTGTACATGGGCAGCTGTGCATTTACCAGTTTAAGTATTCCATTAAGTACATTAGATATTAAACGAGTGGACGCTGCGATTACTGATCCTACTGCAAACTGCTGAGCTTGGTGATTACTTATAGAAATTTTCTTATCGTAATCGTTAATTATAGAGAGTGGTGAGAGGAGAGTTCGTGTTTTATAATTAATTTTTGCGCCACCGAGAAATGGTTAGTGCGGTAACTTTGTGTTTCTTCTTAAAAATTCCAAAAGAGAATAAGGGCTTGTCCTACCACCTCCAAATAGCATTTATCTATAAGATAAAAGTCTCGCCATCTCTCTTCTTTAACCTAACAAGAGTGAGACAGCATGCGATTTATGTTTCGGATAACTATTACTTAGTTGTGGGACTGGCAGGAAATGTATTCACCACGAGCAAACTTAAAAACAATAAAGTAAAAATAACTGAAACAATTTACTATGATTGATGCTTATTATTAAATAAGTAATGATATTGATCCCACAGATAGCGCAGTTGGTTAAGTGGTCGCTTCGACACTGCCTCCGCCCTGAGTGTTGTGGGTTCGATCCTCACACGGAACCAAACATTGTGTAATCCACAGATAGTTGTTTTGAGTCTAGGTGTTTTTTATAGTCACCCGCGATAGGAATCATAACCAGTTGACTTTTTAAAGTAAACTACTAATATTTACTATTATTAAGTATAAGTATCAAATTAATCATAGTTTTAGTACCTAGTAACTATTTAAAATGGCGCTACAAATACTATAGCAGCACACAGACATTTCCTTAAGAAATATACTTATACAATACAGTTCATGGCATGAGGACAGATCTTATCAATACAGTCAACATTCAAATAACATTATTTATTAAATACAGCTAGTATTTAGAAGATAGTAGTAGTCCCCGCCATATCACTCACGTTTATATTTCTTCGCTCCCATGACTTGTAGCGTAATGTTACATAGCCTAGTACCTCTGGATTAAGTAGCTTCCTAGTAAGAAATTTCAAGAATTTTTTAAATCGGCTTGTTAGCTGATCATTAGAAAAAAAAAACATATACATACGATATTATTTCCTCTGTGTAATATCAGTAGTTATAGACAGATAATACGAAACAGGTTACTCGATATAGCGTTAATATATGTACAAGTAGTTTTACACACAACACCTAAAAGTGCCATCTGCGAGTCTGGCAACCCAGCTTCTGCTTTTACCCTTTTAAGTTCGCTTACCTACATAATATGCAGATATTGATTGTCCCGGTAGTGTAATGGTTTAAGTGACGACGCTTTCACCGTAGACACATGTTGTAGGTCACACAGGGCCGAAAATGTGATCGTCATCAGTGATCTGATTTATCTGAGAAATACTTGCCCTGATCCTGGTGGTCTTTAGTACCCGTTAATGTTTGTAAGGCCCACCCTATATAGGTATCATGTCTAGTGCAGAAATTGTCTTAAAATACAAACAAATACTTCATTCCTACAAGTACTTAAAGCGTAACGCCGATGTTACCAAGCTTTTTCCTTATAAATTGTATCGAGTCCTGAATGCTTTATCATTCATTTTCTTGCTAATAACGCGATCCAAAACGAAGTAATCATGTTTCTTAATACTAAAGACAGAATTTAATAATTATTTGATAGTGTATAGTAAGTAAACAACACGTAAAGTATCACAACGGTCGCGTGTAGACTATCAACCGACTGCTTTGCTCGCTAAAAGCTCTCATTAAGCGCCTTAATTACGTATTACCATTGCATGTGGATGCATTAAGTGTATCGACTCGTACGTGCACTTAATACTAACATATATGTTTGTTTGTCATTCCACGTTTTCTCACACAACTGTTCTAGATTAAATACCCAAATGCAGTCGAGTTTAATTAACAAACTTATTCTGAGATGTAAATAAATTTACGATAGTGGTGTTCATTCGTGAGTTACTACTGGGAACAGGTAAATGTAAATTCATATAATTGTTTTATTAGTGTAACCTTGATGATCATAAGTGTTACTTTGTCACTTAAATTAACAAATATATTTTGATTTGAGTGATTTACTGCGCAGGTCGTCAGTTAAGCAAAGTATGCATCAAGCTCTCGATGAATAGTTACATAACTTGTGCCATCTCTCCATCATTATATTTATGATTATCGAAAGTCAGAAAGTAAGACGTTTGTAGAAAATCTAATGTTCAGCCGTATAAGGCTATTTATTGAGCCTAAGAGTCTTGCGAACCAACCGGCTTAGAGAGTTCTAAGATAACCAAAGCAATCAGCAGTGGGTCACTGCTTACATTAAATGTCAAAACTGCATTTAATAATAGTAAAGAATTATGACATGATATTTTTTTTATTGACAGCCTGATTCTGTTCTAATTTTCCTTAGTAGATAGGTTTATAAATATATCTTGCACTACTATTGTTATTTCTCTTGAACCTTTGCTAATCTTACCAACAATGGTACAACGATTCGTCTTAAACCATCATACCTACGCACTCCTGTGATGCTACTTAATATATTACTTAAGCATACCATATACTTAATGATGGATTAGTATTGGTATTTATACCAATTCCACTTATTACTTTAGTGCATTTCGCTACAAGTGTGCGAGGCGTATCGTACGCAGCATGCGTGCGCGCGGCGAGTGACGCACGCCCCGACGCGGTGTTGAAACGTTTCCTTCCAGCGCTTCGCAGAACTTGGGCCGGACCGCCACCGTCCACTAATATTTTGATTCGTAGCGCATTGTAATCACTGTTTGTAAATATTCGATCATAACGCGCAAGAAACATTTCGCAAATGCTTTCATCTGTTTCGAAAACGATTAGCGAGATTTTTTGTTGTTCCGAGGAAAATTCGTTGAGTTATGTCAACTTCCATGTTTTGTTATGAAAATATTGTGGGAAATTAGGAGTTATTATGCGAGCGGATCTGGTGAACTAGTTGATCCTTAAAACTAGTCAGTATCGTCGTTTGATTGTTTTATGTCTTATAAAATGTTATGCTATATTAGTAAAGTATTTTAATCATATACATTTTGGCTTATACAAGGATATAATTCAAAATGTATATGATTATTAATAAGTATACCAGGTGGGTCATGACTACCCCAGAATTATCTGTTGGTCGCCCTAGGATGCTAGGTTGTAAGTCAAAATTCAAGGGTTTTATGTAGACCATCACTTTTGAGGTGCCAGATCCTGGAAAATATCCATAGATGCGCTAATGCATATGCAGTATGCCACATCATAATGAAAATATCTCTGTTATTACACCACCTTGCTTAGGATCTGGGCGGTAAGCCACAGCTACGATTGCTTTTTAAACGGGACATTCCACCATGGACGCATGCCACATTAGCCAGGAACAGATAAGTAGTATTATATCTTCGATCACATTATAGAGAAATTACAGATAACTTTACTTTTATCATAAATCGTCACTGTCTTTATCCACTACTATATCGTCCTAAGTAGAGCATGTGTTAAAGTCAATCATGACTACCTAATGATATCTCCATTTGTGTCAAAAGCTACCTGTCGAAAATGCAAAGTCGAAATCTCCGACTCGGCTTTAACCTAACCTTGTTGAATGTTAGTTCGTGTATGGTTCAGTCTTGAACGGTGATATCTAGCGTAAAATGACGAAGTATGAAAGCATAAAATATTCGCAGTGATGGCACCGTCGCCGTCGGCCGTCGTTCGCTTGGAGCCGATAATGTGGGAACGCGCGCACGCACCTGCCGGTCACGCGTCGACTGTCAGCGCGACCTGACACCACACTCATATCATTTTAGCATACAATATTCCTACTTTATATTTAACTAACATATTTATAGTCCATCGCCGCCATCAGTACTTCATTAAACTGTTTACGAAACGCACGAGCCAGACGTCCAGAACTAACAACTTAGGTCAATTAATAAATCTCGTTTATTGTCAACCGACCATTTATTTTCAGGGATTGCTAAATTGTCTTTAATTAATTTTAATTGAGAGTCCTCACGAGTCTTTGCGAGGAATTTTATTGCGAATGCCCGCATCGACATCATGTGGGGTAAATATGGCCCCCATACTTATGAATTCACACGAAAACTTCACAGATCGATTAATTGGTTTCTGCAGCTTTAATTGAAGAAAAACAAACGGGTGCATATTTACGCCCTGTTGCTAGAATACATTAGACAGTTGTAACGGTTACTTGAAAACAGATCTGAGAATTGAAACAAAATTAGCTCTTAAAACCGTTCAGCTACATTTACTTCCAAAGAAAAAAGCTGAATCTGATACGCGATGTATCCACAGCAAGACAATACTTTGGTCGTGGTACACAGCGCGTCGTGTAAAATTTCAGTAGCTAGAAATCCGGCGGCTGTGTTTTCCGGGCTTCCCGGCGCATCCACAATGGCGTCCCTTCCGGCCAGGTTCCCGCCAAAACAGAAATAAACTGACCCAGTTGCGCGGGCGCACGTCCGGCCCGCGAGCGCTCCGTCTACGATCTGCATTTCCGGTTCACTTGTAATTTTTTATGGCTTATGATTTTTTCAATCCGCCTGTCATAATGAAACATGGTGAAACTAATTATATTTGACAACACACGGCTCGCTGTAGTTTTTGTAAAAGCTCGTTATACCTTCATTTATATTATAATTTGACATGTACATATACATTAATAATTAAGATGGAATGAACGAAACTGTATATGACAATATAATTGAAATTCAACTGTATAAAACTCGCCAAGAGGAGCTACTACATTCGTATTATATTTTTTTTTATATTAGACTGCTCCATCATTTTATATAGTTTCGTGACTCACAGCTTTACAATAATTGAAACATTTTATTTTATCGTACACGAGCTTTTTCACGCAGCACCCGGAAACAGTACTGTTCTTGGATAAAACATCCTTATGTCCTCTTCTGTAACCCTGACGACGTGTGTATGCGAAATTTCATGATGATCTATCGAGGAGAAAAGCCGTAAAAGAGAAACAAATAAACTGACATTTGTATTAACATTAAGAATAATGGGCTAAGGCGTCTCGAGATCGAGACAACTATATATACTCACACAGGTATTTGTTCAGCGTTTAACCAGGAGTAATATTTAGTACATTGGTGTCGGCTAGACTTTGGTAAAGCACAGCATTATCCGTGAACATTATTCTTGACGACCATAGTATCCAATAACGATATGATGCAACATACACACAAGCTACATATAAAAGTAATCAGAGGAGAACATTATGTTTCACTGTTCGCATTCTACATATTATTATCAAGAATCTGAAACTACATCTACACATACACATATTTGAAACTATTTTATAAACGTTTCCTTGGTTGTGTTCCTATTGCATACGTTTCTATACTGACGAAAGGTGTCACTTTTATCGTGACTTTCTTTTATTACCATTTATTATCTGCAAGTATCCACATGACAGTTTATTTGTTTCTCTTTCACGGCCTATCTACTCGACAGATCATCATGACATTTCGCATAAGTACACGTTATTAGGGGTACAGAAAAGAACATTTGTGTGCGTGGACAATGGACATGGATGTTTGTCTTAGTCTGGGTGTTTCTATGTATAAAATGTAGGTATTTCCAAAAAAATTACAAAGTATGTAATATGTACATATGCTTATCCATTGGTGTTGTGTACATGTGATAGAATATTATTATCTATCCAATATTTCTCGTAATTATATTTTACAGTATAAAAAAATATAAAATAGGACCACGGAAACCCACCGATATCGGGTGCAGGGACCAAGCTATCGGTAGTTAGGGCTCCAGAGATAGGAACCTTTGCACTATGCGCGCCGTGTCGAGCAATACTGCCTTCTGAATCGAGGACTTGACCCAACCATCCCACGCGAGCCTCTTAAGATGGTGGTCGAGGCTCTTAGCAATTAACCCGTTTACCGAAACGACTATCAGTACAATGATCGCCGAGCCCACATCCCACATGTCGACAACCTCGCGAGCTAAGTCCAGATATTTAATTTGTTTATCTTTTTCAGCTTTCACGAGATTCTCGTCATGAGGGATGGTGACATTATTATTTATTATTATTAACAGTTTATGCCAAATACTGATGAACATCTCTTAAGTAAGTAAATACTCTATATGGTGCCATGTTTGAATATCATGAAACCATGTTATATTATATAAAGTAAAGTCTTCGTAGGCTTGTAATTGCAGTAGGCATCCTTCTTACGAACTTGTTTTCAAATCTTAAGATAAGGATCGTCGTGATTGGACGAATAGAATCATGTGATTGTGTCTTAACATAGCCAATTTTGCAACGCGACGGTTGGCTACGATGACTTAAGTGGTTAAAGTATCCGTACACATAATATACAGGTTGCCCGGTAATTAATGGATAACCTGGAAATGTCTTATAGTGGAACTGATGGCCGCTCAGAAAAAAATATGAAAAAAAATCTATCCTAACTACTACCTGAGATATGTTTTTTTTAATTACCATGTATAACTTTCTTGTATACTACGACCATAAATGAATGAAATCCATCGGTTTTTTGTTGTTTTATTATTAAACACTAATTATGCTAATAGATAGACAGTCAAAAGTATGCTATGCTAATATAGCTTGCACTTTTAAATACATAATATTTATTTTAATTTGTTTATAATTTTTTTTTCATTTCTTCTGAACGGCCTTCAGTTCTACTATAAGACATTTCAAGATTATCCATTAATTACCGGACACCCTGTATATATATATGATCGATATCATAGGATATAAACCTAACTGAAACTAAAATCCTAGCTGTTTAAATAAGTGTTAACCTATTGGTCGTTGCTTATTTAGTACAGTACAACTAGTAGGTGAGTTGGTTAGCACTTACTAAGACTAAGACCCGGCTCCTATGTTTAAGAAACGAGCCGTTTTACCTACGAACGGCTAATTCATTACAACACACATTGTAAGAAAACCCTACCTTTTCCTATCCAGAACAACGCGTGCTGGATTCAGATGCCATTTCCACGTACACGGTAGAGTCGATTAGAGCGCGCACCATCCTCCTGGGTCCTTTAAGCGGGCCCTGAAAAAGGACCTTCTCAAGCTGACAAAGTAGGGACATCAACATCGCCTCAGCTGCTATGAGGATGGTGTATAAGCCACTGCTCTTGGGCCACATGATCGCTTACCATCAGGCGGAGTGTGGTCATCTCGACGAACAAAAAAAATGCCTAAACGTGTCAAATTAGCGGTTGGTTAGCACTTACTAAGACTAGAACGTGCTAATAAATAATAAAATTCCTAGATGCAGCACTAAGCTGTGGCTAAAATACTAAACCAAAGATATCCTCAGCCATTAAATTTGAGCAATAGTCTCTAAGGTCGTCTAAGCTTTGCTCGTAGTTGCTGCCTGTCTACTTTTTACACCATCGTTTTTCTTACGACACAACATAGTGCAAAAATTGGCGAAGCGCAAAATTATAAACGTATTGCAGCGCACAATAACACAGATTGTCCTTTGTTACACGTATGAAGCAAAGTAACGATCCACTAAATGACTAAAAGCAATTACTCTATCTTGAGTTAGTTATAGATATTAAGACATTAGTCGATTTATTATTATTTTAGAAAGAATACGAATCCTACAAAAAATCAGGTACCTACAAGTTGTATAATAAGGTAGCTAAAAACATAAAGAATTATTTTTCTATTAATATTTTTATAATAAAAATGTACTTAGTAAACAAAAATGATGACTAATCGAAAATAGAAAGTTAGAAAAACAAATAGTATGTTAGTTTGTACTTGTTATGTTAAAAGTGTTATAACTTATAATTGTTGAAATATTCTAATATTTAAAGTGAACTATGTAGTGTTCTTTTTGAGAAATTAATTCTTTTAACCGAATCTATTCTACAGTATCTATCAATGTGATCTTTTTTCTGTTCTGCTTTTTCCACAAATCATATTTATCTATACCTTTATAACCAAACGAGAAATACATCACCGGATGAATATTAAGTAAACGTTCTAAAACCAACTTTTTATATTACGAGTAAAATCCTCAGAACATTAAATTCTTGCTTCGTCCTTTCTTATAATACTGATTAATAATATTATCTGTGTATACTTATTAATATTAATTAACAAGAAGCCATACTAAATACAAAATAAAAATCATCCGGAAACCGAGGACCAGTTCTTCAGCAATAAAACATAGCCATTTCCTTTCAATAGAAGTTTGTGGTACAGGTTTAACTTCTCACAATGTTCAAAATATATTATAAAATTTTAAACTTAGCTACAGTATAGCATTTTTATGTGAAATATTATCTAAAAATAAACACACATAATATGAGGTATGCGACATAAAGAAATACTAGATTATGTCCGCGATTTCGCGCACGTAAATGTAGGTTTACGTTGAGTTAGTAACAGTACTTTTTTCTGGGTAAAAGGTACCCTATGTCCATTTCTGTACCCCTGATAACGTGTATGCGAAATTCCATGATGTTCGGTCGAGCCTTAACTAAGGCGTGAAAGCGTAACAAACAAACTCACATTCGCATCTATAATATTATAGGATTTTAAACTTAGCTACTGTACACCATTTTTTAAATAAAATAATATCTAAAAATAAACGCACACATGAGGTGTGCGAAATATAGATACGAGTATATACGAGCGTGTATGAGGTTTGCATAACTTGTGTGGTTTTTGGAGCGGAAAGGGACGAGTTGCTTCACTTCGTGACCTTGCCAACCGTACTAGCACCGACCTACTAATAACATCTGGATGTTGAAAGGAATAAGGATCCTTCAGAATGACCTTACCGACCATTTGTAATTCGTATAACTGTTTTGAAGAACTTTCTGCTTAGTCTTTAGTACTTATTGGTAAACAGCTGAATCGTATAAGCGTCTAATAACTAATAAAAAAAACGTGGGCATGTAAAAATAATCTAATTGGCTACTACCAATCCGATTTTTCTTGAACACATACATGTCTGTCTAATAGACGTATTCATAATACTACTATATTACAAAGAGAGTTTTTTTTGGAGACTCCACACATAAGTTTAAAAAGAGGAAAAATAGATCAGGCATTGCCTTTAAGGTGTTACTTATATTGAATAGAAATTAAGCAAAAAAAATTATATGAGCTATGTGTCCATTGATAATCTATAGTAGGTATTTGTATGCAGTGCCTCCTTGGCGCCATAAAACATAGATTAAATTTAGCAATGGATGTGTAAAGAAAACATTGCAAATCTTCGTAAGCAGTGTTTTGTGACATTAAATGCGCCCAGTACGACATCGCATGCGAACGTCGCTGATGATTAATATCATAATTTAACTAGCGTGGTTTTAACTTTATTATAATAAGGTAAGACCGCATTAGGAATTAAGCCTGTATCATTATTTAAGCCTTAAACGGTATACTTTACAACATTGATACAAAAGTCACTGAGCCTCGTCTAATTGTAGAAAAATAACATTTTCCTTTTAGAAAACGAACCCACAACATATGACGTTTTTGCCATGACGCCTTAAATATTTGGCCCCTATATTCTTATAAAAGATCAATTAATTATTATTCTAACTAGTGTTATAAATACGAATGTGAGTTTATTTGTCATACTTCACGCCTTAACTACTTGACTGATCATCATGAAATTCGCATACACGTTTTCAAGGATATAAAATAAGACATAGGATACTTTTCGTTCAGAATTATAAATGAATTATCATTTTGTATATAGTTTTAATTAAAATAGTGAATATCTGGCCGCGCTGTTGCGATTTTGCCAGCTTACCTTAAATACTCGATGGAAAAACGTTTCAGAAAGAACATGAATGATGGCATAGTGACCTACAAACTAACATCTGGATGAAACATGAATGGAACTGTTCGACATTGATATCGTTCAATAGTTTACATAAACTTGAGGTCGCGGTACGTTTGGCGCATTTGTGAGAATATCAATGATTTAACAAATGTTTAAATGCTACTATAGTCTTAGGATACAACATTATTTTCGTATGAGAACATTATTGAATAGTAAAGAAAATAGATTTTTAGGGAATGTGTCTGATATATTAGAATCAGAATTTAACTTAGTATTGCTGTTTTTGTTTCACATCTTCAGCTGCAGCGGCCCGCTGGCGGTTAGACACTAATATTTTTAATTATTACTAATATTCAAAGATTTTACAGATGTATTATAAACATGGATTCAGCTGTAATTTTTTATTTCGTTTACTCCGTCCTAAAGTTTTAGCTCAATTCACATAATATATAAAAATAAAAACATTCTACTAACCTATGAGCCAAAGCTTTAAGCAGTAACTCTTAATAAGTATGTGTAACATTACCTCGAAGTTTCGTTGTAAAGATCCTCTGCCTACGATAAAAACAATCCTTCGGGCATTTTATATTTTTTGTGCCTAATACGGCGGTGTGACCGGCCGTATCAGCGATGCCCTGTAATTAAAAAGTAACACCGGTAGTCAACGTGTTTTATATCATCTATTAAATAATGAGACGTAAACACAGTTTTAGTGCGTAATAATTTTGTGTCATTAAACATCGACGTGACTTGATCGATGTGATGCGAATGTTGATCGACGTCGGAACGCGCCGCGCCGCGAGCTGCATACATTTATTTTAAGTTTCATGTTTGATGCTGAAGGAATGACGAATAACCGAGGTGTTACGACCGGGTGGCGTTCACCACTCAAATTAACAGCAATTAGGAAAGTTATTTCTAGTGTGCCTAGGCGAAAGGCTAATAACTATTTATGTCCTCAGAAATACGTAGAACGACCACAGGAATTAACCTTATTTAAATTTTATGAATATGTTTGAATTATTAGAGGCAAATAAAATATAAAAATGGGTTCCTCATTTTCAATTAACATATGTATCTAATTGCAATTAGTTTAGCAATGTTACTAAGAAAAGCATGTTATCTTAGTTTTAGTTCAGAATGAAGTTGGTGTGAATAAAATGCTTCTCAATTTCAATTAGTTGTCATGTCATGGTCGTGTGTTGTCGCGTATCGGTATCATTCATTATAGCATTATTCAGGCGATGAGTTGGCAATCTGTTATTGCATCACTTGAATTTTATCACCTGCTTAACCCCGTTTGTTATGCCAAACGCCAAACATACTTTCAAGAACTGGTGCAATAATAATCGACTTTGTCAGTTATAAATGTAACTATAGACAATAATTGCATGAAGTTTATTTTTAATTATCTTTATAAACTATCAAAACGTACATTGTCATAATAACTTCTTAACGTTTTTATGAAACATAAATCTAATTAGCGAACATTTATGCTTTTTCCTGCTGAAAACACAGCAAAATTATCAAAACATTAGGTAAATGTATGAAAATGAAATAACAATGGCGTGGTATTCTTTGATAGTCATGAAATGCACTGCTTTTATGAATATAAAAGGATACTTCGCCATACAGTAGTTATTTCATTTTCATACATTTACTCAGGCTGTAGCTAGCCTGCAAATAAATGATCCATTGACGTAATTTGTGCAATTATATTGTGCATTAGGAACGAATGATATTAATTGTATAAAATAAAGATTGCAGTTTTCAATAATTGAAAACACCGACACTGAATGCAACAATTATTACAAAATGCCAGTAGCGTTTTGTAATAATTGTTGCAATCAGTCGTGCTATAAATTAGTCATGTTTTCCAGAAAACTGATTAAATTTTTTTAAATTATATGTAGAGCAAGATTGTTTAAATACAAAAATATGACTTTTTAAATGTAATCTTAGAAAAATAACAGCCCAAAGAGTAAGTTCACTTAGTTGTCGGCGAGTCTAGGACTCGCCCCCGCGGCGGAAATAGCTGTTACGAAATTAATGCGGCTCTAATTAAATAACAAGCTCCCGACGGCCATGTTGTCGTTACTGTCAAAATACTACTTCCCTGTCAACAGAAGCCAGTAGTCCACTTCTGTGTACACGTTAACTGGTGTTTCTTTACATTGAAACGTACAAATGTGATATCTAAACGTACACAGCACATATTTGCATAGCGTTCATACATTTGTGCAAGACGTTTAGTATCAAACTCATAATTGCAGTGGCAATATCGTGACCGCTTTTATTTAGATACCCTATATTTACTTACAAAAAGCAACAAAAGCAATGATTTTTATGTTTTCGAAGTCTACGAACTGATTAGACTAAATATTTGGTATTATAACTTTAAATCAATTAAAGATATTTACAATTTGTTTTAAATTTTCTTCTTGGTAATTAAACTTTAACCTTTTTCCGTTGTTCAACAACTATTGATAATAAGCATACGAAGGTCTATTCCAAAACTTTCAAAAGGTAACTAGCAAATATTTCATTAGAACAATAAATTAGAAATAATATAACTTATTCATAATGGCCGATAGCCACAGAACATTCTTGGATCACGAGTCACGACCTCTGACGCAACACATTTTCAGGAATTACACAAAATCCATATTTATCAACCACAAAGACCATTATTGTCACTTTGTTAGAACAAAAATCGGTCTCTCGCGAGATAAGAGCGCGGCCGCGTTTGTCGGCGAACTTCAAACGTGTAGCGCACGCGTCTCACAGACACGTTCGGGGAACGAGAGGTCCGGGGTTCGAGCTCGACTAATCAGCCACCGATATGTCCACTAATGTTCCTGGAAACTTTGCGTGACCGAAACAAAAGACAAATTGGCGCAACTACACAGCGGGTTACAATCTACAGGTTTACTGAGAAAGATCAGCGGCTAATCTATACAGCTCACTGCTCCTGTATGTTTCATTACTACTCTTTATCAATATATTTCAATGTATAATTTATATAAATACAATACAATTAAAATTTTATTTTTTAGAAATTTTTCTCGCAACTTCTTGAGTAAGATTCTGAAGAGACTCTGACTAATGCTAAAGAATAGAAGCCAAACGCTCTTATAAGTTACCAACATATGTACTATTAGAACTTATACAAATAGAAGGAACAAATATAACGTTTACCTTCAAGAAGTAATCGATTAAAATCCTAAAGGTTCAATCAAATACAATTGAATACAAAACTTGGTAGCGCGTGTAGCAGTCGGTGGCGAGTTTTGAGTGGTGGCTCATCGGTCATTATTGTTTTATCTGAACTCACATCGACACGATCGTTCTACCGAACCGACGACCGACAAATTAGGCCTTTTTTCATTCGAAACATTTGTTCACAACTACTTTATAGAGATCCTTACATCGAACCCGGTCGTAAAGTCGTCTTTCATTATTTTAGGAGCCTCATCAAATTAGCAATGACTTCTTTATCTTGAAAAGATTTATTCCTTTCTTCAAATTGATAAAGCATTGGATTTACCATTAAGAGTTCGTGGCTTCCCCATACATTCCACTACCGACTCGTAACCCAAGCACTTGGTTTGTCTTATGTAATTAACATTTGCTAGTAATCTTAAAAATAACTCCAACTTGAAGTTTCGCTTACTATAGACGTTAGATACAATAACTAATTATCTTTATATTTTCTGACATGTGAAAATAAAATACACCTTTAAAGGGGCGGGTTATGTTTTGTTTCGTTTATTATTGATATACATTATCGTAATACTGACGAACAACGTCGACATTCTTCTAAAATTATATCAACCTTTAATTAAATGGTTGCATCTGTAATATAAATATGCCGTACTAGGAATTATGATCGTGTCTCTGGGCTTTGTAAACAAAGAAACGGACAAAAAGGACAAACAAATTTATTCACAAATTGATATGTACATATAGCAGTTATATAGATATGTATTTTTTTTACAATCATATAAACATAATGTTTTGTATAATATATTCCTTTAGTTATAGGACACCACAGCATTAGTGCACGTTACATAACAACAAAGCTTATAATAGAAAATATAAAATCAAATAATTAAAATGAGCATTGAGAATGTATTAACAAGAAAAATATATAACATAAAACTTAAAATCTCTAAAAGAACGTTGTATCTCAAAGTAGGTACCTACATTATGTAGATGTAATCTTAACTGCTTCACACTATAATAATTAAATTAAAAATACCAATCGATGTATAACGACATGGTACTGTTCCCTCCAACTTAATGCTACAGACAATATTAAAAATGATATATATCTTCCTGCCGAGCTACCGTGAGTCACACAGCCAGGACACACCTCATTTTAAGTAATGAATCTGTTATAAGCTAATAACTCTGTTTATTCATAATTATCCCGCGACCAGTTTTAAGCATTTATTTCCATATTACTTGTACTGTAATTTACCTGCATGTGCATATTTCTTGCGAGTTACAATATTATAAAATGTACAGGACACGCGAATGTGGAAATATGTTTAAATGAACGGTGTACCAAGAAATAGTACGATTAGCCATTATTATTTGGAGTTAAGAACTGGTAGTCTAGACAAAAAAGTTATGTGACTGTTAGAAAAAATATGATGCAGTAATAATGCTACATTAGAATGTGAGGACTAGATATTTTATTTATCGAATGAAAACGTTTCGTTTTTAAAGTCTACTCTCGCAATAGGAATACCCTGTACATTGTAAACCGTGTAAATAGTACATAGGGGAAATACTCAGGGAATAAAGAATTATTTTCTTTGTTTATTGGGTATAAAACGCTTGTAGTATTGGTAGCAGCGAAATCTAAACCCATGATTAATCTTTTGGAAATAGGAAAGTTGTGAAGTCGTGGACAATACAAAGTTATACTTAAGTCATACATAAAATTAAAACATATATTAATGTTTAATGCTATAATTATTTTCCTTATGTGAATCACAAAATAATCTATCGCCTTCCGGTCCTTAATTACATTCACGCTTCTAATCATTTAATTAATTAGACTTATCTGAGTCAATATATATATTGAGTGAATAATTATATAAAAAAGTTTTTAGATCTATAACATGTAAGAAAATTGAACCGCAACGAACGCTTGAGTTATATATTAATCAATCAAACTAAATAAAGCTTTACTTCATGTTATTATATAGGTACATATTCTTTATTTATATACGAACATGTTTTATTTGCTTACCTAAATGTTTAATTAATATTCTTTATAATATTGTCTCCTGTTTACGCGAATGTTATTCATTCTATTTACTATTTATTAAATAGTCAAACCCAAGAAGAAACAAACCACAGCTAGACTTCATGATACTTTGAGCTCATTCTGCGTAAATAGAAACACCAATAACTAAATTATGTTCGGGTACTTTGAAATAACTACACTGGAACATTGAGACTACTACCATCTTAGTCTCCCCGTGATCATGGCTGCTGAAAAGCAACCGAAACGTCGGGGAAAGTGTAAACTTAAAATCAAATAGATTTGATAGTTTTAATAATTTAAATTTAAAGTTTAATAGTATAGTATAGTAGTGTAACAGTTTCTAAATTATGTAATAGAGTGTTAAATAAACAACGCGATAAAATCCGTATATAGTAGTTTAATTTCAATAATATTCTTTACTTATAAAAGCATAAACAATTGACTAACGTGTCAACGCACGGCTCAACTCAAAGATCTTGCAGAGGTTTTATATATTAACATCTGATTTCATTAAAGATTTTCAAAGATTTTTCATTGTCGGGGTTTAAAGTTCAAGTGATGATAAATATTTGCACAAGTCGAAACTCCTTCGAAATATTATAAAAATAATTATACGCATGTACTTAAATATATTAGTATCAATCCATAAATGGGCATGAAATAGTCTGTATTCTAGTAAAACGTTTGATTTAAAGAGAGAGATGGACCGTGATTTTCTGGTTATGATTGTTTTTATAGGTTTACCATTAGCAAAAGCATGGTAGACATGATATTTGGATTTTTTGAGATTGGTCACCCTTATTGTTCAAGCCTGCGTTGAAGTAAAATGGTAGTCCCTTTCTTCTCCTAAACTTGTTTGTCCGAAAATCATTATCCATAACACGCTTGCCATAAACTTCAGTAACCATAATGTCCAAAAATTGGAAATGTTGTTTTACATAAAAACTAAAACTATTCTGTCATAATATCGAGTACTATAATAATTGAATCTCCTAATTTTGCATGAAATAAAGTCATATGTCCTAAGTATAGTATTATATAATGTGTATTATTCCGAATGTTTATTTATAATAAAATAGTTAGTCGTAAAACATTTGCTAAATTAATTAGGTTTAATTAGGATTTAGTGGCAGAAACGAATCCCTGTAAATTCGACTCCTCGCAGTCTTGTCTGCTCTACCCCTAGAGTGTAATTTAGAATTGCGTAGGCGCGTAGGGGCGAGACGGCCCGCGGGCTGAGGAGCAGGAGGCTGTGAGCGAGTCCCTGCAGCTGAGACTGACCAGCCTAGCCGGCCAGCAAGCTGAAGCTGCGGTAGTGAGCGAAAGCTGTCTGCGACGATTAACACGCGGGGGACCGCCGGTGTCCCGCAGCGCCGGAGTCGTGACAAAAGCCATAATGCGTTTGCAGCTTTGTAATACAAAGGAGATATGCAACAAAGCCATACAACTTCGGCCTCGCATGGACAAAAATAAAACTGTGTGTTTTACGAAGAACTATTAGTATTCTATAGCCTTGTGTAATTTCATCATGCTATCTAGTTGGGTTTCAGATATATAAGGCATCAAAAATGAACAGAATTGATCTGGTGATACTTTGACACAAAGCAATTTTCAAAATATTATATTGATTATTGATTATACATGTTTCTGTCTAAAAACCTAGAATAAGTTTATATACTTAGCTAGTTTACAAAGCTCACTAGGATTAAACTAGTTAATTTACTGAACTCAAGTAGCAGTGCTCGTTCTGTAAAGCCAGCACCCATCAAATAACTATAGTTACTATTCATTTATTGTTATAGCTTAAATAACAGTCCAAGAAACAAAGGCTAAAAATAAACAATAGTAATATTTTGGTATTAGTTTATTAGTCTCCAACTACTACATTATGACTTAACATACTATCGAGGTGCGCTGCAGGAGATGCTACCATATGATGCATATTATAATAATATGTGCACAGCAGCCTACTGTTCTATGCAGTTACAGTAATACTGTATAATAGCATTTCTAGCTCTTAGAGGGTTATCAATTAAAATGTACACATAGTATACTTTACGGCGTATGTGCCTGAATTGTAATTTGCCTCTTAAAATCCAGGCATTTGTACTTGATGGCTCTCTCATAGTCATAACGTTGTCACATCACGAATGATAAATGACAATGAAGATCGAGTGCCCAACGAAAAGTGTTGCCACATAATAGAATAATTTATTTATATAGAATTGGTCAATCTATTGATTAGTAAAATAAATCACAGCATTCATAAATTGATACTATTATATCCCTATTTAATCCACATATTACTTGTGTTAGTAAAATCTTAATTTAATATAAATAATAATGTTTCGTAATAATTTCACTTCTTATAAAAACAAACCTTTTGTTCAACACTGGCAATGTTGGCCCGAACCACAATGGTTTAACGAATCAATAAAATGTTAAAAAACGATGGTGCAAATAAAATATTATGAGAAATTTTACAATAAATTATATTCTTGTCTACTAAGGGCCGTAATTTGCATACCTCCTTTGTTTAAAAAACATTATTAGAATAAATAAACATTAAATAATTTGAATTTAGGACTTATAATTTTTATTGAAAACGGTTTTATTTCTTCTGTAAATTATTGATTGTAATATTTATTACAAACAAGTTTAGGGCATATTGTATTTAGGGATTTTAATTTTATGGCAGGTGATATTATGTGATATAAATTCGGACAAGTTATCATTCAGAAAAATTATGAATAGAACCAAGAAAATTATGGCTCTTTAGGTTATGGATAACAAGTTTGGGAACACAATAGAGAACCAGTAAAATATTTACTAAATCATTTTTAATTCAGAAGCATACTGTACTGTTGGTGTCATCATAAAAAAGTTCACAAGAATCGACTATAGATTAAATATTTCTGACATTAAACTTAGTTTAAAGGAGCATAAAATAGCAAACTTTCTTCAGTCATGTAACATATTTTATAACTATGAAAGCTAAATTATATTTTGCTCGGTTTAAAAAGATATATAAATAGATCGATCTATTTCCATTAATAGTTGAGCATGACACTCGTAAAGGTAAGATAATACTATTTCATACCTTTAGAGCAAACATTGACAATATTTTATAACATCGTGAAATTGCAAATCAAATGCAAATGATTGCAAGCGAACTACAATTATAATAACCAGATAGGATAGCTGCCGTGTCTAGGATTTCAATCGTTATAAAATCACGGAGCATTGTGAAGGTTCTATTAAACTCGGCGGCAGTAACTCATTGCCTACAGTAAAAGTAGTTGGAGATTATCTCAACGAGATTTGTGCCCTGACTAGGTTGGCTATGGAATAAAATGCAAAGCCGAAACAACTTTAAACTTATTTCGAATTGATTAAATACAAACTTTGTGCGGATTATAATAAAGCTTAAATTCAGTTGTGTTTGTGTATAAGTTAGGTTCTTTGGTGGTTGGTGTGTTGTACACTGGTCCACAGTACTTGGGCGGCAGGTGTTTCGAGCTAGGCCTCCTCCCACTGCCGGCGCCCGATCTCTCGATCAATAGAGATCAATGATCTAGTCGAGATTTAAGCACTAGTTAAGATACCCGATTTCACTTGCGTGAATAGAGTTTAATGGAAAACGGTTTTGTAATCAAAGTAGGATGTAGTTTTAGTTTAGTTTATGGTACGTTGAAGTTGCATTTGTATTCAAGAACTTAAGAGTTTAGATAAACAAGGCTCTACATCTTGCCTGGAGTAACAGTAACTACTACTTCTACTTCTTAAGGAGTTTGTTTTTAGGTTTTTAATATTAAACAAAGTTCTATAGTTCTATCTACCACTGGCCGATCGTCATATTATGACTCTGTAATATACTTACATTTAATTCATAACACAAACCGACGTATATTTACGAATTGATTGACTACTCAAAATTCAGATTAAATAGAGAGTAATATGTAGTCTACAAAATATTGACACCCAAGTCATTTATGTACTGATAGTTTTAACGTTAATGCAATGGCCTTTGTTGAGTGACTGATCAAATGGTGAAGACATTTAACATTCAGTGCTAACAATCTTGATCGAATTTCTTATTCAATCCAAGTTAAAAGTCTTTCTACAGGACTTTCATATATTTGGATAGTATATTAAGCCTTAGTTTGCTTTACATCAATGACAACTAGAAACCATAAACTTATAAAAACACAATATGAATAATTATTTATCCAAGCTGTGACATCATGTTTAATATTATATCCTGTATTGGTAACTCAAATCAGGCGCAATAATAATGATTAATGATCTGTTAATAAACACATCTAATATCTACATGACAAACTTTTTAGTTAATACCTACTTCTAATATTTTTTGGCTCAGTGATCCAATCATAGATTAATACACTTACTCATAAAACCAATAAGTATTACAAATGTAACTAAGCTTTAAGAAGGATTAACAAAAACCTTCACGGTCGATTAAGATGTGAGTTTACATTTCCCAAAATGGTGTTGAGATTAGATCGGCTACTGGCATCGATAAACTTAATGTGTATCACCATTAATCGGTGGCAAGCAATTAAATCGCGAGAATCGATTTGTTAACTGCCGTTACTAAACGGTTTAGCGCGGCTTTACTCGATACCAATTAGTTAGAGTAAAAGTAGTTAACGCTTTTTAAAATCCAGCCATTTAGTGTAAGAAAGTCTTTATATAGGTATAGTTTTTCTTTTACAAGTCCCGCACTAGGAATAATTCCTGTGTCACGGGGGACTTTACAAACATTCAAACAACGGACACAAAGACAACCAAACTCGGACCTATCATTTGTGGATCACACAATTTTTCTGTCTCTTTTGGGATTCGAACCCACAACACTTGGCATAAGCAACATAATGGCAGTGGCGAGGCGACCACTTAAACCACTTCGCCATTTGTGCAGTCAAATATAATAATATGTAAATTTGTTAAAAATATTATTTTGGTGGACCCATTACGATATACAAGAAATATAGTATAGTTTACAACAACTAGTTCCATTTTATAAGTTAGATATATTACGGATATACAAACAAGCTATAAAGGTACATTCTGATCGTTTCCTTTAGCCATATAATTACAATTAAAAATCCTTTAAAAATTATGTACAGCAGGCACTGTCAGTTTTTGTGAATTTACCAAAGGAACTACAATAATTAGTATGTAAATCAATGTTAGAATTACTAAGACTGGTTTACTATGAGTCACAAGTGATATTTAATTTTAGATTTTGTCGGTCGATGCATTGATAAATAACTAAATACTCATGTAATAGATACACAGTTCACACGGATGTTTTACACAAGTTAATTTTAACACTACGTATAAGAATATAAAGTTCATATTTACATAAGTGCAGTCAATGTCCTGCCGGTTTTGGCTCACATTATCTTGATCCGTTGTCGACATAAATGTGTAAACCGAGTTTTGATGTGGAATATAATAATATTGATGCAACATTAACTTTAAACAACAGCGGTTGAAAAACCCATAATTAATAAGGCATCATTTATACATTTTATTTGTGTTGTGTTATAAAATTGCTCGTTAGTTATAAAATCTCTCACCAAGTTGTAACCTGTCCGAAATAAAACACAAATACACAAAAAATGTGATAGAATATTATCGTTGAACAACCGAAGCAAACGCTAAAAAACTTATTAAATTCTATTCTATTGTACAATGCAGTCAGTAATTCGCTTGTTAAATCTTGTAGCTCCACATTATTACATATTATTACTAAGCCATTGACCGCTCGGATACACACAATGGTCTCGATCCTGATGTTACCAACTAAAATTATATCAAATATCTCTATATCTCTTTCTAATAATGACTACAGAAAAAGGATAGCAGATTTTAGGTCTATCAAACTGGAACATGGCTACCCTAAAATAAGTACAGATCATTATTTACATCACTAACAAAATAACGACAAAGTAATACTAACTAATTCGACGGGTTTATATAAATCTTGCATCCTTTTCCTATGGCTTTTGTTAGAGAGAGTAGTGAGATAAAACTAGTTAAGTCTGTTCGTAAGTCAGACGTCAGATTATTCGTATTGAGAGCAAACAAATTGATACCGTCCAGTCTCGTACTAAAGCAGCATTATCTACTTTCAAGCCCACTTTAAATTAATAACACTACTCCGAGAACATAGGTAGTGTCTCGTATGTCTCATTTATTTGAACTGTTCCTATTTTACAAATTCTTTATATCTGGCATTAGGACATAAACGTACCAGGTAGTTTTGTGACATATGAATAAAATTTGTATATACTTTATCTGTTTGCATATGTGGTCGAAATAACGTCCAATAAACTCGTATAGAGTGTATATTGGAGAACGTTAAAGTTAGTAAAGTGCTTCGTTCAAAGGGGTAAGCGATGGCAGCACGAGAGTACGGGAGGACGTTATTTATCACACAGCAGACGTAATGCTTTTAAAATTTATTTGCGTTTTACTTCAATGACAAGACGATGCATTAAAACAAATGTCCTCTCGAAAACATACATCTCTCATACTCAACCTTTTTTATTTATTTAAAACTTTTACAATACCTTTTGTAGTGCCCATTCATCGAAATAAAAATAGGCTTACAAAACCAAAGACAAACTACTGATCTTTTCTTTCTTTTTCATGCCAGCCATTCATTTGTACACTCTTTATTGAGATCGCAACATTATTAATAAGCTTTTTGATTACAATCGTGTTACAACGAGAGTATAAAAAAGAGGTCATCATTTGTCCATGCCGGCCGACAGACAGACAATTTGGTGTAGATACTTATCCGTATTCCATACGGTAACGGTAGCTCGAAACATATGCGTATGAACGCGCACTCGAGCACACACACACACACAAGTTAAACACACACATGCATACCGCAATGAATGGGATGCTGCCACCGGCGATTACCGATAGGGTTACCAACACAATAATATTTTATCGACACCAAAAATCATGACTAATTTAAAAACGAACAGATTGAATTTGATAGAGCTATTTAAGCGTAAGTACTTCAATAGATTGTTAATAATGACAGCGATTGAATTAGCCGCATTGAAAGTGAAGATAAATGATCTTAATCAAAATGTGAAAGGCCCGATTGGTAAATTACGATCTCGATGGGTTACCTCATTGCGCGGTGGCACAACCCTATAAATAAAACAAGGTAGATTATTGCGCGTGTAAGTGTGTTTCCCACGGCGTGCGAAACAAGTTCTTGGGCCGGAGATAAGCTGAAACTTACCACGAGGCCGGCTAAATTAGTACCTCAGTGACAGTTTCCTGTCTCCTTTACATGTTTACTACAGTCCAAAAGAACACCTTTTTATGTGCTTATTAATTTATCTATTCTCCAAACGATTTGTATCATTAGGACTTAAAGGTGGTAACTTGCACGAAACCCGTGGCTTTCACAATGCACTCTATCGAACATATGTTGTAATATTTGTACAAACCTATAGCATATTGGTGATGAAGTTCTTATTTAGTTGGAATCGTTCGTTAAGATCGATATTAGCACAAGATATTAAGAACTATTATCATAGAAAAGCAAACATTTGCAGTTTTAATTTTAATTGGATTACAGTTGTGGTGGCTTTTATGTTTATTACTTACATTATAATGTTTCTACTACTTAAATATTTGTTCACTGCAGCGCTTTCACGCGATTTATATACGGAAGTTATATGTAGTACCTACTAGATGTGCCCACGGTTTCACCCGCATTTATGATTACTGCGCCGCCCCCGTGGGTCGTAGCGTGATGTTGTATACATAACCTATAGCCTTACTCAATAAATGAGCTATCCAACACTAAAATATATTTTTTATTCGGGCCCTTAGTTCCTGAGATTAGCGCGTTCAAGCAAATAAACAAACAAGCTCTTCAGCTTTATAATACTAGCATCGATTATAAGTATTGAACACAATAAAATTTTCCTCATTCTTTATTTAAACTATTAATACGAACTCTTTGTATTAATGGTTGATTCTTGATTCACCTATTTCTCGTCGCTTCCTCCACATATCAATGTACGCAGCTGGATCGGAAGCTGCGCAGATACTAAAATAACAATTATAACATTTGTTCCGTGCGGTTGCGCAACGATTTCCCAATCGCTAATGGATTGTTTATTAATATTGTACTTAATTAGCTCCATCCAGTATCGGGTAGTTACCGAGTTCGTGAGAACACTACACATCACGGACGATTACATCTCAACAGTAGTAGATGCTTGATTGGCCGACTAATATTTCATACTGTTTTATATTACCAAGGTGCCCTGTACACGTGTTGTGATAATTGAAAGATAACATTCATGTATTATTTACATATTATACGTGAGCCAGCACATTTTAAATTACTCGGGACCTGTTTCAAAATGTTCAAGTTATCTAAAAGATAAATGTTGTGCCATCATGCTTATGCAATGTACTAAAAAGACACAATATAGTGTGTGTTGGATACATTTTATTTGGAATTTCTGTAGTGACCTTTGAGGTATTAAAGTCAAAGATGAATTTAAAATTTCGGTATAGGTGGATAATATTTCGCGTGTGTGTAAAACATAGTCCACGGGACTAACCTTTAGCTTAGTTATAAAGTTTAACAAAATTACTAGTATTGTGTAGCACATACTTCAAATAATAATGATTTAAAAACATTCGCGTTTGGTAACCTCGAGGATAATAAATTCATTGTATCAATCGATGTCTTAAACGTAGTGCAATAAATAATCCTGTATTGCAGTGGCAATCGTTACAGACTGTTAGACACCGTCATCGTGCAATCAATGAAGCCTAACACGAAACTATACACGTGGACTTGTGGGGCGATCATCCGAGTAATATCTACGCTCCACTTACCGATCATTCAAGAAACACACGCACACACGCGCACGCTCTTGTACACACAGCGACAACCTTACGCACACACACGCACGCTCTTCAAAAGCAACTTTTTGTTTTCAATTACAGATCAGAAAGGTTCATTATCTCTAGTATTTTCGTGTTCCTTTTTCACGTTTGAACCGGTGTACGACTGAAAATAACCCGTGGCGACATCTCATTAAGCCCGTCAGCGGTCGGGGCCGCTTTGAAAAATGTCTCATTTAACCCCGACAGTCCCTTAATAGCCGGTGAAGGGTTAACCGCCACAAATAACTAAATGCGGAAGTGGGCGACGCTATCGCCGTCGACTCTACTTTTTAATAGTTTTAATTAGGAAATAGTATAATTTTTATGTTGTGTGAACGATGCTCGAATGGTTGTCAACGTGTCAACCAATAGCAAATTGGCGTGAGAAATGGTTCGTAATATTGGTTAGCTGATAGCCGGAAGACCGCTTATAAAATATACACGCATAACTTGTTTCTACTGCTGTGGCAACGTGATACCAGGGCCCAGTGCGCGACGCCAGTAGCCACCGAATATCCACAAATATTAACATCTTTTCTATGCAAATCATCTTTATACGTATAAAAACTATTATTTACTAATAGCTCGCTAATGACGACGCCTCACTCCCAGGAGTATTTTGTTTTATTATGTAAATTTTATAACTTTTTGTAGTCACAAACTAAAAGTAGTAAATTTTATTTTAATGATTAAAACATTACTAGTCCCGCATTACGTTTAATTCTTGTATCGCGAGAAGCTATGCATAGATTCCGCTACAACTACTCAGGTAGGTTTCAAATCTAAAACACTTGATGTAGAAACAATAGAAATCACCTAGAGTACTGCTCCATCCGCGCAATCTTGTAATAACCGTAGAAGTTATTACAATTATCTTTGTTTTATAAACTTACTATTCAATCTTTTAAAAATAAACTCATAATAATTTGTATCCAGGCTCGAACTTTCACATACTAACATAACGTTTAACAAAAGCTCTATAGTTAATATACGCATACACGTTGTCAGGGATATAAAAGAGGACAGAGGCTACCTTTTATCCAGAAAAAGAACAGTTCATGAGGGATAACTTGTTGTAAATAAACAAGTCTGCGCAATGCAGCAAATAATATAAACGTTCTTATTTATTGGACAATAGGATATATAGATCACACTGTCCAGGTATCTATACAATAGGGTGGATAAAGGACTGCGTACGAAATGGTATCAAATTTCACCAACTGGCGTCGCGGGTCCCATCAGAACTTGCGTGGTGACCACGCCTCTTCCTCCGTTAAATAGACAGTTACTTTTATTATCTGCACCCCTGGCAACAACACATGAAGGGTGAAATTTACAATAGCCTCTGTATACAGTGTTGATAAACGTACATAAGGATGACATGCCCATTGCTTGTATTTTAGACCGTTAACTGATATAGTTGTATTTTAGATAACCATTTATTATTTTTGTATATTTATTTTGTATCTACTACTGCTGCAATCTAATCATAAGAACAGATAAAGTCTTCAAAAGCTGATGCATCACACGGGTGTACCAGAAGGTTTATTAAAAGAAAGAAGGCCCAAAATTGTTATGTATCTACACTATCTGGTTCCTACCAAGCTAATCTCAGCCATCAGCTCTCATAAGGTAAAGTTTTAAAAAAATTGTGGTTATCATTTACTGAATGAGTTATCTTTGTACCAATGGCAAGTATTTTTACATAATATCGATCGAAAATACTAACTTTATGAACTTAACACGAAGCGCAATGATGATAAATTTCATTTAAATAGGTATTTCAGGTCTGTGTGGTACGGAGGAGTTATGATGCACAATAAAAAACGATTTAATTATGAGAAAAATCTTAAAAATCACCAAAGCAATACTGGTAATAGGTACATATTAACAATGTTCAAGAATACTGATTTGCAATATCAAACTACATAAATAGCGAACCTTATTAAACTATAAATTATTGTATTGTTCCAGGTATGTATCAAACAGCAATAAGTCAGTCACGAGGCGGACCCGAGGACATGAAGGTACATAACATATTTCAACCAACACAAACAACAATAAAAACGCCACAGATTTACAACCATACAAAATGGTTTTGGATAAACCAATCTAGTGACGCGGTAGTTATGAACTGGAATCGTATTAGAACGGCCAAACCGGTCATAGGTTCATTCACTGTTCGGTCTAATAGCTGGCTGGTGAAGATTTCCGCTCCATTGATGAACCAAGCAGAGCTACAGACAGCGCTAACGCACAACGACCTTATTCGTGAAAAATGTTTAACTAAACAATTGTATGACACTCTTTATTTCCGTTGTATATCGCCATTTTTGCTGTCTATTAGATTTCATATGGCTTTTAGATTTGTTTACTCGTAAGTCTTGTTGGATACGATTCTAACTAGAAATATCGTGAAATAAGATAAAACAATTTATATAAAAGAATCATGAATTTCTTAACTCCGGACAATTAACATTAAAAAAATAAGATAAGAATTAAATTGTGTAACACATCCTGTCGTATATATTGGCCGAACGATTTCGTAAACTGCGGAGATATACGAGTATCAGTGAAGTCCCAAACAGGTGAGAGAGGCGTTATTTCAACATATCAGTTATTTTCGTCAGTTTCAATCTATATTTAAAATACGGTGAAGCTTAATTTTGTGTTTTGGGAAAACAAAACGCGTCGGCGACGTTCTCGTGAAAAATCACCTCGCGCTTTATGATTGATCATTTCTTGAAACTGGAGAACGTCGAGCGTCGCCTGCGCGGGCGCAGCGATCACACAACACACATAATATTTTGAAAGCTTAATGTGTTGATTTGTTGAAAGTCACCAAATGAGATATAGTGATGATATGACAAGGCGTTTTGTTAGCGATCGCATAAATAAACATTCACATAGTTGCACAGACAACATAATATGAAATAAAGCGGTCTTGTTAATCTCTGCTTTTCTATACAATAAAACGCTTAAAAGCTTGTTGTTACTTTTAGCGTCTGAGGCATCACAATAAAAAAATAAATCGTTGTTTTTGTTAACACGAGACGATGACATTTATTAAGCGTAGTATGTGACAGAACTTGAATTTAAAATATTGTAATTGACAGGTGCATGAACGTTGTTTAAAGACGTGCTTCACTCGCTAATGACTGGTTTACACGTTTAAATATGAATTATTCTGGCTGCAGTGCATGCGTATTTTCATTGAAATCAAAAGCTAATTTTATTTAAAGACACAGATCGAGTGTCGCTTGCATTGCAAATGCATCATCTCTTCCAAACATTGTTATAAACAGCATAACGTTAGACAGACAACTAAACAAAGTTCTGAATACGAATGGTCGACTACAAAGAACATATTGATTCAAAATACTGCAATAAATATTTCTTTCTGATTCCCATTCCTATTCGAACGTTTTATTTTATTTCTAATATATATTTCTTCAAGTGTCAATCCAATACCCGTAAACAAATCTAAGAAATACTTGTAGCGATATAATGGTTACCTTTTCTATTACAACAATCAAATATAGATGTTTTATAATTATAAAAAAACTTAATATATATATATATAATATTTTCTACTACATACACACAACACCATCTAGCCCAAACTAAGCAGAGCTTGTACTATGGATACTAGACAATGGATAAACATACACATATAGTTTTTTTTTTGTAAATACATACATATTATATATAGAAACACCCAGACCAAGACAAACATCCATGTTCATGCACACAAATGTTTGACTTGAGCGGGAATCGAACCCGCGACCCCAGGCGTCGCAGTCGGTTACACTAACCACTACGCCACCGAGGCCGACAATAATTGTGATAAATTAATGTTACTAGCTACTGGTATTTGCTATTTGCAATTATTTTATGCAGATTCATTTCACATCCATGTACTAGTTTTCTAGAGCTCTCAACTATGACACCTAATATGCAATGATGGGCAAAATAGTACAATAATTATGTAGAGCTTCCTATCAACATCTTCCGTGTAACGTGATCCAATAATCATCGTCGAGTCGGCGTCCGCGCACGGTATCGGGTGACTGCGACAAATCGCTCGTGCATCATCGTAAATACGATTTTTTATCCCGCGCCATTCATTCACCGTCTTACTATATCCGGTGAGCAGTTCCACCATATTGTACGCCAGGTAACGCAAAAACATTGCTCATTATAGCGAATAATAACTCATACATAAAACGAACTCAATCCCTTTGTAATACGGTCCAAATTTGCAGAAATCAATCACTGTATGTTGCATTTCTAAGGTACCCAAAATTTATAAAAAAGGACGCCCTTTTGTGGCTGCAGACTGTGTGGCACCGAAACCTTTTTGTTCCTGCAAAATACTACAAAATTTGAATGGGAACTTATCGATTATTTCCGAGAAATGATGCGATGACCGGCCGCAGCGGGAAAATTGTCTGTAATACTATACGAGTGCACACATTAATTACACCGAGTATTCATTACACAAGTAATCATGCTTGCTTGACGTCGTTTATGTCACGGGACAATGTAACCAATACAAATCAAGTAATCATTATTACAGTTTAAATCTGTTGCAGATGTTTTAACTGGTTTTGGCAATATTGCCTCGCGATACATCCAGGAACTGCATTTTTGTAGATTTTACGCGTGCTATTTTATCCCCTGGCTCAAGAACGCTCTTACCTCAAACCATTTCAGAGCAAATAAACAGACTTTCGAATCAATATCTGCAATCTTTAATAATTAGTTTTGTACGATAGTTTGTAAGGCAATGTTGTTAAAGCTAAACATAGCTTCAGCGGAACTTTCTATTACGAACCGGCAACTATATATCTACGCGCTAAGGCACAAGTATTTATAGCTACCTACCTGGATGCTCTGTAGACGGCTAGTCGACTACATTCATAACGGCAGCAGTAAACCTTCCAGTTTCCTCATCTACACATATCATGTAATAAATGGTATGACTTACATCATATTGGCAGTTTAAACAATCACCATTTAATATTATGCCGCAAACTTTCAAATAGCCAGCAAGCATGTTTCAAAACATTGATTAACCATTTTTACAACTAGTGTCTAGCAGACTTCCTTTGGTTGCAAAATATCCTATGTATGAAATTCGAAGTCCACCTCAATTTTTAATCTGCATATCAATTAACTAAATAACACGATTTGCCAAGGATTTACCCGACCATATTTGTCAATGAAATACACTTTACGTTTATGTACTTTAGACGTTCTAGTATAGACATTACATCTAGTGCCACGTAACTATGATTATATGATTACACAGGATGCAGATTTCTCTTTTCATTAATGTTATCGCAGTGCCCAAGTTCCACCCAGTAAGGCTAACACAACGCAATATCCAGAGTTTCCATTACTACCAAGTTTCCTTAATGGAGAACGCAATCATTAGATAGTCGAATGAATGTCGTAAGAAATGTGATTCCATGGTGTTTTTCCGGTAGTTGCTAAGCGACGCGACGGACGCGTCGATATGGCCACGGAGAGCCCGGCCAGGGGACACCGGTGACTCCATTCACCGATTACTAGATCTTCGCACCTCACCGACCACAGAACGCATCCCATTCACGACAAGCGAGTAAATCAACCGAGAACGTTAACACCTTATAAGGTCTAATTGGTACCGTTTCCTCAGACGGAAAACAACTTTCTGCTATCGATGGAAAAACCACTTTCGTATGCGCTCACTCTGAGTTACGACTTTTTACTATAGCTATTTCTGTGCGCAAACTGTGAAATGCATAAATGTCGCCTGTGCTCGTGACGAGGATGGAATACGAACTTTTTTCCCTTTCGAGTAGAGCTTATATTTGAATGAATATTTGAGCGAGATAAGGCGTTTAGTTGGAGATGTTTGGTTTTATGAATGAAGCGCAACGTTGCGAGCGGAAGCGGACCGGGCGTAGTGCGGCTTTCCCGCGGCGGCCGGTTTCATTAATAATTAAAACGCAGCAACTGGCGGAATGGCCGGACGCGGAGATGATTTCTAGCCGCTCTTGTTGCGCGGCCGCGGCTTCTGCTCCGTTGCCGTTACTCGAGCCGTACCACTGTCTCATTATTTATGTACGTTTAGAACGGAACATATAAATAAAAATTAGACAACGCTATCGAAATTTTTAATAAAATATGCATCCAGCACTAGAGATAATTTTTAGTAATGACGTATCATTATACAGTAGCCGGTCGGAGCGCGGCGAGTCGGCGGCGTCGGCTAGATGACGCCGCAATAATATAACGGTCAACATACAAAGTAAAATTTGACCGCCTCATTACGCAACATGCGAGTGGACTGGTACCCGAGCAAGCGGGAGCCTGATATCTAACTTACATGCGCTGAAACAAGACAGAGCTAGGCGCGAGAGAGCGAGATGGTGGAGTATGACAAATCTATAAAGAGAATGGGATAGATAAGGTAGCTAGATATGCGCGTCCGGCAGAGCACTTCCTGTCGCGGGAATAACACTGTACCAGTGTCCTGCAAACATTAATCGATGTCCGTGAATGTACAAAAATAATCAATTCGCGTGACCTGTATTTGTCGAACACGTATAGCGGGGAGTAATAAGACAGGACAGATATTTTAAGTACATTCGTGTACAGCGAGGCGTTCGCCTTCCGCTCGCGTGTTGAGGACACACGTGTCTAAGACTCGTGTATAATAGCTGTACGCAGTGCTTTGATAGCCGTGTCCAGTTCGCAGAAACTAATAGAAAATCGTGATGATTCGTTGTGGTGAACGCCAGCGCCGGCGCCGAGTCTCGGGCCGGGCCTGCTTCCGTCGCCCACATCCACAGTAATGTGTAATTGTTGGCGTCTTTCTGTCATGTCCTTCAGTTAATGCTATTAAATGGAACACTACTTCAATGCGAGTGACTAACTGTTCGTATTTTAGTCTCCGTTCTTAGAACACGCGTACAAAACACAATATTTCCATTTAATGGTACATTACAAAGTTTGTTTATCGTAACATTTTTGAATGATTACCTATTTAGTGTAATGTCATGTCCAGCCTCGTACAGCTCAGCCATAGATACAACTCTACAGTACTAAGTCTTGCTAGTCCGTGGTCAAAGAGAATCTTCGTTTACATATTATAAAAACATCACTGCAATAAAAACATTTTATACCTGCTACTGCCTTCTAAATATGAATAAGAAAATAGCGTCGTCATCTAAGTTTATAATGAACTTTTTGTTACGTCTGATGTCGGTAAGTGCATGAGGCATCCCTGCTCGTGGCGGAAGCGCGCCCACTCTTGCTAATTGTCCTACTCTTTTTGTTTAGTTGTCCACTCGCCTTAACTCGATTACAGCAATCAGAGCCTCGCCCTTTGGCCCGGAGACGCCCCTGCGTCTCGAGCGAACACGATAATTGTTACACGTCATGTCTCTTTGTCTATACAGAACAACAAACATACACACACATATTGTATTATTATTGTAACATTAGGCATTTATATCACCGCTCTATTTCGCGATAAATGTAATCGCGGTTTGTGGTCACCAATCCACTAATTAAATTTGGAACGTAGGAAAACGCTAAACAGGTTTCGTAATTCATATTTATGACACACATCTCTCGACGTGCCATGTCCTGTACTTGTTTAGACGAACATAAGTTTTCCTTCAAACATTTATTCTACTATAGGTACATCACCATACATGATGTCCAAACAAAACCTATGTATGGAAACTAAAACAGAGCGTGGGCTAGTTGACATAATGTTTGTTCACATTTCTACTCAATTAAGTGGTGCGTTTCATTCATGTTTAATTATTTATGGGCGAGTGCTTTACGAATGTATGCCTATAGAAGGTATAAATAAAAGTCAGTATGGCTCGGTGCGCCAACCTGTCGTACAACATTGTCGCGCCGGGCCTCTCATTTATGAATGAACTCACAGATCTAGCGATTTCCGGCTAACTGTTGAGATAGTACGACACTCTTCCTGGTTCCTGCTATGGTATCTTTAATTACGACGCCAGCATAAACAGACCGGTGCGCGAGGAACACGCCCTTCGAAATAGGCTCGTATTGTGAAACACGTAAGGTCCAGTTTTTCACACGGCCGATGATCGATCGAGTCCATTTCTGCTTTATCGAGATCGTTCGAAATATGAATAAAGATATTCTAAAAGTGACCAGGCTATTCTAATGGTCGCAGCGTTATAGACTTTATCATAACGAGTTACGGTTAAATATAGATTAATGTGTTCTCGGGGCGACGGTGGCTCGCATCCTGTAGAGCACGTTTTTTTCCTGTCTCCTTCCCGGCGTTTCACCGTTACGCAATATATCGTAAATAATTAGCGGAAGGCAAGATTCCCGTGTCTTATGGAGATGCTGACTATCAGGTTTTTTTCACCGGACGTTTCCTGCCGTCCGGCTAACAGTAAAGTATCGAGTCTTCTTTATATGTACACTCAGTGAGACGCTTGTTCATAAATGTCCATACGAGCATATCTACAAAGAAAGTAGCTTTGAAGAGATTTATTTTTAACGCTCGAGATTATATCCACTTATTTGATGTCGTTTACGTTGTTAGGGCGTCCACACGTGTTGGTACATGTGTGATTTATATCTGATGTCTACTACGTTTGATATGGTCGCCGAAATATAAAAAATACTTTTAACTTGCGGTAATCGGCGGTGAGATGCCTCCGCGCTATATCGTACACAACATCAAATAATAAGCACATCAATGTTCTGAAAAAAGTATATTGGCGTGTCGATTTGTGTCGAGTGCGGTGCCGGTCGATAGATGGGCATTGGCGGCATTACTCAGGATTTTATTGGCATGGCTGCCGTGCCTCGGCCGTGCTCCGAGCGCCGCGCCGCCGCCGAGCCGCCCCGGAACGGGACGTGTGCTCACGTCTGCGGTTTTTGCTCCGCAGCTAATTGTACATATAACTTTTACCAAATTGCGCAATTTACTCCGTATTGCCTCCTTAAAATCTGTAAGAGCAATTTTTTACTCGCTAACTGATTTCGAACACCTGATAACGTGATCGTATCGAACATAATCTTCCGTAATTGAAATTGGGCTCGACCACATATTGAGTCGAAGGGGCAGGCGTGACAACAGCGTCGTCGGAAGACAAAGTTCTTACTTAAACTTTCTTATTTCAATCTAGTTCATTATCTTTTCTCACGCGATATGAGATAAAACTCGGTTAATCGATCTAATTTATTCAGTACGTACCGCAACCGCACCTATTTGTGTTTATCACAAATGAGCGTTTTTCTGGCTGTGCGCGTTAGTTGATGTGTGCGACGAGACGGTCAACGCAGCCTCGGCCGAGTCACTGGAGCCGGCCGCGTCGCCGTGTGCGCTCACTTGAGCCGCGATCATTCGGACGTAGAACAAAATATAATGGTCAGTGTACATGTTCTCACGATGGCGCTTAAAACGGTCGACATGATAAGATATAAAATGTTGCAACGCCCAAGACCGGTCGACCGCGATTCCGACCTCACTCTGGCCGCGATTAGAAAAGAATAACGATCGAATTTAATGGAAAGAGTATGTTAATCACTGCGGCCCAGAACTCACACAGATCACGCATCTGATAGTAATCAGAAATCACATCGCTCCGATTATTATACCTATTTAAATCTGTAGCTACTCGAAAAACATAATTATAATTCTATGAGGCCATCAACCTATGTGTTCCCTATGATTTGTGGTAACGTACCTACTGTCCGAACATGGTGTCGGTGTTAGTGTTCTCTAGTTACATACAAAGAACTACTAAATATTATTCTTAAAACGAGTCATTTGTCAGGATCGGTGCTCGAATTTTGACTAATTAGCTGTGAACAGGTCCGTTCCCACGCAAACATCTATCACAAACAAAATATATTACCTATTTATTTTATTGTATAGGTTTCTGCCAGAGGAGATATAACTTTATGGTCATATGATTTATTATATCGTAAAACAAAAACTACAAATTAACGTTATTAACATTTTAATGCATTTCGTTCTCCAGATCGCGAGTACATTTTCTATATCGATATTCATATCTACGTATTTTAAGTATTCAAGATATGTATGTACCCATATCTCGGCCACAGTATATTACCGTGTCTCGGCTAAGCAAGCTTTTGACGTTTATTGTTCCTAAATAGATAAGAAGCTTCTTAGTGGCTATCTATCAGAAGTGTAGGCTGTATCTAATCAACTCATATATGCATATATATGACTAGAATTCATTCAGTCATGTGTACATGAAAGAGTGCACGTTATTAATTAGTCATTGTTCGAGTTCTCATAGATCTGCTCAGTGCAGGTGTCACCGATAAATGCTCCTGTGAAGGCTGATGCTGCACTAATTGGTAATCAATTCTGTGCGTGGCAGTGCACCGGGGCTGACAGCCGCGATGCTATCGAGCCTAACTCAAGATGCTATCGCAGATGCCTCCGTCCTCCGACACACTATCTCCACATCTCGATAACTACTAAAAGGCAACTATATTACCTACACTAAATTAAGAAGTATTGAGAAATTCAACTTGAGCGATGCACAGTTTAATTAAAAAACTTAAACAACACCGCTGGATGTTAATAAGTTACAGAATATGAAGTATTATCGACTTCGATGAGCTGAGTTAACAACTAGTAATGTTGACGTCCACGAGTCGTGGAGAGACCATCTTGAAATAAACGACCACGGATGTGAATTACTGATTAAAATGTAAAACAAATCGGTGTTCCAACAAACCGAAGCCACGGTAAATTACTACCATGTTGATACAGATATCGTCCACAGTGACATTAAAATGTCACGATTCATAATAACCATGGAAATTGATTGGAGTTGAAATCATAGGAACATAAGTGCGTCTTTATATGAAAATGATACGGTTTTATTGATTATACTGGGTCAGTTTCAAGACTAATCTTGGACTGTCCGGTACCGGAATATAGAAACTGGCTTAGGCGGACATGTGGCCAGTAACTGTTCGATAACTCTATCAGTGCCAGTGTTTTATCTGACTTCCTAATTATTTCGTTGTGCTCTCTGAAAACCTAAATCCAGAAACAGCATTTTTTTAATTATGGTGCAACCCGCAACCTTGTACAACGGGAATATTTTCTTCTTTTTTGAAAAGCTGACAATTATCATGTGCGTTTCCGCTTTTGAGACTTCGTTGCTTCTGTAGCGAAGCGGTAGTAAATGTGACTTGTTATACATGTGGTCTCAGATTCGATTCCTTGGTCGTGCAACGTGTTATACTGTGTCACTGACAATTCTGAGTAACCGCACGTAGTCTGAAACTGTTTCTGGTAGACGGCTATAGAGTCGCTCTGAATTACGTGGGAAACTAAAACGATACTGACCTAGCGAAAAGTTTAGTTTACTTATGGTAACTGTAGCTCAGACAATTATTTTTGGTGATATCGAATGTGGATCTATAACAATTACATACCCGACAGTATTTTTTTTTTTAAACTTGAAGATATATCGCAACAGATAAATGTTAATGTAAATTCATAGCATAGCTTAGTTCGACGACGTTCATTATAAGTGTTACTTTGTTACCTACATGAATAAATTTATTTTGATTTGATTTGATTAGAAATCGCAAATTTAAAAAGACATAAAGTTTGTTGATTTATTAAGTTGACAATATATTGTGATGATATGTTAATTGTTAAGTTAAATACCGTAGACACAAGGAATAGAAATTATACGGTATTAATAGCTTTCATAAAATCTGAATTTTTTTAGTCATAAATTGGTAAAACTGTTTTAAAAGTATTGATAGTTGATACATTTTTTGTTTTAAAGATACTATGAATAATTTTTGTTTATGTAACTTTACAAACATGGACACAAAGATCGTCAAAACTCAAAACAACAAATATTTATGAATCAAGTTCTCAAATCCCAGATTATACAAAGAGTCGATGGCGCAGCGATAATTAACGCGAATGCTGTACATGGTCTCGGATCTCAGTAAAATAAGACTTTGCCAAAACCTGGAGGTTTTTGAGGTTTACTGTCAAGATCTATTGATTCTACACCCTTGCGTTGCTGAACATGGCAACAGCTAAATGTAATTCACATTAATAAGTGTAACTTTGACGTCCATAAGTGTTACTTTGTGACCTATCTGAATAAACATATTTATGATTTGATATTAAGAAATTTTTAAAAGCGGCTCTGGTTCCTAAACACTATCCGGGAAACGCAAATACCTTTTATTATGTAGGTAGTATTTAAAACCATAGCTGTTAAAAACTGGGTGTTTAATAAACCCATGCCTTTCTCTACGGGAAATAAGTGTGACACGTATGTATGCACAAATACTTATCGTATAGGTACATGGTATTTCGTTGAGACAAGCTTGAATCATTTCGGGCTGTCACCAGCCTGACTGCTCGGCCTTTATTCACTCTCACTACTCATTCATCCTTGACCTCTTGTATACAATCACTGGCAACGATATGAGTTAAAAAATGCAACACACTGATGTGTAAATAATTAATGCTATAACCTATAGTAACGGATGCCAATCGAATGACGTACGGTATTGATATTAACGAGAAAATAATCGTACCGTACTAGTTACGTTCACTATCTTGTGTTTATTATACCTATGAATAATATACACACAGTAGCCTATGAAGTCTAGTTACTGCCTGCAGCTTTGTCTGTATGTATTCGAAGGGAACGGTGTTTCTGGGATGAAAAGTATCCCATATGTTAATTCAGGAAATAGTCTATCTGTGTTCCAATTTGTCCGAATATCTTCATAAACTTTCACATTTATTTTATAGTTCTATTACTATTTTTCCTGGCTACCTAGTTCTTTGCGGAATGTAAGCTAATTGGTTCGATTCCAAGGTTGGGTCTTCATCTGACGAGAGCTTTATTACATTTCCTGTAAGGAAACTCTTAATAGTGGCATCTAGAAATGTGCCCGGTAGATGGCAGTAAGTTCATCTTTATTACGTAGTACCTAAAGACATAGTTAGCAAAATGTAAATGTAATGTAATCTCTACCTACCTCTTCAGGAAAATACGGGCGTGCGTCTATCTCTACCTATATTACTATATAAGCGGATAGGTCTTCCCAAGATTTTGCTTGAACAAAGTTTACTCAAATAGATTCTACCATTATGTTCTACGAACTCCACGCGCCTACACTGCCCTCCAGGCAAAGCAATGTTATACCTATTTGTACAACATTTTTATTATTATTTCATTTTCAAACGAATGAAATTCAATCTCTATCTAACTTAAAATAGATAAACCAATAGATGTTTAACTCGATCGATAATTAATGGTAGATTTCTCCAGTTATCCAAAATGTTAATCTTGAAGTAATTCCAATAAATAACTAAAATTCCATAAGCGATAACATTGTACTTACAATATTCTCGTAATCGCACAATAGCCTCCCACGTGGAGCTCTACAGACTCTAGCCATTGCAAATTCTGAGTCACGAGCTTTTTGTGGATCTTTGGAACGATTCCGACTTGTTGTCACAGCAAACACTGCGCATGCGTATACCTACACCAACGAGCGACGCTATGAAATGTTACATCTGATGTGTGAATGACTCACGGAAAAGGTAAATTACTACAAGACTATAGTTGGCCCGTGCTCGTTCTTCTACGCGTAAAAATGTATCAAATCTTTATATGTGCAGTAAATTATGTGATTTTTTACGGGCGCGAAATTTAATATTAATTAAAGGAAGTAGTAATAATATTAAGTTTGTTGGTAAACTAGAATTTCTGATCATGAGCCTCCTTTCATAAAATTTATCATATAAAAAGTCAAGTTAACATTATGAAGGAACCTGCACAAATGGGGTTTATACATATTTGTTATTAAATTGAGCTGTTATTAATATTAATTTGACAGAATTTCTGCTTTAGGTATGTATTGCTAGAGCTCACGTTACAATTAACTTTAGCACCAATTATTCGGCCAATGTCGACTGTCCAATAGGTTAGAATTGAAAGTAGTAAAAGGGTCTGTTTACTCCTTCCATTGATTGAAGATGATTGTGATCTCTTTATATAACAATAAATACTGTTGGAATTACCGCACAGATATTTTTGCAGTAAATTTAACATCAATAGTTCAATACAAACCAAGGTGAACGTTTCTCTGTCTCCATCAATATCTACATACTGTATTTGTAAATAATTAAATCCAACATCCGTTAATATCAAAGACAGATATCAAAGCTACTTTATAGTTCGGCGAAGGCTATTTTAAAGCCGATACAACATTGCCATATTTGCGAAACACGTATACCGCTATACAACCAACCAAATTAATATTCATTTCTCTACGATAAGTTGAGGCGTCTAATACGTGATACATAAAGTAGAACGGTCGACGTCACTTCATTCATAGATTTGAAGACAAACAACCTCGCCCAGCTGTAGCCAGCGAGCGTGTCATTCATAACCGCGCTCCATGCTCAATGAGCCGAGAATCGAGAGGCTTGCGACATTGTTGCTCGAACACTCATACATCACCCGCGATGGACTTGCTGCTGTATCATCAATTCATCAGTTCATCACAGATGTCCTTTACGCATTATATATAAATACATACGCATTATCCGTAATTGCGATATGTGAAGAACGCAACAAATTACTCTCAATAGCCGTCATTTACACCAGATTCATTAGTCGACAATTCACCAAATATTGGCATTCGTATTTGTGTAACGGACGACAGATTTCTTTTGTCCTTTACCTATGTAGAAAACGATTTAAAAATAGATTATTTAAAAGGCACACCGACGTTGGAGCAAGTTCCGTTGACTGAGGCGTGTTGACATTATCGAAAGCAAGCTCAAACACGACGCGCCGGTGATCGGACCTCGGACCGTGTTTACACATTGTATATTTCGAAAAATAAATTGTCTTTCGCGAGATTTCCACGAACGGGTCAATGCTAATGACATAAACCAAACAATGCTTAAATACTAAGAAAACCAAAAATAAATCTATCACAAATTGGTGTTTACACGCCGGTGTTACGGTGGAAACACTGGTTATAGTAGTTTATTGTGCCGTAGTATAGTAATTAATCTCTTGCATGTATTTAAGCCTCATTCAGCGGCGAACTAAATTGTTTTAATTAACTAAATGATGTAGCGCTCTGCTAGCATATATAACAATTTTCACATTAGTTTTGCAGCTTTATTGATGTAACTTAATTATGATGGATTATTGTTATATAATAGAGTATTTAAAGTAGCGATAGCTTAGTAAGGAATCTGTCGGGCTGCCAGTGAGTTCAATTTGAATGTGCGTGTTAAATATGTAACTAACTCTGCCTTTAGTGGAGCTTGAAAACATTTGTAAATTCCTCATGAGGTTTTCAAAGATTTGTTATGTCTGCTGATCCGTAAACATAATTTAAATGAAGATGATGGCCGAACCTTTTACATACTCGGTCCGTGCCCAGCAGTGCATCACCATAAACATCGCTGATATTATATCATAATAATATTTTTACTAGTTTTATATGATTACCTATCTCGATAATGATAATTAATAACATAGACCAAAATGCTACCGATGGCAGAGCGCCGTACCATATAAATTAATGCTTACCGTAACAAATTATATCGACAAAAAATATTGTAATACGATTATTAAACGAATCGATTTCACGGGAGTTGTGTGATCGCATATCTATAGTCAATTATAGGCGACCTCCGACTCGATCCATGGTTCCAACGTGTCGAGGCGAAGTTGTGAATGAGGCGATGGCTTGCGGCGGCTGCTGCTGGGGCCGAGCCCGGCTGAGCGCGAGAGGCGTCGAGCGATGGTCGCGATACGAGCAGTCGCGCCGTGTCGCCGCAACTACGTCGCGAGGCTTCCGTTCCCGCGAGCGACTCCGTGGGAACCGCTTTATTTTCGTATTTAAATTCGACCCTCATTAAACTGGTTTGCTTCAAAATTCGCTGCCTTCTTTCGACGCCTTTTACTCAACTTTTTATGGTTCCGTTCGACATTTACTGTTTGTTATTATTTTTATTTGGAGTCTAGACCGCGTCGCTGAGTAATCGCACAATGGACTTGCATTGTACGTAATGAGTACGAGCCGCTCTTTATTTGTGAGAACTTCGTATATCGACAAGTGAAGATAGCTGGGATGGAGCTTTTATTTTTATTTAGTAAAGATAAGTTGTCGTGGGCTGCAGAAGAGGTCGCGTGGGGTGCGGGGTGCGCGGTGGAGCGGTCGTGCACGCGGTTTGTTTTACCTAAACGTTTTAACTGATAACGCAAGCTAATGTCAGATAACACAAAACACATCGGTTTAATATTCCGTAGATAATGTTTAGATTTCATGTTAATTTAATTTGGGCAATATAAATTAATGGATGGAGAAAGAACCAGTTCTCGATCAGTGGCCAGTTAGGAAAAGAAACGTATCAGTGAACCATTATATTTAATTAATACAGGACGATTTATGTAGCAGATACGGTCTCGTGTAAGTTTCTCATAATACGAGCGCGGTGGTACCTCCGAGTACTTTATTATTCACGTATGAGTTATGGTTATAGTTTTTCGTCGTGATTGTACCATGGAACCAAACTAAATGAATTTTTTAGAAGTACTTTATGTAAATTCGGCGGCACAACAATTTTTTATCGCATTAACATCAAAAAGTTTGTAATTATTTTGTAATTTAAGCCTCTTACAAATTAAATATAAGTGTAAATATATCGGATATATGACTGTGAGAATTGATTGGGCAATATTAATTACTCAATCGCCGGTGTTTCTGTAAACGGAAGCCTCGTAGAGGTAATGTAACTTGATAGTCCGCTATGAACATATTGCCTCATTTGAGTTTCGAGATAAATATTAACTTTTTCATAGATAAAAGATGTTATCTTAACAATTAATCGCCGATTTTTGTCGATGAGCAATTCTGTTGATATAGCTAGAAATTAATGGTAAGTATGCGTCGTGGTATTCAAACTCGTAGTTAGACCGTTATCGCGACGCTTTACTCGACGTGTCCCACGACGTACAAAGGCACCAATGCATGACACCGGAAACGTCATTGAAAAGACATAAACGCGACACACTCATACACATTAACATTGTCATTTTTAATCTGTACCCAATAAACTTGAGCCAGTTTACAATTATGTTAATGCGATCAGAGGGTTAACCTTTTCCCGAAATGCTGCTCACTTCCCCACGATATCACCTTACACCGGATGGTGGGTAACCCTGCAATACAAGTCTAAAACTTCACCGTTAAACAAGCTATAGAAAAATGCGCTCTACTCCTTAAATTTTAAGTCACAAAGTCTATTGTAATATTTGCACCTGAAATATTTTGAGTGTACAATTATTTGTTTTTCCTAAATTGTTGAAAACTTGACTTTATGCGGTTACAATAAGGTATATTTTAGAGTGTCGGTACTAACGATCGGATACCGGAAGGACACATTGTATAGGCCTTAGCTACCTGTTGATAATTTCCATTGTGAGTGGTGAACGTGCACAATACTATGTTGCTAGCGTTAGAAGCTTTTAAAAGCATTCCAGTGATGAGTAACACTTAACGTACATGTTTTATCTTTGGCAACAGATAGCAATGTAATTGTTAAAGAAATGTGGTACCAGCACTTTTTAATTACAGTTTATGAATAGATGTAATACTGATAACAATTCTGTCAGCAAAAATACTCTCTATTTGTAAACAATTTTGTGCTTGAAGTACTATAGAATTAAATCTTTTTTATACAGTTAAAGTGGACCTTGGTGAAGCAGCGGTCGTTAAGAAAGCATAAGGATTTGATTACGGGTCGGGCCGAGTGTTGTGTCAAGAATATATCTGTAGCAGCACGAAGTCGATAACTGTAACCTGTAGGCGACAATAGGCTCGCTCCTAATAAAATGGGACGTAACGTAATTGCTGGCAAAATGTTTGTGTAATACCCTTCCGCCTACCTCGGGTTTAAAGGTGTGGGACTATGTATGACATTGGGCCTGCCTGATGGTAAGCTGTGATTGTTTACCTATAAATACTTGCAGCGCCAAGATTATCTCTCGCAAAATGGCGACGCTTTGAAAAAGTCACTGCTACCCACACATGCCGCAACCATCACAGTGTTTCTTTGCTTAAAGCAAACCACTGTCTAAAAGCCTAGATTCACTACATTTCGTGCATATTTTTGTCATTTTTAAATGCTGCGCATACGCATATAGACAGCAGATACTATGAATCTGGGAAAGACCACTCTTTTTGTAATCCACTGACAATAGGTAGCCATTTAGCTTTCTTTTAATAAAGAAAGCTAAACGGCTACCTATAAGGTATATACCTAAAAGGTAATCCTTTTAGAAAAGTATTCCTTTTTTATAAATAAACTCTACTCATTTATCTATCTTCATTATATATTCAAAAGTCAATACTTATTTAGTTTTACTGTTATAATATTGTCCAACGAGATAAAAAGGGCTAATATTTTCCAATAAGTTCGAAACTAACGAATCTTTCGATGTATATACCTCTAAAGCAAGACTGAATGTTCATTTGTCCTCCATAAATCCAATTCAAAATGTACGTTGTCGAAAGCTGTTAAGGCGGCTCTTTTCAGGCGTCAAGACAACATACTCTTTAAATGACTATACTTTTGAATTAGCGTCCACTCAATTCATATTTATATCCGCCATTTTTCATGCGCAACGAGCAGCGCATACGCAAATGCAAGCCATTAATAAATTACAGAAACACACATTCACATTTGATCTTTACGTCACCACATACGATATGTTGTTGTGCGTGTGCGTGCGGCACTTCCTCTACTGTTATCTGTGTGGGCGTGTGGAGGAGCGTGAGGGGGACGGGTGCGGGGCGAAGGGGGCGCGGGCCGACTTCCCGCGTAGCACCTGGCGCTCAGAGGTTACATGCTTCGACGGGATCCCATTGATTTGTGGCGAGATGCACTTGAACGTAATGTACTGATCTGATTTACCCTTTGTTTATACGAACATTGTTTTTTATAACGTAACCATTCACACGATTACCGATGCAAATATGTTAAAGCAATGTTTTATAGTTAATAAACATTTTCACAATGGGCTTAGTATTTCTAGCTCTGTTCACGAACTCGATTGAGCTGTTCCGAGAACAAGGAGGATCTTTGTAAGCGAACATTGTAAATACTTGCATATTGTTAAGAATAAACGAATACTTACGCTTGGCAGAGTTTGCCGAGTTTGGGAGGGTCGGAACAACCTCGTGATTCAATCGGGGCGTTCAAGCGTCCCTGATGACAATACCGATCACATCCTCTGTTTGTTTTAGAGAAAGTTTCTTTTCTTGTGTATAACAAAGCTTTTAACATGTTACGTTATTCGAATATGACGACAATAACGAACACATTATCTAATAGCAGTTTCTAATTCAAGAAATATAAAAACAATTCTGCGCTAAGATTTATAGAAAGACAGATCTGGTCTTATGCTGATATTTAAACAGTTAAAGCTATCAACAGGTTTAATTTATATTATTAATCTTGAACGAACTCATCGTAGATTGTCTTTCTAGGTAGCCTAAGACGATACTAAGACACCAAAAGCCTCTATGAAGTAATATGAAATCCTAAATGAATAGAATCCTGAATTAAATGAATAAAATAAAATAAAATTTCTTTAATTTCGTAAACATTTGGTCATTCTTAACCTTGTGGTTGAGGTCTCCTTTTAATTATATACAATACTTGTAACAGAAGGCTCAGCTCTTTTATATCTCTGTTATATTTACAATTATATTAACTAATGTTATAAATGCGAATGTGAGTTTGTTCGTTTGTTACACTTTTACGCCGTAACTACTCGACCGATATTCATGAAATGTCGCATACTCGTTGTCAGAGATATAGTACCTTACCATACGGTACATTTCGTCCAGAAAAAGTACTGTTATTTATGCTTCATGTTTTTATGAAAATATTTCATAATATTAATCACTGATATAACTTATGGTGTTAACTAAGCACAATATTAATAAATTATTTGTTTTGTAGACTGTGATCCAGCTTTCTCGAAAGTAGAAAACAAGACATATGTAGGTACTTAAACGATTTACTTAAATTGCGAATAAATCACCGATAAGCAACTTTTTTTTAATGATTACTTGCAATTTGGGTTTCAAATTACTAGCGTTCTTGTTAACCCCTGCAGCTAAGCTAGAATGCTTGTATGAGGAGTGGGTTCACGTCAGTAGTGCAATGGCTAGGATTTGAACCCTTGACTTCGACTCTCGATCGCAAGTCCAATACCTTATCCATTGGGATATACCGTCGCTTATTTGCCAATTATACGAATCAAGATTTGCCAATTATATTATGATATAATTGGCAAATCTTATGATATTGTTGATATTTATCACTGTAGCCCTTCGATCAACTGCCTGCCGAAATTCAAAGTTGCGCAAAAATGCATAGTATTTAAAGTGTAATTTTTGTATTTTATTTTCTTATTTATTTTGTATTATGTATATTTAGTTTATTTATATCCTGTAAAGATATTATAAATGTGTTTAAATAAATATTGGATATAAATGTTTGGCTATGTGAATCAATGTAAACCTCGCGCCTGGAATCCTTTATTGATTCAATTCTAACCGCGAAACTGTGCACACAATATCTATAACATTTAAGACGAGATATTGTATACTTTAGCTGATGTCAAAATATTTGTTGTTGGCCTAGGGACTGGTCCACGTAGCGACGTCGATGACCAAACATTGACAGCCGCGCCCAGCAGATAACAATACCGCGAACAATGCGGGACACCCGGCCCTGCCCGGCACACCTATACACACATACTTGTTATACAACCATTACAATATATTCAAGCACAAGTGGTACCACTGCGCCTTCTACGGCCCGTATTGCTTTCAAGTCTTTTATGAATTAAAAACTAAGTATGTGTAACGTTCATTTATGATGCTTTTTCTTTTATTCTTGGATATAGATATTATATCCAAGTTTAAAACCGAAAAAATTGCCATAGAGAGTCTAATTAGGTGGAAATGATCGCATCCCAGTACATGATTTAAACTACTTTCCTTTAACACCTGAATGAAAATGTTGATATATTATAAGGGACTCGCTTTTGCCTGCAGCTTCGCTCACGTAAGAGTAGGTTAGGTTATATTAGTAAAAGTACTGATTAAAATTAAATATGACCTATGTTATTCAGTGATAATATAGCTTGCTAAAGGTAAAATAATTTTTAAAATCGGTTGTGTATATTTAGAGCTAAATCGTTACAAACAAAAAAAAAGAATCTTTTCACATTATAATATTAGTATATATTAAAAGCAAAAGAATGGCCATAGAGAATATAATTAGGCAGAAATTATCATATCCCAGTTTAACATATTTAAAGATTTTCTCTATCACCTGGCAAAATGTTATAAGGGATATCTGTCAAAATAGTTTTGACATATTATGGTGCAGACCTTGTATGAAGTGTGAAAACTGAGGTGCCTATCAACCTACATGAAGATTGTGTTATTAGTGGCGAAACCAACATGTATTAAAATAAGACTGATGTTACTCTGGTCGTTAATTTTCCTACATTTATGAGGTGGTTAAAGACAAAAGTGCCTGCCATTCTTCATTAAGCCTTGTAACAAGCCTCCTGCATAACATCCTGTCTTAGTTTCATTCATTTGTCATAGTCAAGAATCAATTGAGGTACTCTATGTTACTGCCAATTTGCGCCACTTCCTGCCTACCTGGAGGCTACGACACAGCGCTGCTATGGTTTAGTACCGCAGATATTTCAATTTATTCATCTCGTAAATGTGTGTTTTGTGGTCAGTAATCTATAAAACTTTTAAAATATTTCACTTTATAAGCAGAAACAAGTTTAATAGTAATAAACAGTATAATCTTGTCCAGAATACCTCGAGTCTATTATTAAGTCTGTGCAATCTATGAATGAAGACGGTGGGCTATGCTTTATGGTGTCACAAAAACCGAGGGCCTTTAGAAAATACTCCCGACGCGACGGATACACGGAGCGCAATATTTACTACGCTCCCCCCGACCCTTTCACTTCCTCTACGGCGACAACCTGTGTTCGAGAGAGACTGCATTACGCAAGCGCTCCGGCGAGAGCGAGACGGCGGATTCATTCATAACCGAGTCTGCCATCCGGTCCGTGTTCTGATCGATCACTTCATCTCCTTCTAACGCGCAGTCTCTTCTCGAGTGCGAGCAGGTGGCACCGGATGCTTAACGACGTACCGGAGCTTAGATCGGAAGCTCTTAAAAAAAATCTCGTACTCTTTCGCGTCAGACCGAGTCGAGTCATATCCCGCAGGATTGCGAATGTAGAGCCCCGAGGCGCCGGAGTGACGTGTATCGAAACTGCAAGTGTGTCGCGGTAATGTGAAATTAGCTCGTTTAATGAGGGGACAGTCGCAATTGGTGATTTTCGTAAGCTCGCTGGGAGTGAGACATAGCGAGCTTCGCCCCTCCGCCGAGCGCCCATTCAGCTGCGAGTAGTCGCGCGCCGGCCACAGCGACGCACGCGCGCGCCCTCACACCTTGCCACTCAAACTCTGGATACAACTCCAATTTTGACATGACCGGTTCGGAACACGAACGCTCGCGATCGACCTGTGTTCACATAGTGTTTGCTCACTAGTGATTTCTCTAATTGGTGCTTTTGAGTGAGTGACGCCGGGAATGTACGAGAACTCGGCCTGGACATCTTTACAATGGCCCAAATTGCATTAAATGGGTAATTGGTGTACGTCATTGGATAATGGATTCGGCTCATATACCTAGTACATATTATCTGTCCTTACGGCGGGCGTGGGTCGCAGTGAATTTTGCACTTGACTCCCGGCCCTGTCTTTGTTTGATGCCGTTCCATTTAAATATTTAAATTCAACAATGCGATTTCTGTCCTCATGAGATGAATACAAAGCTGTACATTTTATAGTATTTATTCTTTTAGTACATAATTTGCTGCATGAATATAGTTTATATTGTTCAATATCAATTAAATGCTAGCTCAAAACAATCGCTTCAACAAAACTCCAACCTATGTTGTTGTTCAAATTTCAGGTAACAAATTACCTCTAACGTAATTTTGCTTGTTAAATTTATGTTCGCAGCAAGTAATGTATTTTTACACACTAATTAGACAATATTTCATCGCCTATATCATTTAAAAAGTATTTATTTTCTTAATAACAATTTATTTTCACGCGTTTTGCAATATAACTGGGCACTATTACTTGTTCACGTATTAGCCACTTAACACCCAGGTAGTTCTGCAGTAAGTACTTTATGTAAACAAGAACATAAATCATGGTGATTGTAACAAGGAGCCTTCCTATCGTAATTTCTGAGTAAAGACTAGCAATTAAGCGGCAGTTCTAAAATCCTATAGGGGTTAGTGTTGGTCGATTTCCAACATTTTTCCCGCTAACGTGAATACATAGTGAGAATTCCACGAGGCGTTTTCTCTGCGATGATGCCGACGCGAGGCAGGTACCGCGCGTTATCAGCCGCCTGCTCGACGACCGTGGGAATGAAAGAAGCGTGTTAAACAATAGCGAGCAGATAAGAACATCGTCAGAACCCATTTGGGGTACCTTTAAGTAATTAGTCGTGTTTTCATTTACGTGCTCAGCCACTAAATTCGTTTTGCGTCGCCAATGCTCGATGATTCATGTTTGGATTAAGCACAGATCTACGCTTCAGCGATTATGCTAACACTACACCAATGTTTTGGTTGATTCTATTGATAGAAACAAATGAAAGGTGAAACAGCACGGCTACAGCTCAATTTACGCCTAAAACAAGACTGCTAGACATTTTATTTCTTGTAAATGGCTCTGATTTGTAGTATTTACATGTTTCTGACTTATAATTTGAAAACAAACAAGGCTTTTTAGTTCATCATGTTTGTTTATGATGTACTTAATTTAAATAATAATTCAATCTTTTATTAGTCGTTTATGGTAAATACTTGTAAGTTTTTACACCTGGTCCTACGTTGTATCTTACATACCAGTCGCGATGCGAGATCTTTATCGGTTTTAAAAATGTTAACACACTCTTCCATCAAAATTTCATGTGTTTAATTAACATATTTATTTTTCGACATTGTCTATATTTATATTCAAAGAACTCATAATAAATTCGAAGTAATATTTAATACCGGTATAAATAACTAAAATCGAAACATTATGGTTTCCACGCAGTTATAATGTACAACTTAGGGTGAATATGCACTCTGTGCCCCATCGACGGATACAGGTATTCAATCTGAAGCCTCAATCCCTCGCTTGCGTTTTTTACACTTTTTTTACCAAAGAAACCTTTCGTTGTACTTTTCATATGAGATCTGCACAAAACATCGTCTGAAACTTTTGTTTCATTTTTACATTTTGCCAATGCACAATTTAAACAATGTATTTAATACAATTTGTGTAACAAAGGCTTGCCTCTACTTCGACGTATATAAATTAACATTGCTTTTATTATTGATAGGTTTATTCTGTATATAATTTAAATTGAATACTTTTTTGTGAATTGTATCATTATTGACCTTTAGACATAAAGATGCAATCTTATTACAATAAACGTGTGTTTCATTAATTAGAATGATCGATTTTTATCTAGAGTTTATTCTGTATCTGCCAAAGATGAAAACCTATGTTTTACCAGCACTGACAAATTATATATTGAAGCACAAAGTTTGGCAATTAATATTAGATAGAATTACTTATAAGTAATATTATCTGTCTAGCCGATATTTCTTGCAAATTATTTATTCACGAAAAATGTTCATAAGCAATTTCAGTACCAAGAAAAATAAAATAATGCAAGATACATTAAAACAGCTATAGAAGCTATAATATAAATAAAAAATGTCTATGCTAGACTAAAACCACGTCGATATTTTTTAGCATCTATTGTAAATGAAATTAGCATAGACATAATGTGTTAAAACAAAATAAAATGTATATACCTATATTATTATATGATTGTCCGTTTAAAGACAGTAAAGACGATCACGGTGTGTTGCTAAAAGTAATTTATGCATTTTGCAGTCGACCAGTGACCAATATGTGTACATATTATGCGAAGCGCCGGCTTTAAATTAATTTTATTATAATATTAAATTCGACTTTAATATAGGTATTTAATTAATTACCGGTGTGTACCTACACATCTCTGACCAATCCTTCAGAGACCTATTCGAAATTATAATTTATTGATTTCTTTTAGTCAAATATTTAGTAACTATCTTAAAGTATTCATTTCAATACCTACGTTTTATAAACATGTGTGACCTTAAAATAATAGGCACACATTAAAACAAAACTTAAATTTTCCTGTATTTGTTTATTCTTTTGTACAGCAACTAATTAGTCTACCATTGAATTATAATTAAAGTAAATATTCGAGGCCTTGGCTTGGCTTGGTGTGAAATATATAAAATATCAATAAAAAAATGTTGCGGGTCGACTCTTTCGAAGCGAGGTGTATGTACGAGCGTCAAATTTTCGCAGCCAGCGAACCGTGCCGCCTCTGACTCACAAAGGAGCGTTAAACTGAACGCTTACATTCAAATTCAAATGGTCCCCCTCTAGTCAGGCCGAAAACAAAATGAGCAAATCATTCCAAAATATGCTCTCCTCTATTTACACCAGCCATCAAGCTAAAAAACACAGAAATTAAAATAAAAAGAGAGAATTCTTTTTACTTTTTAAATGTCTTTTTACAGACGTGTTATTCATGCCAGTACTAGTTTTGACAATGTAACAATACATACTTTCTCATTGGTAGCTCGTGATGAATTGTAATTCGCAATACAGAGTACTCATACATTATTCCCTTCAGCTACAGATTGTCTTTAATTTCCTACTTTTTAAAATACTTGAACAAGTTTTCAGTTACTGCAGTAAGATTACACTGATAGAATAACAATTATCATAATTTTATATTTCTAGATTAATTTAATTTATTAGTAGTCGTTGTAATTTATTTGAATTATTACTAGGATTACTCACAGGTCGTTTATTTGTATATAATTATTTCTTTCTTACTTTACCTTGGTGACATTTTTATCGTTGGTGATCAACACACATATCAATTAAATGTGACCATAATTTAAAATAAATTTAAATGTTTTAATACTTTTAAAACTACAGGCATATTTGTGTACCAAGCGTCCATAGGTTTTGCTAACTGCTTAACACAGGCTGTACACTTGTTAGTATTAAACGAATCAAACCTCGTTTAGAAAAGGTTTGATTTTGATTGCATATCTAATGTGTAAGGAGTAAAGTATGATAGGGACTAACAACATTGCAACTGCTGTTAGTCCAATTGAGGGAGCAAACTCGTGTGTGCAAGTGCTAGTAGAAAGTTCTCGGTGTCAACGAGAAAATCCAGCATAGATTACTTTTGTATAGGCGGTAAAGACAATAGAATTAACAAACTTTTGTAAGACTAAAATCAATGTATTGTAATATTGTCTTCTGTTTACGCGAATGTTATTCATTGAAATTAAACTACTATATACGGATTTTATCGCGTTGTTTATTTATCACTGTATTACAAAATTTTGAAAATATTACTCTACTACTACTATTGATTTTATTTGACTAATTTATAAGCTAATAAAATTATTTAAACTATTAAATCTATTTATTTTTGGTTTACACTTTCCCCGACGTTTCGGGTGCTTTTCAGCAGCCATGGTCACGGGGTATAGCTTATAAATTAGTCAAATAAAATCAATAGTAGTAGTAGAGTAATATTTTCAAAATTTTGTAATACAGTGATAAATAAACAACGCGATAAAATCCGTATATAGTAGTTTAATTTCAATCAATGTATTGTCCTAAATATAATATTCAGTTTCTTATAAGAGTTATAAATGTGTATTAATTCACACATATGTACCTACATATGTTTTAACTCATAAAGTACTTATACAACGTTATTCAACGTACCAGCAATAAATAAAACTATCGAAATGTGATAGTGGTACCTTGTTTGGTACTTTGATTAAGATACAAACATGATGGTATTTTTATAATTAAAGAGTTATCCTTGTAATGATATAATGAAAAGAGTTTCGAAGACTGCTCTTTTAACTATTGATTTAATTAATGAAGGATAATAACAAAGCCATTTATAACTTACACGTGTGACAGTCAATTAGTTAAGTTTTAAACTATCCAAAATAAATCTGTATTTTATGAGGATTGATATTTTTAACAGAAAGTTAACATGATGTTAATAGCTACTAATGCCGTGGGCCGGCGTTTTGCTCCGACCTAATTTTCTGAGTGATGAAATGAAGAAAGCGAAATAGGGTATCAACATTAACATTAATTCTTCCGTATTCCTGCTTTTAGTGACATATTGGTTTATGACTATCGTAACTCTAGCGCGAGTAAAAACTGAATAGTGCTACTTAAATGAAGGTACGTCGTTGTGTCAGCTAATAGCATACACTTGTCACGCGTCACAGAGCTGACGTCGTAACACGCTGAAGGGATGCAATAGAAATGTCACATTATTATGTCGTGTGTCTCTGCACCACAATTTCTCATAAACCAAATAATTTTAAAATTAATCCCGCGCTAAGAATAAAATCCGTGTAATTTCTGAACAATTTTCTATTTTTTGCAAATGACTTATAGTTTTCTTGGGATAATCTCTGGTTCACTAGTAAATTCAAATGGACACAAAGAAAAGGTGTTCCTTTTGTACTCTTGACTCAAGTATCAATACCTAGTTCACTCTATGTTTAAGTCTTATGCAAGACTACAAATATATTTCGTGTTAAGAATTATCAATGTCATAATATGTTAAGCACATAAAATCATTATCGAGAAAATTACTTCTTAATTTTAGTACTTATAAACTATGCTCAAGGTTGCATTTACTTATAATCTGACAAGGAAGTTTTAGTCTTTATTAAACATCAGTTTTAGGTTTTAGGCCAGTTTAAATAAATACACACATATTAATGGTAGAAGAAGAAGGTAGAACAGTAGCAAAATGAAGTAAGACTTGACTGAATGTTAGTGAATAGTTAGGGTAACGAAGCAATGTGTTGTACCCAAACTAACCTAACATAGGTACATTGTGTTACGTAAAATGGCGGCTGCGACACTGAACTTAACCTTAACCAAATGAATTAACATACAAAAGTACTGAAAATGCATTCATTTGAATGTCTAATGAACGCGTTTATATTTATTTTCCTAAACGAACAGTTTGCGATGTTCATTTGAATTTTTATTACGTTACCTAAAAGTTAATTGTGTCGAAGGTTTTTTGTGTTTCAAATTAAGCAGAGTTTACGACGATATAGTTTTCATTTTATGTATATACACAACATATTGTTTGTAGAACAAACAGTGTATATGTACAAGTAATATGTATACATTTTGAATTATAATTTGTTTGGTATTTTCGGTGTCTCATTTCAAATTGTATTTTGTTGTAAATAAATGCCTGTAATTAAACAGTATGGAATGTTTATCTATTATCTTTTCATAAACCGCGGTCGCCATTTTGTCCAGTCATCGAACGGCTGTTATGTCGCCCACGTGTTGTAAACAAACATAAAATTTGAATATGGATCTCAGTGAGTTTTCCTCATGAAGATTTTTCTCGCGAGAGGTGGTGCGCGCACGCGCGTAGGCGTTGGGAGGTGTTCGCCAATCGTCTACGCGCCGCCCCACGCCTCACGAGCACACGCCTCGCCTCGGCCCCGAACCGCACTATCTGCAACACTCCCACACACCAGAATGTTGCTCAAACGATGGCTAATTTTATGACAGTAGTCCGAGAATTATTATTTTTTCGATAATTAGGTACGTGCCGGAAAATCTCGGCGCTGCGAGCGAGGCTGCGCTGCCAAACACTGATGCCAAATTCGAAACATTTTTGTCTACAATCTGTAGCAAATCCATCGGCCGACAGCTGTCACGTCTCTTTAGCTACGAGCCCATAATTTCACATTTCGAAATACATTCACAGCATGTCATTGCAATAAATTTTACCTTAATTAGTATGGAGATTTCTAAATTGGCAAAAAACATCCCGTCAACTTTTAAATACCTATGTTCATAGACTGTGTATTGAAGTTTTTCTCGGTCGAACCATGTTAGGAAAAGTCGATCAATGTTTTAATGGATTAAGCAATTTTAATCACGTATACAAGTGGTACAAGTGAATCGATTACCAACCTGTAGACACCAATGAACGTCAGCGTCTAACTATTTGCGCTACCTATTATCTGCGCTATTTTTGGAATACTCGCACTATATGGTTGTATACCCAGTCAAATCTGTTTGCAGTAATTTATTACAGTATTCTTATTCGCCTTTAAAGTGTATAGTAAAAAACCTGGAATAACCAAATATAAAATATCGTTGTAAAAAACAACACGCGCTGAAAGTCCCGTTGCTAAATCACCTTCTTAGAAACAACTGAAACGAATTGTAAATGCTACCTACTTCCATTGATTAACACAAAATAAACACCAGCACATTAAAGTTTTTGTTACAACGTAGTTTGTTAGAAGTCAAAACAAATACGTAGATCTCAACAAAAAGTCATACAATATGAGTCGGAGCTGCGAGCAGCGCGAGCGTCGGGCCGTAATAACGTTTTAATTGAATGGTCGGAGGTCAAATCACTTGCGGACCCGCGTGACCCAACCTCGACACCGCTCCATCCAGAACAAACTAATAGATAACTCGAGCCTACTCCTACTACACACACGGCTCGTCTGACGAAAAATACAAACTGTTAATATACATTTCCATCGATAATATGCAAATCATCAGTTGTGCTAATAGGCTAACAATGTTACAATATGGTGGTGGGAACATTAAACGGCGATGATATAAAAGCTCGGTCGCTTGCGCACAACAAACTGCACAATCTATTGCTATTGTTCACATAAACAAGCCGCCGAATTGTTAACTCTTGTTATACAAGCTCGCATTGTTCCACATTTGAATCGTTCGTCCCGCGTCACTCGATTCGCCGAAGCATCCATTGTCACCATGTTTGTTGATGCGCGCGCGATCCGTGCAAAACCGCGCAAAATCTCGCGAATACTTTGGCACAAATCAAAACATGCATTGATACGCGCCAAGGGAACAAACCAGTTGTCGAACGCATCACAATGTTGCGACTGACCGAATAAATGAATTCCTTAGCCTTTCTAAAAAGCTATAAAGGCGCGAAGTAATATCAACCACAACTAAAGAATTACATTATAAATACACTGCACGATATAGAATATTACCGTTACAAAATATTGAACCCTCACAGTTATCCAAAATCCACTTAATTTAGAAATATTAAAATCTACAATCGAATTAGTGTCCGTCTACATCCCAAATATGCGGGTGTCCACTTTCCAATTAAGATGGGGTCGAAGATGCGTCTGTTTGACCGACGGGTCAGCGGGTCGGCGCGGCGGTCGGCTCGTTCCGCACTACAATAGACTTGACACCTAACACTTAATACATATTTGCAGCAATGGGCCGCCGAGCCGTCAATTAGTGTCGCACGACATTCGATTGCTTTATATATTAACACATATGTGGGTTATTGATCGACCACTACCGTCTCATCTTTGCATCTATTATTATTAGCATCGTTATCACAGCTGTAATCTTCCTAAAGTTAAAACATATACATTTAGCGTTACTATGAGAGACATGCTCAATACATTGTATCAGAGTAAGACACAAAGGATAGAACGTGATCAAAATGTAATCTAGTTACAAATAAGAGACAAATGTAATGCGGTCGGTGTCATTGAGGCGTGTGGGGTGACAAATTGGGCGCGACAATCGAGTTAGTTGACCCGAGACCCGAGCGACCAATCTGTGCCCTGCACTACACCGCATGATTAACCGGCTAGCCGCACAGATCACCACACTGTAATTGATACTTTAACATCTCACATCTGCGCTCTACTTCTTATACTTTTGTATTTTTCAGAAGTATACTTGATCATAGTTTATCGGTTTTGAGAGTATGCATATTTAATAGTGTTACAGAAAAATGTTAGGGAATACTTACAGGATTACTTACATATACTTATGGATAAATTAAACTCCTAAACAGAAATCCAAACTGTTGATGACTAATAACAGCCAACTTAATCTTTTAATAGCCGGAGTCCAAACAACGAAAGAGTACTGTGACTGAACATTGGCCAAGAGATTAAAATATAGATTTGCTGTCTTTTAAAGACTTATTCGTGATAATACTAATATCAAGAATAAGTCATTTATTTTAAATTACCTGTAAAGAAACCACAAGCGTTTTATAAAACGTCAATATACTCGTCCAAAACTTTTATGTATAGATAAATCTCTCAAAGTACAAATTTTCGGTAAGCAAACATGTTGTAGAGGGTACATAACAAACATTGATAATTCAGTTAAAGTGTACTGGTCTCTATTTAAACACAATTTTCGCTTAACGTGCTGTTGTGAGCGTCTGGACGTTATTCGACTATTGTCCTCCAATATTGGTCGAGCAGCTAGACGCATTGAAGCCGACTACTTACGATACAAAGGAACGTTCAAACATCAATAACACTCTCGTTTTACGGCCTATTGGAATTAATGATCTATATGCCAGTTAATAGGCGAATAATATGATTTGATTGATTGAATTACTAGGCTAGGCCGCCTAGAATTATTCTCGCTTATATCCAAGTTTAGCATAACAGCTCAATTTAAATTAAATTTGTGGCATTGTAAGTTTTATTACATTATACTCAGCATAATTTGTCCAATAGAATACGCAGTAGATACGACAGTTATGTTTCTAAATGTGATTTTTATTAGGAGCAATTCGTCGCCCCCATCGACGCTAAGTAAGCGAGATTGACTAATATCGCGGTCGCTTATACACACCACAAACATCTATAACATACATACATATATATAAGGATATTTAATAGGCCATATATCACGGCATTTATGCGTGTGAACATTTTTGCATACATAAAGAGTTTATGTATACAATATCTGAATCCCCATTGTCTTATCTGCTTAATCTAGATACAAAACATAAATGAGTTCCAAAGATAAGCTTAAAATATTCCTTAAATAAATATTCTCTTATGAGCGTGTGAACCAATGTTTCATTGAAAAGCATCTTATTAACAGATTAACATTAATCACTTGGTGCCCAACAGTTTTTTAATAACCATATCGACCCCTTTTTCACAGAACATTTTTAATAAAGCGAAATGAAGATGTTTACTGGTACTTAACCCTTGGACTATTGATGGGGTTTGTAGTACCACACTCATCAATTCGTGCCGCTTTTTTATTATAACGTTTTGGGCGTGATGGGATGTATGAATATTAGGAATATAAACAGCGCTACCGTTCATCTATCGGCTTCACAATTAAATTACGTTCGATGAGGGCGCGGGGGAATTGAACATTAATAATTATTATTAAATTAATATTCAAATACACCGTATTCAAAACTGTTTGTTTATAAAAAGTAATGTGAAATAGAATATAGTATATTTCGTCCGTTAGAGCGCTCATAGTAAACATTATTGTAATTATACTCATATCGTGGTCACGCACAACGAAATAAGTATGGCCAATTATGGTACATTATAACTACCGAATGTTCACTACATGTTCAACAGGTTAAACATGTATTTGTGTATTTAACTTTCAATAGCATGTCCATAAAATAAACTACATAAAGTATTACCACATAAAGAAAATATATTAGCTTAATGTCGAAATAAAAATGAAATTTAAATTGGCAGAAATACCAATAATATGCTATTAGCCAATTAAATGATGGCCGACGTTTACGAGTGAATACATTACGGCAGGAATGTGTCTAGTGATATTGAGTGCGACAGTAAATAGCCACAAAATTGAGCAAAATTAACTGTTTCGAGCGAGCGGTTTGCGTGAGAACAACCCCGACCGCGATGGTCGCAGGGTGGTTGTCTCGCGCGGGTGGTGGATGCGGGGCGAGGGTGGGAACACTCGGGGTAAGTGGGGTACCGGGCCGGAAGTGCCTGCATCGGATCGTTCCGTGCACCTGTGGGAATGTGCACCACTAGGTATTTGTATATCGCTACAACAACCGCGCTTCAAACAACGCGACCTACCTCCTTGAACAATCACCACTAACCACTCTACTGCATATGTGTTAATTATTATGCTGTACCTGTTATTTATTGCTATTGTTGTAGATAAAAAATAACACCGCTGTAATATATTACATACGGATGTACGACTTTACTATTCATCTCATGTTTGGATAAGAAATCAAATTGCTAAGTTAATTATTTTCCTATCAGGCGCTGTAATATCAAAAGACAATGAATGATAAAATAAGAATGAACTTTTCTACCGTTACGTGACAAAAATACAACCGTCAAAATGAAAAATAGCGAGGAGTGTTTAGACTGAATAGCACAGACTATTAAAGAACCAGTGTGATATTTATTGATCTTATTAAAAGTTTAAGTACCTAATAGTGTATAAAAAGACTCTGTAAATATAAGAATAAGTGTTGAAAGAACAATTTGCAACAATATCATATCAATTCGGACTTGAAGAGCCCACAGCAGACGCTCATCGCGGCGACGGCGGCCATCGCAGGCATGGGAATCAAAGTCATGATGAAAGCTTTCAATAAGCCAAAAGGTACGTTTGTTACAACACTACAACATACTATACAGTAAATGTATACAAACTCTTCTTTACCACTAAAGCGGCGAACAATCAAACATCCGAATGGTAAGTGTTTACAGTAACCTATAGAGTTGTGCGTTCATGATTCTATCAAAAGGAGTTGCTGCTTTATCCACTGAAAGATGAAGAGCACTCATCTCTGCACTACTTACAGCACCTTCTCAAAGAGACATCCTGCGAAAGATACAAGATCAATTGGATACGATTATCTCATATATGGGCAACTTTGCCCGCCTGGCTGATCTAAGTTTGACTAAAAACTCTGTCTGTCTCTACAAATCTCATTATTACTAATATATGCATATGTTATTTTTTATCAAAAATACACCGATAAAATAGAACTAATCGGCAATAATACTCGTTTGTTACTTTTACGTCACATAACCAAATGTCAAGTTGATATGGCAAGAAAATTAAAGGCTACATAATATTCTCTTCTGTTTACGTGAATGTTCAGTTCGGTTCTTTTCCCCGTGACCATGGCTGCTGAAAAGCAACCGAAACGTCGGGGAAAGTATAAACCTAAATATAAATAGTTTTAATAGGTTTAATAATTTTATTAGCTAGCATTAGTAAAGTTAAATAGTAGTAGTAGTGAAACAGTTTCTAAATTATGTCATACAGTGTTTAATAAACAACGCGATAAAATCCGTATAAATAAGTTCAATTTCAATTAAAGGCTACATTTTTAAATCGTTGCTATCCAATTTCAAGTCAGATAATAGACGGCATAACTAAACGTCGGCCTAAAATAAAACAAATGTCCATCCGAATATATTTCAAACGAAATAAGTCTATAAGGTAGATATGTGTTTTATAGCTGTATGTATTTCTTTGCTATCAATGCCTCATCACTGAGTATCATGATCATGACAATAATATTTCGTCTGACCATGCTCCTAGCGAAATCTGTCTTCTCATGTCAAGTCAAGTCAAAGTCAAAAAATAATTAATTCCTTTAACTCACAATGTAACAACACCTATGAACGTCAAATGAATAACCATACCTGTACATTTTATTCAGTAATCATTACTGACTTAATAATTAATTATTTTTATTATAAGAGTGTCAATATCCAAAAACGAATAGTTTAACAACAGACAGTTAATTTTTGACACATATTCTATGAAATACAGTCAAAATTTAACTATACATAGCTAAAACAACTCGTTTTTGTATATTTAAACCTAATGGCCAAACAAGATGTCAAAGGACGATACGACCGAACATGCGATGTGTTCCAATTTAATTTAGGCCTACGTAGTGTTCAGGAGGCATCGTTAGAGAACGGCGATGTATGTTATGCGCGATGAGTTCTGCGCGTCGTGCGATGCGCGCAAGCGCTCGCTGGTCGGTGACGCAACTTCGCAACGCTCTCGGTTTCGCGTGCACTTGTCCCGAATGTGAATACGCCGTGACCGCAAGAAAAATATGAAAACATTCATTTTCTAAATTATTACCCACGTATAGTTTACAGAATATCGACTAGTTTATGTTTGCTATTTAGAAATACGTTGAAATCATACAGCAAAGATTGTTATGAAATGCCTTTACATTGAATATTAATAAATATTATGCGATGAAGCAAGAAATAGGCACTAAATACGTACTAAAATATTACGTTGTAATATAATAGAAAGCGGGTTTCATTCATTTAAAATCGGTGTTATGTTTAACGTAGTTGGGGTGATTTACTGACTTGTTAATTGCCGATAATACTGTTTTCAATACCGTTACGAGCGTATAAATCAAATATTACAACAAAGGGTTATTCATATCGCAACGTGCACAATTTGCTTCAGTATCAATCTATTTTGAAACGAGTGTCGGGGCGCGCGGGCGGCGCGCTGCGGCGGCGCAAAGCCAGGGCGCAGGGGCAGGCGCTCGGGCACCGTTGTGCAACGTCAGCCATTACCGTAATTATGACTTGCTCCTCGCGCATGCTCTGATGATCTTGAAAGTAAAGACCTTGGCGAGTGCGTGCTCATAACCTGAGAACTGGAAACAATGTTTGTATACAAACTAGCCGCTCGTTAATCGACCCCACGACCGACGCCGCAATTTGTGTTAACGGACATTGAAAACCTTGTTCACCATTTTTTAGTGACTGGATGGATATGGATGCGAAGCCAACACTTGAAGCTACATTACCACGGAGTCATAAAATGGACTGAAATCAACACGAGGAACTCCATATATCTATTCGAATGTCAAGCATTTTATTTCGTCAATTGTTCAAGAACCAGACACATCTAATCAAAGTGTTAATTGAATCCAAAAAATACATTTATTTAATTGAACGCCATAAACTGAAATAATAGTACCATGCTTCCGTTCAAACATTACGTAAAAGTGGTCATCTCGCATCGATGTGTGTCCGTGTCGGACAGCGGCCGCCCGCCGGACATGTCACCTCGGAGCTAACAAGCTGAACTATGTAACCGGTCGAAATGCAGTAGCTTAGGAATCAGGAGGTTTCTCATGCGACGAACAATGGCGCTATCAATGAGGCAAACAACGGATTTACGACTCAACACATTCTTTGGGCCATAAAAAGTCATAACAATTTACGGGTACAACAAAGAAACAGTGGCATCTAGTACGGGAGCTAATAACGCGGCGAGCAGCAGCGGCGCATGCGCGAGGGCGTCCATTCACGCCGCTGATTGGCCCATCCGGTGCGCGCTCAATGAGATGATGCGCGCGCGCTGCCGCCGCTCCGCCGCACCGCGCCGCGCCGCTCTGTCATTGAGCAAAGGTCCATCGCCTACGTTCGTGATCAACGCACCACAGATCACTGAAAGATAACTGACCATTGTTAGATTCTCCACCTCGGAAGGTAAATACGATGAGCTCCTCTGATACGCCACTCGGAATGTCTATAACATGGAAAATATAATGGATTCATATTAGTTTTTCTGTCTAAGGTTGATGTAATCCGGCCAGGCCTTGTGGAAATACAAAGAAACGATATCTATCGACTGCGCCTGAGGAACGGTTGGACATAACGAATTATAATTTATCAAAAGTACGAGTCATATGCAAAACGTTCATTTTCTGCGTGAGTGAGCAAGGAACCGTTTGAACAATAACATTTTACCGCATTATGGCATAACCCTCCTCCACGCTTCAACGAGTGGAAGGGTGACATCGGCAACCGAATAGGTAGGTAATATTTCAAAATGGATAGAGTTTGTTTCACACGGTACGCTAAATTGTGCGAGTATATAATAATTGGGCTCTATGGTCAACTATGGTCAGGGTTTAGATGATAATGACAAACGTTTTTCAGAAGACTTCTTGTTCATAGCACATTTTTGTAATAAATTCGTCTGTCACGCTCTTTAGTTAAAAAGGCAACGCTGGCCTTATTATGCAGCAGCAGCTATGTGTGCTAGCGATTTATCCAATGTCATGTCAATTCATCATCACTTTTAGCCTGCCTTACAATTGGCAATTTTATAACAGTCTCATAAAAGGAACTCGTTGCATGTTACATATCTTATTTGTGACAGTTTTTAACGCGATCATGCATTTTTCACCTTAATATGCTTGACGTTGCGACCTGGTTACATTGACTAAAAAATCAACAATAAGTTACGATAAGACTCAGATTGCAAGACCTATCGATATAACGAGCCGCGTGCTGCTATAGGCATATCTTAGCCTGTAGAAGCTTGTAAATCAGGAGCAGCGCTCGAACTGCCGATTTTGCAAGAGTCACTGCAAGCAATGCCAGCACAAGAATCTAAAATTTTTGGCTTTCTGTAAGCACGCAAGCTTACATACCTCTGGATAATCGCAGTAAAATTTATTTTGATTCGATATTCTGTAGAAAATTGTATTCGTGCTTTATGTAGCGACAGAAACGACATATTATATCAATAACTTAATCTACATACCTACTTAATTAAATAATACGAATAAGTAAGAATATGTATGTCTTTTCTAATTATACTCACTACCAAGTGCAAAGACATAATCCTGTTTTTATTACAAAAAAAGGTGTTATAAATAACTTTTAGTATAATTATAAACAAGAAGAAGGCGATTTGAATGCGAACCAGCGCACGCGCCGTTTGCGTCACGCGACGTTCCAAGTTCAAATGGTGAACAATGGGTTCGGTAAAAATGGTGCGAGCTTTTGTTCTGGCTCGCTATTGTCGCTCGCCCACTTAGACTTGCTGACTATCTGAAGTATTATTATGTATTTGTACGTCTTTTTTCCCGAACGATGGAAGGAAAAAGACACAGTAACTCTATAGCAGGCATGCGCATATAACATTGTTATTAAGATATAAACAAAGTATTAATTGACTTGACTGACCGCAAGAAAATAAAAGAAGGCTAAATTTACATTCTTGTTATAGTTTTTTGTTTTGATTCCGTCACAATCAATACAATTCGCAAAATATCCAGCTGTCGCAAATTAAATATCTTTTGGTTGATTTTGAAAGAATAATAACTATTATGATATGTGTGTGGATTATTATTACATATTCTTTCTTTCACATTTATGTAATATCTCGCCTGGATATCCCGAAAGAATGGGCAATGTAACAGATTTACATTTCGCCAGCCATTTAAATCTCGTGTAATAGAAGGCGGCTGCCTATTGTGATATATCGGGCACAGTTCCAAACTACATACTACGCCAGTTGCTTGATAGAACAAACTAATGACTCCCCTGGACCTCACAACTAACAGTTTCGTATAAGACCGATATTTTTTTGTAATGTAAGTATTGATTCTTGTAAGTATTGATTCTTTTACGAATTGCAAATCCACGACAAGCAGATTTTGCAACACGATGAATCTAAAGACAAAACAGACTATCATAAACTCTATAGATAGTCAAGTAAAATAGTAAATAAACAGCACATAATAATAATTTATAACTGTACGGCTAGATAAGCACAACGCTAACATAATGAAGCTATTACATTTGTTTATCGGTGACCGTTCATAATAGCTCAACGCAACAAGTGTCGGTTAAACTCGGCTGATCGTTCCCCTCCGAACCACCCTTGTCTACCACCTGTTGTGAAACCACCGAGCTGATACATTTACATATCGTGAATTTTTCGAAGCACACACAAAAGCGTCGAACGCATTGTTCTTCGTTTTAGCATGCAGGTGATATTTACATGTGTGCTAAGTTAACATTATTTTCGCAACTGTAAATGAATACGTGATGGCAAGTTTAAGTTTTGGTATGTTTCTATTGAGCTCATTCTAAAATGCATATATTTTTTTACAGCATTTGCATGTTCTTAAAATAGTTTTGAATGAAAAAGCCAATTGTAGTCTATCAATTGGTGATAAAAAATGGTGTGATACGCAAATAGTGGTTACGCGTTTGGGTATTCGGTATTCCTTGTGTCGGTCGTTTGAATGTTTGCAAAATCCCCCGCAATACAAGAATAATAATGAAACTCATGCGGGAGTTGTATTTTAAAATAGATAATACTAGTTGTTAACATAATCTTAGGTGGTTAAATTTGTTACACTAACTCAGTTATAAGCAACATAACAGAAGAGGATATCAATAGGAGTTAACAACTATAGGCTTGTCCATCTAACCAGGTATCTACGAACACGATAAAATATTTTTACAAATATGCTAAACGTTTGTTAGTTAATTATTATTTATCAAAATGTGATCTTTAATTGTCAACAGTTTTAACTCATTTCGTGTTAAAACCAAATATCCAATCACCAATCCCAGTGGGTTAATTATCGCCGAATGTATCAAGGTTGAGTCCTCGTTGTTTGGCCGCGGCAGAGCCAACCGCCGCATCTCCGGTCCTTTGTGCACTTATCTACGCTATTCACAATTCTCTCCACTGGCCAAGAGTACACAACACTTACATGTTCAACCTCTGCCAAAGACCTCGATGACTTGATAAATTGCTTTCAAATCACAAACGTTTGACTCGATTTTAGATTGTTCATTACTAACTTCGTAATCAATAGTCTTTCTTTAAATATTTAGTTTAATATGCTGTCATTCAAATCACTTTGATTGATCGCATGGATTTGTTGTGGTTTAAATGGTAGGTGTGCGGCTGCTTCTGCGCCGAGTGTTGTGGGTTCGATAATAATCTCAGAATAAGACTCGGAACGATTATTTATGAACCACACACTTTATTGTCCCATGTGTCTTGGTGTTCTTTATGTCTGTTATTTGAATGTTTGTAAACTCCACCGCGACACAAGCATTATTCCTCATGCGGGAGTTGTCTATTTTAAATAATAAGAAGAACAAAATATAACCTATTTGACATGTCCAGCTGTATTTTAGTTATTTATAACATTTTGATTGGTTAAATATTTCAGTGATGATTTAAATCTCCATTAAAGTAACCGCTAATTGTACCTAAAAGTATTCAGTGAGCTCCCGATGGCCACCCTAGCGCAGTGACAACATCGTATAACGGATGGCTCTCATCACAAACTACGGGTTAATTAAACCGAAATCACTCAGGATTAATTATTTTAATCACGGAAACGGAAGTCTTGCCATCGTAGTTTTTGCACAACCGAAAAATACCATTCCAGAACTGAATGTCAAGCTCGACTGTTATTTGTGGCATAAACTTCTTGACATTATCCCCCCGCAGATAATTGTAATTAGCTCCATTCATTACGAATTAAATAAACAGAGTAATTGCAATCATTTTGTACTCAAACCATGACAGTATACGTATTTAAAGTTAAAAGCACATATCACGATAAAATTATCTGTTTATTTCTCTCATATATCCACAGAACATCAAATTAGTCATTACTTACTATCGTATTATTTCTTTGGAATTTGCGACAGCGAGTTTTACTGATGTATACGACACACACTACGCAAACTTTATAACAGTCAAACAGAATTTATGATCGTTTCATCTTTTTTAAAAAACAACCTTGGTACTAACACTCGATCGTTAACGACTACGAAATCCTTGCATATATTTCTGTTCTACATATTTGTGATGACACGAGATTTCTATTACTTTTAAAATAATTTTAAAGAACATAAGTTTTAATATTATGTACTTTATATTTACCAAGTTGTTTGATGTGAATATGTCTGTGAACATCATTAATTAAATCGAAATGGTTTTCGTGTTACATATCTTTTTGTTTTTCTTGAAAGTAATAATCTGTAATAATAAGAATTAGAAGAGCGTAACTCGTGTACAATTATTTTATTCCTGGAAGCTAGTTAGCGGGGCGAAGGCTCACAATCAGTTCCACACATTATCTTTATATATAGGTACGTTGTACGTGCAGGTGTATGATACATGCAATACATTTTACTCCTGATCATCTCGTTTGTGCGTCAGAAAATAAAATACCTTAAAATGCATATTACAAGTTGCATAAACAACAGTTGAATGTGTTTGAAATTTAAATAGGTAGTTTAACTGGGCGAGACATTAGATTGATAAGTCAATAAAGATGCATCACGATGAAACGTCTAGTTTTTCAAACGCATTGAAAGACATATTGCCATCCGGTTGCATTCTCAGAGTTCTTATTTTAAATGATTATGAATATTGATAAGACTATTTACTGAAGCTTCTATTTAATAAACAATACGTCTTAAAAATGTAGTCAATAAATGAATGTTAACTTTGTATATTCTCTGAAATTAAACTACTATATACGGATTTTATCGCGTTGTTTATTTATCACGGTATTACAAAATTTTGAAAATATTACACTACTACTACTATTGATTTTATTTTACTAATTTACAAGCTAATAAAACTATTTAAACTATTAAATTTATAATAGGGTAACATTTTCAAAATTTTGTAATACAGTGATAAATAAACAACGCGATAAAATCCGTATATAGTAGTTTAATTTCAATGAATAACATTCGCGTAAACAGAAGACAATATTTTGTATATTCTCGTTCGTACTTTTCGTGTCTAACGAAGTCCTAATCAGAGGTCGCGATACTAGTCACATTGTATAGTGTGTTGTATAAAAAGCTGCGTGTGCGCAATAATCGTGAGTCAAGTGCAGCTGCGCGAGATATATAGTGCGAGTAAATCACACTGCGCCGGAGTGCAGCAATTAATGCCGGCGTGATTCGCAACTGGCGGGACTTTGAGCACCTTGCACCTATCGGCGATTTCATCGTATTTTTATCGCCAGCGAAAATAGGGCCATAATAACTTTAATACCGTCTTTATTTTACTTTTATAGTACGCCGTAAAAAGTTAATTGATTATAACTATTACTATTTCATGTACTAATTAGAAATACCTGAAACGATAATTCCGTATTCGAATCGTAACTGACATCAAAGTATGAGGCTATTAAAGCAGATATCGTGTTTATACAAGTCGAAAGCTTCGAGCAGCACCTCCGAGCGTCGCTATATTTTACTTAATTGTGATTGGAATACAAAATTCTTTGGCTCTAATTGAAAGTAAAACGACGAACACAGAGAAAAATTTAAATTATATCAGAACGAGGTTCAGCTAGAGCAGATCAGAGGCCGAGCGGGCAGCGACCGTGGGAGAGGTGCACAAATCTCCGCATCTCAGAACTGGTCGGCAGGTGCGCGAGCTGCACACGCACACAGGCGCGCGCAGCACCAGCGCGCACACAGACACGCGCACCAAACCAGGCGCACTTATGAATGAAGCCTACTAACGTGCACTGCCTATACCTCTACACTCACACACACACACAAACCGAATTCAATCTTGCTTGTTTATCTCTGATTTATTTTATTCGAAACCATCAAGTCTCAAAAAGTTGGCTATTAATTTGTTCTTCGGTGCTCGGTTAAATGCCGTAGATAAAGTAATTAATCCGATTGATAATGATCTCGGTCGGCGAGTACACGTACATACGCACTGCCACATTAAAGATTTCTGTCACTATATCACCCCAATAATGTCTTGGACAGCTATACATGTTGATAGTATATCCATTTAAAGCGCTGGAGTACCCTTTAGGCGTAGGAATAACTCAGTGCAAAGAGATGCTATCTGTTGGCCGTTCGTAGGTATGAACTCGATTATAATAAGAGCATATTAAAGTAACAAATGTGTGTTAAGTATAACCTGTGTATTAAGATTGTGTACGTTTTGTTGCAGACATCCCGTCGCAGGTGCCGCCGCTTACCCCGGGCACTAATAAGAAGATGGCCGAGGCGCTGAAGGCTACCTTCGCCTCCTGGGAGAAGGAGCAACTGCGCCTCGGCGTACCTAAAGGTCAGTAACATACTTCAACTTATCCAAAGAATATATTATATTAATCCTCCGTCCAAGCTAAGCTACACTCATTACTGTGACAACTCAACTGTCAACGCCAATAAACCGTTAATTATGTTCGCTGAAGTGAGGCGCAAAAAGAAGGCCTCGTTATAGCGCACTGTACAAATTACGAGCTGAGCTATTCTTCTTTGATTTTATAAGAATATAACTATATGTAGCCCAGAGTAATATGCCAGTAGTTGTTTATGAAGCATCACACGCCACGCCTTACGGCTTACAATATCAAGAATACCGAAATGACGAGAAGGATATTTTGCTTTCTATAATATATCAAAATAATAGTTTTAATACCGATGTTTTGAACGAACACACGTATGCTTTTATATTGCTCTGAGTTCATCATGTATAAGTATACAATTAACTCCGTTTATAGACAATAAAAGAAAGGACTGATGGGTTTAAGCTATAAAACTCACTCGAACTACCGTTTAACGTTCGTTAAACGCTTAGATAATTTCACACAATGACATTATATTTTCCATCCATCGAAGGCGAGAACGCCGAAGATGGTTTATCTCACAGTAATGTAAACTTCGATGGTGCGCTCGAGATCATTCAGCACTTTATGGTGTTCGGAAAAAAGGCAATAAAACCACATAAATATTAATTTTAGACTTCACTCGCTCGAGATCTAAGGTACAGAGAATCATCGTTTGTTATTCTTAATTCAATCAGTCAATTTTAATATAGACTGCACCTGCCTTAAAATAAGCTAATAAAATTGTGATTAATACCTGCTCGCGTCGCACTTGGTAATATACAATGATGTGTACTGTCTTCGTCCCGTGTGGTCTGACGACAAAGGCGACGAATAGTCGCAACAGTTTTTGTATTTGTGTCGCCAAGTGAAGTCGTTAGTGCGTAAGAATATTATGATAAAGGAGTCCTGTTTTCCCTCGTTCAGTATTTAAGTGTGTAGTGGTTACAAGCAAAAACTGTTAGCGTGCCGTTCACAAGGCGTATAAATACAAGGTATCATTTACATATGGTAATGTGACGGACGCGACGCAGAGTCGCGGGCGCCACACACCTCTACCTTTGTTGGTGGCACCTGAACGTTCATACACACTTTATGTTTAAATGTTACTCCACGTGCCGTAACCTAACCTAAACTAATAATTTTAAGTGTTAAAATTTAAATAACCACTATGTAAGAAAATAAAAATTATTTTCTTTTTGTTAATGCTTACTCCCCGCACTAGGAATAATTCATATGTCGCGAGGAACTCTACAAACATTCATACAACGACCACAAAGAATTCTCAAATTCGAAACAACTATTAATGGATCACACAAATTTTATTCCCGTGTGGAGATCGAATCCACAACACTTAGCGCTGTGGCAGTGGCAAAGCGACCACGAACAACGCTATAAGTGCAATTGTTTTGTTAATTAAATAAATGTACCTATTTAATAAAAACCATAACAAATTAATTCTAGCGACAGTGATATAATAGTACGAATTGCACAAAATAGGAATACGTTGATATTTGCGTAGGATCACGGCTCGGACAGGTGGTGGGTTCGATGCCCTAGCGCGGCGGAAGTGCGTGCGTCTGCGCCGCGTCTATTCGCGCTTCCGGTGTGCCCGCGCGCATCTAACACGAAATCACGCGCAGGATGTGAATAACACTTGCTAAATCTTTTATGATTATTACATTTTATCAATGAATTCGTCTATTGACTGTACTTGTAATATAATAAGATTAATTTATTACAATAATTCATATTGATAGATATTATGGAATAATAAAACATAGATGCGTTGATGCGTTACGTTTAAATATGGTTATCTTTCTGGAAGTTAGTTAACAGTTTTCATCCGACACACAATGGCAACATGACATCTGAATAATAAGTATAAAATTATTACGCTCACATATATTAAAAACTGTTCACTATCTAATGTGTGAACTCGCTGATAAGTGAACTCACTTTTTCGTGCGATCTCAGTATGGTGAAGGTACATCTATGATTTAAATCTTTGGTATTTCGTAGTAATCTTTCAAGGCTCAGAATACCAAACATAATTAAAAATCTAAAGTGTCTGGCCGCCGGTGTGCCATTGCTACTCAATAGCTTAGAATTTATAGTAGTAATAGTAAGGTATATAAACATCGCCTAATGAGGCAACCCGCTTGAATTTACATTTAGAGGTGCTAGTAAATACGTCAAACTCTATGGTCACAACAACAGTAACCATAGACACCGACAATGATTACCGCCAAATACGATTTTTGACAGCAGCTGTCACAGGATTGACAGGACCTTACTTGTTGGTGGCGCCGACTGGTGAACTCAAACTATAGTTCCATTAACGATATAGCCTACAGCTTAACGTTTAATGGTCTGCACGATTACCCTTTTCAATTAACATGAATTGTAAAAGAGATAATGACCAGAGGGCGGCCATAACTCTTCGTCGTTTAAAATACGCGTTATCGGAAAACGCCAATATGTAGTGTTGTGTGCGTCAGTCAATGTTCACGTGTTGTCAATCGACTTGATTCCTTTTAATTGTTCAACGTTATAAATAAGGTAATAAAACCCAATTTGATAAAGAAAACTGTTTCGGATTGATAAACATTAAAGCTTTGTAATGCTTGCTAAAAGATTGGGAAACGTTGTTAGATTGTACATTATTTGTGGTTAAGTTAGTCACGCTGCATTGGATATCCTCATAATATGACCATAAATCTCGAAAGAGAATGGCAGAGATGTATTTATTAATTAAATAGGCACAACTACAAATAATAAATTACAAATACGAATAATAATAGTGATACAGATAATTTAATTTAAAATAAAACGATTATGGTTGAGCACAGCATTTTAAGAAAAATAAATATTTATAAATGAAATAATAAGCTAAATGTTAAAATAAAGGATATTTTGTTAAATACGATTTTAGATCTTACGTAGAAGGAGGCAAATCTGTTACCTTGTACCGGGCACACTACAGACTTCGTGTTGATGCTGTAAATTTCATGAAAGGAAAAGCAATAACACTTTCTATGATCTTAGAATCGAACCTGAGCCTAGCGCCACAGTAGCATTTACTACCGCTGCACCATCAAGGCAGTCAAAACATACTGTATTAATATGCGACTAGCTTTTGCCTTCGCTCGCATAAAAGTACATAGGCTATGTAAGAAACAGTACTTCCTTTTAAAATAAAATATAACCTATGTAAGTCGGTCATAATATAGCTTTCATATGGTGAAAGACGTTTTAAAATCGGTTGAGCGGTTTTTGAGTTAAATCCTTTCAAACAGACAAACAAAATATCAAGTCTATCCTATTTGACTTGTTAACATCATTGTAACAGTGTTTTCTGCGAAAATAAATCATTTCATTTCATTTCATTTATAATATTAGTATAGGTACCGCTGCATATACATAAACTAAATAAGAACTTGCTTCTTATTTAGTTTATGTGTTTCAAGTGTTCTTGCTACCAATAAATACGCTTTCCACAATTTTAATTAAATGCATTCAATGAAAACGAGAATTTACTGATAAAGGAATATATTATGTATGTAGCACATTTGCATCGTATGCACTGCAAACGGCAACCCATATTAAATCAGACACTGCAACGAGTCGATACAAAAGTAAAAAAAATTTATTGTCACAGCTACGTATATACTTATATCTAACGTTAATTTACAAAAGTAATACAAATGTTAAAATTTACCTACTGTTATATAATATGTAATACCAGCCCTACGTTAAACTGCTGAGCACGCGCCTCTTCGCAGTGTGAGAAGGGTTAGGCCATAGTCCACCACGATGGTCCAAGTGTAAGATGGCAGACTTCATTATCTTTGAGAACATTATGAATAAATCTCAGACATGCAGCTTTCCTCACGCTCTTTTCTTTCACCGTTAAAGCGAGCGATAATCAACTATTTAATACGCACATAACTTCGAAAAGTCAGAGATGCGATCTCGAAACCACATTCAACATGTTCGCTTCACCATATTGAAAAATAATGACAAAAGCTTTGAGTCTGGCCTGTTGCGACCGTATGATGGCTAATGAGTAAGTGTAAGTAAAGATTTAAATCTTAAATGTGTTTCAACGTGCTAAGAGAATGAAAATGTACTATTTTCAGTGTGAATGAGCGTGATAATAGGAACTATATTTACAATTCAGACGTTACGTTGGCATTGTGTGACTACTTCAGCCTAAACAGGCAGCCATATTTCAACAAAATCAACTAAGGGCTTGTACTACCACTTCCAGATAGCATTTATCTATAAAATTAAAGTCTCGCCAGCTCTCTTCTTTAACCTAACATGAGAGAGACAGCATGCGATTTATCTTTCGGATAACTTTTACTTATTAGTTGTAGGAGTGGCATTAAGTCTTATTTAAACGTAGTAGCATCTATGAGTTTAATAAAATCAAAGATACGATATTTTCTAGAACAAAATTACGGCATCCAATTTAAGAGATAAGAGGAGATAATTAAATTTACAAGAAAATACTAATTTCTCATTACTCAATATGATTTTTAAAACTATAGCACAATGTTTTAGCAAAGAATATAAATAACGACTAAAATAGACGCACCATTGTTGATGAATAAGAAAATAAGAAAAACTCAATAAAAGTTCCATCGCAAACTTGCAATCACAAAATCTATGCACCAGATACTTATTCTTACCAAGAAAAAGGACTAAAATAAGTACCAATTTCTTTCAACAATCCATTGCATTATTTTTTGTAAAATATTTATAACGATGTACGAATAAAACGCAATGGAATACAAAACAAAAACATTGGTTTGTGGTTATGTGGCTCGAAGTTTATCAATGTGTTGAGATCTCGATAAATGTAAAGGTGGCGCATGACTTGTATTTGCGTGTCTTGTAACAGGTTATAAAATTCAAACCAGTTGTTCCATCGAACACAACTATCACATAAAACTCAATTCAAAATAATATCGAACAACTCAACTCACTCATTTTAATTTCTGTTATTTATATCTTATCTTACCTCGGCGTCCAATGTAAACATATTAATTTTAATGCCATTAACACTGTACATTAGTTAATTCTCTTCAATACAGTCTACATCATATAATATACCTTTACACTCTATAACGACTTGTTAAAACATCAGCATAACAACCACGTATTGGTTTTCTAACGAATCGACAACATTAACAACACCAGAGTATAAAAGATACAGTAAGGTAAAGTAAAATCACATGTAAAGAAAAATAAGCCTACACCAGCTTTTCAGCGTGAATCGTAAGATCAGACGCGTGGATCACATTTTTTTTTTACTGAACCTATTGGGAATTTCGTACTCGCCAGGGGAAAGTGGCAACTTGAAAGTATTTGCACTTAAAAGCTGGTGTAAGCTTGGTTTTCTCCTTTACCTACCAACTTATTCTACGGTGTGTCTACCCGGCCTTGAATGGTGGGTAAGTACCTGGAGCTGACAAGACAGTTCTGTCACCTGGCTCGCAAAGAAAAATATTGAATGCTTCTCGCGTTATCTACTTTACAAACGCTCGAAACATGTCAGTCGTCACCTTTATCGGGTTTGGACTGAATCCCAGCGCCTCAGAGTGACGTGAACACAGTCTCGGTGACAGAGGCGTTATCTCAACATCAGTTGTTAATGAAATTGCTCCATTAACATACGAACCTGGCTTTGTTCTGTACCAACTTCAATTAATGTACAAGAGACCTTATACTATATTTATTAGTACTACTTGATGTAAACATACTGTGGTATGTAGTTACAAACTGAGATTCGTCGTCCGATTTTCATAGAATAGTTAGTATTAGTAGGTACAGGTCAAAAGGTGAAAAATGAGGACTTGAAAGGCAACTTCATGTGTGCATGGCGTAGTGATAAATGTGTAAGCCACAAATAGTTGATTCTCATATTTTATCAATGTTCTTTGTGTGTTGTTTGAATGTTTGTAAAGCCTTCCGTGACATAGGAATTAATCCTAGTGCAGGCGTAGCAATATTTAAATAAAAATAAATGCAGTATATTGTACCTGTACTATACACGACACAAACAAGACGAAGGACATTAGTTACTTAAACTTATGGACATCGAAAACGCTATCTGTATTAGCGTGGTGATTATTTTAACAAATGCACTATCCGTACATTATTACTAACAGCAGCGACAAACGTATATTTTGTACCAATAATCCATCGGCTGATGAGAAATATTAGCAAGGTGTTCATCACAGTAACATAAAACCGGCTATTGCGTGCATTTAACTGCTCTAACGGTGATTAATATAAACGCAATAGTAAAAATAAGGCGTGAAATCAAATTAGTTGCAATGATCATTTACAGCTACCGTTAACTCACTCGGTGGTACACGATTTTCCAACTTTATAGTTAAAAACTGTAAACGATGCAAATTTTGAAGTAATCACTCGATTTAACGTTCTAAGAAAACATAGTAAGGAAAACCTTTAATGTATTTCTAGTATTTTTTTTTATGTTTTGATCCACGGTCTGCGTAATTCTGATACTTGTTGCCTGTACCGGAGCAACTGTTAATATATTGTGTACCTTATAAAAAACGAAAATAATACGTCGTAAAAGACTTTAAAACTAACACAAAGGACAACCAGGTTCAACACATAGTATTCTGTAGATTTATTTATTTCGACTTCGAACCAATAACACAAAGCGCATAAGTATTAGTGAGAGAATCAATGAAACCACTTCACCGTCCTTGTAGTCAAAATAGTATAGCGTTGACGTGTCCGTACTTTCACGTGTTCTTCTCGCAATGATGTATACAGCCACAACGAGTACTAAACGCTGTGGCCCCCATAGCGGCCACCGACTAAAAGCTGTAATTAAACTAATTATTTATTATTAGACTGCTCTCCCGCTCCGACAGGAAAATCTCCAAGTTCCGAGTGTCAGAGCAATTTGTAACATCGTAACACATAACTTCATTGGCATCGATTGACTTTTTCTGATAGTTAACCTAGGTAGGGTGCAGTTAGAAAATCTTTGATGGCCGCCTTTGATTAAATTAATCGTCGCTTCCTTTTTAAGTTACGATATTAACTGGACGTGTACTTGTGTCTGCGTTACACATTCGGTAATCAGATCGTCTGCACTTTATTTTTACTTAGAATAAAGTGCAGGCAATCAGTGAGTATTACTTTGTAACGCAAAGTGCAGTCAATCAGTATTAATATTACACTCCTTCATCGTTGAATTTTCAAATCAAATCAAATTAATTTTGGACAATGGTTCCCTGTTTGTCTATAGTAAAAATCGATCTAGGTCACCAATTAGGCTGAAAATTAGTTATCTGAGGGGGACATTTATAATGCAGAATGGATGTGCAAACATAAGTGCACCTTCTATTTCGCCCTCACAATCCGATGGGACGTCAATCCGACACGATCTTCTGTCTCGTGCAGGTATCACATAATGACTACATTATGCAGATATAAAACGTTCGTGTATTATATGTTATCGATTATCATATTATATACAGTCAGTCAGTTTCTCTTGTAAATTAGGAAGGGTACTAAAACAAAAGAGAATTACTATTCTCGTATTAGTTAAATTTCTGTTTAATAATTAATTTAATAATTTTAATAATTATTTATTTTTATTAGTAAACTGGTTCCATAGACAGCATATAATAATAATTCATTAATTTCGTTTTTCTTGGCAAATCTAATGGTTAAATTGACTTTGTTGAAGTACAGAACTTGATTAGAATTGTGGATACTTCAACCAATTTTAGGATTAGTATCCTTGTCGACACAGATGGTTTGTTTAGATAAGAATCTAGTTTAAATGTATGAGTTCACCTCAACACTAGTGAATTATATTGTAACGCATCGTATTAGAAATCCTTGTATCATTGTTATAAAGACAAGCAGTTACTTCGGACGCATACATTGGGGCGTCAAGGTCGTTTCGCTTCCGGCGCATGGTGCAAGTTCCGTTGTTGCTCAACGCGGGCGGTTCGCTGGCCGCTAATTGGTGTTGCAGCCCTAGCCATCCGGCTACAATTGTGCACTTTACGACTGTTTGATAAGGAACTACGTCGGCGGGCCGATTTCATACTGATGCGGTACCACATCTACGTATCTGGGACTATACTACACCATTTCAAATGCAAATCATTACAGTTAGCAAATATTTTTGCATGAACGTTATGAAATTCACGCACTAATTGCATTATGTACCTATAAATAGATGTAATTAGTATGTAAACCGACAGAAGTAATGGTCTTGTATCGCTGTATATTAATAATGGTTCAAACATTTCTATCACGGAATTTGACTTCATAGCTGGAGTGAAATGATCTATTGATAACCACACTACTATCACTAAATATTACTAAATGCGTGTAGTTGATAAATTATTGTTTAGAGTTTGTTCTTTTTACATAATAGATTAGATTAATAATATTAATGTTGGCGTCACCATCATACATCTATTAAATATATATTTCATAAATATGTTAATTAGATTTTGAGTTATTTTATTAATGACGAAGGCTCAAGCTCAGTACCTTATTTGATTCAATATTTGGCGACATACATTTATACTGAAACATTCATAAATACCAGAAGCTAGCTAGCTACTAGAACGCTAGCCTATTTAAAAGAAAAATGGCGTTGATCTATTCTGATCCTGTAGGACGAATTTTATAAACCTGAAGAAGTATCTTAACAATTATAATAATAGTATTCTATCACATACAAACAAAGCCATCGAGCCCAAACTAAGCAGAGCTTGTACTATGGGTACTAGACAAGGATAAACATACATATATCCTTTTTTTTTTGTAAATACGTATACATATTATACATAGAAACACCCAGACCAAGACAAACATCCATGTTCATGCACACAAATGTTTGACTTGTGCGGGAATCAAACCCGCGACCTCAGGCGTGGCAGTCGGTTACACTAACCACTACGCCATCAAGGCCGACGAATTCTTGAAATAGAACCAGAAACCATGCTGCAATGTCGAATTGGTTGTGATGTAAGTTTTGTCGGACAGATCCTCGCCAATGGAACGAAGCAGCGGTGGCGGCATGGCTGCGCTGGGCTGCGCGCGAGTTTTCGCTGGAGGGCGTGGCTCTGCAGCAGTTTGCGCGTACGCAGGGCAAGGATATCTGCGCCATGGGACGCGAGGAGTTCGTCGCGCGGGCGCCAGCCTTTATGGGCGACATCCTTTGGGAGCACCTCGAGATACTACAAAAAGGTACGGATACACTACACATACTGATTAATGTAGATTTATCAGTATTTATTTTAATACCTGTTCAGTATCGTTACCAAGCCCGACAGTGAATTAGTTGTTTGCCTTTAATGGATAATGTTAAATTCTTGGATTGAAAGTCAAGTATAAATACTCATATTTGACTTTCAACCTTATAAGCGCGATTTCATTACCCAGTGAACACAAACAGCAAATTTACTGTCAGGCTGGATACAGTACCAAATAAGTCATAAAATAATTTTGAGTGATCATAATTCAGTTTCGTATTCACAAAATTTGTTTTGAGACCTCTTCAATATTTTAAGCGCGGATGACTGTGGATTAGCTAGAGTCACCCTCACGAACAATTACGTCACACAGTTTATTGTTACAATAAACATGAGTCTTCTACAAATAAGTATTGTTTTAACCAGATGTGGAGAAGGAACGTTCCCTGCTGGCCAACGTGCCGCCCAACATGTACGAGAGCAACGTGTGCCTGCCCGAGCTGCCCGAGTACATACCGCCGCCTGCGCATCACTACAACAACAACAACAATACCGGTACGTACTTATTGCTGCACTCTCATATGTCTCACTAAACGTATGAAAATGTTTTACCTTCATCGGCTATTACTATCATATTACAGAATAGCGTAACTATATAACAAAATTTGGCTGTTTATAACTTGTGTTCTTCCAGCGGTCGAAATTCGAGGATAATCATTACTAAAAATTTATGAAATCTATATATTAAATTACATTAAAAAATCTATTTATTGATAAGACAAAAACTAATCATTAGATACAAAAAAAATATCGTTTGGCGAACTCAGAAGACAATGGTGCCGAACTATTTTGTCTTTGCGTATTTATATAAAGATAACACGCTGCAAATAGTTGTGGGAAATAATATACAAAGCCTAGCAGCCTTTAGTACTAAGCTTGGTGAAGTTCTGCTCTCGTGGCTCTTTGTTGTTGCCGATTCAATAATTTTCTTTTATATTAACTCCCTAACCACTTCAAACGAAAGTAAAACACATGTTTAGTTATAACTTGAAATTAAATCTTAAGTATAGGATGTATTGAGCTGCCTAACTAGTTTAAAGTCAGTGTTACTTAATACAGGACTTTCCAACACAGCAATGATCTTAGGATATCCCTAACTACTCTTACTTTGTCAATTTGACATTTCGAAACATTTATCAGTAAGCGTAGCAGGTCTACGAGAGGTCTACGGTAAGTGTCTACGCACCGTAGCGGCTACAGAGCAATTATTACGATTTTAATAATTGCATTAATTTGTAATTACATTGAAGTAGCTCTACAAGGTAAGATGTCGTAGATAAGACAAACATAATTGGTCAATTACAATAACAGTAGAACAATTTATATTAAAGATCTCATATCGATGTAGATGCTTTGTCTGTGTATCTATATTTTCCTTTTATATATGTCATAAAGTTATGTTTATTTTCGAATTGTAAAAGTAGTAAGTCGTTATCGCTATCGTGTTGTATAGATAAGGAGTTGGCCTTAAAAGCGCGGCGGCATACTGAGCCTCATTATACTGCCATTGAAGATAACCAAGCAATTATACGCCACTGGCTTCAAACCCAACTAACGTTTATTGGCGATGTCATAAATTATAGATGAAACCCGTTGCTTTCTACTAACAATACGTAGTTATTGCCAACGAGGGTACAGACGAGCGGACTACGGACAAGATTCGTCTGTTATGCAATTGTTTTGACGTAAGAAAACTGTAAACGTCGGGCGCATTGTGGATCAGCCATTTCGCATCGACTTGTTAATCAGCACATAAATCTGATCGCAGTAACATATATTACGTTGAATTATGTAACTGGTCTAGTGAAATAGTCGTAGTATTCGGATCGGTCGGTAAATAATTAATCAAATTTTACAATCGGGGGGTGGCTGCGTAATCTCACGGATAAAAGCTCATTTCCATTAGATATAAAACGGTCTGTTTATTGCGTTGTAAATCATCGCAGCGGGATGTTTTGACTGCAAACGGCGGCCGCGCTCAGCTACTGAAATAATAAATTAACTAAGGAGACAAGATGTCCTCTTGGACGTCGTTAACACGGGTGGTCTCTGCTCACCACCGCCAACACTTATACTACCAATTTACACGTCCAATTGATGAGCTACATATATCATTTTAGGACTAGCCGATGATAGGTGAATCTCTAAAAACACATCTATATACGTATGTTTACAAGAGCAATAGCTCTTCTTAATAGCTGGCCATTTTATCTGTAACGAAATTTAATTTAAACTGTGATGGACCAACAGCTGAGGCGTCCAACTTGATATCGAAAGATCGGGTTTAAATTACATCGGACTAGCATTCATCCTTAGTACTAGGAAAGGGCGTAAATTGTGTGTACTACATGCCTATGCCTATACAGGAATATAAAGACTTTAAAATTAACAAACGTTTTGTATACTTCATGCGTTCATTTACTGCATGCATTTAATTATACGTGATCATCAAAAAATACATACTACGTAATTCCAAGCTGATATGTTTAACGTAGGAAGTTATCCATTTATCGTGTCAATTTACTGGCAGATTGATCTATATATAATTATCGCTGAAACATCACCACAAGCACTTTTACTATTACGGTCATGTTCATCTAGATACCGTTTTGAGGTATATAATTAAACAAATTCAGAGATAATAAAAACTGTGTGCTGCAGAACCGTGTAAGTGCTGCCCACATCGGGTTCCAGTCGGGTGCGCGTATGTGGTGGCGCAACTTGTGCGACCTTGACGCTGTTTTTCCGCTCTCTTTCAGCCGCGCCGAGGTCTGCCAACGTCTTGTACCTTGTGCCATTATTCCAAACGTGACATCTACATACGTTACACTTTAATATGAGCTATAGCTACGCCTACCGTGACGTAATCGTAAATTACACTAATCTTTTTTGCAAATCGCCTGCCTTGCTTGTTGGTGCTGAACCTTTAGTGATTAAAAGCAAGGACAGGAATCCTACGTTAATTTAGTGTGTCATAAATCACAGCCCACCCCGCTACAAAGTCATATCATTATTAATATGGCGATGATGCTGGAATGAGACAATCTAATATAATTGAACCTTGCATCATACTTTAAATACATGTGTAATGGAATGTGAAATCTGCTACTAAATTAGTAGATTTCAGTTTCTTATGCACAGGTGTGTATACTTGTTCATGATGTTGTTGATTGAACATTGGTGGAAGTTCGTTGATGGGAATATTTAGCACCTGTCATTACTGAGTTTGTAATTATGATGTGAGTAATGGTTTAGTGGTGTTTAAGAGTAGATTGTTCAATCCGGCACCCCTTCCACGGCCGCCGCTGCGCGCTGGTCGTGGCATGCGCGGGCCGCGCCTCGCCGCCAGTCTTCAACCCGCAGTTGCTCACCACTCGCATTGTTCTTCGACGAAGGAGTCACTTGTCTGAAAGTTCAGTGTCGTGATCTCACGTTGTCAACGTTTATCGTAAATCTTCTTTCAAATAAATCAGTCACTTATATAACTTGCACTTACTGTTTCAATAATAAGATTTTCATTTTGGTTTTATTAGGATTGTAGAATTTCTTCGTCGGATGGGAGTGGTATTCCCCAAGTAGGATAAGTGCGGTGTACATGGAGTGCGTGTGACACAATATGGCGGAGCTGGACTCTGGTTAAGCTATGTTTTTACACCCGAGCTCTCGTTCAAGGGACTCCACTGAGTTGGACCCTGTTATGGTGTGGCGCGGTGAGTGTGAGTTTTACTTTCGTGAATATTGCTAGTAGTTTGCCCTTTGCCACAAATTATACATGATCAATGCACCCTATTGATGCACATATAGTCGCTCCGCGAGACGAAGGTATGTAATAGACAAGCAGTAGTAGCTACTGTGTGTCGAGACCACGTTGGTGGGTGTATGAGAGCACGGTGAGTTGCGCGCTCGTCGCATGTGCTCGCGTCGGGTGAATTTCTCGCGTACTCGCGGCAACTCGAGCGTTGCAAACTAATGCAACTGGGCCGACGAAGCTGAAGGTTAACGCACAAAAACACATCGTATATATTCAATATTTTGCAACTGCACTCGTATTAATAAACCGTGTGGGTATATGGTTAATGTTGTGTTGGTGCAATTTCGTGGCATCCGCGCTGTCGCAAGGGCCAGCGATCGCCCGCCGCCGGCACATCCACGCGTTGCGCACTCGCCGACTAATCGCCGGACGTGCGCCTCGGAACAACGTTGCAAAATCCTTTGCAGTCTAAACAATATGTCTAATGTTCTAAAAATTCAGGGCCACGAGCGCCGACACCGAGCGACGGTGATCACGACCCCGCGCGACGACTCGTCCTTCATCTACCACTTATTGTTTAATACTTTGAATCCGTCTTGGTAATAACGTTCAAGTATTTCGTTACGAAAAATAAATGAAAAAGCTCGTTCTAAAATAAAGTGCATCGTTCGCGGTGGTGGGATCGGCAATAAACCGCAATGGCTACAGTCATCCTTATTACCGTACATTTACGAGTTGTCTGAGCAATATATCGGGCGTATTACGTGGCAGCCAATCATAATAATTTATTTGTATAAAGTGATATGGGCAGTTAATGCGGCGCAGTAAACTCGACGACGGCGGCGGTGACCGTCCTGCGTCGCCGACCGCACTGATTTATCAACCGACCAAGCCCCGCCCCAAACAACCTGATATCCGCACTCCATACGTTTTTAGCCACTTACTTTTTTATTGAATAATAATTGATGTAATATAAAAGCAAATATTCAATAGTATTAAATATCTCGTTGAACATAGATTTCACGTAATAGCAGCGCACTTAGCCGTCATTAAAATATAAAGTCTGGTATTTATGGTGTTTAATTACCATTTTCAAACAAATGATACGACAAAGGCAATCTTATTGAGCCTGGTCCGACTTCAAATCGATTGTATAACTTAATTAAACCTTCTACGGACATTCCTTAATAAATACTATAATACAAAAGTACCTTTCATAAAAGTTCTGCCGCTATACGTAGAGTGCAATGTGCAGTCCAAATCACAAAATAATTTTTTCTATTGTCAATGTTTACCTTCGACACACAGACTACACAAATGACATACATATCTATGAAATTAGTATGTTTAGATCATTACACATTGCTCGTATTTACAATGCAGGCAAACACAGAAATTATAGATTTAACTCTTCTCCATTCAAATCTTAAAAGTAAGTAAAGGCTGCCATACCGTACTTGAGCAGCGAAGATTCTCAATATTTCTAAGCTCAATATTGCCTTAAAAGAGGTTGATATATATTTTTTTAATTTTATTTTAAAGCTTATAGCCCTTTAATCAATGACTGCAAACGTATTTATAACGGGATCGAAATACACCCTTACGTTTCTAAATAAAATTGACGACCCACAACGGTTATATCAGATCCTGTTAGGGCTCACAATTACTGAATAATCAAACTATACGGGATCAAATCAATACGATTTACATTACACTTCATAACTGTCAATCGTTCTGAAGTGTCGACAAGAAAAATATTGAGCTTTCTAAGATATCAATAAAGAGATACGTGTCGTTTCGAGCAGCCACATCCGGTGGCCATTGTGTTTCACTGGCAAGCTTCCGGTGCAACCCGATACACACTCCTGCGCACGTGCGCAACCTTTTCAAATTTCGAACTACGAAATTTCTTATATAGGAATATTAGGAAAATAAAAAAATAACCACGAATATATTTGATTAGTTAAACACAGTCATTCGAATGGGTTTTACAGCTATTAAATAGGTTTGATTGAGAAAACATTAATTCAATTAAACGTTTTCATTTCCAGGAATTAGTTCCTCTGACTAAAATATTTGATTTAAACGATGTTACCTACTGTAAAAATTATAAATGATCGATGTAAAGGCGTTTCTTTTAATACAATTAAAACATTTTCTAGCAAGTTATTAATCTAATTGAGGAGCATTAAACTTGTAATTATAACATTATCCACAATAGATCGCACTCGCCGAATACAAATCTTCGATATTTACTTAAAATGATACTTAACTGAGTCTACTAGACCGTGGACAACGTATTCATTTTGTATAACATCAAGAAAAATCCACATACAAATCCCACCTCAATGCCTTAGTACCCTTTCAAGTGCAGACAGGTAAGATGTTAATAAAAAAATCAGCCCTTAAGGGCTGGCACACGAAAAGAGCAAGGGGTACTTGTTTGATAGGGTGCTTGCAAACTCGCTCCGTGGCCCTTAGGGGTTCTTGTCCTCCAATAAGCCCTTAATAAGGGTCCTTACAAAGTGCCCATTCAATCAGCCCTTTTTCTTCACCTAGCCCACGTGGCCTTGATTCGTATTTCAAATCTGATTTGCTTGTCAATGTTATTGTCCCCGCATAAAGAGTAGGGGTCATTCCAGTCACAAACGGTTTTAATATTCAAAAGCTGTCCTTATCGCGTTCGTTTTACAGCTATTTTAATTCTGTCGACCAAACGCATTGATAAAATTCATGGCATAATAAAAGTTTCAGTTTTTATTAAAAATGCTCGATCCAAAGCACTTATAAACTTCTTTAATCTTTAAGTACTCAATAGAAAGCGCTCTTTATGATTCGATGATATATATTATGTAGGTACAAAGTAGGTGCTTTTTCGATTTATTTTATGTTCAGTAAACGGTTTTATGTGTGTGATAACATAAATGCCTATTAATGCATTCGTGTGTGGGTGTACTTAAATAAAGTCATGGAATTTTTCACACAACCATATCTGCTTAGATAAGAAATTACACTGTTTTATAAGTTCGCTTCAATAAACGCGCTCCAAATACATATGTAAGCAGTTACGTATTTAAGGAATAATTCGAGACACCTACTGCAATAGACGTCTCGTTTTTTCTCGTAACGTGATATGTGGAGCAATTTAGCAATTTCGCAGGTGTTTTTTTTTGGTGTTTCCTTTGTGCGTGGTGCGTATCAGTGTGGGAACATTATCTGGCGAAGGAGTTTTGCGAATCCTGCTAGTTCCCATAGCGGCGTTAGTAGACGCCGCGATCGTTCAATACAAGTGTCGGGTTACTGCAGTTTGCGCATCTCGAGGCGCCGACAAAGCCCGCCGGCGGCACCTTTGATCTGCCGAATTCAATTAATTGCCTTATTTGCAGCAGTCGTACGCTCATCGTAGGAATCCCCCGCAAAAACAAATATTAGCTGAGTCTTCATTATCCGTTATTAGGTGGTGCGAATTTTAATTGTTCCGGAGGCTCGTTTAGTCTGCGTTGATTGCGCTGGCGAACGCTAAATCACATAAATCACTCATTTTTCTCGACACTCAAACGTGTGAGCTTAACGTCAACCACAATTGAAACAATTTGATTAAAAATCAGCGATGAGTTAAGAATCCTCCGACGCTTGCAATTTTGAACATATAATCGAGAGTATGAATGTATTTCAACAGCAGTTATATTATATATAAGGCGAGCTCGATATGTTATCAGTACGAGCAGGGTGAACAGGCGGGTGTGTGCGGGGTGGGGTTGTGGGGTGCGGTGCGCGGGGCGGGGTGCCGGACGGCGTGGGCCGTCGCGGCCGCTGTCCTTCGCAACACTGCCCCTGAGATACCGGCATCGCCGCTGCTGTCACAACAATGTGCCACACATCGCTCATTCACTCCTCACACCGCTTTTTGTTGGACTTTTCAACTCGCGATAACATTTATTTTTTGCCATATTTATTTAGGCATGTCAACTGTCTCGTATCTTGTCAATTTGTTGGTATGTAGTTGTGTTTTTAACGATAACGTATAATGACAACAAACAATATGCACCTACTAGCTTCTATAGCAGATATACATATTGAAATAACCGCTGGTATCTAAAGATAATAAAGATTTGCTATTTAGTGTAAGATATGAGCGCATCAATACTTGTAGTTCCGAGGTCGACTCTGTAACGAGAATATGTCACAATCATAATGTTCTCAGAAATCGTTCCAAATATAAACTTGGATAAATGTCGTATCACGCGCCATCGCGACACATGACGGAGGCCGAGAGAAATAAATTATTGGTACCGGAAGTGACGTCCCGGGCTCGCTCCAATTTAAAACACAGCCCACGGAGTAGCATCGTCTAAACGTTGCCGTCGCACCGAACATCGTTGACAAAAACTACAGCGCGCTATGCTTAACAAATAATAGCCCGACCAAATCTCGTAAAATTTGTTTTTAAATGTAACAGCCGCTCTTCGAAATATAAAACAAATTATAGTTAATGAATGTCACAGAATTATATATCGTATCCTTAATTCGCCGGAAATAAAAAATTTAAGTGTTACCCCGGACTAATAGAGAACATAAATTGAATTTCAAATGAGAATTCAATCAGTTCGTGTAATCGACAGAGCCGGATGCGCTGCGCTTTTTAATTAGTGCAAAGGTTAGGAACGTTACCTAAAAAACCTTTTGTGTTGTCAATCCAGAGGAGCTATAATTATATGCACGGGTGAGGTGTCGAGCGTTGAGCGTCGCTGAAGCTGACGACATCCTCGCGTTGACAGTTCTGGATGAAGTGCTGCCGAACCGCGCTACAGATTTATGGATTGTTTTCAGTGCTTTTTATCTAAAAAAGATTGTTTATCTGTGACTTCCGTCGCCTGCCACTGTCGATACGCTCGCTAACGCTTTATTGTTTACACTTAATGTAATTCAAAGCAGGGAATTCCTCGGTAAATTGTATTTTAAATTTAAACACAGCGCTGGGAATGGGGAGTTAACTTTGTGAATATCGATTGTCCGCCACCGCCGCATGTTCCGATATCTGCCCGCGTTTTTGCGATCGATATTACGCCGATGCCATACCTAATTTGTGTCTTTTCGAATGCCGACTTCGTCAATCTACTTAAAAACTTCAAGTTTATGGATTCTTATTGTTGATTTTATGCTGTTTGTTCCCTGTCTACTATTTATGCGTATGCGTTAAAACTTAATAAGTTTCGTAGTAATAAATCTTTATTTAATTTTAAAGAGCGAATATCTTCTCTCTTTCTGAAAGCCGTGTGTTTCCGTCGTATTACAAATATCACAAATACAAAAAAAAACAAGTTTCGACAAATTACCAGTCTTTATCTAGACAATAGAACGGAGACAAATGAAACCATACCACTCTACCGCCGTCTCCCTTAATTTAAATATGACTTAGTTTTATTATTAAAATATTTTTGTTCAATAATCGCTGCCGTTACATTTTCCTGTCGCACTAATAGCTTCGGAGCAGCTCCGAATGGTTTTTGCACACATCACACGTTGCTAATAGCGTTTCTATTTCCTCGTGCACTACTGTTACACGATGGGAGATTGTTCGACAGTCAGAAACAATATTCTCCGCGTGTTTATTTCCTCGGCGCATTTATTCAAATATCGAAAACTCATTTCCCGCGCCATTTCCCGGTGGAGGGGCGCGTCGCGGAGTGCTCTCTACGACTTGATAATCGCATTTCACGTGCGCCTCGTCGCTTGTTCTCCTAGTTCCACACAACCTACTTTTTACACGTTACGTAAACTGTGCAACAGTTCCGTAAAGGGAATATTGAGTTCTATATACAGTCTTCAATACAAATCTATAATCTGTAGGTATCCTTGGACCAATTCCACGTAGTGTTGAAAAGCTGAACGGATATTATATTGTTGCAATATTTTAAAAATAATAGCAAGTATTTGCGTCAAGGTTAGGTTTTATTTTGTGAAAACTGAGTGGTTGCTGCCAAGACTATTAACTTTAAGCTACGGTATTTGTGCAAATCGTCTCTAATCTCTATAGACATATCATAAATGTTAAGTTGCGAGAGTATTCATAGACAATTGATTACAAACTTTTTGTTAAGTGCTGAAACATTGCTATACGTGGAGGCTAGTTAAATATCTCAATGAGTAGTGTGATTTAAAGTGACGACCTTTTGATCGTCAAGCAAGGTCTTAGTCGTTAGATGATTGAGTTCATGATTCAACACAAAAGCATTTATTTGCCCGCGTCATAAATCAGCATAGCTTGACGTAATAAATATTAAATGCATTCATATAGTTGCCTGTTCTGATGTTATACTATTCAATGCATCTCGTTGTAACACAGCAAAAGTTATATGCTTTTGCATACATGTTTAGTAATATAAAAATATATTAGTTCCATCATAATAGTTGTTAAACATGTTCAAGGAAACAATTTATCTATTTTCTTGCAATAATCCTACATCTTGTAGCCTACTTAATCGTACTTGCAGCAACACAAGAATGCGCCAAATTGACTATGCAATAATATCAGATCCCGGCTCTTTGTCTTCGTAAGAGAAATTATTTAAATTATGCTTCAAATAAAAGATAGTGTGTGGTCCAATACAGTACAAATGAGAGGTCGCTTGTGACGTGTAATGGTTAGTTTTCTCCCTTATCACGCACGAGTCATTATATTCGTGTCTGAGTTATAGCATACTAACAAAAAATCGGCGTCGTATCTTCCGACGGCGTCGAAATCGCTTCCTCCGGTAGACAATAGGTTGATGTATCCGGTGGCACACGTGCTCAGGTGGCTATTATGCCCCGGAACGACCTCGCCCCTCGCTGCTTTGTGACGCACTACCCACCCCTGTAACTTGACCCAGTTCAGCACAGCCCACTAGCTCGTGCCCTCCCATCGCATCACCTTCTATCATATCGCAATACATGGAGTATTGCATCTGTCTTCAGTAAATCGAAACTTTTGTCAACATCCTCCACACTCGAAATTGTATTTGCCACTATCGCCTATTCAAATATCAATATCCATTTCTTATTGTTTGCGTCGTACATGCTTTTAATATAAAATATAAGGTACCATATCTAGAAGTTACATTCAAAATTCATATTGAACCTAATCCAAACATCCAGATTATAAATATCGTATTTCAAGTAGAATTAAAGATTTATCTGATTTAAGCCAATGTCGTATTACTTCTGTGATTAACTATTAAAGGGCGTGCTAATACCTAAATAAGTCTACTATAAATATCACAGAGATTACAAACAATTATAGGCGGAAAAGATTAGCGCTATCAAGATTATGTACATATAAATTAAAGCTATTACATAAGGAGCATTACAATCGTAGTCGGTATTGTTACAATAACGCGAATGGTCGGCTAAATTTAAAATTCAAGTGTGTAGTATCAAACAATGGGAATATCAACGTCAAGGTCGCGCGTCACGGTCATTATATTATAACGTAATTATGATACACCGCGTTACCTTACCGACCGACACTCGACTTTGCGAAACAAACACAATCACACCGCGTTTTCTCAACAACATTTAACTGATCTTTACTCGGTTTCGAGCGATTCTAGCGCTGCGTTATTATTTTAATATAATTTCGTATGATTTATGCGACTTGTTGCAGTAATGTTTTCTACATATATATCGTTATATATAACTATTGTCCACAAAAGTAATTACTTAGGTACTATGAAAGTCAATGTAAACTTAAGGTACCCTACACAGAGCATACATAAATAATGTAATGAGAGTGATTAACGTAACATAAATATTTCAGGATAACAGATAGTAGAAATCCGTAGACTCTACCTACCCCTCCTCCGGTAACATACATGCTTCTAGGTTCATACATATGTCAAAGTTACCACAAAGTATCACGATACCATATCTAAATCCAATCAAATTTAGTATCCATAAAATTATGATTATATCTGCAATTATTTTTGGTAAAACCACTCACCTATACGTGCTCTACCAAAAATATACTAGAAATGCAAATTACAACAACAATAATACAAAAATATACTAGAAGCCATTATAAATATAGTGTATGTCACTGAGAGACATTTTAATCGTTATCTTAAGCAGTCAGTCAGAAGCCGACCTTTAGTTCAAACATAAAGGTCTAGTAAAATCTGTAGTTTTAAGTTATACTGTTTAATTCAATTATAGGAACTGAAATATGAGAAAAAGTATTTTTTTTTAAATTCACTCCATTAGCAAAGACAATAACGAATAACATATTTGTCTTACAGATGAATAAAAAGAACACGCATAGATTTTTCATAGCATTTGTATGTTGTGGGTACTATGTGCGTAATTTAATTTCGAGTTAGGTGTCGCAAATGATAAGTAATGTCGTTAATATATACAGCTTATAGTATCTGCCAGATGAAGTAATAATTTATTATTAATTATAGGTATAAAGCCGTTAAATGAGTCGCCAAACGAGTTCTCTCTCTCACAACTCTATACCAATGCCCATAACTCAATGTGTTATATGACTATAAACTAACAATTTTATTGGTTATATATTTAATTCAGTAACTAAACTTAGTATTACGTAAACAATGATGCTATTGTGGTATTGGTATACGTATTCCAGTCATAAAAGGCTGAAAATAATATTTTGAATTACGTCACTGGTGCTGCTTGTTAATGATAGAGACGCTGCCATTTTTTAGGCTTTTTTTTAACTAATTACGTGTTCTATTATTTAGTGACAAAAAAATAAATGAGCACACATTATTGTTAAGTCTGCGTCTAAAATAGGTATGAAAAGTCTAATGGTAGGCGTGCCAATCCTGGTCAGTCCATTAGTTATGTCAGCTCAGTATCTGTCTAATGTTCTCGTATCGTACGTAGTAGATACTTAATCGTTTCTTTTTTATAGCCTTCACAAACAATACCTCGCAGAAATTTGCAAAGTAATTTTCGAATAAGAAGCGTTATAAATTATGAACCATTGTTTGCAACTAAATAAAAATTATAACCACATCTTACTTTAATATGAGATGTATACTTTTTACTAGTCATTTACAGATCTTGCACAAAATTTATTTAAATTCATTAACATTTTTGCAGAGAGCCCAGAATGGACTTTATATAGAATTATTATACAGAGTTAATGCTATTCCTGATTGCATTTTCCTTAAATGATAAACAACAGGAAAATAACTCAACAATATAATAAGAATGAAATTATTATTAATCCTCACTATATTTGCACTTAGAGCGATACGAATGCATGTACTGTAGCTAGTATGCAATGACTTGCATCGTATAAATGTATGCTAGTTAATATACATGGGTTTTAATACAACACGAGTGATTTCATGTTGTTTCGTCGCGATGCAAAGTGCTTGTGCTAATTTTCGTGATAGTCATCAGGAGGGTTGGCAAAAAAATCAACGGTCGCGCAACAGTTGGTCGTGTGTTGTTGTGCAGGTGACGCGACAGGTCGTGCTCGTTCGTAGCGGTTCGTGCGCGCTCGGCTATCCTCGGCGCCGCTCGGGCCGCATTTTCCACGGCCGCCCTCTCGATCCGCCCGAAAGCTCGCACTCTCACAGTCGGAGATTAGGCGCGACGCGGGACGGTACTGTGACTGTCATTCCACGCACACAAAAGCTCGCTCTCGCACTCGACACCCGTACCGCGATCATACTTCATCGTTCAACTTAGTGAAAGCGCTACAATTATTTTTAATATATTACAGTGGTTTTAAATAACGGTCTGCTAATTGAAGTTGGAATATATTTTCGAAAATTGGAAGTAATATTTTAAATGATTTATATAAATAGCAGCGATTATTAAATCAGTGCGTCGGTGTAATGTGTTGTTGAACGGCACGAGAGTGCGCGGGGGCCGGTGCCGGGGCCGCCATGCTGCTGGTGGAGACGCCGCGCGAAGCCGCCGTGCCCCCGTGCGCGGCGCCCCTCGACATCCCCATGTCCACGCTCACTAAGCTCAACTTCACAGACTACAGTGCTAAAGTGAAACCTTACTCTGAGAACCAGACGGAACAGAGGGACAGTGGTAGACTCAACTACGAACAAGCGCTAGCGAGCGTCGCCCGCTTGAGTTACGAACAATCAGTGCCCAACACAGGCAAGCTGCACTATGGCGACCAGAGCAGGCTCGCGTACGACCCTTCGGTGGACCCCATGTGTGATCCTTCCTTCATACTGCCTACAGGTCGGTACATCTTATATATAGACGAACTTCATCATATCAGTCTCCTTGGATTCTCCAATAACATAATATTATAAAGCCTAGAGGTTTTAATACATTATGCTTGAAACATATAATTCTTCATTAATATTTAGAAGTTCCGATTAATTATTATCTTGGCATGTAACAGAAATTCAGTAAAATTTAAATACATAGTTTGTATCTATTATATAAATATATTTTTTATATAAAATTATAAATGTAATAAAATTTACATGTAAGAAATGTTGTTCGGACATACAAACTGTATAAAATTTATGTTGCTTCAGGATTTATCTATCGTTCGTGTCTTAATTTTGTATCATAAATTAAAATTATGTTCTAAAAACTTACAGTGCAAGGTAACTATTATTACATCTGAGTGTAGTTATTTATGTACGTTTCTCATAATTAAAATATCCGTAATAAGACCTCGTTAATCCTGCGGTTACAGCTAACGCAAAAAACATAGCAAACAGCAATAATCATACAGCGGTGTAATTATATTGAAATTACTCCAACCACACATCATACGTTACTTACGAGGTTCAGGTACCTATTTACTTATTAGGTATATTTCAGTTTGTTATTTCTCTCACCGTCTCTATGCTATTCTTACAAATTTGCAATAAATAATTTAATTGATATACATTCAATAAAGTTTAAAGTTATCATAAATAAAACATGAACATAATAATGTCGATAAATAATACCCGCTCATGCTTTACAAAAAGTAATGAATGAATAAAAAATAATAAAGCAACATTTAAAAACAGATTTTTATCTGTGGCGTTCCATAAAACACAGTTAAATTCATTGAGCACAGGAAACGGACAAGGTAAATGAACGCTGACAAATCGCATCTTTATAAAAGCACAACATTTATTTAAATCATAAACACATTTACGTTATAAATAAGCAGCGCTTCATTGAGAACTCTCAAGTAGGGAGCGGAAGCACTTTCGCCGCCGCCATGTTGGATCCGGCGCGGCGCGCGCGGGGTTGCGCCCGCGCACCTCACCCGCCCGCGCTTCCGCCGCGTGACGCGCATAAAAAGCTTTGCAGTATTGTCACATACCGCATATTTGCATACGTACATTACGTGAAAGCATTGTTAACGCACCCATCAACTCCCCGCCACACGATCCTCAGCACACGCACACAAGCTCACGTATCCACCAGATCACCGAATGACCATCACACGTCGCTTAATACACGCGAACGCCCTTGTTCTTATTAAACATACCTACAAGAAAATCAAGTTTTTAATTATATCTATTGGTACCATAAAAATTAATTTAGAAGAGATCACACGTCCATTAATGTTCACAAACATAATAATTAAAATATAATTTATTGCTCGTCGTTTACTTGGGAGATCAATGCTAAACTGTACTAAATTCGATACGGATTAAATTATAGAAAATCAAGTATCTAGTATGGTAAACTATTTATCTAAACTTATCTAGTTCGGATAAGTGAAATAGATACCGTTAAATTACAGAAATATGTAATTGTGTTCTGACAATAGAACAAAACCTAAACTTGCTGCTTTTATATGTCATGCCAACTAAGCTTCCTTTGCGTCAAATGATGAAATTCTTTCCTACTTGATGCAGGCCTGCAGGGCCATAGATACCTTAGTTGGTGAAGCGACGGCCCGAGGTCGCAAGTTTGAGTCCTGTTGTACATTTCCCCTACTCTATAATTTGACTACTTTATTGACTGGTGGTATAAATATACATTTACATTTACGACTGTTAGGTTTAGACTGAAAAACAATACAAAGACTTTTTAGTACAACACAGAATCTTTAACAGTAGTACGGTAGACAACCATAGACCAACTTTACATACGATTTAAACAAATGTAAAGGCAACACGTAAAAACTATATATTGCTACTGCTCTGCAGAAAAATAGAGGTGTAACACGGTGGTAGTAATTTAATCTACGCTTTTCACAAATCAAAAGCATTAAAATTATATATAAATAGAGCAATTCTATTAAAATACTATTAGCATAGACTAAATTATCGATTAAAAACTAGAGTTGAGGTGCTGTTGTGGTTTTTAAGCACGCCACGTCCAATCGGTTTGAATATTCATAGAACAGCTTCAGATGTAATCGATGTGTTGGTGGCACAGTAAACAGCGGCGCGGGCACGGTCATAAATGGTGACCATTCGGAGGCTACAGGTAACGGTGCAGGTCGCTCACCTTTCAGTAATCGCTTCCTTCCTTTTACAGCTCGAAGCGAATCTCTGTCTTGACGTGATCTACGTACTGACGAATGGTTCACACTTGTATTAGTGACAACGCAAATATTTCGGGTCGATGCCATCGTAAATTGGTTTTTAATTATATGCATCCAGTATTGTAAGGCTCTTGTTATTTTTGGTGACTGTCTTCTTCCTTAAAACTTAGGTTCATCACCTAACACATGAATCAGAGAAGACGTAATTACTAGTCGGGATACGGTAATTAAAAAACGTGGCTAAGTTAAGTTACATTCTTTAGATTTATAAAGCAGCTAAAGTCACCTTTCGTACTAGAGACAATGAGCGTGCGCCATTTACAAACCCCAGAATGAAATAAACCTAGATTGCCAACAGCTATCCATGAATTTGTTTATTGTTTCACAGTTGTCTTTACATATTTCGATTCATAGAGATGGGACCTGCATTGGCAATGGACAATACTCATTAGTAATGAAAAGCTGACCATTTGAACAAATATGTCACATCTGTTAATTTTTTAATTTTCGTGTGACATTTCGGTTTATTTATTGTAATATTGGCCAGTATCAATTCGTGTTATCGAATTTAATCGTTAAGGTATTCGAATCGATCGGCAGGAAATGGAATAGTCTATCATTCCCATACCATACACAAATGGATTTTCTCCACCATGCGATAAATCTTAAGTGAATCAAGCTGTAGATATGGAACTTCATTATCGTTAATAAGGAATTATGAGTTTTCTTGGAACGAGCCGTCTGAACTAAGCCACTTGGATAATTTACCACATACCTCGTTAGCTTACTTTATGCTACCTAAGCTCTGAGCTAATGCACTTAATACCTTTAAATGGTCATTCTTTTGCTTGTCGTTTCTGTAAACCACATCAATCTGTAATTGAATGTAATACATCTTACGTAGCTAACTACTACATGGAACTGTTAAATAGATCATTATTTTGTAAGCTTGTGGATGATTCCGATACATTTACTGATTCGTTCCTTTAATACTTTATATCTTCTTACCATCTGTACCTGCCTATAATTTACGAGTAAATAAATATATCGATGACAATACAAAACGGCGCTAAGCAATGAAGGATTACTTATGATTGAAATTATTTAAAGCTTTATAAACCATTTTTAACATTATTTCTCTAAATCCTATTTAACATAGCCAAACTTAATGCAGTTTCCAACTCTGTGATCTTAATGAAAATTTTATAAAAAACGGGACTATTATCTATAGCTGCCACACATTCAGTCCATGTTAAGACTAAACCCATACCATTAGGTGACCACTTCAAACCCTGCGCCTCTATGCAGTTATAATTAAAACCAATACTTATAACATGACTATAAGAAAAATATCTAAGCAGATAGTCGATATATCAAGTGCAGTATGTAGCGACAAACAAGTTGTCACGTTAGAAACACCTGTCTAACGTCCGCAGCTGTTGTACCGTGACCTGCGAGACATGTGCATGATACCAAAGTTTATCACTAACTTATACTAATATATACCGCCTTATTAATTAGTCGATTATTCAAAAAAATATGTAAAAACCACCCGTCTATCCACTTCGTTAAGTGTTGCAAAGCATAGCAAGCAAATTTTGACAAATCGATTTCTAATTTAAACATAAGCAGACGATTTGGCATGACTACATAATTCTTTTTTTAAAACTTAAACGTTAATTTATTATTCTATAAAACATTCTGGTCAGGTATTAACGAGCTCTTTTGTCTATGCATTTTTCATTCGTTCCTTCTTTAATCCTGTATATCGCGAACTGAATACGGTACGATATGCACGTATGACGTCATAGTCTCGTCAGCGACGTCACGTAGCTTCATTCATAAATTAATATGGCTACTTCCGGCCGCCGCCCGCCGTAATCCACACCAACTTTTTATAATCGCTTTCAGTCTAATCGACAGCCGTCTATTTAAGAAATTGGATTCATACTAGCTGTTACATCACTTTGAACTCTTAGATATCGAATACTCTCAAAATGTAGATGAGTTATCGTAAAACGTATCACATTTTCAATGAAAAACTTAAATGCCTTTATTTCTTTGAAAGTTACTACAAAATATTATGATAAAAACCAATGTGGCTTTGTGTCTTGTACTTCTAAATCGATATATTATTCAGGATAGGGATGTTTGGGCAATAACAAAACAAGGAAATCCAATGATGACATGAGACGTATCCGCTTCCTAGCCACGTGATACAGAAGCTGCCTATTTGAACACGCTTAGGATACACATTAACAGTTCAATCTCAAGAATCATGGCCGCTTTGTACGTAACCACTGACAGTATTTAATGATTCTTTGGTATCTTATTTTAAGTCACATTTGGTCGCAGTGATGCGATTTAGTTTTATTTTATCAATTGTAACTCGTTGTTGTTTAACTCCATTTCATAATAATATATAAATAGCAATACATTTGTCATCAAAATGTAACACGTTATTTAAGTAAGAGAGTTGAATGGGAGTGACGTCACAAGCAGCAGGTCACGTAGCCTGCCATTGATGCGCTCGCGCCGCCACTTCCGTCGTCTGTAGCGCCGCTACATCCTGCCTGCAGTTTTATGTCTATCACACAACACTATATCCACATGTGATTTATTTGCTTACTTATATTTTTTTATAAAAAATCACCGTGGGCTTGCTGTAACATATGTGATGCAACAAAGCTTTGGTTTTAATTAGTGTTGTAATTAGTACCAATATCATCCACATGCTTTAAAATCTGTTGTTTGTCAAATGCGGTTGGCAGAAATCACACTCCTTTTGTTCATATTCGTCTCGCCAGCATGTTTTTACTTTATTTCTAATATTTTCTATTAGGTACGCACAAAACTGAAAAGTTGTCCTTCTGAATCATTGCCGTGAAAGGAGAACATGTGTATAAGCAGTATATAACACCAAACGCACATTTACAACTACAATTTGCTCACTTGCAAATAAAAAATGAACAATTTAGTCTTAAAATTACTCATAAATGTAATTCGATATTTATTTCCTTCAAATACTCGCCTCAACTAAATCGGCTTTAAACATGTATTATTAATACATCGATGCAAGTTTAATGGCTTCCCTTATGTCAGCTATGTTCTAAGTATGACGGTGAGTGTTTACAGCGTGGTGCAACCCCCCCTCGTGGCTCGCGCACGGTTTTTGTAACGACTGTCGGCGCGTGCGCAGGTGGCGGCGCACCTGCCACGCATACCGACAACCAACGCCATAGACGCGGCATAGTGCACGCGATTTGCCATTTTTAATACCAACACCGACACAATGACGCAATGCGGTAGCATTCGTTTAAGCGGCTATACCTAGAAGACGTTACATCAATTCAAAAACTCTTTATTTGAAATGGCTCTAAATTAATTTATATATTAAATCTAATCAAGTAAAGTATCGAAATGTAAAAGGATGTTCACTCTTTACATTTTAAAATTGCATGCGTTTTGTATTAAAAGTTAACGGTCTATTCAATTGATGCAGTGTTTCCCCCTTTTTGCCTTCTCTACCGTTTGATCGCTCTATGTTTTATTAAGTCTAGACAATGTAATAGCTGAACGATTTGCCGAGCGCTGCGAAGGTTTTATTGAACCACTATCGGATTCCCAGGAATCGTTTACGACTCTTTAAGCACAATCGGCATGTGCACGCATTAGTCAATCAATTTATATTTTGTTTTTTGCTCACGGCTCTGGCATCCAAAAACAATATTAATTGATCTAACGACATTCGGGAACCTGCGGTAATTGTGTCAGAATCACTGTGACCATCTGCCGCGACAGTGTCTTCCATTATAAATTAATACTAACATAATATTCGACCGGATATTATTGTAAGCATCAAATTATTTTTGTTACTAAAAACTGAACTCTGATATTTTTTGTTTAAATTCGATGTATAAATAGTGGAATAAAAAAGTGTGTGTGTGTAATTATTATCGGGCGTGCTATTTTATTGGTAATAAATATCGGTGGATCTGGTGTTAGTCGATTTCGCGTCGGTCTCTCGCAGGCAAACCGATTGCGACTCTTTATTTTTAAACGCAAGTTGAGGTCATATGCTTTTATACAGAATCATACTTGCGGCTTTTTTGTATAAATCTCTATATACTCAAATCTCGGCTATTTGTGTAATTTTGAAACCTACGTTTCTTTAATGTGAGTTACTATTCCAGGTGAAATAATTTACCTAATGTTGAAATAATCTCATATGTAGGTAGAAAGTTAAATTATAAGCTATTACTTATATTGGTTAGACTATACAAAATAATACTTATAAATGCAATCTGATAATAAAATGTACAGATAATATAATTATAAAACACAATAGGAATCGTGTGCGCAACGCCATTGCTCACACATCGCGACTTTAATATATTTAACGTTTCCTGTCGAAAGATGTTCCAATTTTGAATTTGATTTAAACACCACTGGTGACAGCCATTTCCTCTTCTCCAAGAATAATGTAGATTTTCCCGCTATTATTTTCTATATTCATAATTTTTCCTAGCCGTCCCTCATTTGACAAATTATTTTGAGTTTAAAACCTGCATTTGTCTTAACAGTTTACTATGTCGTGGTCACATTGACACAGTAAATTTAATATTTTTATTAGGTATATTTATAAATTTTTATTCAGATAAAATTAGTAATCGAGATTTATACAACAGGAAGATTGTAAAAATGCACAGAATCATCATAAACCGTTTTCGTACGTCAACTTCTATGAAAGAAAATATTATTATGCTCTGGGAGTCCCTAGCCTTTTTCTATTAATATATCGAGCAGTTGCAACATAGGGCACGATTATTTATATAATTAACGACAACTCAGCAGAACAAAATAACAGCATTATCGTAGTAGATGTAGGGCTAGTTAATTGACACTATTTACATTTTTAATTAATTAATGAGGCCAAATTATTTATGTCAAAACACGGGGCATCGAGCGCGAGTGCGGCGTGTCGTCGCCTGTCGCAGCTCAGTGGTTCACCTGCGCACCGCATTGCTTCTAATTTTAAAAATTCATATTTCGACTTCCGTTCCCAAATGGGAATTGGCGCGATATGCGTCTCTTCGTGCGATTATAAAATATACGTTTGAATGTAGATCATTTTCCGACCACGATTATATAATTGGCTAAAACTAACTTTTTATTTTGTGTTTATAGTTGATGATTTATAGAAATTATGTTGCATAAAATATGAACCGAAAGACCTTATTTATATTAAGCCATCAGGTACTAAGAGCAAAAAATAAGTATTTCGGTTATTCTAATAAGAATAATGAGCTGTTATGAAGAATGGTAACAAAAAGGTCTTATTGGTCGTCTGTCGGCGGGACACCATATGGCGAGCTAAGCGCGTGCTCGCAGGACAAAAAACAACAGCTCGAAGTTTTCGCGGGTGTAGAGTTTCGTCGCAGATAACAAATAAAAAAGTGCGACAAGTCGTGTCGCAGCTGCCACAGGGTCTAAGGTTACTGTCGCATGCTCGCGAACTAAATAATCGTGAACTAAGTTGATTCCTTCAAGCTGTGCTTGGTAACATTCTCGATTACGTTTTAATGAGTCTCTCACTCAACTAACGCTTAAGTGTTAATTAGTGTTCGATAAGTTGCAGTGAAATAATTGTAGATACATTATCTGGCCATGTATTACGATAAACAGGCACCTACACTAAGTTATACGCACGTTAAATTTACATATTTAACGTCTGCCTTTATATAGATGATCACATCTAAAAAGCAGTTTCACGTAATCGGATTATACTATCTAATTGCAATTTTTCTAGTCACATTTATATTTAATTGCATTATTATATTTAAGCGTTATTAAGGGTTGATAGGTTATAATAAAAACATATTTTGTGTCAGCATTAAAAAGCCTACTCCACTATTACATTTTGTTTTCTCAATTTATTATGAAGACTGTTTTGTTTTCTAAGAATTATTCAGACTTTTTGATTTATAAGAAAATTAATGCTTCTCTTGAAGAAACACCGTTCTTATAGCTACTATGATTCTATGATAATGAGATATATCACCATCACGAAGCAAATTAAAGTTTCTTTTCTCTATGGCGAACCTCTATGGACATAGTGATAAGAACTATTTATATAATATCACTATATAAAAATAAAATAATTATTAAAGAGGGCAATGACTTAATTGACGTTAATTATGTATATTTTTTGTGCAATAATGTAAATAGCTTAGCCTTGATTGTTTACGAATAAAATTTTGCTACTTATACCTATTATTAAATACAAAATGAGGCAAAAACCACCGACTTATATCCACGCGTGCATAACCTTTGCATGGCCCACAATAATATAAATTACGAAAAATTATTTTGATGATTACATTTCGTTCATATTTAATAAATTGTTGTTTACCTAGAAACAACAATTTATTAAATATGAACGAAATGTTCACTTAAATAGTAGGTAAATCTATGTAGGTTATAGGTTAAAGCATGGGCAGAATTAGTTTTTACATGTCTCCAATCCTACAACTAATAGTATTTGTAAGATACAGCAAGAACTACAGAGACTTAGAAATTTAAAGTGAATACACATGATTGATTATTGACCGTAAGTGATATAAAGTTATAACTTTGAAGGAAATTATTGTGTGGAAGCTTCGTATGCCGTTGATGTGATGTTTGCGAAGGGTCAGCGGTGACATTCATTTTAAGAGGATGTCCGTAGCCAATTAAGGTGTATTTACATAAAACAAGCGTTCTTTAAAGGTAATTCACTATCAGATTGCTTGCATGCACCCAAATACTAAATACTACCTGATAGTTGATAATAGATTGTTAGCTAAAGTAAGCTATCGTACCTACTTAATATTAGAAGAACGAGAAAATTTCGAACTGAGTTGTGTCCGACTTCTAACGATTTTAATGTACCGTTTTTAACCGACACATGTAGATCATAGAAGCCGTATAATGTATAAGAATATAATCGGCAACCCGACACGCCCGAGCATATAAACTGTTATTTAGTAGATATATCTCTCACGCCATACTGACTTCTAGATCATATTATGCAATACGCACACTATTTTATAAAGAAAATAATAGATACTTTTCTAAACAAATGCTAAATTATTTAAAAATTATCTCTGCTGTTAGATACCTTACAAAGCACATCGAGACTCTACTAAAACACTGCCAGAAAATTATTCATTATATTTTACTCATATTTACTTTTGAACCTCCAACACTCGTCCTTTTATTACTGACATTTGAAAATGTTACCGTTGAATCTTTGTGCCAGCTGTTCAGTTTAATAAGGTAAAACACTACATCACTAACCTACCATATCTACCTAGGTATTAACAACATAACTTGGGAGCGTGGTAAGAAGAAGTGCGTAGCGGACTGAGGTAGAGTGCATATTCTACATACATAGTTACATGCAGTATAAAGGGTAGGTACAAGTAAATGAGAGTGCGTAGATATTTTTTATTTCAAACAACCTTTAGCAGTCCATTGCTGCACCAAAGCCAACTTTACAACACCAACTCAACCTTCCGCATCCAATTTATCCCAGCCAATTCCTTTAGATCGTCAGCCAACCCAGCGGGGGATAGTTATATATTCATCTAATACATACGTAGATCTAGTTGTGGTATGTCACACAATACTACATCGGTCGTAGAGGTCAATCGGTAGATGTAAGTACCTACCTATCTATATTGGGTATAGTTTTAACGCAATTTAACACTGTGCTCGTGGTACAAACAAATATAAGTGCTTATTGATTACATAGTTGGAGGGTGTATGTATAAAATAATTTATATCGCATTTTATAAAAGAAAACATAGTTTTGGCAGAAAATATATCTGAGGTTGTACATTGTATATTGTATAAGTTTGTAGAGTGTGAGTGTGTACTCGTAGTGTATTTTATAGATAGTTGTGGTGTGCAGAAGTAAATCTGAGTGCGTGTTGACCGAGTGGTCGGTGGTGTGAGTGCGACCTTTCGACCCGAGCGCGCGAGGCGTGGCTTCGCCCGATTGGTCGCCCCGCCCCGCTCCGCCTCGCGCACGCCCCACGACTCACGACTCGCGCTCTCCACGCACGATCTTGTGAGATGTGATGCTGCGACTGTCACTCTCTCACACATCTTCTGCTTTTGTTCAATCATTTACTTGTCCTAACTATACATAGTTTGAAATACATTTGACATTCGATTTATTTCTTTTTTATTTTAGTCGATTTCTGATCCTTTTGTACATTTAAATTTGGAACACGTATACACGTCATTATTTTAATGCTCTTTTTTTCTGAAACTGTAAATATTTTGTGACATTGTTAACATAGAGATTTTATATATTAATTAATAATCTGTTTATTATTAACTGTTAATGAATAAACTAGAAGGATGTTGTGACGGATATCGACTATAAACGCGCAGTTACACCTCGCTAATGTATTTCGGTTATACGTATGTAGATTAAATTAAGGAAGAAATAATGTTATTATTGGAACTCGCTGATAATATCAGGTTATTAATTTCCTTGTAGGTAGTTATGATTTTTAAGTAACGTTGAATTTATAAAACCCCCATTGTATTACTTCAATATTAGTATCAACCGCAGACTCAAAATAACTATACCTAAATACTTTATACTAAATAAAATATCGCTAACCAATAATATAACAATGCCATTATTTCTTGACATATAAAAGACAAAAGTTATTACAGTTTTATACATAGTGTGCATAGGTACTGTATATTTGCACATTAAGTACAACCACGGAGTGTTAGGAAGAGCTGTGTCAGCCTTACCTTATGTACTTACTAGCTTAGCTTATATTTTGGGACTTTTGGCTATTTCCTAGCTGGATATATTGTCTGACCTAAGAATCGAACTTAAATAGCTACAAGACCCACACGTTTATGTCACAGGAGCAACGATGCGAACATTATTTAACAAACATTAAGTCGGCCTCGATGGCGTAGTAGTTAGTGTAACCGACTACCACGCCTGAAGTCGCGGGTTTGATTCCCGCACAAGCCAACATTTGTGTGCATGGACAAGGGTGTTTGTCTTGGTCTGGGTGTTTCTATGTATACCTAAAATATAGGTGGGTATGTTTTCACAAAAAAAAAATATTCGTAGGTATGTACTTATTTGTCTAGTACCCATAGTACAAGCTCTGCTTAGTTTGGGCTAGAGTGTGTTGTGTGTATCTGATAGAAAATTATTATATTATATTATTATTGATTAAATATTATAAATAGGTAGGTATAGCTTCATCCAATAATACCTTAAAAAACTTACAGAAGAACAAAGACTGCCGTATATTATCCAACAGCCTCAAACTATTCAACAAAACGAACTATTCCCACTTAAATAACCTCCGGGAACACCAAACTTAACTTAGCACAGTTCACAAGTTCAACCCCGCGACACTTTTTTACCGCACACCCAGTATTTTGGTCACAATTTATCGTATTTCCCTGACATGGTGAGATTTCTCGCTCATTACAATAGCTTCATTAAAATACTTGTATTTGTCGCACGAGTGATTTGTTTACGCGTTTGTTCATCTTATGCATCATTTGTTAACTTTAAAAATGCAGGTTGACATTTCACCCGGAGCTAAGAATAAAGTGTCGGTGAAACAGAATCTCAGTAACCGCGATTGTATTTTGGGATGGTTTTTATAAAATTGCTGAGGAAATAGGGAAGATTGTATTTCACTTAGTTGAGAGAGCACAAAAAATTTAATTGATTAAGTAATAGGTACCTGAAGTAAAGATAAATTGAGGTATAGACTTCGTGAGAGGCGATATGAACGCTTTTAGACTGTACACCGGTGAATGATCAGGCAAAGTGGCAGTGTTAGCCTAGGAATAAATTCCAGGATAGGCCAAAATTGATAACACCAGCCCGAAGAAATAGATATCTAAGAACTTTTAATAATTGTTTTAGACTTTCTTAATATCACGTCACTGCTACCTAAATATGAAACAGAAATGGACACAACTATGTATATAAGTTTCAGTTTAAAAAAATCACACGCGCTCATACTTATTGACTTTAAAGACCGCTTTGATCACCGGTCGCATCAGCAGTAAAGAAAAACAATCTGTCAAGGAGTTGTTAGAGGGGAAGAAGTCTATCAAGTCAGTTTTGACTTTGAGCTCGTTTATATGGGCGATAATAATACTAGGTATATCAATAAAATATTCAATTCAACTTCATGTAAAATGCCTACTATTTCAATATTTCCTTAAGGAATATTCCTAGTGGTTGTTATCACAAACCGCGTACCTATACCGTTGTACGATAACACACTAAAGTTCAGAATTGCAATTGCATTATTATTACGTACATATATGAACAAACACACCGTCAACCTATCGAGATACCGCTTGTTAGCATGATCGAATTATTAGAGCAATAGTAATTTAACTGTCGGGATAATTGCATTGCAGAAAAATTCTAGAAATATTTAATGAATATTTAAAGATATACTTAGGCTTGTTCCCTATTTAATGGAACTTAAGATCAGCTGGCAAAACGTAAGCCTAATATACATCTACCCATAGAGCATAACCTTTTAGATATCGATGCCTCTATCTAATCCTTCGAGCATAATTAAATACTATAATAATAAGCAGACGTCTGCTGCAGATAGGGAATTTTATATAGACGGGTACAATTGGAGCTAAGATATGTACAAATCTTTTAATAACTTAGTTTATGACGTAATCTTAACTCCTTCTTCATACTTTGACACAAGTATCAATAAAAACTTTGAATGTAACATACTGCGCATAAAGCAATATGCGAAGCAAATGCAATCAGATTGAATACCTTATCGTCTTGTTCACGGAGGAACATAGCGCACACATCAGTACTGCGACACATAACCTCCATACTCGGGGAGATAGAGAGTGATCAGCCGGTCAAACGTCACACAATAGTCGAGTACTGACCCCTGTACCGTACATACATGTACACACACAATGTGTACGATACCTACTCTATTGTTAAATTGTTCAATCACACCGCCCCACCGCCGCACAGCGTCAATGCGTGCTGTTGACTTTTGCCGGGAAAATTACTGACATACGGACTACAGATTGACGTTAAGGTCATAAAGGAAAACCGTTTCAAATTAAATAGCGTTACGACTCATTTTCCAACAGTGTTTAGTATTTTACATATGATCTTACGCAATCATATGCAAAATCAAACTCTACTAAAAACAAATGCATTCGTTATTCATTGACAAAGCCTAAAACCTGATTCTGATTTACTTACTGCCTCGGAATTTAGACTTTAATAATGCCTGCCTACCTAATAAATGCCAAATATGATGAATGGCAAAGCTATTGTGAAGCCAGGGCTGTCAATAACAATCTATAAACATTTTGTATGTGTATAAGTAAAGAAACCGTCAAATAAGTGTACATAATTAAAAGAGAAGATATAGCTATTGAGTTATTTCAACTTTTTGATAGCAGGCTCGCTCGCAAAGTCGTAAGTCATAACTCTCCTCGGCGATTTCAATTTGCGTATTCGATACATTCGCAAATTAAATCAAATATCAAACCAAGTGCACTATCGATATAGTGTCGTGACTCCGCGGCGTGAGGGTGACGTGCGGCGGGTATGAACCGCGGGAGGAGTGGGGCAGGGGGGGTGAGGTGTGTGGGTCCGGCGGCGCACGCGCAGAACAAAGGGCGCGCCGTGAACCGCGACGGTCGCGCTTCGGTACCCGCGCCAACACGCCTCGACATACTACATGTACTGATTTTTTAATGGAAATTTGTCTGGCTAGTGATAGAATGTCGATGTGGAATACGAACTTCTGACAAAAATTTACCAAAATGCGCCGATTTTATAATATCTACTTATATAGTTTCTAAGACGATATAGGTACGCCCCTAGCTCATGTAACAGCAGCAAACGTATTTCTAAAAGAAAAAGAAAAACGATTATCAAGCAAGACTGGAACTATAGATATCATTACATTCTACTAAACCTTTTTTTTCATTTGTATCAGGTGGCTACACGACAGGCGGTCCCCGCGAGACGAACCCCTACGGCTACAACGAGGCGAGCGGGGGCGCAGCGCCCGCGGCGGCTTCGCCCCTGGACGAGTACTACCCGCCGGAGTACCCGTCGGCGCCGCCCGCGCCCGCACCCACGGCGCAGCCCTACCTCGACGACTACTACCACCACGCGCATGCGCACACGCAGCCGCTGCTCACGCACGAGCCCAAGTACCAGCCACACCCGTACACCAAGCCTTACCCCAGAGGTACGTTCCTTACTTTACATAGAGCTTGCCTAGATAACATATCTAAATATGTAATTAAATAGAATTATAATGAATGTCACTGAAAATCACTGGAAATAATCGTCAAACATTACCCCATATTTCCCATGTCCCAATATTCGTTGTTGAAATGTTTGTAAAGTCGCTACATTGTTTTAAAAAAGAAAGAATACTAGGGAAAGTAAACACCACTTCACCACTGTTTAAAAAATTTGTTTCTATTATAGTGGCCACCAATCCTGCTGAGTATATTATGATCATCCAATTCCTTTTTACTTACCCTCGTGACATTGTCCTTGTTACCGAAGATATAAATTGTAAAGTAGCCGCCCGCGCTCATAACATTTTGCTAACAGTCTATATCGTTATGACTTGATCGTCATCCATTCCTTATACTGTAGTACAAAATACTCATCTTCTTTGATATAATGAAGTCTAAAATAGTAAATAAAATTAATATTATTAATAAATGTTCAAAAGAATGTTGACAGTCATCGCATTTGTCACAACCGCCAATGACCAACGATTAGCGTAAAACCAGAATATAAGATAGCCACTGTTTATAGCGATACTTTATAACTGGACATCAAATCGCATAATTACAGACGCGTACAATGTATCTGTGAGAAAAGATCACAGCATTCGGTCACTCGGGTTAATTAACCACGGTATACAGTTACAAACAGGGTCGTTAACAGAATTGATTCTTTCATGTGGTCATTAATTCAGTGCGGATCACGTTTCTGAAACATTTTTACATGTCATCGAGGACGGCAAGCTCTAATTGGTGTTAGTTCAATGTTATACTTTAGTTTAGGATCCATAATTCAAAACAAACATCGGAGATCAGACTAAGTTAGATTACCACAAATGCATCTTTTCACGGCGTGTCGTTGCGGTGGAACTTTACACATTGGCTGACGTGCGTTTAACTAAGACTAGCTCTAAAACAAAAGCATGCTCACATAAAGAAAATACAGTGGTTTAGGTCCTAATTCCGATTAAACTTCACTGATTTTATCGCGATTGATCATAATTACAATTTTTACTATTTATAGTTACAATTTCCTCGACACTTTCCACTGCTTTTTAGTAGCGTATTTTTTTTTAGGGTTCTAAATAACTTCTTTGGTCCTCGAAAGTTGTGCAAACACGTGTGTAGTCTGGATGTCCGGGTTTTAATCATAGAGACCGTTATTTCAATATTGTTTAAGACCCACGCGACAGGCAATACGTGTAACCATGTCAGTAATTGTCAATGGATGCGTTTCATGAAATCGAAATCAAACGGTTTTTTTCTTTAACAAACTCCATCTTTCCTCTAGCTCCAATTACTTTTCCAATCCATTTCTGAGTTTAATGCATGCTATATTATAAACGTCAGGTATTTGTAAGGGTGAAAGTCATTCAATCCAACTAAATGGTCTTCTGTTGTTCAGGCGGTGGCGGTCGCTACGGCGGCGAAGGTTACGGCGAGGGTTACGTGCAGGAGTACGGAGGCGCGTGTGGCGCTGAATGGAGCGAGTGGCCGGGTGAGCAGCACGCACTCATCCCGCAGGACAAGCTCGCCTACCCGGCCTCCGGGCCTTGTTTCACCGGTACGTGCACTTGATAAAACCACCTCCTACAACATCAGCTGACACCCAAATGTGTATAAAGCCATTGGCATATATAAGAGGTTGGGACGAAATTATCTGGTACCCCAGGATGTAAAGTTTCTACTTAAGATTCTTGGGATTTATGTGGGCCATCACTGCATAGAGGCTGGCATCCTCCTATTGATGCATTGGCGGGGAACAAGACATACTTGTCTGGTACCTATCCCAGGATGTAAGGCTATTACTGTTTAGAGGCCTGCATCCTTCTTTCTTTCTTCTTTAAAAAACTGTAAACACGCCAATTAAGGTAACATTTTGGTGTCAACTGGTGTAGCACAATACACGATAACTTATAGGCTTTTTCGCACTTACATATACATTCACAAACTTTAATATTGCTGAAAACATATACCTATATGTATATGACTGCACTAAACTAGTAAAATAGTTCCATCATATTAATGAAACTTGAATGGAAGATATCTGAAGTCTTATAAAGTAAATATTCAATAAAGAAGCAACCCAACGTATATTACGGATGCAAATATTTTTGCTATAACTCTGATCACCATTAGGTGTAATTCGGAAGGCATTTTGATCCATCTGTTGAAAAATTGCCTATCCCTAAAAGTTTGAGAGAAGATTTTTTTTTAAATGTCAACTGCTTGTTATGTGTTTTTGCTCGCTATTTTTATCCGGTGGCTAGTAGATATAATGTGTCGTATATCGTAAAGCAACTGTGTGCTACGTTGACAGGCTCAGGCCCCATCCAACTGTGGCAGTTCCTGCTTGAGCTACTCACCGACAAGAGCTGCCAAGGGTTCATCTCCTGGACCGGCGATGGCTGGGAGTTCAAGCTCACCGACCCTGATGAGGTAACAACACACTACACACTTTATTATATGAAAGACATTTCAATAAGGGGCCATCCATAAATTACGTCACACCAATTTTATAATTTTTTGAACCCTTCGCCGTCCTTTTAACAGCTGATCACATTTGTGAGACTTCCCTCTCCCTAGTTTGATACCACATATTTTGCAACTTCACATCTGTAAAATATTAAATAAAACAGCAGTTTCAAAATTAGGATTTCCATTTAGGAACTTCCACTTCTCACGTAGACTGTTCCCACCCCGTGTCACACTTCGTCGACCCCCTCCCTCCCCCTTAACGCGTGACGTACTTTATGAATGACCCCTAAGGATACGTCAATGTCTTACAGATACAGTCTGTTCCTCAAACACCATTACTATTTGTTTCAACATGTATGCTTAATATATTCCGTTCTCAGTTAGTAAATACATTATATCTTAAGTAAAAAATCATAAAGCCAAGCTCTACAAATAGTCATATCCCAGTTTAAGCGTTGACATGTTAACACTAACAATATTCAATTATCGTATACTATTTTAGAAAGCCATAGTTATTGATAAAGTTAGAGCTTAGTAACCTAAAAATACATATGGTTAGTACTTATTATATGTTGGTGTGCGTAGGTGGCTAGACGCTGGGGCATCCGTAAGAACAAGCCTAAGATGAACTATGAGAAGCTGTCCCGCGGCCTGCGCTACTACTACGACAAGAACATCATACACAAGACCGCCGGCAAGCGCTACGTGTACCGCTTCGTCTGCGACCTGCAGAGCCTTCTAGGGTAACTATATAACTATTTTTTTATATACCTTCTATATATAACTATCACACTGACGCTAGTCGATGTTCCTCAACATTGTCGTATACCTATATTTGTGATTGTTTTCTTCCAGAATATCACCAGAACAACTGCACGCGATGTATGAACCCAAAATGGAGAAGAAGGACGAGGACTGAAGGCGAGCGGCCGAGCCCTGCGCCCCCCGCCCCCCGCACTTCTCGACGTTCCCCCTTCGCAGACTCCAGCTCACAGACACGACATATTAACTAAACTCTTTACTATCTATGTACTCTACGTGACTATAAGAAAGATCTGGCATCTTTCGTTTGTATCCCGATAAAGCTAAATGTGTTTTGAGAAGCTAATAGCTAACTCGGTAGGCGAGACCCTACGTAACTATCATTATGATTTTGTATTCATTTTTTAGAATTTCATAATATTAAAATGGATTTGATCTCATACAACCACCAGTGGAATTAATATACTTACCAACTAACAAAAGTAAAACTGCAAAGATACTATGTTAATGTTCGCCCTATATTTTATACTGATACGTACCCATGTAACCAATGGTGCCTTATTGAAAACGTGTAATATCATTTCGGGTTCTCAAATGTTCGTTTTGATTGTATTCGCGCGCATACATCTCAGTAGGACTGTATTACGGAGCAACGGAACACACCGGGACACACCGGGACACCGGGACTTCTCACTTCAGCTCTGTGACACATGTGATAGCCTGTGTACGAACACTGCACGTCAATCAAAGTAATATTATTTAAATTTATATAACACAAAAGAACAGATTTTCAGCGAGATAATCAAAACTTAGTGCTAAAATAGTAAAATTTTACTATAATTTTAATGATAACTGTAAATATAAGTTAATTTTGTTACTTTATAAAATAATTAGGTATTATATTATAGTAGTTATTAAGTGTTGTATGTTTAATTCGCAAATTGTTGCAATATGCGATTAAATTAATGAGTAGTCAGAATGAGGACGGACATAAAATTATTTTAATCAGAGATTTTAGTCCAAAGATTATTAAATCAAAATTCCCACCAATTGGTAAGGATATGACAAAATTACCAAAGGGACTTCTCACGTGTCTAGTTTCGAGATACCTATGATATTTACCTTTCCATTGACCAGTGCTGTCCTAAGGATTCCTCTGCATTACAACTCGACTCGACTCCATCAAACTAGACATATAGAAACTCCAACGTACGCAAGTAACAACGCATCAACTCTTGTATCCAATCTGAATGCGAACGCAACGCCGGGTGACGTCATCTTGTCGCTGATCTCGTGGTAAGGGATTGTAATGTCTTACTAGTTATGAAATTAAATTAGTTGTATTATTTTCAATTTTTATAGCTCCTAGCGTACACCGAAGATATGTCGATAAGTTTTATTTGTAAAATATCTCTCCTCCATCAATATAATACTTTATTTTCGTGCAATTCACTCGTAGTATAGAAATTGTGAATCTTTTTGTCTTGGTTCTCTAGACGGTGCTGTTCGCTCGACTTTTAAATGTAACAGAGATGTAAAACGATGTCTTCCCCGTGGTATCACATTAATAGGTCTGACTCCGGCACACACACATACATACATGTACGCACATACGTAGCGAGAGTACTCCTTCACTGTTTACAATAGATAATAATATACATTGTACCGCAGACGCGTTCGTTCCACGGCAGCCCTGCGTCTCTATTACGTGTCGATAGATTATCTTTACAAGTTTACATTTAAGCGACGCCATTATAAAGTGAGACCTATTTGTAGTTACGGCCAAATTTTTGAATGTATAAGTGTCGTTGTATGTATTGATGGAAGATATAAATTTAAATATATATATTTACGAAATTAAAAATTGTTTTTCTATTTTTATTAAACCAACATTTATTTCCCGAGTAGTAAACAAATCTCCTACTTTCTTATCCTTTAATAAAATTAGATATAAGTTGTATGCTAAAATGGATGCAACCATTTCAAAAACAATGTCTATCCTTAAAACCTTTATTGCACTATATACGCACTACATGTAGTTCTATCAAACCTATTTATAAACAACAAAATTATTAACATACAGACTACCCTACCTATTGTGGTAGGGTTATCCCAGCCCATGATGACAATACCAGGAATAATACTTACGCGTTGCCTAGGGTAAAAGAGTCCAATATTAAATAAAAGAAAACGAAATCAAAGAGGAAGGGACGTGGGTCTCCGGAAATCGCGCCAGGTAAAAATGAGTACCAATGTTATTACTCTACCTAAATTTTCCTGGGCGTGCTTGCTCGATTACTTTGTGACGGAATACCAAATTGTTAACAGCGGACTGTCATTTCGATAACTCTCCTACTACTAGTCAAGAAAGTACTACCAGATGCACTTTTAAACCGACTTTACACAATATCCAAATCTAAATGAACATCTCTAACGCATATGTTATTCGGCGCACAAAGAAAAAAAGGGCACATGCGAGAGCTGATCCTTCTTCATCTTCTTCCATCCTTGCCCTATTGCTAATAATTAGTAGTAGTCACCATAGCCGAAATCGGCTGGAAAGTATATATTCGACGCATAGCTTTCTTGCTAGTTACCAGCTAATTGTTAAAGTGAACGCTAACGAACAAATGTAATAGTAATGAAAATTGACAAATTTTAAGGCTAATCTTGTATTTAGAATGCCGAACACCGAGTCAAAAACTTCTGCCGCAACGTAGATTATTATAAAAACTTCTGCCGCTACGTAGATTATAATAAAAACTTCTGCCGCTAAGTAGATTATAATAAAAGCTTTTGCCGCTACGTAGATTATAATAAAAAAACTTTTACAAATACGGTTTGGTATTTCGTAAACTCTATAAGACTCGTCTTGCAAAAATGACTTTGTAAGAAGTTCGTAAGTCTGCCTTGGTAGCAAAGCGACTTTAAATGCGACTGCTATGCAATTCTCAGTACCAGGACAGTGTCTGGCATTGTGCCCTATAAGCGGCAATTTGGTGGCCCCTATTACTTGTGACAAATTATCTTAGCTGGCGAAATGTCAGTGTAATAAACCTCTGCTTACCTCTTCGACGATATAAGCTTGACACTATGTATATAATAATAATAATAAAAACTTTATTTCTATATAAAACATAGCACAGTTAATCTTAAACAAATAAAAAATGTACCTACATAATATTTAATTCACAATTTAAACAAAGAGTGTACAATTGTGTCTAAACTAGTATAAACTGAGTGACAGACACCTACGCCCTCCCAACTTCGCATTCTTATATTTAAGACATTGTGTTGTACAATTTAATTTAAGGTAGATCACAATATTTACAAAACCATTTTTTTAAAGCATTGTAAAGCATGCAATTATACAATTACAGTGGTTGGAGTGTGTGTGACTGCATGTATGTTTGTGTGTGTGTGTGTGTGAGTGAGTGTGTGTGTGTGTGTGTGTGTGTGTGTGTGTGTAAGTGTCTGTGTAAGAGGGCGTGTGTGTGAGGGTGTGAATGTGTGTGTGTGTGAGTGTGTGTGTGCGTGCGTGTGTGCCTATGTATGACGTTTTGCCGTTAATTGACAAGTTAACTTTTAGTTCTTCTACTAGGACCCTTTTACATTCATGTCTAGGCAGGGGAATTATGTTCATTTTTTTATTAATTTTGTTGCACAGGCGACCACTAGGGCATTTAAAGTGACGGCCCGCTAAGGATGTTTTGATCTGATAGATACTGTGCACGCGTGAAAGTTTCGACAACACCTGTTTATTAAGGAACGATCATTCCTAAAAACATATACACATAAAATAAACAGTGATTTCGTAGAATAACTTGAAGTACATACCTACAGCTGCCGGATAGTTAGAACAGAAATATCTTTGTATACCTGTGTTGTGGGGTAGCGAAAGAGTTTTTAGTAATACCTTCAGGACAGCCCGTTGGGCTCTCTCCAGGCTAATCATAAAGGTCTTATATGTGCCTCTCCAAACTATTATACAGTACGTTATAAGAGACTGTACCAACGCCAAGTAAATGGTATTTAAGAGAAATATATACATATATAAGAAATGGCTGTCACCGATATCTTGGTGAGAGACAGTTAGACTGTTTTGCAGACGTCTTGACTTGGGTTACACCCTCCTCTGAGCTTTCAGGTAATGTGGGTATTGATAAAACTATCGCTTGCTCTAATAGCGAATGAAAACAACCTGTATATCTTTGATTTCTCCGTAATGTTCTCGAAATGCGTGGTGGATTATGGCCTTTTTATTCTAAAGAGAATACTGTGAGCAAGGTTTAAATACAGCCGAGCTGATTTATTATTAATTATTGCCGTCGATCTATTTTGTTGAAGAAACATTGTAACTGCGTCACAGAGATAACTCTGTGACGCCCTTACATTGTTTCTTCTTCGATGACATGGATTGAAGGGACATCCCCTTTTATGACGCAACAGCAGATTTTTATTATACACACTTCCTGTAGGTAGGTATAAAAGAAAGATATTGTAGAGTATACGACTTTATTGTGTTTGACTACATTGCTATCATCGGAACAATAACTTTCATAAGATATAATCATTTATAGCAGGGTCTTATGGTCTTAATCCAGACAAAGCCCCAATTCAATCTTCCTAAAAGTAAAGTTATTAGAAACACAACATCAGCATTTATGATTAATTATTGCAATACCTACCTAAAATGCTGACGTTGTATGTCATCCTAAATTGTTATTACCCGAATTCTAAAACGAAGTATGAGCTTCGGTTAAACTGGACTAACATGGAGACGGTTTCTTACTTGATGTTGAACAGACCATCTGTAAATAGAAAATAAGTATGTACAATTAGGACTACGACCCTTCAGGAGTCTTTGAAGGTAAAGTCCAGTCATCGTCAAAAGTAACATCAAGTAAAAAAAAAATATATACCCGTAGTCACAGGAGAAACACCAGTAGACTGGGTAACAGCTGTTAGCGTCAAATATTTCCCCCAGATCATAAGATTTTAAGATCGGACATATCTAACTAGTAAGTAAGTAAATATTGTATTTTCAAAACATAGGTACACGTTATTACACAAATATTATAACACAGAAAAACAGAAAAGTACATATATAATGAAAATGAGTTTACCACTCACATTTATTGTTGGTTTGAGGTTATTATTTAGTAACCCCAAGTGACACTCGGACGTACATCAGCTACATTAATGAGTATATTGTATATAAATTAATATATAAAAATATAAATGAAAATAAGAAATAGTCATATCAGAATAAATAAGAATTGTCAAATATAACTTTTGTGTTAAGTTTTGAAATTGGTTCAAGTAAAAGTTACTAAACAATAATATGAAATCGAATTAAGCGTTACTTGGCGGCAATCCATTCTATTGAAATATAAAATATTAGGTAAATGTTCCAATAAGTAAAGAGTCGTATAACAATGGCTATAATAAGAGCTTGAATAGACAAATAAATTAAAAAGAAATGCGATAATATTGCAAAATTGAAATCTCATCTGAAAAGAAACAAAGTAATTGTATATCTGTGCTTACTACTACTAAGAGACGACGGTAGTGATACATTCTTTAAACCATATAAGTCTTTTAAGTTTTTGCAATGGTAAGGACCAAATAAGAATCAGTAAAAGTCTGGAATAGGTATATAAATTGATTTGCGACGACTGCAAAAAATAATATGTCAATAGCCATGATTGGATAGCCTGTGTTTATAAATAATCGTTTATAAAAATCGGTTTGCACAACATTTCAGTAATATTCGGGTATTTACTTGAAATGCGTTATTTTGAGTATCGAAATAAAAACCTATTATATTACTTTATTAATAATCAAAACAGATACCTGGCAGGTACTATTAAAAAGTTAAGTACCTATCTGTGTGTACACTTTTTCCATTTATTTTAGAAGCATTATAATGCTTTTGTTTACGGTAAGGACATATCGAGGCAGGGTGAGGACATTACATACAACCAAAGTAATAATATTTGCAGTCAGCTCTACGTATACGTACATTTTAATATAACAGCTAGAAAAACAATAATTTTTCTCAATGCTTTGGGCTTTGGTGCTAAAAATTAAAAAGAACGGTAAGGACAACATGTGGCCCCAGAAGCACCTTGTTACAACGAATATTAAAACCAATAAAACAACAAGTCAGATCGGTTTTTTATGTATTAAATTAGTCTTAGGTAAATAAAAATCACAATTATCGGTCTTGGCACACAATATTGAAAAAAAAATATAATAATCTATCATTACAAAGTGAATAAAATCATTAGATAATTTTTTGTTAAATTTGATTGTAGCATAAAATAAAAACATGATATTTATTTTATTTTAATAACAAGTATCTAATTGTAGCGATCTGTCTTAGCTTATACAATGTAAAAAATATTATATTTATAAATCATATAAATAATTCGCATAATGATATATTTTTTTTTGTCCAATGAATAGTTTTTTATTTCTTCAGCTTTTTTCTCATTATGAATTTCTTTTTTAAATGCACCGAGTCTACTTTCAGCGTCATCTTCGATAAAGTGTGCAATTTTCTCTATTAATGTTCCATTTAGTACTTCCCTTTTTTATTTTTCTTTACCTGTGTAATTTTCTTACATTTATTCATTCTGGTAATCTTAACTCTATACATAATATTCTTCTTCTCTAATTTACTAATATATTTTAGAAACTTTTCAAGTTCACTTTGTAAATATAATATTTTATTCTGCATTGATTCTGTTCGTACACATAACTGAGGTGAGGTACATAATAAATGACTTCCAGTTTTCGAATTATCATCTAAGGGTGTGTATGTGTAGCTAATAGTGCCACTATTAGCCATTTGAGATAAGTTTTGATTATTCTATGATAACTTCCTGCATTACTTTTCTTTTTTCCTCTCTGTAATTCTTCTTCCTTTTTTTCTCCTTCCTTTCTTTAAGCGACATTTCTTTTATTAATTTAATATAAAATATTCCTCTTCTTTTTCTTTCCTCATATCATTATTTTCCTTTTCCTTAATCAGCGTATATTTAACTAGATCATTGTCTTTAATTATTGCATATTTTTGTTACTTTTGATGCTCGAATGTTTTTATTCCTTTCCGACATTCTGTTGACAACAGCCACTCCTAAAAGTGGTTAAATAGTCTAAGCATGCAGGTATTGACATGTGAGTGCGCCTGCGTCAATTATTTTATTACAGATCAGTTACCCACACCCGTTTGAAAATATGTAATAGACAGAAATGTCCCTACGAGCCCAAAAAATGTCCTCACCGTGTCATCCTATGGGGACTGGGAGGGACTACAACAGAAAGGACATTTTTCGATTACAAACGATTATTTTTAATATTTGAGGCTATACCAATACCACATGCCACAATTAAACCATGTTGCACAATAAGTAACAAATGTTATATATTACTTGGCAACAAAAATTATTGTTTACCTGATATTTGGGGTGAGACGGCAATAACACAAATTTTATGAAAATATGTACAACAGTAACAAGTTGTAAGTAACACTCGTGGAGCACAAGATTGATGAAGCATCCGCTTGTTGCAAGTGCCTTCATCTGAAAGGCCGCTCCCCGCACGTTTGGCGTATAATAGCAGCTTTTTGTGTGCATTCAGAAACGTATGGCGTAATAATTAACCTCTTATTTTGGTGTGGACAAATAATACATTAAAAAATTCAGTTCAAGTAAATATGTCTCAGGTGTTTAGATTATGCAAATTGCATTTCTTTTTAGAAATGTATAATAAAAGCATCTAATTAAATACTAAAACGTGTGATATAATGCTTTATTAAAAAAATAATGAAATACATCTAGAAACGGGATTTGTTACAGCGTTTTTCGTTTACAAAAAACAATAAATTACGTAATTTTATTTTCTGTATGTCTTCTCCCTAGCCTTTATTATTCCCAAGTCACTTGGAGTCGGCTTTTCTAGTCTAACCGGATTTGACTGGATATCAGTTTATACACGGAGCTGCTGCCACCTGACCTCCGCAACCCGAAGGCTAACGATACGCTAGGCTAGACCAGTCTCAGGATATTATAGGACACTGACTTCCCAATAACGACTGCCATAGATGTTCATGGCAGCCGGGACCGACGGCTTAACGAGCTCTTCGAGGCACGGAGCAGGCGATAATTGTCAATCAATACGCACATAATTTCGGAAAGTCATACAAATTCCGAAATTCAGAGGTGCGGGACGTGGGTTCGAACCCGAGACCCTCTGCATTGCAGTCTATTGGTCTCCCCACTGAGCTATCGTCTGTATGTATCACAAAGTTAAGAAATATATTTTATTACATAGTTTATAGGTTAATACAGTTGTTAAATGCAAAATAATTATATTTTTATAAACACGGATAAAGTGTACTAAGTGTAACGTGTTTTTTCCGTCTCAGAAATACCCATCCACTCTTAAAAATATTTACATATTTACATAAAATTTCAAAAAGGCTTTGCAATAAGAGTATTTTAAAAATTAGAGATTAAACTACGCAATAAAGATACATTTCTGATCTAATAGGCAAACTTCAACATGTCACTATTGCTTAATTTATTTGCTTACCCACGAAATAATTCACTTTGTCAATCGGACTTCTGAACATTCTAGTCTTCACAGCAATACAACAAAACGATGTTTACCTGCGATGTGTTGTAATAGGATGTTATGGGCCGTAACACTCTAGATACCAATACCACTCTTAAAAACCTAATCAGGCAAGTTACAGCACTTAATAATGTAATATGTAACTACTGTGCTTTAACCCCTTTGGGTTAGTCCAAATCTGTGTCAAACCGTGTGTACGTAGGACCTTATAGTTGGTGAAATATAGATGTACCTAATAAACTTCAGCCTATTCGAATATAGACGCGTTATTAATCTGTATTTGCGAAATGTGATTAGGTATAGTAAGTGTCCGTTAACTGCCTGTAGCTACTTAGCTAGTACTAGGTACCTACTTTCCTCATTGAGTTCGACAACTAAGCTTTTAAAATCTCACTTGCTAAACATTTGGTAACCTCTTCAGCAATATATGAATTCTAGAACCAGCAGTTCCTGAGATTAGCGCGTTCAACCAAACAAACAGACAAACAAACTCTTCAACTTTATAATATTAGTACTTACTATTTATATTTACAAACGTATTAAAAAAAGAAAACATAATTACAAAAACACAAATAATTATAATACTAAATATTTACAAAAATGGTTTAGGCATCGTAGAATTCTTCAGCATCGCTGTCAATTGGTAAAGTGCCCAGAAGAATGGCAGCATTGCCACGTTGAATGGCAATCCTGATTCTTTGGGCCAAGAAAAGACCAGCCCTCTGATCACGCGTATTATTATATATTATATTATTATATATTATATAATATATTAGTAAAGATGTTATCTGTGTTAACAAACAAAAAAGTTTGACTGTACGGATGTCGTAATGGTTTAAGTGGTCGCCTCGCCACTGCCGTCGCGCCGAGTGATGTGGGTTCGATCCCCAAACGGGACAAAAATTTGTGTGATCCACAAATGGTTGTTCCGAGTCTGGGTGTTCTTTGTGTCCGTTGTATGCATGTTTTGTAAAGTCCCCCGTGATACAGGTATTATTCCAAGTGCGGGAATTATTTTATAAAAAATTTAAACATTGTTTCTTTAATGAATCTATGTATTTAGATACCGTAGTAGGTAATCCAATAGCAGGACCGTTGGAGCGACATCTAGTAAATTAATTGAAGTCCGATTAAATGATACCAGAAGTCAGTGATTCTCCTGGCTCGGACTTCTGGTTCTGATTCTGAGATTCTGCTAACCCGCTCTTAGTGATTAACATCTTTCCGTATCGCTCATGCCTAGCATTGGGACAGATTATAAATACTTCTGATATTATTATTATATGACTTACATGATGACATACCTAATTCCAACATAAAGAGACTATTGTTGTAATTCAAAATCGATCGGGCACCGGCAAATGGTGGTTTTGCGATGCGAACTCCACTCGTACCTATGCAAGTTGTTCACAACTTTACATGGTCAAGGATGCAGGACACATACTTATTTCGGTACCTCATCCCCCAGTTATAAGCAAAGAGAGGAACATAAGAGGTTTAGCCGGATAAAGTCAGGCACACCCCTTCGCTGCCGACCCGCAGATGGAGGAAAATCATGAGGATACCGCGGTTGTAGGAAAAAGCTGTCATAATATATCTAATAAGTGTTTGTTGTATAGGTTAGGTAGGTACTTATCCCGATGCAAACCTCAATTCCTCATAAAAATGCAAGATTAAGACCCCACGGCGAGTACTCTCTCAGTATGGTTGTAAATACATTAAAATATAATTCGCGTGTATTGCACGTGACATACAATTGTACATATAATTATTTCACTCCATAATTGCTTTTAACAAACTGTTAACCCTAAACCGACTATATGGTACGGCAGTTAAAATTATATACATATGTTTAATTAATTGATATTTGTGAAAACTGCGAATGAAAGTTGTCGTACCCTATAAAACATACAGTATCTAGCCCGGCTAGTAGACGCTGACTTTTTAACTCACTAATTGCCCAATTAGTGAATCTGCGAGTCACTGTCTCACTCAATACTGAATAGACGTCTTTTGCATAAATATTGAAAGCAACAATGGGCAGAAACCTTTGGCTTACCCACTGGCATCTGCGTTGGATAGCAGATTCCCTGAAGAGCCGCTCGATTCGAGGCTACTCGTCCGAACAAAAGGCAATTAATGCCGGGGTTCCACAGGGATCAGTAATCTCTTCAACTCTTTTTTGCTGCATATTAACGATCTGCTAAATCCCAGTACATTTGGGTATGCAAACGACAGGACGCTTGTAAAGAGTTACGTCTCCAGTGCTAGGGCTAGTGGAACACAGATATAGTTGCTCAGGGAAGCGATGATCGCGCATATGAATTTATCATTGTAGGCAGTCTCCGATTGGGGTGATGCCAACATGGTTAAGTTCAATGCCTTTAAGACCCAGGCGTGTCTGTTTTTCGCAAAAAAGAGCCCATTCCAACTGGCTCCAACTTTCCGAGATGTATCCGTACCGATAACTAATTGCCTTAAGCTTCTATGTATGTCATTGACTCTAATCCTTAACTTTGACTCCTATATTGAGGCAAAATCACAACTAGCCGCCAAAAAGCTGGGTAGTCTCAGTAAGGTGAGGCAGTATTTCATGCTAGAACATTTGCTTAATTTGTACCAAGCACAGGTTCGATCCTGCATGGAGTACTGTTCTCACCTCTGAGATGGCTCTGCAAAATATCTGCTGGAGGCTTTGGAGTCAATTAGCCAAGAGACTTATCGGCGATGACCAACTAGTCAACACATGGCTCAAAAACTTGGAACATCGTCGTAAGGTTGCCAGTCTCTCGGTTTTCTATCGGATATATTTCGGTGAGTGTGCAGAGGTACTGCATAATTTGATTCTTCCTTTCCCATTCTACCATCGGACGACCAGACAATCTGACCAGCGACACAAGTACATTACATGGTGGATATACCACATTTACGCACGAAGCGCTTTGCTTCCACTTTTATAATGCGTACCGCTAAGGAGTGGAATTCGCTACCTAAGTCTGTGTTTTCCGATGAGTACAATCTGGGCGTCTTCATGTTGCGAGTGAATAGGTATCTTCTAGGCAAGCGCGCTCCATCGTCGACTGCATCTTTACTTAAGATCAGGTGTCCTACAACAGGGAGCTACACTCTTGGTACCGCATTTTTGCAGACTATACAGTGCCTGCACAGCTTTTGTATACATTCCAAAGATATGTAGGCGAGTTAAAGTCATCTACATACCGAAGCCGGGCAAAGAGGAATACGAAGAAGCCAAGGCATACCGACCTATCATTCTTGAGTCGTTGTTCTTGACAGCCCTGGAGAAGTTAGTAGTTAGACATGTCAGGGAGGGAGCATTGAGAAAATTCCCTCTCCACAGGCTACAATGTGCCTACCAGTCGGGAAAATCCACTGAGACGGCACTGCATTTTGTGGTAAATAAGGCAGAACATGCATTAGATAACCGGGAAGTATGCATTGCTGCATTCCTGGATATTGAGGGAGCTTTCGATCGGACCACCTTTGATGCCATTAGTGTGGCATCGGCAAATCACGGCTTAGAGCCAACCATTTACAAGTGGATCGATTGTATGTTCAAAGGAAGAATTATTAGGTCTGAGTTGTTAGGAGATTAAATGATTGCAATGACCACCAAAGGCTGTCCTCAGGGTGGAGTACTCTCACCACTCTATTGGTGATCCGTAACACAGGGTTTTCCTAGTATGGACTCCAGTCTCTCACAAAGGCTCATAATTCTATAAATATTTGTTTTGTGTCAACTGTGTTTTATGTATATTGTTGTGAACCTTTGTGAACAGAGAAACAAATAAATTAATATTATTATTATTACTCTTATGGTGCTTGGTGGTTAATTCACTCTTAGAACAACTCAACAAAGGTCGGACGGTCGGATATGCGGATGACTTGGTGATACTCGTCAATGGAAAATTTCCGAGCACAGTATCCAGTCTCATGCAGAGGGCCCTGAGTATGGTAGAAAAATGGTGCAGTAGTAACCGTTTATCGATCAACCCAGGAAAAACTACTGTCGTGCCGTTTACTAGGATGAGGGATCTGACTGGCTTGGGAACTCTGTGCATGTATGGTACACAGCTACAATGGTCCACGGAAGTGAAGTGGAGAAGTATCTAGGCATGACCTTAGATAACAAGCTAACGTGGAAACCTCATGTAGACAAAGCCATAATTAAGGCCCAGTGGGTCTTCGGAATGATTCGTTCAAATTTTGAGAAGACCTGGGGCCTGAAGCCCAAAGTCTGATGATAAGACCCATAATCACATATAGAAGCATTGTCTGGTGGCCAAGAACTAAACTAGCAACATGCAAGAAAGCGCTGTCGAAGGTGCAACGATTAGCCTGCATGGCTATAATAGGGGCGTACCCTACTACGCCAACGGCTGCTTTAGAGATCCTGCTGGACCTAACGCCGCTACACATTGTTGTGGAGTTAGATGCGATAAAGGCGCTACATAGACTATCTATGCATGGGCTGTGGAGCGTCAACATGCCAGAAACTCGACACACAAAACTGAAGATCGCGAAGAATCTCAAAAGAGATTATAAGCATGGGATGCGACAAAATGCAACCACACATATTCAAAAAGAATTTTAAAATAAAGGTCCCCACAAGGGACGAATGGAGACGAGATCTACAATCCCCTGACAAGGGTTGTCTCATCTGGTACACCGATGGTTCCAAAATGGAAACAGGATCAGGCGTTGGTATGTATGCCAACGACGGCAAGGTGAACCAAAGCACGGGCAAATATGCAACGGTCTTCCAGGTGGAAGCCCATGCTATAATTGCCTGTGCACAGGAGAATATTAAATATAATGTCACTGACAAGATTGTTTATATTCTCAGTGACAGTCAAGCTGCTCTTAAGGCTCTGAATTCCTCTAGGGTGGACTCAGCACTGGTCCTGAACTGTGTTGAAGCCCTAAGAAACTTGGCAGGAAAAACACAGTCAGGCTGGTGTGGATTCCGGGGCATGCAGGTGTGCAAGGTAATGAGGAGGCTGATGTATTAGCCAAGAAGGGCTCGGAGCAACTATTTGTGGGCCCCGAGCCATTCGTAGGTCTCTCTGAGAGTACCGTCAAGGCAGCTTTGAATGTACATGGCAATAATAAACACAGGCTAGAGTGGATGGCCCTTGGAGGTCTGATACACTCCAAGAAATTCATTGCAAACAGAGCCACGGGCTTTACCTGGAAGTTCTGCGGGTACAACAAGGGCCAAATACGCCTGCTCACAGGAGCGTTTACTGGTCATTTTGGCACCAACGACTTCCTGTGCAGATTGAGATTGTCAAACAATTCGATCTGCAGAGCCTGTGGTGAACAGGACGAGTCCATATCACACCTACTGTGTGAATGTGACGCGTTGGCCGGACTATTGATGGGTCTGATGGGATTGGCATATCCGAACCCTGAAGACTTCAGGCTTCTCCCTCTGAAGTGTACGCTGCGACTGATGCAGTACATTCATAGGGAGATAGCTCAGGGATAGACCGCGGGGCCGACACAATAGATCCCACTGGGTCGAAGTGTCGCCGGTCTACACTGACTGGCCCCCGAATTAAGATAACATAAGATAATATCAGGTGAGATTGCGGTCAATAAAAAAAAAGCTACAAGAGGTATTGAGCGGTTCGACGCCGGCTTCACTTTTACATAATATTTAAACGGTGTAGGTACTTAAGCGGTGACTCGAATGTGATTTTGCCACTGCTACTGTACCGTTGTTTCGATGGCCACTCAGGACAAAAATATGTATGAACTACTTTGTTTCGGATTTAGGTGTTCTTTGTGTTAGACAGTCATCAATAGCAAATTTCACAAATATGGTCTTAGTAGAGACCACTGAGAATTGCCATACCTACGACGATCGTACCTACGAAGTGTTGTTTTTTCCTTAAAAAAGACAACATTTTGAACACATGACAACAACACAACCCGCATTAGGATTGAATCCTGTGTCGTGGGGACTTTACAAACATTCAACAAACAACCGACACAAAGAAGACCCAGACTCGGAGCAATCATTTGTGAATCACAAAAAGTTTTGTCCCGTATGGGATTCGAACCCACAACACTCGGCGCAGTGGCAGTGATGACGCGACTACTTAAACCGTGACTTAAACCCCTACGCCATCCGTGCAGTCAAACGATTTCCACACAACAAAACCGTGGGAGAGCCACACTTCAGCACGAATGGGCCGGCTCGATCGGAGTGATACCACGGCCTCACAGAAAACCGGCGTGAACTAGCGTTTGTGATGTGTTTCGTCGAGTGAGTGAGGGTAGCGGAAGCCCAACAGCCCCTACCCCTTCTGGTGGAGGCAAATTTAAATGAAACGCAACGCACTTGTGACTCCTCTAGTGTTGCAGGTATCCATGGGCGGCGGTAATCGCTTACCATCAGGCGATCCGTATGCTCGCTTCCGTCCAATACCATAAAAAAAACACCGTACTTGTTTCGTTTAATTATATGTATGCTTTGTAAGATACCTAAACAGGACAGTGTAGGTATATTAGTAAGCACAAAATTTATTGACAATCCAAATTTTGCCACACATAGATACAATTACACCGTTGCTGAAGAAACTATTACATCAGTCGATATTTTAGACGTTTTGACAGTAAACGTTAGCAAAACTATATTTTATTATATATCCTGGCCTGGCAAGAGCGGGTACTGAAAGTCGTTTTAAAATTAATTCAGCGCCTGTGGCAACGATCTATCGTTAGGTACGGCTTAGGCATGTCGAGTGCCTTGCAACCACCGATAGGCCATCTACAGAATCCACATCCTTATCATCTGGCTAGCCATTACATAATTATTACCTAGCTATAATCTGATTGCGTAATTGATACACGGACAACGCCGGTCAATATATCGATGGTGAAGTGCCAATACCTCCTAACTGACATTTTTCGAGAAATTAACTTTTAATCGTTTTGAATCTAAAGGCGTTATTTATCGATTCAAAACGATTAAAAGTGAATTCCATGTAATTTCACTTCACCGTCGATATACAATTTTATGGTAAGATAGCTTCTGAGTTTCGCATAACGTCTTGCACTGAAGAATACTATATAAGAGATAATGCAACCAACGTATTTCTATAGCTGACTTCATATTATTAGAGCATGTTCTTGTAAAGCAACAACCTATATTGTTGTTTGACTTACTTTCTCTTTAAAAAGACAACTCCCGCACTAGGAATAAATCCTGTGTCGCGGGGCATTTTACAAACATTCAAACAACGGACACAAAGGACACCCAGACACGCAGCAACAATTTGTGGATCACACAAAGTTTTGTCCCGTTAGGGATTCGAACCCACAACACTCGATGCAGGGACTATGGCGCGGCGAGGCGACCACTTAAGCCATTCGTGCAGTCTGTATCGGCAAAAGTGGGCAAAAGGAAGACTTACCAGATGTTTTGCTTAAAACTATAATAGTATGTACACTGTTATTATTGCTTGTTTTAGTTAGTCGATTCTTGCTGGTGTCTGTTCATGTTTAATGTAAATATCAAACTTAAAACGACATACATAATTGAGAGTGAATTCGATGATTGGAGCTCAACTTGTGAAAAACTGATGTTGACTAACCCATTCTACACGATCGGATCAACCACCCAACTCAACTAAGGTCACGTCGAACTTGGTTGAGTTGAAGCCAAAATTGATCCACTAGTCGTTGGTCGGACAACCAAATTAAGTTGTCATCCAAACGACCTTGATTGCCAGCACTGCGCTCGCAACAAAGGGCGAATAGAAGGCGTAGAGTTGGCAAACAAAACGTGTGGAAGCTTGTTGCACGACCGCGCGACCCGCGCTTATTCATTTTGATCGAGGCATTGCTCGAAGTGGACGCGAAATGGCGAACGAGCGTGCAACATAGTCGGAATTTTTAGAACTATACAGAGAATCAGCATGAAATAAGAATGTATTAAATCTACCTTGAATCTACCTAAATCTACCTATAAAGAAAGCAATTCTACCATTTCGAGTTCAGAGATAACTCAAAAAGAAAGTGAGCCGCCAAACTGACGTGAGGTCCGCGGGTGTATTACTGTTTCTGAACGAATAGGTACCAATTGTTTAAGTATGGATTTACTTCCATATAACATCACATGCATTCTACATGTATACTACCTTACAATACTACAAACAAATATTAAATCTAAGGAATTATTAAAGCGGAATATGAAAATAATATTTAGTCATTATTAAGCGCTTGGCAAATTGATAATAGCAAATTTGATACAATTAAGAATTTCTATTTTAAAGCACGTTATCGAACTCTTATTAATTAACTAATTACTTGGTATATTTCCTTCTGCATAAATAAAATAGAATATTAATAATATGCTTATTTATTTACCTACACATCGCATACCTACTTGTTTTTACGTTGAGAAGATGTGATCATAATTTTATTTTGGTATTTGAGGGTATGTATGAAAATATAGGGAAAGAAAATAACTGGTCATTTTCCTTTACTTATTAGATGGATTTGTTTGTGCTGCGTTAAGTAATTAAATAAATTTTCGATGTTGCGTATTATAATAAAGAGAGAGACAAGCAGGAAAACAAAGTGTAGTTCCATTGGCAGTTTATATTTCTCTTTTAATTGATTTTACAACGCTCTAACCTTTGCTGTTGCCAGTTTGCCAGGCGCTTAATAATTTCTAACAATTATTTTCAAATTCAGCTTTATTAATCTCTTGTATTTAATATTTGTTTGTAGTATTGTAAGGTAGTATACATGTAGAATGCATGTGATGTTATATGGAAGTGAATCCATACTTAAACAATTGGTATTTCATTAAGAAACAGAAATACACCCGCGGACCTGACTTCAGGTTGGCGGCTCACTTTCTTTTTGTACTATCTCGGAAGTCAAAGAGGTAGAATTGCTTTCTATAAAAGTAGATTTAGGCAGATTCAAGGTAGATTTGATACATTCTTATTTGATGCTGATTCGTAACAATACACCCGCCGTTCTGAAGCACACAAAAAAAGGCATAGAACATATGCATACCGCTTATAAAGGGAAAGCGAAGAAGGTAGGTAAAATTAATATTATTATATAGTACCTACATAATAGATATGTAAGCAGGTATATAAATTAAATTAAGGTTTTTATTGACAATCTTTTTATTAGGTAGATACTGTTTTGCGTATTTGAAAGGGGTGCCATCGACGTGAATACTGCTCGCCGCTCACGTTAAAACTGAAGTTGACAGTTGTTTCCAACCACGCGATCGTGTAGACACAAGCAAGGTCACGGTGTTTGGGCGGTTGACCCGACCGTGTAGAATGAGTTTAAATCTACACTTTCAGGGCTACAAAGAATGCCACTATCTAGTGTTGTGTTTGTTTAAATGTAGATGTAATGTGGTTCTAGTAATTAAGACATTTAGAAAGATTAGCTAACCGAACTGGTAACCCGAACTGGTACCAGCAGCAGATATGAAAAATTGACCAGAAATCTTGTAGGTAACTGCAAAGTATTATAGCTACAAATTAATCAAGTACCGGTGGATCTACATGGTCATGCAATTACCCAAAACAACAAGATATCTTTTTGTAAAAATATGCTCATTATTCATAATATAAATATATTATAAAAATAAAAGAATGCTGTTAGTGAAATCTAAACTTCTTTTTTTAATTTTTCATATATTCTAATGAAACGCCCCCCTACCGCCTATCTGACTGCTCAGGAATTGTGTCATAAGCTTGGGAGTTGCATATACAACCAGGTAAAAATGAACACGGCAAGCTGCGGCACGATTAACTACGACATCATCAAAAGGTTTTTATTGTAAGTTAACTGCAGCAGCCGCTGATTTGTCACTTTAATTTGAATTGCCAGCAGCCTTATTTTGTATACGACTTTGGGACCGGATTTGGAATATCACGTCCATTAAACTATATGTTACTATTAGAATAGCAAATTCAAACAAGGGACATATTCCACGTGCCTACAGAACTGGACACGTAACCTGAGTTCTGCACTAATAAAACGCAGAAGCGACAGTTTCATGCCGCAACAATTTTACCCTTGGGATGCAAATTGGTGATGATGTTAAAATCAAACACTTATCAGTTTAAATCATTTATTCATAAATAAATCATTTATTATAATACTACCTACTACCCATATTACTTTATACTAGCCATATAATATGACTGTGCTATATGTTCTTAACCCGAAGCTTTTTATTTATTTATTTAATTGGACATCCAGTAATTGTTATATTATTTCTACATAACTAAATAAGACCATAAATAGTAACTAAATTCACTAATTAAGTATAGATATGTTAAATGTTTTTGCATTAATAAAGTGTACATGACGGTTAAATTACATAAATGTACACACGTAGCTTCAAAAGAATAGGAAATAAAATTATCAATTATATTTTATTTTAGGTAATATTTTCAGAAGATATTAACTAGCTAAATTAACTTAATATACTTATCAAATAAAATAATATTGCCAAAAGTTCCTAATATTTCACCCATTTACTATTTGCAATATCTAGTATATAATCGCAAGTTAAAGTGAGACAGAGTTATTGTATTTACTGAGGAGCAATGCGTGCACCGCAGTTAAATAAAACATAAATATTATTCTAAATTACTGTTCTAGTGGTAACACTGATGAGTTCAATGATGACGTCCTTATCAATTTTCCATTAGCAATGTAAATAACTTAACCATGGTAATTACAATTAACAATGCTTAGCTCATTTTAAAAGTGCATGGCAGTTATTGTAGACATTAGCCTGTAAGGCAGGGTTTACTGCAGCCTGATGTTCAGAGATGCAGAGTAAAACTTCCGATATGTTGTAGAGTACGTTTATTTACAATCTACAAATCAATATTATTATGGTGTCGTAACGAGATTGAGCGCGCGCATTTAGTGAACACGGCTCATTATAAACAAGTGGCACGAACCCTGTTATCGTCCCGACTGCCGCTCCGTGCAAAGCTCGGCGTGTACAAGGCGTACATCCACAGCCGGCTCACTTACGCTGCCCCGGCTTGGTTCGCTCTCATCTCTGAGAAGAACCGCCGCCGACTGCGTGCGTAGCAGTCGCTTGCGCTTCGCTCAATCGCCGACGCCCCTCGCTTCGTGCGGAACAGGACGATCACCAGGGACCTGTGCATGGAGAGCTAAGACGACTTCGTGAGACGCCTGAGCATTTGTTCGTGCGCGCCGACGGATCGCACGGCCGCCATCTGCGGGAGCTTGCGCCCTATCATTGGTAACCGCCGGACAGGATGGCCCTGCCGCGAGACCTCGTCTCCGTGGCATCCCCACCAGAACCACTTCAACGCCCCCTCCTGATGCTGGCTGACGGGCGCTCCCCGGGAAATCCTTCCCGATGAGCTCGACCTCGAAGCGCAGGAGAGACCCATCAGACACGATCCGAGCGCTGCTAGCACGTTGGTCGCCCGCGAAGATTCACCCTTGCGGGCTGGATCTTGCTAGCTGCGCTTCCCACCGGCTCTGACGACCCGGACTGACCAACGGGCCCACACGGGCCCACCCCAGTGACCCGCCTGTATTAGCAAGCGGCGACGATCACCACCAAGACAGGCCCACGGCCTGGTCTGGTTACCCCGAGGCACCGTAAGGGTCTACGAGGAGAACCACTGCTGATCCTCGTCCATTGTCGCTCCGCGCCGCAGTGTGCGGACGTGTATAAAACTTTAAGTATAGCAGCTAAAAGACCAAAAAATATTAATAAAAAAATTATTTTAAGTCAACCCAAAAATGGAATATGAAAGAGTTCGTTGCTCTCTGTCCAAATAATTATTATATTTTACGGAAGCTTTTTTTATTATTGAAATAGGTCAACGTGTCGCCTAACGTAATTTTATGTGTTCATATAGAATACACAGTGTGAGTTTTCATAAAGGGCACATATGAAAATGAGTGAAACTAGACATCATTTTATCGCTAGAAAAAAAATTATAGTAATAATAATCTTCGATTTATACCTATTTATATTTTTCTTTAACTTTTGAACCGGGTAGTTAATTGTGTAGAAACAAAAACAGTAATAATACGCAATGTGTAGACAATAACGACGGTATACTATTCACATCCAAAAAAATACCAGTGGCATAAAAATAAGTAACATTTTAGACCAAAACTGAGTATCGTACAATGTTTTTTTTAAACATTGTTAATAAACTCAAGAAAACGTCGCCATTGCCCCTAGTTTTTATTAAATGACGTTAATCTGTATCTAATAAGCTTTAAAACAACATAAAAACCACACCTGTATCCCAAACAAAACAGTTTTTATGAAGAGCTAAACAAAGACATTACCGCTACCACGTGAATCTTTTTTCGAAAATTGCATCATCTATCTTAGGTAATTTGGAGTGGGATTGAGATGCAGGGTAAGGGATAAATTGAAGGCCAGGTCTACAGAAAGAATCAGTCGCTCCGAATTATTCGTCGCTACTACTTGTGTGTTCTTGTTTTGTGATGCTCCGTTTGAGTGATTTTCCTCCGGCGCATATCGCCGATATGCATTTTTATTATGGACTGTGTAATGGAAGTGCAAGAGGTGCTCGTACAACTTATTTAGCTACGTTTCCAACGAGACAACCAGTACCATCTGCTCGTAACTTTCAACGCTAACGCGAACGCCGCGCCGGTGCAACACAACCGACTCTGCGAGTTCTTCTATTCTTAAAAGTAGTTTCTCCTCTGCTATGTACACACAGCAGTCAGCGACGCATCAACCTAGACTGTTGAACTATTAGAAGTTAAACACTGCGTAAATCGTGCGAGAGAGTGCGTTATATTTTTGTTACGCTCTATCCTTACCATTACATCGACACCGCTATGCACTGTCCCTTTCCGACAATTTTCTATTTTGTATGTAGCGTAGTTATGCGTATAAAGGGCATCTAACTTGATGTGTAAACGTGTGTACAACTCACTTTATTCAATTCAAAGCAGTTGAAAATAAATTACTAGCGTCCCGCCCGGCTTTGCACGAGTAGTACAAAATCTTAACAAATTATACATTTAAGCCTCTCATTAATCACTCTGTATATTGGTGAAAACCGTATAAAAATCAAATCCATTCAGTAGTTTTTGAGTTTATCGGGAACAGACAGATGCGGCGGGGGACTTTGTTTTATATTATATAGTGATTAATCGACTAACACTAGACATTTACTAAAAAATAAGAACTGTTCTACATCACTACAACTGTCAAAAGTTGATAGCCAAGATATTTAATTTGAGGTTATATTTCTTAGTTTTGTTTCTACTTAGTAAAAACTAACGAAAATGCGGCTATCACAAGTTTTAAACCGACAGCATATCGGCTTTATGTTTAAAAAGCATTGGATAGTTCAAGGCAAACGGATTCCAGTTGACACAGGTGTCGAGGAACACCTGAAAGCACAGGGTATCACAGTAGAAGACGCCCTCGAATTTGTGAAAGAAAAGAATGACCAACAAGAAAAGTAAGGCATTAAACTTACCATTTCAGTACGGCCCGAATTTTTGTATCTGCATGTATTATATAGTGCATCAATTCTGTTTACAGAGTCGAAATTATTGGTCCATACGAACCTACGATTCCGCTGGATGCTAACCACCCAGATTACAAAGAGAGACCATGTTACACATTGAAAAATACAAATGTACTCCTGGAAGGTCTCTCGCAAGCTCAAGTGCTAACCAAAACAGTAATAGCAGAGAACAAACTGCCGCCAAGGATAGAAGAGCTCGCAGAGATGCCAGCGCCATCGTCTATTCATGAAAATATAAAAAAGGCTATATTGTCTGCTAATATATTTGACACTGAACAGAAAAAGTTACCTAAGATCAAAGATCCAGTGAGACCCGCATATAACTTCCCAAGAATACTGGGCATCACTGACAGGAGACGAAAGTACCTAAGTCTTGTTATTTATTACTACAATTTAAATTATTTATGTGTAACTTACATATAAGATCCTATATAAAGTCAATGTCTAAGTGTGAAGGCAGTTGTCTTATTCAATTTAATAATTAGGTAAATTATGATCCAAATAGAGGTCTAGGAAGTAGGTATAGTTGAAATTTGAACCTACCTTTTCATCTTAGACTAATGATGATGACTTATTACTTTATCATAACATTATAATTGATCTCTTTGCTAACACCCGACCCGCAGGGCCCAGACACAATCCTGGTTTCTGGCAAATTAATTAGTTATACTATAATGCGCAAATAAAAAATCTTAAATGTTCACAGTGAAATCCTCACAAACAAATTACTACAAATAGTTGAGAAGGGCAGCGACACAGAGGTAACCCTCTCCAGATATGTCGTCAACAATGCTGAATGTCACTCAGTGTTTGACAAAGAGGAGGACCTCATTCAGTTCCAGGATATATCTAACATACTGGTGACCAGTAATAAACCTGTGCAGCATGACACTGAGAAGGATATCACTTTCACAGAGATTCCCAACCTGTACCCCATTAAACACACTGTTACATTACCCCAGGAACACTTTTACAGTGACACAAGCAAATACCGTGAGTATGCTATGTTTGAATAGTGCTGATTATAATAACTTACGGCCTATGCAAATAAACTTATTTTATCTAAATAATCAATTAATAAATTTGATATACATTTGGTTTTCCAAATCAGATAAACTATAAATGATATAATGAGATATAGATGATAATCTGGATGTATATTCTTTTTCAAATACAAAAGAAACATGTTTTCTATGATCATTTGGGCAATAAAAAGAATAATGACTTTAATTTCAGCCATCCGTCCCACTGTGAGTGTGAGGCACCCACACACAACCTGGCTACACTTTAATAAGACAGAAGTTGGCAATATTTATGAGACTCCAGTAACTGAAGAACAAATTCTTGGCAGATCACTGACACACGCATTTACCGTTGCTAGTGCTTATGCCAAGCAGCTACATGGGGTATGCTTCATTATAACTTGTTGTGAAAACTAAGTATTGTTATCCACTTGTACTAAAATATAAAATAATTAAGATAAATTAATATGTTAATGAATATATTCAACTATCTATAAAGTCATTTACATAAATGAGCATATTCTAAACCAAAAATAATATTTTGTCTAATTCTGTACCAATTCAAAAGTGTTTAATTTAATAGTAGGCAACCCAACAGGCGGTCAGAGAGGAATAAGGAAAAATAAATTTAATTAAAAGATATAATTTACTATTAATTAATATACAAACTAACAACCTGGCCCATTCTCATGTCAGGTAGCCAAAATATTTGATAATATAAAGTAAATATGCTCCAATTAAGCTATAATGTTAGTGTTTCAAATTACATACCTGAATTTATAAAAATCTTGTAATTTAATTAAATAATACTAGAATCCCACCCAGTGGCGTAGCGTAGTGGGGGGCGGCAGGGGCGGCCCGCCCCGGGCAGCACTTTTAGGGGGCGGCAAAATATCACAAATTATAATAATATCATAATAATAATACCTTGTCAATATTTGAACAATTTCAAAACGAACGAGAGGAATGGGCAGAGTGTGACGACGAGTGTGAGACTGTTCTTGTGAATACTCTTTTAAATGGCTACTCTTTGTCTATGACTACAGTCTTTTAAATTGAAATACCAAAATAAGAGGGCGGCAAAATTTTCTTCCGCCCGGGTGGCTGACACCCACGCTACGCCACTGATCCCACCAGGTTATTAGTTTCTTAATTAATTAATGCTTATATATTAATTAAAAGACTTTTAACCTCATTTCAAACCCCCACTGGTTCTTAGTCCATAAAAGCTCTGATTAAGTTGTTCTCATTAGGTATAGATAGATAGGCTAATTTAGCGACATAGCCTAATGAATAAAACATTAGACTATCAACATGTAGTCAGGTTTAATCCCATCCATTGCATTGTGGATCCACACCTACCGCAATCATATTAGTTAAACTGGAGGGCTTAAAATACATACTACTTGGCAGCTTGTAACTCATATACTTACAATTTTATTTAAAACCAGAAAATAAATAGTTGTTTCTTAATTTCTCTGCCTGTGAATTGTTGGTGAGCCAGACATAATTGACTACCTATATGTCTGCCTGCAAATGTGCTGCTGTGACTCAATAGGTTGAAGCACATGTACTAGGGTAGTTACTGTTTTAATAACCTAATTTTCCATTTTCAGGAGGATGTTAAAGATCTCCCAGAGCCTGTATACATAAACTGCATACAAACTGATGGTCAGAAGTATCACTTTGGAGTCTTAGAACTGAACACCCTCAATGTAGATGGTACTGAGGGCACCAAGAACGTGTGGTACAGCAAAAACAACCAGAAGCTGTATGAATCAAGCTGCTACTTCAGTGGTATGCCAGTGTTAGAGAAATACAACAACAAGGTATATGGATATATCAATGCACTGTACAACTGTTGATTAATTAAAATTTATTGTTAGTGTAGTTTAATAAATTATTATTAATAATTGAGAGAAACTTGTATTTATTTCTTGACTTATCAACTCACCTGTTTATTAGTGCCGTTTTGATGGCTCCTCAGTAAATTTATGCGCTACTGTAACCTCATGGTGTTAGGTTTGTCAGATATAGGTAGCCCTAGTTAGAACTATAAAGAACTAAAACTATCCTCAGTAGACAATAGACTATATATAGGACAATCATTTCGAGAATATAGGTATCCAGACTACGTATGTATATAATATGCAATATAATAAATATATATGTTACGCCTATCAGGCGTTTGTCACTACAAACTATAAAACAAAGTCTCCCGCGGCTTCTGTCTGTTCGCGATAAACTCAAACGACTGCTCGCGATAATTCAAACTACTGAACGGATTTTGATAAGATTTTAACCAATAGACGGAATGATTCACAGGGAAGGTTTAGGTGTAATTTGTTTAGCTTTTGTACTACCCGTGCGATGCCGGGGCAGGTCGCTAATTACGTATAAGTGCCAAATCCAATGAACAAAAAGACAGTTAAAAAGTAGGCTTGTTTTTTTAGTTGACTATAAATCCACTTTTATCTACATAATCGTACGAGAGCCTTTTGCATTCTACCATGTCCAAAAGCCATATCATAAATTTGTATTAAACATCGCGCATCGTGAAGTCGCATTACGAACAGTCTATAATTGTTGTATTTTAATTGATTTTTATTGTTATTTATACAGTGTGTATAATAAACCCTGTCCGATCTTTAAAGGTGTTATACAGTAGCTTATTATGAGTACGTGAGTGTAATACTGCAATGTAGATGGTCTCGGGTTCGAACCCACGTCGCGCACCTCTGACTTTCGGAAGTTATTTGAGTTTTGGAAATTATGTGCGTATTGATTGACAATTATCGCCTGCTCAGTGTCTCGGAGAGCACGTTAAACCGTCGGTCCCGGCTGCCATGAACATCTATAGTAGTCGTTATTGGGAAGTCAGTGCCCTATAATATCCTGACACTGGTCTAGCCTTAGGGTATCGTAAGCCTTCAGGTTGCGGAGGTCAGGTGGCAGCCGCTCTGTGTAAAAACTGATATCCAGAAAAATCCGGTTAGACTAGAAAAGCCGACCCCAAGTGAATTGGGAATAATAAAGGCTAGGGAGAAGAGTAAATTTAATTTATTTAAAATAATATGTTAATAGATTATCCATGGCAACACCGACAACTTATTAATCATTATGCCTAGGTATCACTAAAGTTCATAAAGGTTAACCGATGCTATGCCCGTCTATCTATCTACGTCTCTAAAAATGCCGCCAAAAGTATGCCACGCTCCGCGTCCTTGTCAAGTTTAGTGGAGTGTTGCTAGACGGTGCGAAATTTCAGTAATTTAAGGGTATAAATGCTGATCAATACTGTACTTAATAACGTTTTACGATGATATAGATTTTTATTATTTTTCTTAGCTTAATGGATCGGACAGGGTTTATTATACACACTATATATTTTATTTTTTTAAAGAAAATACCCGCGTTAATTTTTATTCCTGTGTCGCGGGCGACATTTTTACAACGGACACGCAACACCCAGGCTCGGAACAACCATTTGTGGATCACACAAATTTTTATATTTTCGAACCCACAACACTCGGCGCAGTGGCGATCATATAAACCACTACGCCATCCGCGCAGTAATATTTAGCCGGTACTCATTAAAAATTAATCTAACAAGTTTGAGTCACGGTTTTATAGAGCGCTAGAGCGCTGTATCTCAATACGCCGAGCGAATTTGTTACTTAAATATTATGTTATTACAACATAACGTTGGAGTATACGATAAAAAGCAAAGTATGGTTGTTATGTATTCATGTGTATATCCCATTATATTTACAAGAACATAAATACATTTATTTCAGATAAGAATAGATAATGCTTACACATACCGAAACACTTTGTACATTAAATAATAGTACATTAAGAAATCGAAACAAAAAGTGTACAACAAGCTCATTTATCCACCGCGAACTTTTGCAGTCGACGTCTTCTAAGCTCGTCGGCATCGGCATCAGTCTTGTCTCTGGAACAACAACACAACAACATGTATTCATGTTCACATTCACTTGGATTTGAACCGCCTCGGTGGCGCAACGGTATTGTAAGCGACTGATCTGTATGAGATTCGATTCCCAGGTCAGGTCAGGCAAATAAAAGGTTTTTCTTTCAAGAAATTTTCAATAGCAGCCCCGAATTAGGAAGGTGGTGGTGGTATTGCACACCGCCTAGCCTCGAAAAGCACGTAAACCGTTGGTGGTGCACCTGATCTTTCTCCGGTTATGTCGGAATACGGTCTTAACTATAGTTAGAAAATAAAGAGCAATAAATGCACTTGGATTAGGGCCTAACTACACAGTACACTAATTGGATTAGTGCACAACTACACAAATGCACTAGTCCTGCGCAAATTGAATGTAATCCTAAATGATAATTTGTAACAGTATGGCTGTGGGTAGTACAACAAATAATAAGGTTAATAATAAAGTGCAATATAATGTGGACAAAGCAAGCATTTTATCATAAAAAACGTAATGAATGTTACCTATTAGAGTCTATAGGAGTGGTAGTATCAGGTTGCATGAGGGAGGCGGTGTCGTCCAGGGTCGGCGGTGCTATAGTCTTGCTGGTCGACGGCGTTGGCGAGGGCTGCTTGTAACTGGACGTGGTCGGCACCACGTCTGGCTCTGACTTCACTACGGGCGTCTCTACTGGTTCTCTGGTTGTCTCCTCGGTTCGACTGGAGAAGGAAAACGTACTATGTTTATGCTACTCAGTTAATAAGTTGTTTCGGATGCTCAGTGGATTATCTGCTGTTCCATTCCTTTTTTTTTCTGCCTTAGGTTTCATGGATTAATCTGTTAACCTGTTAAGTCGCAGCAGCGCCCCGGCGGCCAGACACAACAGGTTTTTAATTATGTCTGGCATTACAAGACTTGACAGGTTAAGAAATTCCTAATCACAACAAGACCGATTCTGAAAACCTGCCCAGGCTTTACCATGGTTAGTGTTGGACGTGTGTTATCTGCACTTAGTCTAACAATAGGGCCGTTGTGAGTAAGTGACCGTCGTGACGGGTTGTTCGTTTACTCATATCACTCAGCTCCGTCCTAAATTATAGTCGGGGACCGATATTACACGGTAGGTACTTTCTTGTCATGTTAGGCTTTACCAAAATGTGAGAAATTAAAACAACTGGTGAAATATGGCTATAATATAGTTACACTATGTTAATAAGTATGCATTTTTAACCAATTACTCACGAATAAATTTAATATAAACAACAACTCATGGGAAAGTGAATAGTAATTAACACTTAACTTTACCAATACTCTTCTTTATAAAAGACAATTTCCGCCCTTGTAATAATTCTTGAGTTGTGGTGGACTTTTCAAACATTCAAACGGTGGACACAAGAAACATCCAGACTCGGTACAACCATTTGTGGATCACACAAATTTTTGTCCCATGCGGGATTCGAACCCACAATACTCGGCACAATGATAGTGGCGAGGCGACCACTTAAACCACTAAGGAACTCCACTAAATACATGGTATTAAAAACATACATGGTATTTAAAAGTAGATACCTTATAATTTATGTTTAACAAGTAATATTTTCTCAGTATAAAGTGCTAGATATTATAAGATGTATATAATTACATATATATTAGTAAATTATATACATATTCACATCTCATAAATATAAATTGTGAAATTAAATAATGTCATAACTTACACCTGTACTTGTAACCACATTTATGCAAATAATATTATGATGATAAAAATTTATGGATGTTTCATACAAATAGTTCAATCAGCTGCTGTTTGTCTATACCTATACCTTCTATAAAGACTCGTTATAATCATCGCAACTATTGATACCGGTTCCTAGTAGAACCTAGTACTGGTTACCGTATATATTTAAGCTAGAATATACTGTATGTAATAATGCTATCTAAGGATATCTGCCACAATAAATATAGTCTCAAACACTTTTAAAGATTAGAATGATGACAATATAGGTTTTTGGATAACCCATAATTTTGAATTTAGAAACGGTAATAGGTACTTTACTTTATATACATATCTTTATTTATTTTAACAAATATTTTTTGTGTTTTGTATGTATGTATTCTCTATAACTACTAAACTGATTTGGAACTTATTCTACTAATAAAAAGCTGCAGTATCACTTAATAACATAAAATAATAATATCAGCCCTGTATTAAAATGTCCCACTGCTTGGGACGGGCTTCTTCTCAATGTGAGAAGGGTTAGGCCATAGCCCACCACGCTGGCCCAGTGCGGGTTGGAAGACTTCACATATCTTTGAGAACTCTGAGACATGCAGGTTTCCTCACAATGTTTTCCTTCACCGTTGAAGCAAGCTATAATTAACTATTTAATACGCACATAACTTTGAAAAGTCAGAGATGCGCGCCTTGGGATCGAACTCGAGACCTCCGCGTGGCAGTCCAACGGTTGCCCACTAGGCTATCGCTGCTAGCCTAGTGGGAAACTTAGTAACATGCCTAAATTATATTGCCATACCATGCGGCTACAAGCAAGTTAAATATGACATTTAAAAAAAAAACATATTAATTCTCTTCAGTAAGTACATATAATAAAACAAAATCCTCCGCCGCGTCTTTCCGTATGTTCGATACAAACTCAAAAAGTACTGAACGGATTTTCATGCGGTATTCACCAATAGACAGAGTGATTCATGAAGAAGATTTTGGTGTATAATTTGTTAAGGTTTTGTCCTACCCGTGCTAAGCCGAGGCAGGTTGCTAGTTATAATATAAGAATCTATAGCTGTGAGTGAAAATGTGAGCATAATGAATAACTCACGGTTCTGTTTGTGTAGAGACGGTAGCGCTGTTCTGTGGTAGGTTGGCGACCACTGTGGAGTACTGCTGCATCAGAAGCACCGAGGCGTCCAGCATCGCTTGAATTTCACGCAACAGCTGTAAAACATACACCAAGTACAATCTTTAACCGTATTTAAAAATATCGTTTGTGCGCGCTAATAAGGTTTTCTGAATGTTATTCATTTACTAGATTATATGCAAGCCTTAGAAACCTTACTCAAGGAAACCTAACTAATATTATAAATGCGATTGTGAGTTTGTTACGTTATCACGCCTTAACTACACGACCGATCATCATGCAATTTCAAAAGGACATAGGGTTCCTTGCATTTAGGAAATTGTAGTCTTTCTGAGCAAAGCGCAACTGTTATTTAATTTTTGCATTATGTTCAACCCAAAATCTGTCACTACTACACGGATAGTACACTTGAAAATTGTCGTCATACATTACTATGCGTTTCAACTCAGGATAGGACTAGGGAAACGAAATAGTGTGTTGTCACACCATCTTGCCTCACATTTGCCCGTCAACTTCAAGATGGATGTGTAGGTTGCTTTTTTGTTAACAATAAAAACTAGCGGTCGCCTAGACGTCAAAATTCGACCAAAATTCCTAAGCTTGGTACTATCTTTTCTGTTTTTCTCTATTACACATACCTAAATAAGGTATAGGTAATCATAGTTACAAAGAATTGTACGACGTCAGACAAACAATATCGAAATACTACGAACGCGATTCGACTGCGTGTGTCAAATGCATGATTGTGTGCGTGTAGTGTTTTTTCATTAATTTAATGTATTTCTAATGCATATTTTATAAAAATATATTAGGATTCGCCCGTCCTTCTCCATATAAACTTTAACTGTGCCAAATTTCATACTCCTCCGTCCTCGCAATTTTCGTAAAAAGGGGTACAAAGTGTTTGCTTCATGTATTAATATACCTATAGATATTTATTTATTTATTGGACCATCTACAAAGATACACACAACTTAAAGCAAAATACAAAAGTGTTAAGCCAATATATTAAATGTCCACCCTCACTTACAGAAGGCCACAGCATGCAAAGTAAAAACGTACATACAGTTGGCGAAATTGGACAAAGTTACAAATAGTAAATTACTAATAATTAATTAAAATAATGAAATACAAATAACGAAATGCACATAATGATATACAAATAATGAAATTACAAATAATAATAATTATTATTCAATATTAAATAAAAATAGGCTTAATCAATGGTATAAGTCAGGTAACAATACAGGTCGGGCACGCCACGATCGTGGCGGTAAGTCCCGTGTTTGAGGAGTGGCTGGAGAGGCGGCATGGCGCCCTCACCTTCCGGCTGACACAGGTTCTGACTGGCCACGGTTGTTTTGGCCGGTTCCTGTGTCGTATACGCCGGCAAGAGACGCCCGGTTGTCACCACTGCGGTGACTGCCGCGACGTTATTGAGGACACGGCGCTGCACACTTTGGCGGTTTGCCCCGCCTGGGCATCGCAGCGTCGTGATTTGATCGCGGCAGTCGGATCGGTTGCCCTCTCGCTCCCGGCCGTAGTTCAGTCTATGGTCCAGAGTGAGAGGTCGTGGAACGCCGTCGCCTCCTTTTGCGAGGAAGTGATTTCCATCAAGGAGGCGGCGGAGCGGGAGAGGGAGCGTTTAAACCCTCTCCCCAACCGCAGAGCCGGGCGCCGGAGGGCGCGAGATGACCTCCAGCCACCCTGAGGTTTGACCTGGGGGTGGCGGGCTTTGTGGGCCTGCCCGCCATCCGTTCAGCACCAGGTCCGAGAGGCGGCGTGCGTGTTCCCACGCGCGCCTCTGTGTCGAGTCCGTCTCCCCTCTTTTCAGAGGGGGGACAGTAGGGTTTACTAGTGGCGTAAAGTCTGCCTATTATGGGTAGGTCTTGTTGTGTAGTGGCCTGCCGTTTCACACGGCGGGCCGTAACCTCGGCGGGGTCGCGACCGCATGCGAAAGCGATTCGCGCGGCCCCGCCGATAGTGGTTTTGTTGAGGAACACCGTGGTAGGTTTAGTCGGTATTCCGGGAGGTACATTATTTCTTTTCCATCTTCTTTTACCCCGGCGAGTCCGACATAATCCCTCCGCCCGCCCCCGCGGAGGGATATGCATCATTGCATTCCCCCACGTAAAAAAAAAAAAAAAAAAAAAGGTAACAATACAGGTGTTTTTTTAAACAAAGGTAAAGAGCTACTAATATCAACATCAGATGTCTTGGATAGTGAGTTGTATTGTCTACAGAGTCTGGGCAACGCAGTGAAGTGACCGAGGTTAGTTTTTGATGTTGGTATATTAAATAAGTTATAAGCATTTACACGTGGCAGGCGAGATGGTGTGTTGATTTGAAGTTTAGATGTGAGTTAATTATTGTCTACATTCCCGTTAAATAATTTATGTAAGAAAGTGAGATCGAGATACCTTCGTCGGTTGGCAAGTGAACACATGTGGTAATGATCGAGTCTTACTTTATAGGATGTCAATCGTTTTAATTTGCGGTCGGTGTATGATAGATGGTAAAGAAATCGCTTTTGCACTAGTTCCAGTAATTTTATATAAATGTCATAATTGGGGCTCCAGATAACACTATTATATTCTAATATAGGAATAACTAATGCGTTGAAAAGTCTTATTCTTGTAGATGGCTGCTTAAAGTCTATACTATTTCTTATTATGAAGCCAACTATTTTAAGTCCTTTGTTTGCCATATTAATTATATGTTTGTCAAATTTTAACTTGTCGTCAATTATTAATCCTAAGTCTCGTATATTGGCAACGCGGGTTAAAGCTTTTCCGTTTATGTAATATTGATTTGGTGATGTGGATTTGTTACGAGAAAAGTGTATATGATGGCATTTTTCGATGTTAAGATTCATTTTGTTTGTAGCACACCACTGAAGTCCGCCTGTAATAAACTCATGTCAAGGTTAGTTTTAATCGATCTTATGATTTTAACGTCATCAAATCAAAATATGTAAGTAATAGTCAGAGTTTTGAAAACAAAAGGTAATGTCATTGATGAATACGTTAAAGAGCACGGGACCCAAATGCGAACCTTGTGGCACCCAGGATCTAGCCTGGAATGTGTCAGACTGATAGCCATTGACGACAACCTTGCAGTATCTACTGCTTAGGTACGATTTAAACCAGTAGATGAGGCTACCTCCCACACCAAGTTGGTTTAGTTTAGACAACAGTAAACTGAGATCTACTTTGTCGAACGCCTTACTGAAGTCCGTGTACATTGCATCCACGGGAATGCGTTTATCAAGGGAGTCAGATATGGCAGAGGTGTAGCACAATAGGTTTGAAGTAGTTGATCTAGATTTAGTGAAACCGTGTTGTGAGATAGTGATATGAGGTTTTAAGAACCAAGAAAGGCGCTCAGTAAGTTTTTCGAAAACTTTTCTAATGTGACCAGGATAGAAATAGGCCGATAATTGCATACTGAGCACCTTTCACCGAATTCACCTTCGATAATGGACTGGTTGTAGATAATTTTAAGTGGTAGGGCCAACACATCTGTGCAATGATATAAAAGTATACCATCACTTCCTGGAGCTTTTCTCACGTCTAAGGACCTTAAGAGTTTGTGTATCTCGTCTGCACTAAAAGAAAGGTGGCAAAGATCAGCGGTTGATGTTTGAGCGAAAGTATTGTCAGGGGCCATGTATTAAGGGGTGTGTTGTTAGTGTACACTTTTGCAAAATTGTCTGCAAATAAGTTACACACTCCTGATGGGTCAGATGAAGACTTATTATTATAATTCATTTCTGCTGGGTATAAGCTGTTACTTTTACGTTTGCTCTTGATAAAGGGCCAAAATGTATGTGGATCTTTTTTAAGAGCGTACTCTAGTTTATTAATGTAGTTGTAGCGACTACATTATTACACGTATTCTAATAGAGCACATCTTAAGATAAGTTAAAATGCACACGCATGCAAATGTATACACACGCCACACTAGTATATAATCTTTACTTTTACTGAAATTAAACAGACTATAACACCATCTGAGTCTCGTTATACCTATTGCCAAAACGTAGGCAAATAGTTGTTGTAACTTTCCATTTTTATTTTATTACATCTACTTCTTATGATATCAAATTCTATAATGTCTAAAAGATTTTTGAATTTCTTTACACGGCAGTGAAGTTTGTATTTTCTTTCAAAAGTCTTTTGAGTTGTTTGGTGTACCACACTGGATAGTCCTTACGCGATATTTTGTTGGGTACGTTTTCTTTGATAAGGTCATGTAATATATTGTAAAGTCTATCTACCATTGTATTTACTGATGTATAACATTTGAGTTCCTTATTCCAGTCGATTGATTTTAAAGAACAAACAATTTTATCGTAGACTGCTTTGAAAAAAATTGGTTTGTTTGTAGATTTATTTTGCAGATTATGAGGATTTGACAATAGTGGCACTAAAAATTCAAAAGATGGGTGCAGTGTGAATAAGATTGTGCACTAGACTACGTGTAATAATTCAATCTAAAATTCTATCTTTGTTGTTCAATAAATTATTGTATTGGTTAATATCATTAAAGGCAATAAATTCTAAAAAAAAAATATTTACTTTACTGTTACAGGAAGCATGAGGTACAGAATATGATAAGTCCCTAGAGCGCGTCCACAGTATGCCACTTAAGTTAAAATCCCCAACAAACAATATCTGACTACGGTTATCTAAAACTTATTGGGCCTGGTTTGTAAAAGAAACGCCCCGCCAGTTAGCTATGAAATTATTCATAGCTAACTGGCGGGGGTAAGTAGGTACCACAAATGTACAATTTATTACCGTTAGCGTTTCCAGTTCCAATGTTGGTACATATCCACAAGTCTTCATATGCACTCTCGAGATGTGACAATCGTACTGAATTGAAAATTCTTTTAACAGCTATTATAATGCCTCCTCCGTTTTTACGAGAGCTATAACACGTTGACTCACGATCTCGCCTGTAAACCACATACCTATCATCAAACAATTCGCTGTCATATATGCCGTCATTTAGCCAAGACTCCGTGATTACAAGTACATCATAACTATGTAATAATATATTGTTGAAGAATAGAGAAGTTTTTGTTCTCAATCCTCGAACATTCCGAAAGTTAACTTTAAGAAAATTGTTGAATGTTAAGTGTAAAATATAGTGAAGCAAGTTCTGTAAATTTATAAGTATAATAATAGTTTAGAAACTAGGAAACCGACTTTAAGGTGTCCGAACCATAGACTACAATGCGTTCCGAAAGCTCATTTTTTCTCATGAAAATTCTCCCATTGCGTACCCATACAAATTTATATCCTAGTTCTTTCGCACGTAGTCTAGTTGCAGCGTGTAATTGTTTATTATCTGCGGATAAGTGTTCCGTAACAAATATTGGTGTGGGATTGTCGGTAGCTATTCCAAGATGACTGCTGTTTAACTTCTCCTTTACATTTTTCTTGTTGTACTTGATAGCGGCAGCAAGAAAATTATCACGTATACGAGGAGTATTGAAGTTAATAAGAATTGATCTCGGACGGGCACTTTTTAAGTCCTTTTTTGCGGTTCTAGTGCAATGAGCTATGACAGCGTCACTCAATTTACACTTAGTGATGTTAGCTAATTGCAATGCAGTGGAGATAAATATCTCTGACTTGTTTTCTGGAACGTTTTGTAACTCGACATTGTTGATTCTAGTGTGTTGTTCTATGATATTCATGCGACGCGTAGTGTCCTTAAGAGTGTCGCGCAGCGCAGTGTTCTCTTTTTCTAGGCTGTGTATTTTTGTGGCTTTCTCCTCTAAGGTGGTTTTAATATCTTCGAATTTATAATTGAAAAATGATAACGACTGTTGAAAGCTAGCAATTAAATCATTGATTTTGTTAAATTGTTTGTTTACCATTTCCTGCAATACTTTCGTTATAGCCCGTTCTGTTTCCTGCCTGACGATATGTAAGACTCTCGTTAGAATCGTCCATCAGCGGAATGTCACATTTGGTATAAGCTTGAGGGTGCGACGTCTGACGTCTCGGCTGTTTGCTGCACGTAGTTACATTCTGATCAGGAGACGGTGATTTTTGGCATACAACACGAACAACTCTGCTACTGCTCTCTGTTACGGAGGAACGAATAGGCGTGTTTGTGTTGCCCGTTTGTTAAAACATTCGGGACAATTCCATAAACGTAAAGAATCACCCTTCATCTGAGTAAACTTTGCCTTCTTTGCATCGAGAACAATGCAATCCGTGTGCACATTCAAATGTAGTTTTACATCCACTACAAATTATATTATTCATCGTACCAGCAAGAACTTAAATATTTGTGAGTGACGGACAGTCTGGTAATACGCTTGAAGCGCTGCTAAAGCGACGAGTGTCTAACTGTTCAATAGGTTTGATAGCGATGTTAGTACTTGCCTTCGTACGGTGCGAAGTGTAGGTATATGGTCGCGTCCGAAAGGTCGTAAGCGCCGTGTAATCGGGGTCGCTTACGCGTTTCTTCGAACACTGGATTTAAAAACAGTCTTTTTGTTTTGTTAACGAACTGATTTTGAAATACTGTTATTATTTGTTCAAATTACATTATTTAGCACTGGACACTTTTCAGTTATGTGTATCTTAGTTCTGTAAATTGAATTAAGTCACTTTGATCTCTCAAGTTGCACTTTGAACCGGTTTAACTAATTTTCTCTAACGAAGCAAAATATAACTGTCTTTAGGTATCAGGACGAGGTAAATTTTTTATCATAATGTGATGTGTGTTGAGATATCACAATATGCGTGTTATTTTCAAATATAGGCCAAGTCTTAGTTAACACTTGACTCGCATAATAAATATTACGATAATAATTAACGTATCGTATGTTTATATTTTCGTAATACCTTATAATATGTCCTTTACCCAAAAGAAATCCATTCGTAGCCGATAAACTATCAGTTTTAAGCGTTAAGTCTTGGTGGCTCGTATCCGAGCTGGTAACAAATAGAGGGTACAAATGTAGCGGCTTGTATGCGAGCCGCTGTCAAAGGGCATGTGACGATTATTATTTTCTTTGCTGTCTTATTGTTGATATTGCCAGTTTTAATTAGAACTACGTACTTTGCTGGTTTTAAAAATTAGAGATATATTGTATTATTGTAAAAATCCTTAGATAAAGGTTGGTCACTGGTAGTTATGTAAGTGTAAAATAATACCTGAAGGCGAGCTTCAATATTCCTGCGTTCGTTGCCCTCCATACGTTGTAGCTCAGCGGTGGTCAGGTTGGCGAGCGAGGCGGGGCGCGGGGGCGGGGGAGGGGGCATACCCCACGCCATCATCGCTGTGTACACAACAACAAATAAATATTAGAAGTCACATTTTTTTTTTTGTTGGTAGGTATACCAATAACTGTTTTATTAAATACATTCAAGGTATTTCTGTCTCTAATAAATAAAATAATAGGGGTTAAAGTATGAAGTTGCCGTTGTATAGTAATACATACTTTGATTGAATTGACATAAAACCTTCATGGTGTGAGATTTTTGAGTGAAACTTTTTCACATGAAAGATACCTATAACCTGCCTCTGTGGCGCAGCGGTAGTGAATGCGACTGCTGTGCATGAGGTCTCGGGTTCGAATCCCGGGTCGGGCCAACATAAAAGTATTGGGTTTTTCTGTTAAGAAATCTCAATACGAGCCCGGAGTTAGGAAGTTGGCGGTGTTAGACACCCCCGTGCCTCGGAAAGCACGTAAAGCCGTTGGTCCTGCGCCTGATCTCTCTCCGGTCGTGTCGGATTATCCGTCCCATCGGATCATGAGGGTAAGGGAACAGAGAGTGCACTTGTGTTTGCGAACATACTTGTGCACTATAATATCTCCTGCGCAGATGGCCAGTCTCCGTTTAGATTGGCCGCCGTGACCGAAAATCGGTCTGGAAGACAAGACATTATTATTATTACCTATAAAGATTTTTCTTTTAAAAAATGTGCAGCGTTCTATTTTCGACTTTCAATTGTTTTTTTTATTCAGCTTAGACGGGAAAAATGGATACCTTCTTCAAAAATTCAAGTCATTTTAGAATACGAGTTCCGACGCGGAACTAACGCGGCAGAAACGGCTCGCAATACTAACGCTGCGGAGAGGAGACTGCTCACGAACGCACCGTGTGTTTTTTGCAGGACTTAAAAACGAAATGCGTTACACAAAATGTTATCTCATAACGTTCCAAAATTTCCAAAATCAATAAGATAAAAATTATGAAAAATGGGTGCCATATGATTTGACTGATCTGCAGAAAGGAATATCTATTGGATCGAATTGTGACATGTGACCAAAAGTGGATTCTTTACGATAACCGTAAACGAAAAATGCAATGGCTGACCCCAGGTCAAACGCCGCAACAGTGCCCTAAAGCAAAGCTTACCAATAACGAGATGGGTGTAAAAACCCAGGATTCAACCTCTTCGTCTTCATGGTACATTTTTTTTCATAAGCTTTTTGTAATGTCCCACTGCTGGGCAAAAGCCTCTCCCTTGGATTTCCAAAGCACTCTGTTGGCGGATATCTCCTGACCTTATGACCTTGTGACTTCTATATCTCGGAGGTCTTTTGAACCACAGGGCCCATATTCAAACTCGAGGGATGACCTCAAGGTGTATGCACACCAAGTTACAAGTCAATCGGTCTAGTGATTTCGGAGTTATGCCTGTCACTAACAAACTGTCACTAACAGACAGACACATAGACCCACATAGTGTTTTCATTAACCTCTTCAAAGAAAACTCGGAGGTTAAAAAAGTAATGGCAACTGTTTGCAAACACCATTATTGCTCCATCATAACGCAAGACCTTACACTGTACGAGAAACCGTTGTAACTCTGCAATAGCTGCAGTTAGAAACCATACATCATCCTCCGTACTCGCCCGACCTTGCTCCAATAGACTACCATTTCTTTCGTGATTTGGACAATTTTCTAGGTGATAAAACATTTTTTCCCAGGAGGCATTACAAAATGCTTTCATACAGTTTGTGGAATCTAGATCCCCGGCGTTCTAACGTAAAGATATAAATGAACATCCGTTTATATTTTAATGAAATCAACATAAATATCATACCACACGATAATTAACTAAGCAAATAAAATAACTTCGTATTAACATTAGAATACAGGTGCACTTTGGTCCGTAACGGACATGTCACATCTCAGTGCTAATGAAAGTACTAAGTATAAAGTGAAGTATATGCAAGCAATGTATAGATAAAGGGGGTAAATACTTCGATTAAATAAATATGGTGGTACTACATCTTAGAAAAAACGAGTTTAAATTTTTCAGTTTAAATCGGCAATTTCATCCTTTAACCCCTTACTACTTTTGAAAGCAATTGTAACTTGTATGTGACGTTATATAAGGCCCGAAGCAGCGATAGCTCAGTTGGGAGACCAACAGACTGCAATGCAGAGGGTCTCGGGTTCTAACCCACGTCACGCACCTCTGACTTTCAAAAGCTATATGACTTTTCGAAATTATGTGCGTATTGATTGACAATTATCACCTGCTCCGTGCCTCGGAGAGCACGTTAAGCCGTCGGTCCTGGCTGCCATGAACATCTATGGCAGTCGTTATTGGGAAAGTCGACACAAAAGATCCCACTGGGTCGAAGTGTCGCCGGTCTGTACTGACTGGCCCCCACACAAGATAAGATAAGATATAAGGGCCGAATATAATATAAATCTTCTAAAATCTTTAAATTTTATAGATTTTATTCGTGATATCAAAAATATTTAAATCGTATTTGTCTAAAATTAAGAAAAATATAGGTACAAGTTAAATGAACCGATTGAGTTTAGTAAAGCATTCGACATACCTAATGTGAAATAATAAAAATAAATTACAGTTTCTGTGATGGAGTACAAAACAGAAAGTAGCATACGCTTCATTTTCATAATTCTAAGGTAGGTACAGCGTCAGTTAAAAGCAAAATGCACGATGACAGATGATGACAAATGCTCAGGGTTGGAAAAAAAGTTCTTTTTTTAAATTTTATTAAACAGTTCAAATAGTTTTAAACAAGTGCTTTTATTGTTTTTTATGTTTTTCTTCCTTTTTTGTTTAGGCCATTAATTTCAAATCAAATAGACCTATATTAATTCATTTCTAGACTAGGTATTTTCAAATTTGCCATAGTATCCCCGATATTTATATTATTTTATATTTAAATAAGGGGAATACCCACTAACTAGTCCATTGAATAACTTTTTTCGACGGCCGACATAGGGACTTTCCTAGCGGGACTTTACTGGCTTTTAATTACCTATGAATTCTATAAATAGAAGTGCCTTTTTTTTTAATGTTTCATTTCATTATTAATTTTGTGAGTGATAAAATCTTTATTAAAATGACAACTCCAGGACGCAAAAAGCATGCAATTTGGGAACAATTCACATCGATTCCTCAAGAAAATACCACATTCAAGACCAATAGGGTGCGTTGCAAAAAATGTAAGAAAGAACTAGTTGGACTTGTGGAAAGAATGGAGGCACACTTCCAGCAATGTAGCACCATTGGTTCTACTGATGCAAATCTTGACGCGGTCGAGGACTTTGTGGTGGAGGGGGAGGTTGATGTTGAGTGATGCTGGTTCTTCCCGATCTTAGTTAGTTCTGCCACACCCACACCTGTTACTACTCTTCAATCTAAAAATGCCAGTACCAGCAGCAGCGCGAGCGTGAACATTTCAATGAAAAAATTTACTATTGTCACAAGTCAAGAAGATAAGAAAATTGATTTACAATTATCTCGTTATATGTTTGTTACCAACACGCCTTTTAACCACGTAGAACACCCACAGTTCCTGAAATTCATGGAAATTTCACGCCCAGGATATAAACCTCCAAACTGCAAACAAATTGCTGGTAATCTACTCGACGAAGTCTACAACTCGACTCAAGAAATCGTAAAAAAATTGTTGGAAAACAAAGTTGTCAATCTGTCAATTAATGGTTGGAGGAACGTTAGGCAGGACTCGATAATCTGTGTCTGTGTCACAGACGTGTTGACAAACTCAACTCATTTAATTGATAGGTACAGGTGCCGAAAGCCATACAGCTGACTACTTGGTTAAAGTTAGTACTTAGGCAATAAAACAATGTGAAACTTTCAACTGCACGGGGCGAAGCGTAGTGACAGACAACGCAGCAAATATGAGTTGTATGAGACGATATTTGGCTCAACAGGAAGAACTAGCTGCTCACAAGGATATACTTACATACGGCTGTTAGTCACACCTGTTAAAAAGGATTTGAACGCAGAAGACATTACTAAAAAGTTAAATCGATAATGCGGTACTTCAAATACACTCACTTTGCATCTGCCAAATACAATGAAGCTGGTGAAAAAGCAATTGTTATACCACAACAGGTACGGTGGAACACAATGGCTGACTGTTTAAAACTTTTTTCGAAAATTGGCATGTAATGTCAGACATATGCTTAAATAATGCAACTGCTATAGATTTGTCAATTTCATTGAAAGTAAATGACATGGCGCTGAAGCAACAAGCCCAGGCTCTCTACAATAAACTGGAAAATATTGCAGTTATACTTGACATCTCCCAGAAGATATCCTGCTGTATTGACGAAGTGACTGAAGCATGGATAGAGCTTAAAAATATGTATGAGGGTGCGAATGTACGACTGCATGAGACCGAATATTCACTGGATGATTTAAGTAAGTTCTATGCCCGGCTTGAAATGGCAATGTCTCCTGCTCGTTTTGCAGCAAACTTACTACATCCTAAGTATAGGGGCAAAAAACTCACCAATGAAAATATTTCAGAAGCTTTATCATTTATAGAAGTTTATCACAAAGAGGCAATGGCCTATGTTGTAAAATACAGGGCAATGACAGATCCCTTTCATAACTTTCTATTTGAAGGTCATGTAGTAAATCAGGTCGGACCTCTCAAATTCAAATGGTGGCTGTCATAAGAAAACAATTGAATGGCCAAACAATGAACTTAGAGACTCAGCTACACACTGCTGTAGCTTCAAGTGCTGGAATCGAAAGACTGTTTTCAACATTTGGATTTATTCATTCTGACGTACGAAATAAACTGGGTACCGAGAAAACTGCAAAACTTGTCACAGTTTTTAAATACCTAAATAAGAAAAAGTAATTGTTGTCTTGTCATATTGTCTGACTCTCACTGACACAATTTTGATTTTATAATAACTAGTTTGTATTGTTTATTAATTGAAATTGTTATCATTATAGTTTTGATTGATTTGAACTGAATATTATAATGTATGTTTTAAAAATACGTGTTGTCTTGTCCTATAAATGCATGCACCAAATATTGTTTGTTAATTAATGGTACTTTGATCTTTGTTTGATTGAATAAATTACTTGTCATAAAAGTAATATGTTTTATTTAATTACAATGCCAAAAGAATTACATAAGTACAAAAAATAAATAAAATAAATATCATAGACTCAACTGGTTTTATGTCAAGCTATTTAGTCCTAAAAATTAATTTTATTTTCATTTATTTCCATTCATTCGCTATGAAAAGTAGTTTTAAAGTTTGTTTTTTCCTTAATGTTTTATACATTGTGTAAAACCTGTTTTAATCTTTGTTTTTAAACACGTGATAAAAAACACGGTTTTAATTCAAACTGTTGTGTGTAAACACTGATTTAAACATGTGTTTTAAAACAACTTGTTTTAATCATGGCAACCTTGTAAATGCTCAACGCAAGACGAATACATACGTGTCATGTTGGGGAAGGGCGGCGGCACGGGGCCGGGCGCGTGCGCGTGCGCGTGCGCGGGCGGCGGCGCGGGCGCGGCGGCGTGCGGCGCGAGCGGCGCGTGCGGCGCGGCGGGCGCGGGCGGCGCGGGCGGCGGCGCGGGCGCGGAGTCGGGCGCCGGCGCGCGCAGCACGTTCAGGCGGCACGTGGGGCACGTCTGCTGGCGCTGGAACCACAGCCGCAGGCACGCCGCGTGGAATATGTGGTTGCACGGCAGCTTCTTCGCACCTGTGTATATGTCATATGCACAATCTAGTTACTTTACAAAAAAATATACTAACTAGCCTGCGAGTTCGCTCCCGTAAAAGTAGGTTAGGTTATGTAACAGTACTTTTTAATAAATTATAGCATATCTTACTCGGTGGTAAACACAGTGTCCCGCCGCGTCTGTGTGTTCGCGATAAACTCAAAAACTACAGAATTTTCATACCTACCTACATATTTCGTACTCAATATTTTAATAGGTAAGTTAATAAAATAATATTTCATAACATTACCTTAAATAAGACCAATGACACACTCATATTGACATACTTGTAATTTTACAATAACATTTCTTTATCATATTTAATGACGATGCATAAAATTTTATTTTTAACTAGCTGACCCGCGCAACTTCGTCTGCTTCAAAAAAGAGAATTTTCCCCGTTTTTGCAACAATTTTTATGATGCTCCGCTTGTATTGATCGTAGCGTGATGTTATTATATAACCTTCGATAAATGGGCTATCCAACACTAAAATATTTTTCAATTCGAACTATTTGTTGCTAAGATTAGCGCGTTCAACCAAACAAACAAACTCTTCAGCTTTATAATATTAGTATAGATGTAACATATAATTAGGTATTTTTACATAGGTGTATAGTTTGCTATAAATTGATATTACATCAACGTATCGAGTATTCAAATACGTGACGGAGTAAGAACCACGTCATGCAATATTCTAGCGGTCGACCTCGCACGTATGATTTATACACAAGTTCGTTAAGTCTTTATTCTAGCACATGTGGCCAAGTTTCACTGACCTTGTACATTATCAACACGAATGTTAACTATTTCACGGCAAATACTTACTTATAAACATTCAGTTTTAAATATTATAAGTTTATATCTATACCCTTCTCAGGAGCAGAGGCCCGTACCCAGCAGTGGGACAATTTAAAACAGGACTAATATTATCCTTAAGTTTATATCTCTCCAAATGTTAGCTATATTTGATAGGTATATTTAATTTACCAGTAGTAAAAGGCAAACGTACCATACATCGGCAAAACCACAATACATACAACTGTAATAAGAATTAACTGACTGGAAGCCCACTAATGTCTTTACTATAATTACTTCTTAATCAGTAAAAACACGATATTATAACACCATTTAAATACACGTGTCTATATACAAATAAATAAAATAGATGTGTATGATTGTAATGACAAATTAACAGCTTTTAAAATAACAGCAACTAAATGCATATGAAAGTATGTATGGGGTACTTAAAAAATCAATTTCTTTGTCTTTTGTCTGTCTGTTTGTTTCGGAAAAATCTCTGAAACGGCTGGACCGATTTTGACGGAACTTTCACTGGCAGATAGCTGATGTGGCATTATAAGGAGTAAAGTCTCTGCGAACTGAAATAACAAATTTTTGTTAAATTCCGCGCCGACGTAGTCGCGAGTGACAGCTAGTCGACTAATAAAAATGTCATAAAATAATTACGTAATCATATTAAAATTATATACTAACAAAACTCGCCTAATTTTCATCAGATTTGTCTTATAGTTCCCAAAATAGTAAGCGATCTTTTAGGGTCTGTTAAATAGAGTAACACATACGTCCATATCATAAAAGTAGTCAATTACATAACAAGACCTTTTATAAAAGGAGGATGTCGCCATACAAGTTTAGCATTCATATAAATAACTGCCCTCACGTGTATGAGAATTATCGTTATTTCACCACGAAACGTAGAAAACTAAGCAAAATAAGTTTTGGAGGTTTTGTGGTGGAATAATGTCTATTTCGCGGGAGCCTTGACAAACATTTAAACTACAACTCAGTACGACTATTTGTGGAACTCACAAAATTTTGTCCCGTGTAGGCAGACCGTGACAGTGACGAAGCGATCACTTAAATAATAATAATATTCTATCACATACACACAACAACATCAAACCCAAACTAAGCAGAGCTTGTACCATGGTCTAGACCAGAGTTATTTACTCATAGACCACTTTAAAAATTTTGTTGGTTCCGGTGGACGCCCTGCAGCTAGAAAGTTAATCCGCCTATTAGTAAGTAAAATCGGTATATTCGGACTAAAGTTAAATTGGGTTAAAATTAAAAACAATGATCAAGTCTACGGGATAATCTTTCTGGTTTTGTTTTTAGAAATTCTCGGGTCTTCAGCAAGTGGTATTTCTCAAAATATCCGTCGATCGACGTTTAAACAAGTAACGGTCGCTGAGCTTGTTAAAATATTATCTGCATACATTGATAGGTGAAGTCAAGCCAACATTTTAGTTCTTCACTATCGAAAGCAAATAAATTTTCGTGGATCCCCGCTTACAATTTGTGAACACCCATTTTTTGGTCACGCCAATGTAGACCCCCGTCGAGTCTACCGTGGACCCCTGGGGTCCACCTGGCCCACTTTGGGCACTAAGGGTCTAGACAATGAATAAACATACATATATAATTTGTTTTTTGTAAATACATACATATCATAGAAACACCCATCCACAAATGTTTGACTTGTGCGGGAATCGAACCTGATTCCGAAATCACTACGCCATGCGTGCATTTAAGAATAATGAAATAATGCTAGTTTCTATATGAAGATTGTGGTTCAGAAAGTCATACTACTCAGGAGACTCCTTAGACTATTCACCTTAATAAATGATAATTAAATTTACATTATGCCTTGTTTCACTCATGTAGTTGTGTGTTACCACCATACTAATCAATTTCTATTTGATCTATAATATTGTCTTCTGTTTACGCGAATGTTATTCATTGAAATTAAACTACTTCTATTTGATCTACTTATCAGCACCTGATTATAAACGCATGGAATTGATGACACAAAAGATAAACAAATTTTAGACAATAAAAATACTGTAACTTTGACTATCATTACGTGTATCATTACACCTGGCTGTCCCACATAATATGTTTATCACAATTATATTAAAACAGATAGACATACAAAGTTGCATCATGAGGATTATGTTTATACCTTTTCGTACAAAATTCCGAAAAGACAAATTCGATTAGAGAACAAATGAAAAATCGTCTTCAATATATAAATAAGCAAAGACAAAACAGTTAAGTATCCTTTTCCCCACTATCTGTCAACCGATTTTCTTTTTTGGTAGCTATGGACGAGCTTTGGAAGCAGTTTTTTTTTTTCTCTTTATCAAGGTAAGTAAAGATAAATCAGATTATGGTGAAAATTCGACCATTTGGTAAAAACTGGTATATATACAAGACGGTCGGACTCATTATTAGACGTAAGACTTTTTGAAAATTATTGTGTGATCCACATGCATGACTGTAGTATCATTGGTAGATCTTGCCGATCAATCAAGTCCTCTCTCTATGACCTAACAGATCCCTTTATTTATAATATCACAGTTCTGCCATTGCATTCTATAGCTACTATCATATAGTTCAAGTACCAGCCTCTGTAGAAGCAGATTATTATCTAGCTGTATACATACTAATCACATGACATTCCGCCAGTTACTATTTACTATCCTTCCTTATATTATAATTAAAGTGAATGTGAGTTTGTATGTTTGTTACATTTTCACGCCTTAACTACTTCACCAATCATCAGAAATGAACATAGGGTACCTTTCATTAAAAAAAAGTATTGTTACTAACCTAACTTAACTTAAATTTACGCGCAAAATTTAGTAAAGTATAAAAACAAGATATTGACTAACCAGTATGCATCTCTTCGCGACAGATGATGCACTCGTTGTCGGCGGCGGCAAGTTCGGCGGGCGTCGCGTCCGGGTACAGAGTGTTCATGTTGCGGATCGCGCGGCGAGACAACACCACGTCATTATACGCCTTCTTGAAACTCCTACAAACAATAAAAATTATATAGAAATACACTTAAACGAGCAGATGATATTTCTCTTGGTGGTAAGCAGTAACCGTCCTAAAGGACGCGTTAAATACTAGGCATATTAGTCTCATCTTGCTTACCACGCAATAAGGAGACGCTGCTCTTTTCCTCAAGCAACTATCTGTTAACCCTATAGTATCTATCCAATAAGGTCAGTGCACTTTATTTACAGTAGAAACACAACATACTGTAAGGATACCCTCATACCCATCTTACAGTATGTTGTGTCGAGAGAGAAATTAAAGATGTTGTTAGTTCACTGACCAGATTTATTCTCCAGTAAATACAACAGTGATCACTACTTTTATAATAAGATAAACATTCCTACGTATTATATACAACTTGTCACAGATATAATGCACAACCTCAAACACCCCAATAAATTATTAAATCGTAATAATAATATAATCATTAAAATGTTACTTTTATGTACTTAAATATTTTAATTTAACGAATTAGTTCTCCTTATTGTGCGCGGATAGTATGGGTATATTACAATAAATCTAACATTATTGCCTTTATTGCATCAAAAACCTTATTGCCTTGAATTATGATACATTTTCGTTTATTTCGACTGTTCAAAGAACCTGATGACTATAATTTACATTGTTTTAATTATTTTAGGACAAAATAAATACCTATATTAAAATGTCAGAAACGAATGCAGTAGCCGATTCTGAACAAAGAACTTTCAGGAAGAGTGTTTAATATGTTACATGTTGTATATGTATTTCTACACTACAATACAATAGATATACTTTTAGTGCTACCAAATATGCTTTGTTCGATTTCTCAATATAATTACTAAAATTCTGTTAACAAAATCTACTTAACACTTTTTATGCATAAATGCACATGTATACATTTTATGCAAATTATCACTTTTTACTGAAACTAACTAGTTATTAATTTAATCTAAACAATACACAAAAAACAGATGTTAGTTTCAAATTTTAACCTAAACGGCAATTAAATCTCACCTCATAGTCTCATACATAGGTCGGAAAGCAAACAGTGGGAGAGTATAGATCCTGACCATGACCGCTACAAAGCCGATGTACAGCAACACTTTTAGGAAGTTTATAGCCAGTTCAGTGTACAGCAGAACTGCAGCTTTGCTCTCCCACGGAGCTTCCCAGCGCGAATCAATTGCGTGAAGAACATACTAGAAATAATAAATATAGTTAATTACTATTGCCAACAATAATATAACAAATTATACACAAGAAATCTTATTAATTATTAAAATACTTGTATTGTAAAACAATATAGTTGACTACAATGGGTTGTGTTTTGGCAAACAAGCATTCAAATGAGAAGCCTTAGAAACTGAACAAAATTATTACATTTGTTTCCTTGACCAGTAATTATAATTAAAATTACAAGATTTAAACATTTTTCAGATATACTAAAAAGCATCAGAATTCAAATATAACAACATATTAGTTATTAGTAAATACAAACCTTGATTAAAATATTCGCAATCATTATTATCAATATACTGTATTCAAAGCCAAATACAAGTTGAACTGAGGGGCCCTTTGACGCAGTGAACTGGTATGCATGGTGGATAAAGTAGAAGTCTGCATGAGCCAGCAACATCAACAGTGTTAAGATTCTCACATGGAATATCCAACCTATGACTGGACTTCTCTCCATCTGAAAAATTTACATATTTCTTGATAAATACTGTCTTATTTCCCAGGAACATAAGTATACACATATGATTTTCGTTTGAAAATCCAATGCAAAATTGATTTTAAATTGAAATAGACTTGTATTCCATGCTTCTGTGATGCAATTATCAGTACCAGTGTGGATAATATAATGGAATCAAACTGTGTTAGGACACAGGCTGGCTAGAACCTCAAACATCTGCCATAATTTGGATGTAATATACCTCTTTCTAATCTTTTGTTGATATACACATAATATGATGTAATAGTGTATAATAAATACAACAATAAGAAACTTGGTTTAAGCAAAGATCTGAATTCTCAAATAAGTGTTACTAAAGTAATATTATTAAGTATAATATTTACCTACTTGTACTAGAATAATGTAACTTGACTACAATAGATATAATGTTAATGAATTATTGAATTTTATTAAAAGTTATATAAGAACAATCCACATTACTTAGTGCCATGCTATGTGCATTATAAACAGAAGAATATTAACAAAATAATTTTAATAACTATTTTAACAGACATTTTTCAAACATATATTTACAAGATAAGAGAAGAAACCAATATAGGTTTATTAAGATATCAGTTGTATATTAATACTATATAACACTTATGGCCAGTCCTACAACTAACAAGCAAAGTAAAAGTTATCCTAATAATAAATTGCATGCTGTCTCACTCATGTTACGTTAAAGAAGAGAGATGGCGAGACTTTTATCTTATAGATAAATGCTATCTGGAGGTGGAAGGACAAGCCCTTATAATACATACAGACAGATAGGCACATAGATGTTCAGCTTCAATGGCATAGTGCTTAGTGTAACCGACTGCCACTCCTGAGGTTGCGGGTTCGATTCCCGCACAAGACAAACATTTGTGTGCGTGAATATGGATGTTTATCTTGGTCTGGGTGTTTCTATGTATAATATGTATTTACAAAAAATAAAAAGTATATATGTATGTTTATCCATTGTCTAGTACCCAAAGTACAAGCTCTGCTTAGTTTGTTAGGTGTTGTGTGTATATGATAGAATATTATTATTATTATAGATTAAATATAAGTGCTGCATAAAAATACTAAAACTTTAAGAATACACTTCTATAAAAGCAGAGTATATTATGTGTGAACTGAATTTTTATTAATTATTTAATATTTATGTAAATAGGTCATCTTTACAGAAATCTAACATCATTAATGCAAATGTGACATTGTAGGACACCTGTTTGGCATTAGTACTCTAAATAAGCACTGAGTGTTTGCTTACTAGCATAAAAGATCCTGTAATTGTATAATAAACTATATGTATAATTGGAAATTGCCTACAGTGAGCCAATCTTGTGTATTACATACATTCAGACCAAGGCCTTATTAAATCTACATCCATTAATTACGAAATGATTACTGAGATCTAGTTAAACACAGCACTACTTATACTTGTAGAGATACTATAATGATTAAGTAGTTGGCATAATATCCAAGACCAAAAGGTAATTAATTTCTTCTTAATTGTTATTCTAAATTAGTTTCTTTGTCTCTTATTATTTATAGATTACTTACATAGTCAACTCTATCTTCAGCGAGCCAATGGAATGCCTTGAGGAACAGCAGGAGAGTGAACAACGCAATAAATTTTGGATTAAAATCATCTCTGAACACTGTGAATGCCAAACATGTTTCTGTTATAGCATACCATGACCGTTCAATCAAATGCTAAAAAAATATAAATAATTGTAATTATAAGTAGTTTGGGCGAAATACAGCAGCTTAGGATCTGTTGAAGTATTAAAATTACCTCGAATTCTGCTGGACGCAATTGTCCAAAGAATATCTTCCTCAATAGTTTACCTACTAGTAAAACCAGTATGAAGGCTTGCAAATACATCACCTGAAAATAAACTTTTTGTTAACATAGGAGAATCTTTAAGGTGTAGGACTTTAATACATAATAAAGATGTTATTCTAAATAACAAAATATTGTACAATTAGTATATAATGGCGGAGTTCTATTACCCACACTATGTTTTCTGTGCAGTTAACGATAATAAATATTTTGTGTACTTACAGCCATGCTGGGATTTGAATTTGTTAGGTAAACTATCGAGGGATAAAACTGTTTCTTCTGGTAGTAGGCATTGCCGATAACCACAGTCGTTAGTGCAAGACTGATCACAGTTGCTAGTAAAGCCTTCATTTTGATATTATTCGGGTACGCTAATGGACTAAAATTTTCACATGAAATGACCAGAGAAATTTCTACGCACACCAAAATCCTGAAAATGTCAGTAAATACATTTTCAAAACATCATTTCGTATCTTCGTAAAACACAAAAACTATTTTTGTTTGACGTGTTCAATGTTCATTTGTGTCATTCCAATTACGCCAATTACCACAGATATAGTAAAAGCAAAGAGTAAGTAAACGCAAACAGATAACCATAATTAGTCAAAACGAATATAGACAACTCTATGGAAACGTTTAGGAGACCACGGACAATCGATTTTTGTACTTGCTACACTGGCAACACTACCCCATAATGTCATTTCGTCAGTGAGACACGGAGAAAACGAAAAATGGTTGTCGATTTTAGCGTATTTCATATAAATGCCTAACATTTTTTCCAATGTGACATGTCAATGTGGTGTTAAAATACTTACGTTCTTAAGGTATAAATTTATATTATCCTTTATTAATAACAGATACCATTTAGTCTTTCAGTTACCGCGCAATCCACTTTCTTTTTTATACAACGCTTGTTGTTATTGCTTGTTGTTAGTATTTAATGATGTATGGCCTTATTTATATCAAAATACACAATTTTTTTATCTACTGTCAATCTCAATTAATATTGTAATAAAAGTCGTGTTACCGTGCATGAATTGTGAATTTCTCCAAAAAAGCCTTTTGCTTTATTGCAGCATCAACCAAGTTCATCCTTATAATCGTATTGAACTACATGTTGCAACTTTTAGCGATTACTTGATTAGCGTCATCAGTTTTGTCTAATTATTAGTGCAATATAGTAATCATTTATACTACACAGGTATGTATTGTATACCTAAGTGTACCTCGCGACTCCACCCGTTGCAATTGCATTTGATTTGATCCTCTGAATTGGAACCACTATGTAGTGTTATAAACAGCTGATCAATAGCTGAACATGAGTGGAGTAGCACTTATGTTTTTACTACAAACAAATAATATACCATCCATGAATTTATTATCTACACTTTATATCCTAGTGAAGTAACTAAAAGTGATTTATATTTTTATAGAATTGGCAGATTTAATTCATCTCAAACTGTCTTATAAAATGGTAAGTTCAATAAATCTTGAATACTTGGGTTACTAAATCTGTTTTAAATTAGATATACTAATATAAAAATGTTGTTCCACAGCAAGGAGACGACCCTCCATTCTTGCCAGTTGGTACTGACGTCAGTGCCAAGTATAAAGGTGCTTTCTGTGAAGCCAAAATAAAAAAAGTTGTAAGAAATATTAAATGCAAAGTAAGTTAATTGCTATTCATACCTAATTTATATCATTTTCACTATATTATGATACTGTTACTTTGTTACATATTTATTAAATGTTGAAATACAATATATTTTTGAAATTATAAGCTTTTCTCTTATATAAAAAATAAACATATTATATTGATTAATAGTAAAATGTTTTACTCCTAGTTGCTAATTTATTAATGAATTTGTATTTCTATGCATTGTTAAAGAATTTTAAATCACAGCGTAAACAATCTTATTAGAGTTGAATATAATACAAGCATGCATTTTTATAGAATCAAACTATGTGTAAGATTGTTATATATTAAATAACAATCTGATTGATAGCATATAAAAATCAAGTTTGTATGATTATAGCAATATTAATGAATATGTAATTATTTGCAGGTAACATTAAAAGCTGGTGGTGGAACAATCACGGTGAATGATGATGTTATTAAAGGCAATCTAAGAGTCGGCAATACAGTTGAAGTGAAACAGGATCCCAAGAAAGATGCCATGGAAGCTGTCATCACAAAAATACAAGACTGTAGCCAATACACTGTTGGTATGTATGTTTTAACATCTTTACATTCATTTTCATGTGGATGATTGCCCAGCGGTGACACAATAAAGTAAATATCTTGTACTTTTCCATATGGATAGGTAGGTATAATAAAAATTAAAGACAGAGTTTAAAAATAATTGTTTTATTTTACATTATGTGTATACTTTGTTTCATGTTAAAATTTGTGTTCTTATATCTTCTTTTATTCTCTGTCACTCTGTCACTCATTGCTGGGAATTGTCACCACATATAACTTTATGTGATTGTATGCCACATAAATCATCTGATGCATGCTACCTATTATCTTTTTGATAGGCTCAAACCATCATATCTCATAAAATAAGTGATTTCTCTAGACTGTTTAAAAGATCATAATACTTTAAAAGGTGTAGTAATCTATTTGATTATTTTTAATTCTATTTGTATGTTATTTCTATGGTTGCCATATGTGCTTTCTTTTTTAAAATACAACTTCTACTCTAGGAATATATACTGCTTTTTGTGATGTTCCTAGTGTATCATACAAATTTTTGTCCCTTGTGGGAATCAAACCCACTTGGTGCAGTGGCAATGGAAACGCTACCATTGTAACCAAAACGCTACTCCCAGAGAAAAAACAAAAAAAAATGGACTTATTTGTTTACATAATTATTCATCTATGGCATACATACATAGCAGTCACTGCTACCACCATACTGCCATATGTCTTACCCAACAGTAATACGTAAATATTTTGGTTCTAGTATTTGACGATGGCGATATAACGACACTGCGACGGTCAGCGTTGTGTCTTAAAAGTGGGCGACATTTCAACGAAAGCGAAACTCTCGACCAACTGCCTCTTACACATCCAGAACACTTCTCCACGCCTGTCATAGCGGGGCGAAGGGGAAGACGGGGAAGAGCTCAGTAAGTATTCTTTTTATTCACTACAAAAATGTTAAACAGTTGTGAAAAGTGTACAGGTAGCTCAATGACTAGTTAATGTAAAAAAACTACCTGATATATAGAGGACCTGATAGATATTTGTAAAATAAGATCAGTTCTTTTAACTTATAAAAACTACAATTTTGAAGACCTTCATCCTCATTCTATTTAAGCCATTAATACTATTATATTATAATTACTAGTGACCTGTCCCGGTTTCGCACGGCTAGTATAAATAATATAATAATAATATAATATCAGCCCTGTATTAAACTGTCCCACTGCTGGGCACGGACCTCTTCCCACTGTGAGAAGGGTAAGGCCATAGTCCAGTGTTAGCATTAAGTTTTAAAAAATTATACACCTAAACTTCCTCAAGAAACACTCTGTTTACTGGTGAAAATTGTATGAAAATCCGTTCAGTAGTTTTTGACTTTTTTGCGAACAGATAGTCAGATGCGTCGGTGAACTTTCTTTTATAATATTATTATGTAGTGAAGGGAATTTATATATAATTCGTTTTTAATGTTATTGTTAACTTGCTTCTGGCCACATGGTACAACAACATTTTTTTTATAATGAATATGTAGAGATAGTGATTTGTGTAGTGATTAAGTGAGTGTGGAGATCATAATAAGCGAGTGAGTGCACCTGTCCGTAGGTCGGAGGAGAGCGAGGGCTCGGGCGGCGGGGGCGGTGGCGGCGGCGGCGGCGGCGGCGGCGGCGGCGGGCGGCGCGCGAAGGCCGACGTGGAGGCGCACGTGGGGCGCGTGGTGCTGGTGGAGGCGGGCGGCGGCGCCGAGCGGCGGCGCCCGCACCAGCCCGCCTTCCCCGCGCTCGTCGTGGCGCCCACCGCGCAGATCAAGGTCAAGGAGGACTACCTCGTGCGCTCCTTTAAGGATGGACGATAGTGAGTTTCGCTTCTATGTTTGTACCCAAATTGCCACTGTGCTCTTTATTTTGTACTTGTCTATTGACCCATTCGTTTCCATTCGTTCGTATCCATTGTGGAGGAACAGGGTGTGAAGTCCCTCCAACACAAAGGGAGGATCCTCCGACCAGGCTGGTTGATCGTGCCTGGCGGGCCGCGGCCCGACGGTTGATGTCGGGAGCTTGTATATATACTCAGTCGCTGTGTAAACTTCATTTGTGCGATGCAGAATAGTATGACGTCATGTGAAGTGCAATTGTATCGCCATCTGTTAAAGGTAGGCTGAACTTCTTCGTCTGTGCGGAGTCGCCACAGTATTCCCCCCCAAGACCGAAGGTCGATCAGGTTGATGAGAAGCTGTCGATGCTGCTGAAGAGCGTTGCCAGTGCCAGTGTAGGATGCCGCTAGTTCCAGTGAGTCGGAACTGTATGCCGCTAGTTCCAGTGAGTCGGAACTGTATGCCGCTAGTTCCAGTGAGTCGGAACTGTGTGTCGCTAGACCTCAGTGAGTCGGGTCTGAGTGCGATGAGCGGTGCGTGTGCCCCAGTGAGTCGGGGTCGAAGTGCGGGGAGCGGTGCGTGTGCCCCAGTGAGTCGGAGTCGAAGTGCGGTGAGCGGCTGCGTCGTGGCTGGCTGCTGCGTTGACGGCGAGTGAAGTACCCTGCTTTCGTGGACCGTGTGTGCAGTGGGTTGAGCCTTGACGCAAGTGAGGCCGTAGGGAAGACCAGGCTGCGCGTTCGCTGCAGGCGTGTGGTGGTCCCTGTTGAGGCCGAAGAGGCTGGCTGGCTGCGACTTGATTACTGCTCATCTGGAGAAGTGCTGTGTGAGAGAAGTGAAGACGATGGTTGCTGCTGCTGATCTGCTCCTTGAAGGTTGCTTCCAATCACGTCGGGGTCACCAATGTGGAGGAACAGGGTGTGAAGTCCCTCCAACACAAAGGGAGGATCCTCCGACCAGGCTGGTTGATCGTGCCTGGCGGGCCGCGGCCCGACGGTTGATGTCGGGAGCTTGTATATATACTCAGTCGCTGTGTAAACTTCACTTGTGCGATGCAGAATAGTATGACGTCATGTGAAGTGCAATTGTATCGCCATCTGTTAAAGGTAGGCTGAACTTCTTCGTCTGTGCGGAGTCGCCACATCCATTAATCGTTTCATCGTCCCCGTCATTGAAACTGCTTCTCGTATTTATTATCATCTCCAGAAGATTACTCATTTAGGTCTTACGATACAATTTAGTTTTAAAATCCCCAGTTGCCGATAGTTGCCTATAAAGGTTCATAGACAGTTACGACAGTAGCTGAAACTGTAAAAACACTACGCAACTTTTAAATCGAGCAATTAGGCTACGAGTGAACCTATAATGCGAGCCACGCGATCCTTTTTTTATCATGGTTAACAACGCGTGAAACTTCAATCCACAAGTTAGTTTCTGTCTGCGTACTGTCGAAGAACCCTTTAAAGCAAGCGAGGAAATTTATCGGTCTGTATGAACTGGACTTCAGCAAAAATTCTTTTTAACATCTTAAAAGATCTTGCCAGAACAGTGTCATCTCGGCCTGCTAAAGTTAGTAGAGAATCTGCAGCCCGAGACAATATTCTTGCACAATTTATCTCATTCAATGAGTTTCACAGGTTAGAGAGAAATATCTATCAACGAGGCAGGATACGATAAACAAAGAAAGATTTTCGCAATCATACAACAAATTCTATCAATCTATATAAGCAAATCACGAATAACCTCTTCACTTTATGATCACTGTTTTATCGCTGTGCTGGTTGCCTCTTGTATTTTGATTTATTTTAGATAAAGTTTATAAGATCGTTTTTCCTAATTATCCTACGACATGTATATATATAAACAGTACTGTACAGTTAAGATACAACATTATGTTCGCAGCTACACGGTGCCCAAGAAAGAGGCCCGTGAGTTTCGTAAAGGCAGTGCTCCGCTGGAGTGGGCAGGCGTTGAAGCCGCCCTGCAGTACCTCAACAATGGCGTCCTCCCGCCACACTGGGACAGGGACGCGCTCTTCAATGAGCCTAGGAATACTTCTGATGACGTATGTTTATCTTCATTTTTATCAAGTTATCAGATAACAAATTATTGTTTTCTACATTCATCTATCTACTAATAAAGAATAAATCCGGTCGAGTAGTTAGTGCGTGAAAGCGTAACAAACAAACAAATTCATTTGTAATATTAGTTAGAATTATCGAATTAAAAATCTCTTCTGAAATAAATATGTTACCATCTGAAAACTTGAGCTGGATCTAACTAAGATAAAACTACAGAAACTAATATGCTTTATCAGAGTTCAGACGACGAGCCTCGTGAGGAGAAAGATCATTTCGTGGCGCAGTTGTACAAGTTCATGGATGAACGAGGGACACCACTCAACAGGAACCCTACCATCGCCAACAAGGATATCGACTTGTACAGGCTTTTTAAGGTAAATTTAAACACAATTATATCACTTATACCCAAATATTCATATTGCAGTAATTTGTATTTCGATGTTTTGGAAAAATAAAGTCGAGTCACCTAGTCTTATTGACCACAAATGCATGGATATAAAATCCTTGAAGGTAGTTAAATGTCTTCTTTATACTTGTCAACTTTGCTCTTGTCGGTGAAGTATGCGCCATCTTTCTCGATTTTCGGCTAAGGCCAAAAGGCGAAGACCATTTTTTTTAAGAAGGTCACTACTTGAAAGAAATGTCTGTCTTATTTTCCCTTATTTCGTCAGTGAATGCTCTTCTGGGCCTGTCTCATCCTCTCTTTCCTTCCATTTTTATTTTATTAATCTTTTTTATGAAGTTGTCATGTTTTATAAGGTGGCCACACATTTATACTCTTCTGTTCTCAACATGAACATTTATTTAATTTTAGGTTGTGGAGAAGTTGGGTGGCTACAACAGGGTCACCAATCAAAATCAATGGAAAACTATTGCTGATAAAATGGGTTTTCATCCAGTAACCACAAGCATTACAAATCTTTGCAAACAGGCTTATAAAAAGTAAGTAAAATATCTTATTATTGTATTATCTTTTGACTGCTATTGTTAGGAGGTCTTACCATCTTTATAAAATGTTTAAATGTGACTATAACTGCTGTATCGCATTGAGTGAGACGCCCGGGGAGACGCGAGGGTGTAGCAGTCCGTTCACTATTATGTCACACAAGCTGACCTGCGCTACTTCGTCTGCTACACATAAGAGTATTTTCCCCGTTTTAGTAACATTTTTCATTAATGTGTCGCTTCTATTGGTCGTAGCGTAATGTTATATAGCCTATTGCCTTCCTCGATAAATGGGCTATCCAACCCAAAAATATATTTTTTTTTCGAACCAGTAGTTCTTGAGATTAGCGCGTTCAACCAAACAAACAAACTCAATATTGGTATAGATAGTATACATTGCAATCGAGTCCCGCGGCGATTGCACGTTTAATAAGTACTAGACCATCTTTCCCCTTAGCACATGAGATAAAAAATAAAGTTAATAAGGAATACAACATATTGCCGGCCCTGCACGGCGCCGCCGCCGCCGTCTGTTGGTAGTGCCAATACGTCCCGCGCCGCCTCGCCTCCGCTCCGGATGTTGTGTGTAATATTTCATACGGCTTCGCTGTCTGTGTGTGGTTAAGTTCTCGCGTACTCTTATACAGTCGTCTCGCTGACGCTTGCAGGCCCTGCGATGCCTAATAGCAGATAATATAAAAATTGTGCGGTGTTTCTTGTATTGCTATTTTAATGTTAGCATTTATAGTACTGTGTATTCGGGTTATTGTGTGCAGGAGATAAATGAGAGATCAAAGAAATTACAATGATTCACCAAAAGTAAAGTTTATTTTTCAAAAAAATTACAATGATCACGTATTCAGGTAACAAGGTCTATACAGCGACTGCTTGTACGAAACTGCCGCGTGAGAATCTTTGCGATGCGACGTAGTAGTTAGAATTCTGTGTCAGCATTGCCAATTTCAAAAATAACAAGATAAGATATAGTATTATCAACTAGGCTTCCGTTTTTCCTTACACATGTTTGTGTGTCACAGGTTTCTGCATAGCTATGAGGACTTTTACCGTAAGCTGGGCGTGACGCTAGTAGCACACCCGCGGGGTGCGCGCACGCCGCCGGCGGGCCGCTCGCTCATCCGCGACCGCGACCGCCACCCGCCCGCCTCCTCCTCCACGTCCGCCTCCGCCTCGGCGAGCTCTACACCCACCGGCACTCCCACGCAGGTAATGTACACATACAAGCTGGGCGTGACGCTAGTGGCACACCCGCGCGCCGCACGCACGCCGCCGGCGGGTCGCTCGCTCGTCCGCGACCGCGACCGCCACCCGCCCGCCTCCTCCTCCACGCCCGCCTCCGCCTCGGCGAGCTCTACACCCACCGGCACTCCCACGCAGGTAATGTACACATACAAGCTGGGCGTGACGCTAGTGGCACACCCGCGCGCCGCACGCACGCCGCCGGCGGGTCGCTCGCTCGTCCGCGACCGCGACCGCCACCCGCCCGCCTCCTCCTCCACGCCCGCCTCCGCCTCGGCGAGCTCTACACCCACCGGCACTCCCACGCAGGTAATGTACACATACAAGCTGGGTGTGACGCTAGTGGCACACCCGCGCGGCGCACGCACGCCGCCGGCGGGCCGCTCGCTCGTCCGCAACCGCGACCATTATTTCGTGTGGCATAGCGCATAGATAAATACTTTATAAACTAACATACATACAATTTATGTTACTATTTATATAACTTATTAACTATGTTTTTAATGCTTCTCTTGCACTTTGTTGTTATGCGTTCATGTGGCACTTGTCCGCGTAAGCGACGGATCACCACACCTTTTGGCCAAAAGACCTCCTAGTGCAGACAGCGAGTCCCAAGTTTAAAGGCAACATTAATTAATATCATTCAAAAACCATCTTTAGCTAAATAACATCAAAATTGGTAACAAAATTAAAGCTTAGTCGGGATATCTCGCAATCTCTCTCGCATGCTTGGATTTAAATAAAAACGCCCAACTTACATTACTAAAGGTATGAAACAGTCTTCATCCTTTATTTTATTTTATTTCGTAGCAACGCGGCAAAGATAAAGACTCCTCTGATAAGAGTGAGACGGATAAGAGTGAGAAAGAAGATAAACCGGAGAAGGCAGAAAAAGTGAAAGAGAAGCCTCGTACCAGCGACGGAGAAGACAGTGCTGATAATCAGCCATTGGTCAACACTGTGGCACCTAAGTAAGTATTTGAATAACACTATCAAAACACACCGTCATACATTCCAAAGCTCAAACCTCTCCTAGCTTACAAGCTATCCGCAATTTTAATTAATATCTCATATCTAATTTACTTTGTCAGTTCCTGTCTTGTCCTAAGTCTTTTTTGTTTAGGGTATTTTATATTAAATTTATTATCGATAACCATTATTATTATTATCTCTATACAAATTAACAGGGTAGAAAAAGAGAAAGAAAAGGAAAAGGAGAAAGAAAAAGAAAAGGAGAAAGAAAAAGAAAAGGAAAAAGAAAAAGAAAAGGAGAAAGAAAAGGAGAAGGAAAAGGAAAGGGAAAAAGAAAAGGAAAAAGAGAGGGAAAAGGAAAAGGAAAAAGAGAAAGAAAAGGAAAAGGAAAAAGAGAAAGAAAAAGAAAAGGAAAAAGAGAAGGAAAAGGAGAAGGATGCAGAGAAAGAAAAGGAGAAAGAAACAAAGAAAGAGAAGGAAAGGGAGAAGAGTTCCACGTCAAGCAGCACTAGCGAGGAGAAGGCAGTGGTGAAGCCGCGGTCTCAGTCCAAAGGACGCACTATCACTCCTGTTAAAACTGACCACGAGAAGAAAACTCCCAAGAGGCGACCCTTGTCGTCCAAAAGTAAGTTTATTATATTTACGATCGATTTTTCAATCGTCAGATAACTTTTATCTGGAGAATATGTTTCACGTTTTGATAGCTTTTGTATAGAAAATATGTCACACCGCCATATTTATTCTTCAGATAAAAGTTATCTGACCATTGAAAAACCGGCCCTTAATACAAAAGAAAAATAGAGAGCATATTTATTAAGAACAATGAAGCATGGCGTATACGTTGTCACTAGTATAAAAACATCTCATTTGTAAAAGACCTGAAACGGTGTGATGACATTATTCTCGGCAATTATGCCTTATAGCCATGGGTAATCTATACTAATATTATAAAGCTAAGAGTTTGTTTGTTTGGTTGAAAGCGCTAATCTCAGGAACTCCTAGTTCAAATTGAAAATTATTTTTGTGTTGGATAGCCCATTTATTGAGGAAGGCTATAGGCTATATAACATCAGGCTACGACCCACGGGAGGAGCGCAGTAACTATAAACGCGGATGAAACCGCGGGCACATCTAGTATGATAATATAAAAATATGAATGATGTTTGTAGCTAACGATGGTGCGAGCACGAGTACGTCGCGAGCGTCCCGTCGCCCGCACGCGTCCACGGACAGCGACAGCTCCGGACGAGCTTCGAGGTACGTTTACACAGCCATTTTAGTAGTTTCGCTCCATTTTCTTTTTCATACGAGTAGTAACTCTTGCCGTCATCAGTAAATTTAATTTAAATAGTAACAATACTAAAATTGTACGCATTTCAAAATCGATTAATGAATTATCTTTGATAGTTATTCGAATACGATTGAATATTTTTATTCGTCGTCATTAAAATATTCAATCTTGGTGACATATTGATAAGTTTTTAATGTTGTGTTTCGTTTGTTAAGATTAGCTTCGGGTCGACCTTTTTTGTATTCGAATCGATATTTAACTGTCCAGTGTTTAGGTATCCTATACAAAATGCATTTACACCGAATGCATTCGCATACAATCTACATTATTAAAGCACGATGCAATCACATGAACAATCAAATCGTTCATTGATTTTTATAAATAATAAGAATTCGCTTTTATAAAAACAGCTAGAACTTGGTCAAAACTCATAATTAGAGACTGCGTCAGTGTTATTGGTCGATCTCCACACGGGACAAAACATTAAAAAACACTGATCCATTAATAAACAATGCTATTGTAGGTTTTAATTACCCATCTTCCGACGTTAATATATGACTATATTGTGTGATCAGAATTGTAATATTCGCAAAGCTTCTAGTAATTGATCACTATAGGTGTAATGTCACACGCTGTATATTTCTATTTGTATGACTATGCTAGATGTGGGCCCATAAAGAAGATGCAGAGTCGTCGTAGCCAGAGCGCTAACTCGGCGAGCAGCGGCAACACAATCGCTTCCAACAGCAGCAAGCGACCGCGCAAGAGGAAGAACACTGAGTAAGTGGGACTTGCTTGCCTACTTGCTTGCTTACATTACTCCCCTGCAGTTCTTTTGTAGATTTTTCAGGATAGCATAGCAGGGTTCCAGACAAAGAACTGTTATTTTTTGGCCGAGACCTTGTCTAAAAAGAAATTTAAATTATGTTTATAATTTACTAAATTATACAAATATCTCTAATTTTGTACAATTAATGCGTTTCTATTTGTAGACCGTCAACGAATGAATCTACAAGATCTGGAGTATGTAATCTGAAAGCTCAAGTTGGAGACAAATTAAAAGTCTATTATGGACCTACGCAATCAGAATCTAAGGTAAGCTTAACATTATTTGAATTCACACATAGAATGGCATCTTACCTAACAGATTAACAACGGATTGCCACGATCTCTGAAATATCTTTTTGTTCCATTAACATCATTTTTTTCTTAATCCGTTGGTTTTTTATATTGAATAACATATTTTCACCGACAGAAGATTTCCCTTCCAACTATACAACTCACTATTGATTTATTCTTTGTATTTCTTACTGTAAATGTTTTATTAAAAGTGCACGCTTGTGTTTTATAATCAATAATAACACGTCTGTATTGTTTCGAAGAGCTAGGCAATGTTATGTCCCACCCACATTTTACTAATTTTGTTGAGTTTCCACGTATTGGAGGAGGAGCCTATTGACTTCTACCGAGCAAAATTTCAGTCAGTTGCTACTGAGACATTTGAATTATTTGAGAAGTGTAAATCCCAACGACACATTTACGCTTTCGATAATACACTTGGTAACACGACAAAGCCAGATATGTTAAAACGACATTTAGTAAAGAATTCTGTGTAGGAGTGAGTGCCGGGCAGCTGCAAATCGTATGGCAAAATATTAATAGGTATTATTGTCAGGGCACTTGCAGTACGGACTCTGAAACTATGCCTGTTGAACGGCAATATGTTCGCTCTCTATTACGTGGGTCTCAATCACAGCTGGCGAAATGTGTGTGACAGCTGTTTAACACTTTCAAGATGAAAGTCGTGATGCTATGTTATGTTCTACAAGAACATTTTCGCCATCAGGTAACGTACGAAGCGAAAGTGATAGAAGTGTCTGCCGAGGGCATGCTGCGAGTACACTACACCGGGTGGAACACTCGCTACGACGAGTGGATCAAACCGCAAAGGATAGCGCTCAACGTTACACAACACGAGCAACGTAATAAAAAGGTATCATAATACATTACGTGAAAACAAAAGATGTAGAAAGACTTCTGATTCTTAAAACCACGGTCGAAGTTATAATCTCAGTAAAACTTTGTTAAATAATAGGGAATAAAGGTAAGACTTGTAACCTTGCCTATTTTATATTTAAATCTGGGCAAAGTTGATAAAAAGGATAGAAAATTATGTAAAGTATCTTTTTCTGTGTTAGTAAAATTAGAAAAATAGCTAACAAGACTACGCGTCGCCCGAAACTGCGCGCTTGTACGGACAAATACACATCGTTATTTATTATAATATACATAACCACTCTAAAATATAACCATACATTGCCTATGCTTAAATATAGAATTATTTTCTAAGTATTTGTTGTTTCTTTCAGAATACGAGTATTAGTAGACGTGTAAGGACAAAGAGAACTGAAGGTGAGAATATTTCTATGTCACACATAAGATATTTATGTTGAATATCAATTACGATTGATAAAACTGTTTTTCTATTATAGAATCATCAGCGCGGTCGGACTCTGATAGCGACTCCGAAAGCGACGAAGATGTGAAGAGACCTCCTAAAAAGTCAGACGACAAATCTAGCACAAAAAGTATGCATATTGACAAGTAATTCATCAATATTCTTATGTCGCATTTTCTAACTCTCCTTTTCTTGTTGGCAGCTCCATCACGGTCAAAAGATGTCAAGTCGAGTGACAGCAGTAGCTCAAGTAAGCCTCGCAAGAGGCCTGTGAGGACAATATCAACGCCAACTACCGTCTCCCCGGCCAAAAAACCTCGTCCTAATGTCACGGGACGTGATTACGATCTAAACGAAATTAGATCAGAGCTTAAAGGATTACACACTGTGAAACAGGAAACAGAAGAAGCAACGAAGACTGAAGGGACTGACAAAGAGGCGACACCTTCTCAATCAAACCCACCTGTGCCGGAACCCCAACAGCCGGATAAACAGCCAGAAGACGTCTACGAGTTCAAAGAACCCGAACCATTCGAACTTGAATTACACGACGAAAAGAAAAAACGCACCCATCGCATTTTCGACGACATCTCTCCCAGCAAATACACTTCTACATTATCAAAATCTTTGAGCGAAGAAATATCAGAAGACCCAATGCGTGCGCGGCCTTCACTAAGGTCACCTTCCCTTTCGCCATTCCGAGATTTCGGCAGCACACGAGATGTGGGCCGGCAAAGCCCTGAGGATGACTCCAAAGATGGATTATTTTCATTAGATGATGACTCATTCCCAGGCGATGGCAGTTCGGGTCCGACCTTTGAAGGTTTCACTCCAGCAAAGAACCAAGAAACGTATTCTAAAAAGAGCAAGGTGTCGAAGTTGAGAGAATTAATAGATGATTCTCCAGACAGCCCAGCTGACGACGAACAGTCATCAGATGATGAACCAGATGATATAACAATAAAGGAGGAAGAAAGAGATCCAACCCCAGTGTTGCCAGTTATTGAAGGATCGAAAACACCCGAAGCTGTAGTTAAAGATGAACCAATGGAGCCTGAGCCGGAGCTAGCGGCTAGCGTAGAAGTCGCAGAAACAAAAGAACCGCCTAAAGAAAAAACTCCTGAACCAGCCAAGACTCCGCCACCGCAAAATAAACCTGAAATTCAAGTTCCTAAAACAAATATAACTCCTAATATTACTACTACAAGTGATACAAATACAACAACTGCTCCCACCGCTACTACTGTCACATCTACGATGACAGCGGTACCTGTTCCTTCTCCAGCTCGTATTCCAACGCCCATCCCAATACCTAACCCTTCGCCTAATCCATCTACCTCTCCTACAACTGAACCAAAGAAGAAAGAAGATCTTCCAAAAGTAAAACCTCTAGAATTACCTAAGACGAAACTTCAAGAAACTCCTAAATCAAAAGTCCTAGATCTTCCTAAAACGAAACTTCAAGACCCTCCTAAAACAAAACTCCTAGATCTGCCTAAAACAAAACTTCAAGATCCTCCTAAATCAAAACTCCTAGATCTTCCTAAAACAAAACTCCTAGATCTTCCTAAAACAAAGCTTCTAGAACTACCTAAAGAAGAGCCAAAGAAAGAAACTAAGAATGAGGAACCAATAAAACTTCTCTCTCTTTCGATTCCTACGATGGAACCCAAAGAAAATCCACTTAAAATTAAAATTGACAAGAAAATGGATCCCATCCCAATTATAGATTCTGTGCCGTCAAAGTTACAGCCACCTTCCAGTCCACTTATCGACACCGAAGAAGACAAGTCGGAGCCAGACAGTCCCGCGCGAATAGACGTCTTACCGGAACCCCCACCAGGCTTCCTGCTACAATCTGAAGGTCCAAAGATAGCAGAAAAGCTCCTGAAAGCCATTAGCAGTGCTAAAAGACTATCTATGTCGCCCCCACCGGCGGAAGACCGTCCAGAAACTCCTAAAACTGATACATTGAAGTTGGTTAAACCCGAACTCAAACTATCCCCTATATCCCCAGAACTGAAACCAATAGCTAAGCCGGAGTTGACAAAACCTTTAGTTAGGATTGAACCCGTTAAAAAGCCCGCAGAAAGTACCACAGATTCAATATTTGGTGAACCACCTAACTTTATCGATATGAAGCGTGACACGCTCGATATTAAAAAACCTAAGCCCGACGAGCCGTTGGTGCCGAGGTTACAAAGTCCTTTGAACATTCTAGAACGAAGAAAGAGTGTGGCAGATTTACCGCTAAGCGTACCCGGCAAAAACAATAAGGTTCTTAGTGATACGATACAAAAGTTGTCAAGTCAGATTAATCAGTCTGCAGCGGCGGCGGCCGCAGCTAGTCTGCCATTGCCGACATTTGTCACCGAGAGTAGGAGCGAATCTAGCGATTCCGATGACTCTAATAGAAGGTAAGTGTGCCTAATTTCATCGATATGAAGACTTTTGACTGTACGGATAGCGTAGTGGTTTAAGTGGTCGCTTCGCCACTGCCGCCGCGCGGAGTATCGTGGGTTCGATCCCCACACGGGACAAAAATTTGTGTGATTCACAATTTGTTGTTCCGAGTCTGGTTGCTTTTTTGAGTCTGCTGTTTGAATGTTTGTAAAGATTCCCGCGACACCGGAATAGTTCCTAGTGCGGCAGTTGTCTTTATAAGAAAAAAATAGCTTTTAATTCCTAGAATAATTAGTTTTTTCGATCGGGTATCATGTTATTTTGTAGTGTAGAATCGCTTGAGTCAGTGCGGTGTATCGCAGGTTGATAATCGACAAGCTGTCGGTGGAGGAGTGGGGCTCGGGCGGCAGCTCGGAGGCGGCGCCGGCGGCGGCGGCGGTGCCGGCCGCGGCGGCGGGCGCCAGCGCCGCCACGCGCGCGCTGCACGCCGGCAAGTCGCTCGGCGAGTGGAGCGGCGCGGAGTCGCTGCTCATGCTCGAAGACGCCTGCAAGAACGAGAGGAAACATAGTACGTGCTTAGCTTAAAACATTTGTCATTTTCTTTATTTACCTACCGGGCATAAATGCGATTACGGGAGGATAATTGGAACACTCAGGGCACCTTATATTGTTGTGCCCTGAGTGTCCCGACAACTGCACGCATGAGGACCTGATGATTGCTTTAGACGATGCGATCGAGGTAGTTGCGTTCTCGGTCACGACTATACAATATTGAGCAATGATTAGCAATGGTAGCAGCGATAGCCTAGTGGTAAACCGTTGCACTGCCACGCAGAGGTCTCGAGTTCGAACCTAAGGCGCGCATCTCTGACTTTTCGAAGTTATATGCGTATTAAATAGTTAACTATCGCTTGCTTTAACGGTGAAGGAAAACATTGTGAGGAAACCTGCATGTCTCAGAGTTCTCCATAATGTTCTTGAAGCAATGTGAAGTCTGCCAACCCGTACTAGGCCAGCGTGGTGGACTATGGCCTAACCCTTCTCACACTGAGAAGAGGCCCGTGCCCAGCAGTGGGACAGTTTAATACAGGGCTGATATTATTATTATTTAATGATTGCCACCTAAACGCTAAGAATCATACAGATCAACTGTAAGAAAAAGCAAAAGGACATATCGAGAACTGAAAGATTTGGCATCGGACGGGGAAATATGGAAATTGCAGCACCGACAAGTGCGTAACACTTAAATATTGTAATAGAAATGCGACATACTGTAGTTGCATAAATTGAATCGAGGCTTTTTTAATAGTATGGCTTGTTTATTTGCGTTATTTTCTTTATCATCATACAAACTTGCGATAAGTATAATGATAATCATATTTCATTGTCTCGAAGTGCACTTCGATCAATTTTGTGTCTATTACTGATGATTTGAATGGTTAAACAACGGTAACTAATTAGCTGTGTATCGTTTGCGCAGGCGCGAGCGTGGTGGTGGCGGGCAGCGGGCGCGTGGCTACAGTGGGCGCGGTGGCGTGCGGCGCGGCCGGGCCGGTGGCGGCGGGCGAGGACGACAGCAACATCTCGCTGCTGCTGTGCGAGGAGACCATCCCCGGCTCGCCCGCGCCCGACGCCGAGCCGGCGCCGCCGCGCCAGCGCCTGCACATGCCCTTCGCGTCCGCGCCGCCGCACCATCACACCCATTCCAAGGGTATGATCAATGAAGGAGGTAAAGGTGATAATCAAACGAAAATATTAATTCCAGCTACTCAATTAGAGTTGCAAATTTTTGTTATCACCTGGCACTTCTCTTCGACGACGAAGTTTACTCATTTTTTGTCACTAACTTTGAACTAAACTTTGCAGATGATCGTCGCGGCGAGGGTGGGTCGCGATCGACCGTAGCGGCGGGCTCTGGTGCCAATCCGAACGAGGTGGTGGTGGGCGGCGGGCCGAGTGCGGCGGCGCCGGCGCCGCGGGACGGGCGCGACGCGGGCTGGGGACGCACGCGACCGCTCATCGACAACACGCCGCCCACCACGCCCGATAGCAGTCTGGACATGTCGCCGCACAGGTATATTTAATATAGCAAACATCACGTTTTTCTTCTCATCTATTCTCTGCAACCGAAACATGAACTGTGCAGTCAAAGTATCATCAACTGATATGAAAAGCTAATACTGGTAATAACATTATAATCTCACGCATACCCAGGGAGCGACGGATATCTGAACGAGACAGCCCGTCGGACAGAAAAGAAGACGAGGACGAAGGCCGAACGAACGACGCGGCTTCACACGACGTCGACAAACCTCACGGTAAGCGGCTGCTAACTATCTGTAGCGACTCCACACAGACGACGAAGTCACGACAATTGTCAAAAGATGGCGCTATACACAATTACACCCTTTGCCATACGATCCCTAATCGCGCAAGTGAAGTATACACAGCGTGTTACTATACAGGTTGTCCCAAAAAGTAGTGTCAAGCGGAATTCCAGAGATAGGGCACCCCTTGGGGTATCCGAATCACCCCTATGTATGCTCCGCGATTTTGCACAGTTGCCGAGTTTCAAAACTTCTAAAAAAAAAGTATAAGACTTCTTAGAATTTTTATTTTTGTATCTAAATAGTCATGAGTTGTACCTTTCCGCTTAAAAGATTCAGATTCTTAACTTTGATGGAATTTATGAAAATCTAAGTGTAAAGTGAAAATTTTACGTTTTGAGAACTATGACTTCAATTTTCAACTTAAAATTAAAAATCTAAGCAGGCGATTTTATGGTTTCTAAGTAGGGCTAAAAACTACTCCAAAGTCTCAGCTTTCATAATCATTAAAAAAAAACTGTACTTAATGGGGCGTACTTTTGCTAAAATTTGCCTTCAAAGACATCAAGGTGGAAAATTCTTAAAATAACCAATTGGAATAAAAAAAAATATTGTTCAATTTATTATTCCTTTAAGGTTAATTAGTTTGTTAACCAACCAAAAATGGCTGCAGGAAAGCTAAGATTTAAATATTGGGAGGTTTGTTAAGTTTAAGGTTCATTAATTTTGACATTCGTTCTCGTGAATTATGTTTTGTGCTCCGAAAAACCGGTTTATTGCAATCTCTCTCTCTTTCGTTCGTTCGAGAGGGGCAGCGCGTGTAGTCGTTGGCAGCACGCAACCGAAGCTTCATTGTTTGTAAGTATTGGTAAGCCGTCATAAAGGGATGAGGCGCGGGGAAGGGTACGGAGCGGTGCGATGCGAATGTTGGTCTATTATCTCAGCGGCCAGTCGCTTGCTTGCCTTTGCACTTTACGACACGCTGTGTACAAAACGCTCCTCATTTGTGATTATTTGACGAACTTTGCTTTCTTTAACGACTTTGAGTGCGTTTACGATTCGGTTTTGTGTAGATACGGACTTCAACGGACTTATCGAGCACATTAATTTGGGAAGCTATGGCTTTTACGTCAAGAGACTATGCTCTTACGCCTTACTTTTATGGTTATGCAAGAGGAAATGCTAATGAAGCAGCCAGATTGTACAGGGAACAAGTACAAAATGGACATGGACCTCAGCCCGAAATTTGGCCTGATCATCGTAAGATTTTAAGAGTCCATCACTCTTACATGGATGGACGTCTACCAAGCAGTAGATCCGGGCGGCCTCGACAAATGCATAACCCAGATCATGTCGATTTAGTACGCGAAGAAGTGGCAAGAGATCCATCAGTTAGTGTGAGGACAATAAAACGCAGAATCGGAGTTCCAAAATCACAAGCACATCGAATACTCCGACAAGAGGGCTTTTACTCGTATCACATTCAAAGAGTTCAGCAGCTTAAGCCCGCAGACTACCCGAGAAGAGTGGCGTTTTGTCAAGAAATGTTGCGCCGCAACGCTGAAGATGAAATTTTTTTGGACTAATGAATTTCATTTCAAGCGATGCGGGATTTTCAACATACACAACTACCATTCTTGGAGCATTGAAAATCCACACCTGACACGTGAATTCAATTTTCAAGAGCAATTCAGCGTAAACTTATGGTCAGGCATCTTAAACGGGATAAAGCTGATTGGCCCGTTCGAATTACCTGACCGTTTGAACGGCGAGGCCTACTTGGAATTTTTAAGAAATGACCTCCACTTCTTACTAGAAGACTTAGATCTGTTAACGCGTAGGAGCATGATTTTCCAAAACGATGGTGCTCCATGCCACTTTGCAAGAATTGTCAGACAACATTTAACAGAAAAATTTAGAGACAGATGGATCGGCCGTGGAGGGCCCATTGCATGGCCGCCACGGTCCCCAGACTTGAATCCAATCGATTTCTTTGTCTGGGGATATTATAAAGAAATAGTTTACGCTAAAAACATAAGCAACGTAGCAGAATTAAGAAGAAAATTGAGACAGGCAGAAGAAACAATTAAAAACAACAGAATAGCATTCATAAGACTAAAAGCAAACTTTTTAAGACGATGTAGAACATGTATTGAGCACGAAGGTCGACATTTTGAATACTTTTTATAATAAATAATTTTAAGACGATTACTTTTTGTTTTATTTATTAAACCTAAATAACCTCCAAATGTGTATTAAATCTTAGATCTTAGTTTTCTTGCAATCTTTTGGTAGGTTAACAAACTAATTAACCTTAAAGGAATAATAAATTAAACAAATTTTTTTATTCAAATTGGTAATTTTAAGAATTTTCCACCTTGATGTCTTTGAAGGCAAATTTTAGCAAAAGTATTTATTTTTTATTTTTATGATAGCTGAGACTCTGTGGATGTTTTCAGCCCTACTAAGAAAACATTAAATCGCCTTTTAAGATATTTAATTTTAAGTTGTAAATTGAAGACCATAGTTCTCAGAACGTAAAATTTTCACTTTACACTTAGATTTTCATAATTTCCATCAAAGTTAAGAAGCTGAATCTTTTAAGCGGAAAGGTACAACTCATGACTATTCAGATACGGAAACAAATATTCTAAAATGACTTCTACCTTTTTCAGCAATTTTAAAGTTGTTCTGGTGGAAAATTCTCAAAAACAAAAAATTCATAACTCAAAAACTGTGCAATATCCCGGAACATACATAGGGGTGATTCGGATACCCCAAATGCCCTATCTCTGGAATTACGCTTGACACTACTTTTAAGGATAATCTGTATATACAAGCTCTTGACATCAATCGTCAGGCCAAGGCCCGCCAGGCATGATTACCCAGCCTAATGAGCTTTGTATTGTTCCTCTCGCACGTCTACCATCAAGGCGCGATACATAGCTTGCGGTCAAATTAACAAAATAAATGTAATGTGCAGGTGGTCGGTCACGAAAGGCGTCGGAAAGTTCACTGGCGGGCGGCGTGGGCAGACAGCGCGGCCGCCGCTCGCGTCGTGACACGGACGACGCGCCGCACCTGCACCACCACCCGCCGCTCAAGTACAACTTCTACGTCGACCTGGGTAAGAACCTCCAGTACCTGGCGCTCCGCTCGCGTCGTGACACGGACGACGCGCCGCACCTGCACCACCACCCGCCGCTCAAGTACAACTTCTACGTCGACCTGGGTAAGAACCTCCAGTACCTGGCGCTCCGCTCGCGTCGTGACACGGACGACGCGCCGCACCTGCACCACCACCCGCCGCTCAAGTACAACTTCTACGTCGACCTGGGTAAGAACCTCCAGTACCTGGCGCTCCGCTCGCGTCGTGACACGGACGACGCGCCGCACCTGCACCACCACCCGCCGCTCAAGTACAACTTCTACGTCGACCTGGGTAAGAACCTCCAGTACCTGGCGCTCCGCTCGCGTCGTGACACGGACGACGCGCCGCACCTGCACCACCACCCGCCGCTCAAGTACAACTTCTACGTCGACCTGGGTAAGAACCTCCAGTACCTGGCGCTCCGCTCGCGTCGTGACACGGACGACGCGCCGCACCTGCACCACCACCCGCCGCTCAAGTACAACTTCTACGTCGACCTGGGTAAGAACCTCCAGTACCTGGCGCTCCGCTCGCGTCGTGACACGGACGACGCGCCGCACCTGCACCACCACCCGCCGCTCAAGTACAACTTCTACGTCGACCTGGGTAAGAACCTCCAGTACCTGGCGCTCCGCTCGCGTCGTGACACGGACGACGCGCCGCACCTGCACCACCACCCGCCGCTCAAGTACAACTTCTACGTCGACCTGGGTAAGAACCTCCAGTACCTGGCGCTCCGCTCGCGTCGTGACACGGACGACGCGCCGCACCTGCACCACCACCCGCCGCTCAAGTACAACTTCTACGTCGACCTGGGTAAGAACCTCCAGTACCTGGCGCTCCGCTCGCGTCGTGACACGGACGACGCGCCGCACCTGCACCACCACCCGCCGCTCAAGTACAACTTCTACGTCGACCTGGGTAAGAACCTCCAGTACCTGGCGCTCCGCTCGCGTCGTGACACGGACGACGCGCCGCACCTGCACCACCACCCGCCGCTCAAGTACAACTTCTACGTCGACCTGGGTAAGAACCTCCAGTACCTGGCGCTCCGCTCGCGTCGTGACACGGACGACGCGCCGCACCTGCACCACCACCCGCCGCTCAAGTACAACTTCTACGTCGACCTGGGTAAGAACCTCCAGTACCTGGCGCTCCGCTCGCGTCGTGACACGGACGACGCGCCGCACCTGCACCACCACCCGCCGCTCAAGTACAACTTCTACGTCGACCTGGGTAAGAACCTCCAGTACCTGGCGCTCCGCTCGCGTCGTGACACGGACGACGCGCCGCACCTGCACCACCACCCGCCGCTCAAGTACAACTTCTACGTCGACCTGGGTAAGAACCTCCAGTACCTGGCGCTCCGCTCGCGTCGTGACACGGACGACGCGCCGCACCTGCACCACCACCCGCCGCTCAAGTACAACTTCTACGTCGACCTGGGTAAGAACCTCCAGTACCTGGCGCTCCGCTCGCGTCGTGACACGGACGACGCGCCGCACCTGCACCACCGCCCGCCGCTCAAGTACAACTTCTACGTCGACCTGGGTAAGAACCTCCAGTACCTGGCGCTCCGCTCGCGTCGTGACACGGACGACGCGCCGCACCTGCACCACCACCCGCCGCTCAAGTACAACTTCTACGTCGACCTGGGTAAGAACCTCCAGTACCTGGCGCTCCGCTCGCGTCGTGACACGGACGACGCGCCGCACCTGCACCACCGCCCGCCGCTCAAGTACAACTTCTACGTCGACCTGGGTAAGAACCTCCAGTACCTGGCGCTCCGCTCGCGTCGTGACACGGACGACGCGCCGCACCTGCACCACCACCCGCCGCTCAAGTACAACTTCTACGTCGACCTGGGTAAGAACCTCCAGTACCTGGCGCTCCGCTCGCGTCGTGACACGGACGACGCGCCGCACCTGCACCACCACCCGCCGCTCAAGTACAACTTCTACGTCGACCTGGGTAAGAACCTCCAGTACCTGGCGCTCCGCTCGCGTCGTGACACGTACGACGCGCCGCACCTGCACCACCGCCCGCCGCTCAAGTACAACTTCTACGTCGACCTGGGTAAGAACCTCCAGTACCTGGCGCTCCGCTCGCGTCGTGACACGGACGACGCGCCGCACCTGCACCACCACCCGCCGCTCAAGTACAACTTCTACGTCGACCTGGGTAAGAACCTGCAGTACCTGGCGCTCCGCTCGCGTCGTGACACGGACGACGCGCCGCACCTGCACCAACACCCGCCGCTCAAGTACAACTTCTACATTGACCTGGGTAAGTACCTCCAGTACCTGGTGCTCCGCTCGCGCCGCGACACTTCAACCTGGTTAAGTACCTCTAAGGTCAGGTATGGACTCCATATCGCTTCTGTCTAAAGTGTAACTACGTTATATGGAACTATGTAGAATCTATGCCTGGCGGAAGTACCAATTTATAAAAACGATAATCAAAAGTATTTACGCAATTACGGGATTTTAAGTAAAACCTGTAGTTGACGGCAAAAATTTTATGTAGTTGCAGCCAGTTATAGGCTGGCTAAACTCGACTCGACTATAATATCCGCAAAATTGTGACGTCTACACATTTTAATTCCGTGTCGGTAATAATCTCAAAACATTGACCAAATATTACTCAATATATGCTGGATCTAAATTTACCCTTTCAATGCTGTCACCTCTCGTCGAAAATGTCCTTTCACGTACTAATGACGAGATAATTCGTCCATCAGAAACTGTAATTGTGTACTGAACACAAACAAACAAATGCCCTCTCCCAGACAGGAGCACTTCTACGTGTCCCGACGATAAAATATAATGGTACTTATATACTTTGGACGATATAACTCGTCTTGTGAATGTATATGGTCTGGCGGTTAATGAGATAAATCGTCGTAATATAATTTATATATGAGGGGTTTAGCTACTCCTTTGAGTGCAGGGGGAGGAATACCTGTTGTAGTGTTATTTATTTTAGTAATTTAACACGAATACATAAATGTTGTGTCACTTAATAACGAGTATTCCAGAATGATTAGTAACCGAATCACAAATAAAATATATCTAAAGTAAAGTACTCACACTTGACAATCATTATTGTAGCAACACTACCTTCCATTTTGAAATATTAGCTATATATTGTTTTGACGAGATAAATCGTAAACGTCAACCGTATGTAGTCACATTTTTTTGGACAAGATATCTCGTTGGCAGTACGTAAATGTAGATTTTGTTACATTATAGCATCAGCCATTTTTTATTTTATCACGCCGCATTGAAAGGGTTAATAGTTTTATTTCAATTTATAAAGAATACCTATTTTGGTGTCAACACTAGTTTGACAATCAAGCCAGCGTCGTATGACCTATAACTTAAACTACTTTTTATAATGATTTCCAATCTCAAATGTTGGTCAAATACCAAACATACTTATTTTAATACTATGCTTTACGAAATCCTACAATTATTGCTCATATAGGAACAGAGATACTTAACCGTATCTTCATTTCATATATAGGTTAGTGTCAAGCTAGCCTGCACATTATAAGTGCTCATATTGAACCAGCGAAACAGTGCTTGAAAAAGTGCCACCGTGCACACAAATAATTCATGTGATTTTATAGATGAATGATGCTGTAAAATAAAAGTGGTTCCTATCTGGTATCCGAGTCTCTTTGCCTAACATAAACTTGTTATAAAATAACTTCAGCAAGATCTTTTCAAAATTTGACTTTTCTATTCTTATTCCTACATGGCAAAAACTTTTATATCAATTATATATACAATGTATTTTACTTTTCAAGCAGATCCTACGTGGGACTGCCAGACGCGGATAAACGTGTTGACGTCACGTCTGGCGGACTTGCGCAAGGCGTACCATTCGGTGAAGGCCGAGCTCGCGGCCATCGACCGCCGACGCAAAAAATTGCGGCGAAAGGAGAGAGAAGGTTCGTTCAATTCCTACAATTGTTATATTTTTTTATTCTAGCATATATTAGCACGTCTAAACAGAGTCTAATATTAAAATATAGCCATATTAAGAGTCGTATAGTCTAACTAACCTTAATCAATTCTCTCCTAGTTGATAATGTAGACCTGATATTTTGTTCAAAGCAGGCATAACTTTTCAGAAACTATTGGCATGACTTATCGATCAGAAATAAACTTCGAAATTGTTACTTGAATGTCCAATTTGTCAACTTATTGAAAGTGACATGACAACTGACTGTTCAATTTAAGGATTTGTTCATATCACATGGAAGATCGAATAAAAAAAGTTTAATTATAGAAAGATAATAATATATAAGAATATGGACAGACCCTATTCAACATAACACTGAAGCCAAATGGATTCAAACAGAAATGACAAATAACAACATTCATCACAACCAATGACGTTTGAGCATATATCACCTCAAATCTTTCAAAAAGTACTAAATAATTTACACAACTGGAAATCACCAGGGTCAGACTTCATTCATAATTATTGGTATAAGACATTTACTTACCCACTGAAACGTCAGGAGAAATTTAAGTTGTCTAAAAAGTTTTTGTCATCTTACGTCTGGGTACACTAGAGTGTCGTCTATAGGCAGTGATGAAAATTAGCTTTATACGGTTGTATTAAAGCACCTTTTCGCAATATCTCTGGTATTTAAGACGCGAAACTAAAGGTAGATGGTGCTAAAACTTACAAACAGTACATATCTTTTTATTCTGTTTTCATACATCAGTTTGAAGTTGAGTGATTTTGTGTGTCCATTACGCTGAGGATTGTCCGCACTTATGTCCTAAGTTCTTTATTCTTATTACTTAAATCGTATAGTGTATTATTTCAAGATTTTCTACAGATTTGCTCGTGTCCATGATGTTTTTTTGTTTGCGCCATGGTTGAAAAATTGTATTATTACATTGGAGATGGTCCGTCGTATGTCAAATTGGCTGCATATTTTTTTGATAAAACTTAAGTGAACACATAGGTACTTATTTTGTGATTGAATTAATGCCATTAGTTTAATTATTCTATCTAGTTTAAGTATAATATATATTTTCAATACAATCCACAGTGATTATATGCAGATTTAAATTAAGTAATTACGTCGATAGAATGCGCTCACGCAATAGACAAACCAGACCTCTTTTGTATAATTTATGAAAAATAGTAATTATGCATCAAGGACAAATATGTTGGTATCGTTTGAATGGAAATATAGGCTAGTTTCTTCCACCATAGTTAAAACTGTTAAAGATTGTACTGTATTTTTACAAAAGCCAATAATATCGGCATATGACGGAAAATGTCTACTATCTATAGTTCTCAGTTTATTTTAAGTATTTAGATTTAGGTTTGGAGCATATTCTTTTAAATAATCATATTGTCCATACATTAGGCTATACTACTTAATTTTTTATTTTAATATAGCTCGTATAATCTTCTTTGGACAAACGTTTTTAGCGGTAGAGATACTGATCGATTTATAGCGCGAGATTTAACACTTGCATCGTAACGTTTCTGTGGTTTGACAGTTCGCAGCGTTGAAGTTCTAGTGGTTACATTCACAGCTACTTACATAACTACATAAATATTTTCATCCAGGACCCCAACACTATACCACCATATCTAACATTAGGTAAAACATATATGATTTCTAAAGACCGCAATGACCTCTCTGATCCTGCCAAATATAGACCTATCACTTGCCAGATGCTTTATACAGACTTTGTACAAGATAATCACATCTTGCCTGTCAGAATTGATATATGAACATATTGATGTTAATAATATACTAGCCGAACAACAGAAAGGATGCCGTAAATATAGTCAAGGATGCAAGGAACAATTAATTATAGATTCAGTTATCCTTGAACAAGTCCAGAAAACGCAATCAGATCTTTTTAGCATGTACATAGATTACAAAAAGCATATGATTCACTACCTTATTCTTGGCTATTAAAAGTTTTGGATATCTACAAAATACACCCCATAATAACTACGTTTTTAAAAAACATAATGACAAATGGTCAACTGTACTTACATTACACTCACTACCTCAACAGACATAATAAAAACAAACCCGATCCAAATACAGAAAGGTATCTTTCAAGGAGACACACTGAGCCCACTATGGTTTTGCCTTGCTTTAAATCCCCTCTCTTACATATTAAACTCAACTACAGTAGGATACTCTTTAAAAGACACAGAAACCACCAGACACACTACTACAGAGAAAATATAATAAATCATTTGCTTTACATGGATGATATTAAACTTTACGCTAATACTGAGAATGAATTATTTAATCTAGCTAACGTAGTAGAAGAATTTACAAATGACATTAAGATGCAATTTGGTATAGATAATAATAATAATAATATTCTACCACATACACACAACACCATCTAGCCCAAACTAAGCAGAGCTTGTACTATGGGTACTAGACAATGGATAAACATACATATATACTTTTTTTTTGTAAATACATACATATTATACATAGAAACACCCAGACCAAGACAAACATCCATGTTCATGCCCACAAATGTTTGACTTGTGCGGGAATCGAACCCGCGACCTTAGGCGTGGCAGTCGGTTACACTAACCACTACGCCACCGAGGCAGTTAAAGCAGGACGGACCTATCGTCATCAATACACGCTAGATACAGGAGAAAATATTGAATCACTAAACGAGCATGACACTTACAAATATCTCGGTTATAAACAATCACTCCAAATACATCACAAAGACACAAAACAAAAATTTACATTACAATTTCAGCACAGGCTTAATACGATATTGAAAACGCAACTTTACTCTAGAAACACAATAAAAGCAATCAACACTTTCGTCATTTCACTACTCACTTACTCTTTTGGGATCATAAATTGGAGCAAAACCGAACTCAAGAATGTACAGAGAAAATTGAACAATGACCAAACTACGATAACATCACCCAAAATCTTGTTTACAAATATTGACATTGCCCAGAAAAGAAGGAGGCAGAGGCCTCATAGACATTTTAAATCTGCATGATAAGCAAATAACGACCCTTGGCAATATTTCTTCGGCAAATCTCAATTATCTACACTCCACAAGTCAATAGTACAAATGGATCAGAAGTTAACCCCACTTAACATTAAGGACCCCGCTAAACAAAATAATGAAATGCTGACAGACAAAAAAACCAAGCTATCTGAATGGACCCATAAATCTCTGTATGGAAGACATGGTACAGACTTATGCCAACAAAACGTCGACAAAGAAGCATCGAACGCGTGGCTGAGCCGAGGCGAACTTTTCCCAGGAACTGAAGGTTTCATGATCGCTATAAAAGATCAGATAATCAAAACCAAAAACTACAGAAAGCATATAATCAAAAATTTAACAACTGACAACTGCCGCCGGTGCATTAGTTCTCCACAAACAATCCAACATATCACAGGAGCCTGCAAATCAATTGTCCAAACTGACTATAAGTGAAAGACATGACCAAGTAGCTAATATTATACACCAAAATCTTGCACAACAATATAAACTCATAGAAACCTCTACAGCATATTATAAATATAGCCCGCAAACTGTTTTAGAGAATTCCACAACAAAACTATATTATGAGTTATGACCGAGCTATTCTTACTGATCGAACCATCGATTATAACCTTAATAAACAAGTCAACTAAAAGAGGATATTTAATAGACATTGCCATAACAAACACAGACAACATACAAACTATAATAGCAGAAAAACTTGGCAAATATACAGAATTAAAAGATGAAATTACTCGACTCTGGTATCTACAAAAAGTAGTTATTGTTCCTGTTGTTCTTTCTAATACTGGTGTCAAATCCAAACTGATACACCAATCACTCAAAACTTTAAAACTGCCACCTACGACCTACTGCCTGCTACAAAAAGCAGTCATACTAAACACTTGCAGAATAGTAAGGAAATTTCTGCAATGTGAATCAGACAACTCACATCTGTATGTGTTACAGCACTCTGTTCATAACTCAATCACAACCTATTTCTGATGTTCACTTGGCTTAGGCCCGTGCCGTCAGTTTTCTCTCCGGTTAGCCGAGAAAATAAAAGCAAAACATAATAATAATAATAAATTCTTTATTGTAACGAAATGGTATATATACCATTATATTTTAAGTGTATATATACACTTAAAATGCAAGCCCTGATTCCCAAACTAGCGTGAGCTGTATATAATGGCAATCAGTTCCTTTCCAAAAACAAATGATACAAAATTGTTACAAAAAACATTTGGAACAAACATAGTTTAGAACATACTTAAACAATAGATTTTGTTAATTTTGTGTGTGTGGGCGAGCGTGCGTGTGTGTGTGTCTGTGTTCACGTGCGTAAAATATTACTTCTTCACAAGCAATAAATTTTCTACATCATCGTAGCCAAAACTCTTATGCCATGTTTTAATAATTTGATAGTCTGATAAGTGTCAAAACACTTTTGTACACTTAATTAAGTTAATTGTGGGGATTCTGGTCTGACGCTTGGTTGAGAGTGTCAGTTGTTTATAGGTTATCTTTTTTTCATGCGTATTGTTTTTATTTGTGGCTGTTAACTCGTGTGTGTTGTGTTGACTCGGTGGTGGCTTAATCTTATAAGGTAATCCTCTGTTTATTCTTTTGTCGTTTCGTCTGGGCGCATCCATATCTGCTTGATTCCTTTGGGAATCAAGTAGGTATGGAGGAGCCTCCGGATGGGGGTGGAGGTTTGCCTCCTGATAAGCCTAGATCCTCAAAAAGACCTGCTGATGTCGATCTGGCGATCGGGATTGAATCTAAAAAAGCCCGTTCTCCGGCAGATTCAATCCAATCTGTATTCACGAAGCCTGGTTTCGAAATTAATAGTAACGTCAAATTTTCGGCAACTGACAAAGGCCCATTTACTGTGTATGTTTCTAGAGCAGAACCAGACCCCTCTGCAGGGTATTCATTTAAAATTTTGAAGTTTGCCCAATTCCTACATAAAAACAATGTTTCAGGCATTAAAGAAGGCGGCATAAAAAATCTTGGTCGCAACAAGATATCAATAGAATTTAAATCAGCTGTGAGTGCCAATGAATTTCTGGAATTAAGTTTACTGGAGAGCAACAATTATGAGGCATACATACCAAAATTCCAGGTTTTCCGCATGGGTGTAGTTAGGGATATCCCTACAGACTGGTCTCTATCAGACCTTTTAGATGGTATTTCCACTGTTGGACATTGTGGTGAGGTAATTAGAGCTAGAAGGCTTAACATTAAGTCTCGGAGGGATGATACCGCGAATTGGATCCCGTCCAATTCAGTGGTGTTAACTTTTCTGGGACAATCCCTACCTGAAAAGGTATATTGCTATAATGCCTCACTGCCTGTTACAACCTACCAGCTACCAACAATTCAATGTCGCAATTGCTGCAGGTTTGGACATATTGCCAAACAATGCAGGTCCCAGCCTCGCTGCTACATCTGCTCTCAAAAGCACAGTGGAGATAGCTGCCCCTCTCAGGATTCAAATCCTACATGCTTTCTTTGCCGTGGGGGTAACCACAAGGCTATAGATCCCAAATGCCCTGAGCATGCCCGCCAGAAATCTATCAAGATGGTCATGTCTGAGCAAAACATCAGTTACCTGGAAGCTTCAGCACGTTATCCCCTCCCTAAGCGTCTTTTTTCGGAAATTGCAGCCTCGACCCAGGCTCCCTCTGCTTCCCCTCAAAAAACCCATTTGACCCCTTGTTTTACTACACCCACTACTTCTTATAGGAAGACTGTGTTTCTTCCTCCCCGATCCCAGCCTGTCTTAGGCAAGTCCTACGACAGGGCTTATCACAATGCTATTGTGTCTACTCCTTCTTTTTCTCAGCCTAATGGCTGTGCTCTTCCTTCCCCCACTGAAACCACTCCTCTTGCTACTCCTAACGATAACCTTGTTGAACTCCTGCTCTGCTCCCTAATTAATATGTTATCCAAATTCTCAGATTCCCTACCGAACAATGTCTCTGTTCTTGTTGAACAATTACTTTCTGTCCTCTCGCGTAACAACTCACCCAATGACTCTGCAGGTCCTTCAATGGAATTGTAGAAGCATTCGTCGTAATAAACAAGATGTTATCTATCTAGTGAATCGCTATAAACCGTCTGTCTTTGCTGTCTCGGAGACATGGCTCAGTCCTAAATCTCATTTTAGAATTTCGGGCTTCTCGTGTCTCCGCGATGACAGGGATGACGGTAGGGCGGGTGCCGCTCTACTAATTAATAGATGCATTGAGTTTTCCCAAATTCCTATACCAGATCACAATACTGGCTTTCACATTGTAGCTGCTAGGGCTGCAAATTTGTCTTTTGTGTCTGTATATATCCCTCATCCTAATCCTAACATAATTTCTGAATTACGCTCCATCCTTTCTTCTGTCCCTGCTCCATTAATCATTCTTGGTGATTTTAATTGCCGACATACTCTTTGGGGTGCCCACTATAATGATCCTTGTTCGTCTTCCTTATTGGACCTTTTGGATGACATCAACCTATGTATTTTGAACGATGGATCTGCCACTCGCAGAGTATCTCCATCCCAAAATATTAGTGTCCCAGACCTTTCCTTTTCTTCTCCATCTTTAGTTTCACTTATAACCTGGTCGGTTTTGCCAAATTCGTTTGGCAGCGATCACTTCCCTATTTCTATTTCTTATTTCTGTCCTTCTACTATCCCTCCTCCCAAACCCTATCAATCTCTCCTTAAGTACCGGTTAGCACAAGCTAATTGGGAACAATTCTCTACTCTTTTAGACATAGAAATTGACTTATTCCCCCAGTGCAACCAATATAACTTCCTTCTCTTATATGATCAGTTCATTTCTGCCATATTGGAATCTGCCCAATCCTCTATTCCAGTAAAACCCACTTCCCGCAGCTTGGTTCCCTCTCCTCCTTGGTGGGATGCTGAATGTTCTGAGAGCGTCCGGTTGCGTAAGGAGGCGGAAAACAGATTTGCAATATCCCTGGATATGTTAGATTTCATTGCCTACAAACAAACTGCTGCCCGAACTTCCAGACTTCTCTCTAGAAAGAAATCCATTGGTTGGCGTAAATTCTGCGAATCCCTTTCCCCTTGCTCTCCTCTTTCCTTGGTGTGGAAAAGGATTAAGTCATATCGCAGAAGTTACCAAGATCCGAATGTCACCAAGAACGATCCCAACTCCTTTCTTTATGATTTCCATTGTAGACTAGCTCCTCCCTTTGTCCCTGAACTTGACTGCCTTTCTCCACCTGATCTTATTTCATCTTCTATTTCCTCTGACAGAATGAATGATCCTTTCACTTTCCATGAACTTACCCTAGCTCTTGACCATCTTCGTGATACCTCCCCTGGTGCTGATGGTATTCCCTACTCCTTTATCTGCAAATCCTCAAACTCCAGCAAATCCTTTCTTCTTAGTATTTTTAATGCGATTTTCACCTCTGGCAAAATCCCTACCTCCTGGAAAACTCAGATCATTATCCCAATCCTTAAATCGGGCAAGGACCCGTTGGATCCTCTAGCCTATCGCCCGATTGCCCTCTCATCCGTGCTAGCCAAAATAATGGAAAACCTGATTAAGAACAGACTGGAATGGATTCTGGAAAGCAGAGGCCTGTTGGCCAAAAATCAGTTTGGCTTTAGAAAGGGTATGGGTACCCTAGATAGCCTGAGTATCTTTACCTCTGATGTTCGCCTCGCGTTCTCTCAGGACAAGCACGTTATTGGCGTATTTCTTGACATTTCTGCAGCATATGATAGTGTTCAGCTTCCTTTACTCAGGCAGAAAATGCACGAGCTGAGTATTCCTGTGAGACTGATCAACATAATCAGCAGTATGTTAATGTGCCGCTCCATTTCAGTTCACCATCGTGGTATTATTCTCGCCCCGCGCAATGTCTGGATAGGTCTGCCGCAAGGGTCGGTCCTAAGCCCTCTTCTGTACAATATCTATACCTCTAATCTAGACCTTACTGTATCCTCTTTCTGCAAAATTTTACAATATGCCGACGATATTGTTCTCTATTCTGTATCTTCTTCCTTTGCTGATTCTTCTTCTCGTCTTAACTCCGCACTGTTTTACCTAAATAATTGGCTTTTAACTCATAATCTCTCTATCTCAGTTCCCAAGTGTAATGCTGTAGTCTTTACTCGCAAAAGACACGTTCCTGACATTAGTCTTGCGGTAGACGACGAAGTTATTCCCATCAAAGATCATGTCAAATTCCTAGGCCTTATCCTGGACTCCAAACTTTCAGGCATACACCACCTGAACTACATTGTTCGGAAGGGCGAGAGGGGTGTGAATGTCATGCGGGCGCTATCTGGTGTCAGGTGGGGTTCCCATCCCTTTAGCCAAAAACTGTTATACGGCGCTGTGGTTCGCAGTCATTTTGATTATGGCTGTTTTTTACTAGAGCCTTGCAATAAAATTGCGTTATCCAGTCTGGAGAAGGTCCAGTCTAAGTGCTTGCGAATTATAACGGGAGCTATGAAGTGTTCTCCGATCAATGCTCTTCAGGTGGAGTGCTTGGATCCTCCCCTTCATCTTCGTCGACAATATCTTGCGGACAGATTCTTTACCAACTCCATTCGAACTAACTCCCATCCTTTATTCCACATATTACATACCTTGGCACCTCTTATCTCTTCCTCCGCCTATTGGAAGCATAAAACTCCCCCTCCCCTTGTCAATTCCTTTAGTAAGTTTAAGGACCTTCCTGCTCCTATTTTACAATCTACTATCAATCCTCTCTTCGAAGTGGAGTACCAGTCTCTGATTTTCCAACCAAAGATTTACCTTGACTTCGGTATAAGTAAGCACTGTTCGGACGCTAACGTCAAGCTTTCGGCGAAATTGTCAAGGGAATGGTCTGACTGGGTGACCCTATACACTGATGCTTCCAAAACATCTAGTAAAAGTTCTGTTGGATCTGCTGTTTGGATTCCTAAATACGGCATTATTCTTAATTTTAAGAGTCCTCCACAGAACTCTATATTTGCTGGTGAAGCCTTAGCTTTGCTAGAAGCCATGAAATTTATTGAGTCACACAAGCTAAACAAGGCGCTTATCCTCTCGGATTCTCGGAGTTGTCTAGCAGATTTACAAAAAAATCCATTTCGATGTCGTGGCAACTTTATAATTACTCTTAGAACAAAAGCATCGTTGTATAGGTGTCACCTAATGGGCATCGAGGTGGCTATGGCATGGATCCCAAGCCATGTGGGTATAGCAGGTAACGAGTTTGTAGACTCCTGTGCTAAGGCTGCGGCGGTGTCTGGTTGCTCGGACCATAATTACTGCTTCCCTTGTGAACTTCGTTCTTTGGCTCGTCCTTCTTTGATTGATGCTTGGAATAACTTATGGCAAACGTCGCGGTTGATTAAAGGAAAGTTCTACGGTTCTATTCAACCTTCTATCCCTTCCAGACCGTGGTTTTATCGACAAAAGAGTGTAAATAAATTGGCTACGTCTGTAATTATCCGTCTCCGTCTGGGTTTTGTTTGCTCTCCAGTCTTCTTAGCCAAAATTCGGGTCAGAGATCATTCTCTTTGCGAGTGTGGTCTCGAAGAGGGCTCCTTGGAACATCTATTTTTCTTTTGTCCTAAAATATTGTATCCTCTTTATGATCTACTTCCTAAACAGATCCCTCGTCCTGTCAATATACCCTTCCTATTAACTTTGGCACACACCCCATTCATAAAAACTTTATATAAATTTATCTCCCTTAACAAAATCAAAATATAGTCTGCCGCTCTTGTCCTCGTCTATCTATATCTCTATGTCTATCGTTGGTTTTGCTTGTCCTCTCTATTCTTCTAACCTTACTAATATGTATTTATTACTAATATTTGTGTTGTTTTGTTGTAGCCCAAAGAAGAACCATCGCTCTAATGACCGGTCAATGGTCACATTACTGCCTACTGATCAAACCATTTATTTAATATTAATATATTTTTTTTTTTTTTTTATCTCTTTCCACCCTGACGTTGGCAGAATCATCAGTACCTATTCGATGGAGCCATTTGACACCGAGAAAAGTTGAAGTTGAAAGTTGAAGTTAATTGTGTAATCTGGGGGCTTACTCTATTTTCAATTTCGATCTATCGACATTGGAATTGTGACGTTTCGTACTCTTGAGTTCGACACTAGCGTCAAATTGTTATCAAAGGACAATGCCCATTAAAGTATGGACCACGGTACTATGTTGCTTCAATTCCAAAGTTGTTTTAAATAGTGTATGAAACAACTATTTATTATTATATTTAGTATTAGATGAATCTAAACAGGAGTTTCAAAGTTTTTCGACAAAACATAACATAACCATAAACTTAAAAATATTTATTTCTAGTTGTGGTATTTCTTACTGGTTTTAATTATTTTAAGTTGAAATAAGTGAAGAGTGAATAAGCTATCCTTTATGTATGTTGTAAGTGTCAATTTTAAACATTAATAAGGTATAAATTAAGATTTCATGGCATAAGTGAATAAAACACAAGTAATTATATGATACTATTTATTAGGTATTTTCCATTGATAATTTATTCCAGGAATATGTATATCTGCATTTAAGCCAGCATCAGCCAGAGTTGGGCGATTTAAGACAAGCTGTTGTTGTCTTTGCACTTCTCTCATTGCTGACCTCCAACAGGCAGCACATACACATTCTAGTCTGGAGACCTAAAAAGGCACACATAAATCGTATTTGTATTCATTATATTAGCACCTGTCACTACTGGAAACCTCAGTATGCCTTTAACTTATTAAAAATATTTACCAGGTGGAGCGGAACCAATTGTATTAAAATGTTCCTTTCTTGATGACCATGTTGCACAGGGTATGTTCTTGGTACTTGTAAAATAGAATATCCACAAGGAATGCACCCTTCTATGCCTAAAAGCAGGCAAAGGTATAGCATTTCCATTGCTCATTGTATTTACTCAAGTTAGAAGTATTTCAAAACATTTGGTGCAAATGATCCTTTCTGGTGCTACCTGTAATTAAAATAATTTTATGATTATACTATATAAACATAGGTATCCTTTTAAATTCATTTGCACAGCATGCATCACTACATTAAATATTGTGAAATTAGCTTATTTTTATCATACTAATCCACTGATTAGTCATCAAATGTTTATACATAGATTATAACTGTTTAATAGGGTATTACAATCATTACATTAGTATATCATGATTTTAAATGGGGCAGTAGGAAAAGAGTAAACAATTTATACCCATCAAATAAAAAGGTAATACAGTTCTAATTGTATCAAGGAGTCAAGTGTTACGAGTATTTGCTTACCTGAGTAGGAGTTATCCATGACTGTAATAAATTGATCATTGGAGTAGGATGCACTTTCCAATGTATGTCTAAGTTGATTTCTAGATAGGTATCAAAAAAGAAGAATTGATACACAGGTTTCGCCAGTCAAATGTTCGTGTCACAGAGTCCTCGTGCGTAGATATTTTCATGATCAATCAAAACCAAAACAAGTTCTTGTGCAGCACAACACAGACAATAGAAGAATGTCCTATCGTGATAATATTGTAAAAACGTGCTGTCTTTAAATTGCACACACGATACACAATAACGTTTATTACAGCACAAGTGGAGGGCAAAACTCTATTAACACTATGCACAATAATGTTTATTACAGTTTAAGTGTAGAGTAAAACTCAATCAACACTAAAATACCGAAATAAAACACAGTCGCCGGCATCGCAAACTATTTGTCAACAATGCAACGTAACTTGAGTGTGACACTTAATGTTGCCAGCTTATATTTAACATGAAAATCGATTATTCGTCTAGCGTTATTCGATTCTTTATCACCTTAATATGATTTGAATACCAACGAAATAACTTTCAAGCGCGAGAAATCAATTTGATCAAAGAATTTAAGGAATCACATGCTAACATTTTATTTGAGATGATGGCATTATATTTTTTGGGAGAAATATATTTTTTGCTTTTAACTGTAATCTATAATAGTATCGATCGGATCTGTCTTTCAACATTCTTGTTTATTTACCATGGCAACTTTTTAACTAAAATCGGATAGAGGTGATAATTTGTAATCAGTAATATATTTTTTTATATCTGAATTTAATCCCCGGTTCAAAACAAACAGGAAAATAGCATAGAGACTTCTAAAATAACTAAAATAATTTACAAATGGTTCTTTTATTGATGCTTGAGAAAAATCAGTACCACGAATGGGCATTCTCCTTTGGTGTCCATTTTGGGAACTAAGTGGGATCGGGCTTGGCGTGCTATAAACGCTACTCTTGACTTTATTTTGACAGCTGTGTATTGGGCCAGTTTTGCGTTGGGATTCTTTGTTGATTGTGATTTTTCCAAACGCGAAAGTGTAACCTTTTTGAAATTGTTTTGTGTTTTTAGTGTTATTTAGTAAGTAATAAGTTTATAATATGGCACGATAAGCAGTTATATACAGTATTACACATAATTCCCATAAAAAAATTTAAACAAAGACGAGATGAGCGTCGGATGATGCGTTATACGGACAAAGCGTTTTCTATGAATAAACACAAATTTAAAGCAAATTATAGAGTGAATAAGGATTTGTTTGAGGAAATTTACGAAAACATTAAGCCCTTTATGCCAATTCTTTTGCCCCTGCTTTGCCTTGAGTGGTCTTAAACAAACCTTTAGCTATGCCTGGGTGTTGCTCCAAGATTTCTATCAAACCTTCAAATTGGGCGTAATTAAGACGATTTGAACTGATTGACTGAAATTGGAAACTTATTATGTACAAGATAAAACTACTTTGATGGTTTTTTCGTTTCTGCTGTATTAAATATTTTTTTGAGAAATACGGCACTGTTCTCCATTAAATTATCATAATATAATATACAATGGTATATAAATTAAGTAGGTTATGTGTACTAGCAGGAGTTTTAACAATAAAAACAGTTGCAGAAAGGAAGCAAAACAATTTTTTCGATCGCAGAGCACTTTAATGCCTCGCATTATGAGTCGTGCAATATAAGTAATTATATAAAACATAGACCAATAAAATAACTACATTGACAAAACAAAAATAACACTAATAAGTGAAATATTTCTGTATATTTAAATATGATTGTATATAAGGATGTGAAGTGTGTCAGGATCGTAGCAAATGGAAATCCGTAGTCTCTGCCTACCCCTCTGGGAAACAGGCGTGAATCATTGTATGTATGATTGTATATTTAGTTACCACTTGTATAAAACTTTAATATTAATTAACTTTACGGTCAATCAATTGTTGTTACTGAAAAGGAACCACACGCGAACAATATCTTTTAGTTAATGTTCTAAACAAACTAGCATTTCGAATTCACTTCTAATTTGCAAAACAACTTGACTTTATAGTTTTTTTCAGTTTAATATAGGTAACGACCCTGTCGCATACAGCCAAAGTTGTGTTTAATTTTATGATTATAATCATGTCCTTACGCCCAAATGAATTTAATACGCTACAATTAATTAACTATTTATATCATATTTATTTATTAACCTTGTTATATATAGGATAAAGCCTTTTAAAGGTTTATCGTAATTAGTTGAACATCACTATTGCGGGGCGAAACATAGCTAACTTCACGTGTAACAAAATAATCCCAATTTCAATCCAATGTTGACAGTATTGGTTTCAAGAGTACCGAATTACGTGACTGCAAAATTAACATTGGAATCGTATTGGCTTTAGATTGGAATTGGAATTAGTTTGAAGAGTAAGCCCCCTGGTTGCAATATTACTATATTGTTGTTGTGCAAAATTACTTTTTACCCTTGAGACTGGACATTTGTCTATTCTTTTACCCGAAGGTTGAAAAAAGCGTACAGTATGTTATGCTTATGATATTTACGAATACATAGATTGACAAATAATTTTCGGACGTTCAGAACATCAGCTTTTTCGTACAATAAGTGTGTAGGATGGCGGATCAGTAAGTAAAGAAGTACCTACTTTAAGTTACAGCCCGTTGTGATCTTTCGGCCTCAATCATACTTGTCTTTGCTGCTGCGCCCCACGAACAAATACAGTAGGCGATTAAACAGCTTTATATGTTGGAATTGAAAGTGTAGTATCTGGTATAACTCTTAAATCCTTGTATGTAAAATTAAATTTTAATCTAGCACTAACTGTATTTATGTTTTCCAGTTTAATTTATCGTCAATATTCACGCCTAGGTATTTGATTTCGGTTGTTCTTGATAGCTCGGGAGAACTACAACGTGCTGGTACTTCTATATTTGATCGGTTACAAGGATAGCAATGTATACGAAGTTGAAGTGTTTGTTGTCGGAGAAGATGCCATAGTTTTGCTAAAGCATAGGAATTTAGTTTTATTGATGTTTAGTGATAGAAGACTATCTTCGAGCCATGTTGAATACGAGACATGCCTTTTTCAGCTATACAGGTGATTTTGAAATCGTGTAATTCCTTTTAACCACGCATTCTACTGGTGATATAGAATAACCCTGACCATATTTTTTCTTAATTAGAATAATGGTTTCGGCAAAATTAGAGTACAGATTTTTTCATGAAATGATTTCATATAGTCATATTTTAACCACCTGACACAATCTTAATATTTTTTTAATTTAAAAATAATAACATAACAATAACTGATGTCGTAAATAATAAGGGGCAATAAAAAGGACCGCCCGTTATTATTTACGACATTAATTATTAATATGATTTTTTATTTTAATTAGTAAAAAATTAAAATTGCCTCGGTTGGTTAACATATGACTATCTGACACCATTTCACGAAAAAAACGGAATAATAATTTTTCAAAAAAAATAAATCTAATTAAATAAAAATATGGTCAGGGTTATTCTATATCACCAGTAGAATGCGTGGTTAAAAGGAATTACACGATTTCAAAATCACCCTGTATGTATATGACAATACCGAATTACTTTGAATAGGGACAGCCACGACGTGAGATCCGGACGTACTCCAACCTATTCACAGTATTCCGCTTCGAGTACAAAATATACGTCGACACGTGTTTGGCCTCAGCGCGAGGCACCCTTAGGACAGTTTGGCTCATTCGTTGCCAAACCGTCCTGAGGATGCCTTGCGCTGAAGCCGAGGGTTCGTGACGGGTTCCTCTCTTCCCAACAATTCTATTACAATGGACTTCCGCCAAGTAACACCTACTTCGATTCAATATGTTGAATATAGCTTCTCCTTTAAATTAATAAAGGTTGCAAGTTAAGTTCAAATGCATCAGTGCTCATGCCAACTGAACTTCCAAATGTCTGGGTCCCTGGTGAATCTACTGCAGTCCTCCAGATGCAATTAAGACTACAAAGGTATCTGACAAAAATGAGTAAAATTGCTGATCCGACAGTCATATGCATCCGTATTGTAGTAATAATATATATTTTTGTTCTGCAGCTGTGAAGGCTGCGAAGGCTGCGTGCTCATGATGAAGTCTGTCCTAATGCTGTCCGGCTGGACAGCAGGCGTCAACGGAGTTTGTTCGTTTTAGAATAAACACACGTACCAGTACATCGTAGTATATATGCCGCCCTGTGCTCGTTTACTTCGTTCGTGAGTTTGATCATTCGATTGATGGACAAATTGAACTCAAATTTCTATATGGATTAGACGTACATATAAGTTATGATAAACTCCAAATGGCATTTACATCACCTACTTAGTTTGTTGTATCATCACATCGTGTTATGCCTGTAAATAGAGAGTAAAATCAATTTATTTTGATATTTCTTTTATATGATTTGTATTATATTGTATTTGATCCTCATACTAGGGCTAAGTTTTATTAAAATAATATTCACTTTATATTATAATTAAATAACCTTGTTACCTTGATTGACATGAATTATTTATTTCTACATGCATATTTACTGAAGGTATCTATGTATGTACAATGACATAAGTAATGATGCACTAGAATATCCATGTATGTATGTATCCATATTTGCATCGATCTGAGGTACCGAATTATATTGTATTGCAACAATACATGAGCTGGCTAATTTACTATTATAATTATTATTAGTGAATAAGAAAGATTAAAAGTTTAAATTTTATTGAAGACTGATGGATCGAAATAAAACCATGGTGTAATATGAAGATAATATTATTTATTTCTTAAAAATATATGTAATGTCTCACATAAGTGTTATTATGTTTACGTCAATAAACATTTCATCGCAAATAATCACAATTGAATCATTACGAATCCCACTATTGAATGCCGTGTCTCCCGCATCCCGTGTGTGAACATCATCGAACATCAAAAAGGTACCTAAGTTTGGAAATACCGCAAATACCGGTAGCAGCCTTATCAAAACCGACATATAAGATGAATAGACGGCAGTCAGTAGACAAAATTTAATTACAAAATCTCGAACCACCCGTGGGGTACGTCCGGGGACCCGGGAAACGACCCCGCGGTGGCGGCCCCCGGCTCCTCGGACACGAACGTCGCGGGATGCAATATAGGCGAACGGGGGGCCTCGCGTCCCTGTGGGGTTCACAGACGTCCCCCACGGGTGGGAGGCGTGGTTCCGAATGCTAGTAATAATTAGGGTACTGCGGCCAGGGATGCGGGTGGTGTTGGTAGGGACCTGGGGGCTGCTGGTAGCCCCACGTGGGCTGGTATGGCTGGGCGTACGACTGGTCGTAGGAGGCCGCTGTCGCCGCGGGCGTCTGGTAGTACGAGTTGCCGCCGCTCGTCGTTGTCGCACCGCTTGCGGCCGACGCGGTGTTCTCCTTTTTCTTGCAATCCGCCGACGCCCTGGATAGGGAAATATGAGCGTGAACATCTCATCACACATCGTCATCGAGAATTATCATCAAGAGTAATCGAGAAGTCATTCAACGATTCCAAAACTACTGAGGGGTTTTTACAACGCGCTATGGTAATGCTGATTTAGTGAGAAAATGAATGGACTAAAATATTTAGGTTAGTGCATAGGCATGATGACTAAAAAAGCGCGATCTCTACAATAGGCATGATGACAGGGTTAAAAATAAGTGATTCGGTATACTGACGCAGGCGGCGGCGGCGGGTCGTGCTTGTCCTTGCGCGCGCGCTTGCGCAGGTGCTTGGCGAGCGCGCGCGCGTGCGCGTGCGCGGCGCGCGCGTGCTGGGCGGCGCCGCGCTCCTCGGCGAGCTCGCGGCGGCGCCATGCCAGCGTCGCGCACACCTCCAGCTCCGCGCCCTCCTGCTTCTCGTACGACATCACCATCTCTGCGACGACAAAACACTAACATTAACATCCATCCTCATGCCCCTCATATCTAATAGAGGGAGACCTAGCATTTATACCTAAAACACTGAGTGATTCTGATACAGAATTGCGTATTTACCACCCTTGTAGCCTAGCACATCTGAATGTGTTTGGAATCGACCGTATTTGGTTTGATATACTTTCCAATATGAACCTCCTGCCATGATTTCTGTATAATCCGATATACCTACTATTCAATACAGGAATCCTGGAGAATGAGAACGAAAAACAATTGCCACTAAGCTGACCACATGACTACAAGCAAATCTATACAATATAAACAATTTAAAAATACTTTATTTTTCATATTAATTCATTAAAGCATATCAACTCTAATATTTCTGATGGATAATTACGAAGATAACATTTTGAAATGTACTTTTATGAAACCCAGATTCTTTCACAATGTGACGCATAAAGCAATTCCTATTAAAAGTTCTTTACTATGATGTTTTTAATACAAATCACTACATATCATAAAACAATATCCCCGACGCGTCTGTCTATCTTTTTGCGATAAACTCACAATCTACTACTGAACGGATTTTCTTACGGTTTTATCACCAATAAACAGAGTGATTCATCATGAAGGTTTAGGTGTATAATTTGTTAAGATATTGTACTACCCGTGCTAAGTCGGGACATGTCGCTAGTCTAATATAAATTTTCTGGTAAACATTACCTTCCAATACTTCATATGGTGTGTCGGGCGTGTGCATAGCTATGTCAAGTCTCTGCATGTGAAGTCGTTGGTTGAGAGGATCCCTGGTAATGGCCTCGTCGAGCGCTTTTCTGGCGGCGGCCGGGTCTTGTCGCACGTGGAATAAAAACCGCGCGTACTTGATGGCCAGGGCAGACGCTACCGCCTTGTTCTTTGATGAGGTTATGTAACCTTCGTAAAGTTGCGCACATTTATCGTAATCGCCGCGACGTCTTTCGAGGTTCACACGCCTGGAATAAAAGGACATGATATGTAGATACCTGTGGGAATGCTTTGGCGCATACCTCTCCGCGGGGCAATGGAGAGGTTATGTCGGGCTCACTGGGGGAAAGATACCCCGGTAATAAACTTGTATATTACGACCATAAATGAATGAAATCCATCGGTTTTTTGTTGTTTTATTATTAAACACTAATTATGCTAATATATATAGAGTCAAAAGTATGCTATGCTTGCACTTTTTAATATTTTTTTTTTTATTTTTCTTGACGGCCTTCTGTTCTTCTATAAGACATTTTAAGGTTATCCATTAATTACCGGACACCCTGTATAATCGCTTTTTGGGTAAAATTCTACACTGTGGAATCGCTTTACTCGGACTGAAATATGTATTTTAGTTACTAATATTATGAATTAGGTAAGGATATAAGAGTATGTAATATCTACTAATAGGCATAGGTACGTAATTATTAAATTTACAGAAGGGGTTTTCGCGATTGCTAGTTATAAACATTTTATTCGTCATATGAATGTAATAGTTTCTTCAGATGTAAGGCGATAGTCCTTTCTGTATCACAATATCCATGTTGCCTCATTTCTTGTGGTTATTGTTTAAAGAAGTTGTTTTCTAATTGTTAACGCACTATGCGTTCAAGTAATAGTTTCATTAGTACGAGTTGCTAAAACCATAGCTAAAAATATCAGGAATAGATTAACACCAGAATCACATGTACGCAGTTTATCCCAATTTGGGAAATCGTCCAATAAACGCTTGAAATGGTCCTTAGGCCGTTCAACCTAAAAGAAAACAAATCATTGCGTGTAAATATTCGTTTAATTATTAAGTATTGTACCAGTTAATATTATTCATCGAATATAATGGATAAAATGAATATAAAAAAATAAATAGATATTTGTTTAATTTTTTAAATCCTAAGTGAGGCTAAATCAAATTCAATACTTTATTTTTCATACAAAAACTAACAACACTTAAGTGTGCAAAATAAACTCATGAACAAACTCCTCGAGAAAGAGTAAGTAACATCCCTAGCCAGAAACTTCCGAACTCAATAAATCCGAAGTCCTTCATTATTATTATTTTTTTTTTGTGTTATAGGTATATATAAATTTCTACTATGATGAGACTTCCGATAATACAATTTTTTCTTTATTTGCAATAAATGCTAGTTTCTTGTTACGACATTCTTATTTATTCTATACTGTTAGTTAAAATCGCCTATAATACTATATAACGAAAACACATATTTAGAACCAAATAATGCATTTCTATATTCTCTATGGATTTTCCTCGAGTTTTTAAATTTCCCAAAACTAATAAAAATAGAGTCGTGGTGGCTTCTACGATAATTTACTTGTTAGCTATCGATTGATAACATAAAATATACATGACCGCCATTTGGATCAAATTCCACACTGTCCTACCTATTGACTAAAAGGCAGTAACAGTATTGCCATTCTTACGCTGATTTCCTAATTTTCTGAATGAGCAGGCTTATTCGGACTGACACACTCACATGGAACTCTTGACAAACGACAATATAGTTTATTCTTGTAAAATAGTAAATATTTATTTTCATAACAAAATATGGCTACGACGTAATTTATAATTAATCTTGACCATGCTAATATACGACGTACCCAAAAGATACACTGTTTAATTCATTGAAGCGTTTTAAAATAATATACTGATTAACGAGATGTTTGGCCGACTACGGAATATTCGGCCAAAGTCGTGGCCAGATATCAGGAAGCCAAATATACGAATAATATAAGGCTAGTGTGAATGGAACAGACACAAGAGGCGTTTATTGATCAGATCGAAGACGTTCCGGACAAAGGCCAGGTTAAGAGCGCCTTAAACCCGCGAGCGTGTATGAGAAATATGATGAAAGTGAATGAAGCCAGGGAAGTGTGTTAGCATCGTAGCAAATGGAAATCCGTAGTCTCTGCCTACCCCTCTGGGAAACAGGCGTAAATCGATGTATGTATGTAAATATACGAATAATTTTAGGATTCCTTACATAGGGTGTCGAATAAAAGCAATAGGCAGAGTTCTAAAACCTTGATTGGATTGATTATTGCTTGGAGGCAGTTTGAATTGATTAAACGACGACCTATAAGTTATATGGTGGTCAATTAATTCATCAAACAGTACTAACGTTTGATAATCTTTGCTGTAGTGGATCATTATCAGCAGAAATTTATAGCGAATAGCTTTTCACAGAAGCTTTATTTAAAATAAGTAATTTACCACTTTTTAAATTTGAGGTTTAACGAACTAATAAATAAATATTAGTATCATCTAATTTATTAAAATAAATGTTGTATGTAACAGGTATAACGCAACGTGGTATTATTTTACCTTACTCTTGAGAGTACTGCAAATTATTATTTATTATACGTATATTCATTATCCAGCCGCATAATTAACGGACATCCGTTCCAAGAATATTTTTGTATAGCTGATTGTCTAACTTTGATGTTTTGTAATCAGTAAGGACATCACATACATACATACAAACACACGCCTTTCAAATAATTCAAAATAGGTTAGAAGCAAACATCAGACAGATGCAGTTCAATAGCTATCTATTCAAATAATGTCGATGTCATCAAACCGACCTTATGTATGTAAATGCTGCACGAGCGTTGATGTGTATAATAATTTGTTGGACTACATACATACAGCCTAATATTTTTTACAATTTAACAATAAAATATCATATTCATTACTTACTATAATAATATACAGCTATTTAATAAATCCTATCTAATATTAGAAAGCCGAATGTGAGTTGGTTAGTTAATTTGTTTGTGTGTTACGTTTTCACGCCTTAACTACCGACCGATCATCATGTAATTTCGTATATACGTTGTCACGGGACCACAAACGGACATAGGCTACCTTTTATACAGAAAACAGCACTGTTATTAACCTAACCTAACCTACATTTAGGAGCGCGAATCCGCGGGCAAAATCTAGTGTGATCATATTTTTACCTGTACTGTATCTGGACAAGATTGGGGCAAGTTTTCTCTATTCGGTCAAGTATCTCAGCTGCCTTAGCGGTGTTGCCATGCGCCTCCTCGAAGTGGGCCCAGTGTAGGTGCAACTCGGGCTTGTCCAAGTGGTGCACGGTGCAAGCGCGCTCCAGTACTTCGCGCTCAACGACTATCAGCTCTGGATTAGTGTCTATGCGCTCCTCCAGGAACTTAATAAGCTATTGGTATAATATAACATTAATAAAATAATAGGAGCTCAGTTTAGGAATGAAGGTAGTAGTAGTTTTAAAGTAACCGTCTGCAGATCAGTGGCGCAACTGTAGCACCGATTCTGAGAGTAACATCAAGTAACTGCGCCCAATAGGAAGCAACCCTTATATAAGGAACGCCATTAATTGAACACAGCAACGGTCACCAGCGCCAGCGCCACCGCGGTAGAAGTGATGCTGCCACACATTGGCTTTTAGAGGTTATATTCTACCAATTTTATCAATCATATTATATTTAAAGCAAAACTAGAAGACTATAGAGTATTAGCAAAGTCTAGCTAACACATACATACAGTCAAGTAACGATCCTTGAAAAAAAGCTTTATTACCATTCGTACACCTTCTAGTTCGCCCTTAAGTTGCTATAGTCGCAGTTCCAACCCTCCCGCTACCTGCATTCAGCCCGAACTCCTGTATTTTAGTCAATTACAACTCCATGCACCGCTATGACAAAAAAGGAGGCGTACGAGCCCGTACGCGGGCAGCGGAATGGACTGCGCACACTACAGCAACAATTATTTAGAGTAAACAGAATTTGAGCGCAGGTATAATAGGATCACGGATCGTAATCAGTATTAAGCCGGTGCTAAGCAAGCTATATTATTTGATTTTATATGACATGACTGCGATATTATTATATTTTACACTCCAGGGAGACAGACACAAATGTTCCTATGGGCCCCTTTTAACATACCCTCATCCAGAACTCTTCATACAGTGCACATGCGATGAGACAACGTTCGTGAAGCACGAGCGCGCGCTTGAGCGAGCCGTGCTGTTTCTCCCACTCCAGGTATGACTTCCAGTTCTTTAGCTGACATCGTTCCAACGGCTTCACGTGAAAGTATGGACGTTTGATCTGTGGACAACTACTGTATTACTATGCATGAAAGTATGTGTATATGCTCGTGTGTGCTGCTGAGCATAGATCTCTTCTTAGTGCGAGAAAGATTAGGCCATACGCCGCTACGCTGGCCCAGTTCAGGTTGACAGACTTAGCATATCTTCAAAAACGTTATGGAGTTCTGTCAGACATGAAGATTCCCCGAAGTTGTTTTTCTTCAATGTTAGTCCGATGTAAGTCTTCTAAAGCTATTACCAAAAGGAGGTAGTAATAAGTGTCACTTACGCCTTCCTCAAACGTCCACCTAGCGGCGACTTGTTCTCCGGTAGTTTTGTGGACCTTCCGACGTGCCGCTATAATGCGTTCTTTAATTGCTTGAGCCTCTTCCTCAGATGCCTGTCAAATTAAATCAAAGATTTATTTAAAGGGAAATGTACTTAGTGCGAACAATGCTATAGTTGATGTAATAAGCAATATTATGTTCTTTGAACAGTTCCTGGAAATCATCTCATATTATTTAGTGGTGACTTTGGACCCAAAATAAATTTAGATTAATTTTATTTTTAGCATTTTTTATTATGAAAAAATATTACAAAATACAGTGGTTATTGAAACTGTCAAAACGCTTACTTCGGCAATATGGCGTCGAGTCGTCAATTTACGTCACACGCTGGTAAATAAACTTTGAACAGCAAACAATGATAGAAGATGTTCATAAACGTGTGACGTCAAAATAAATGTAGCCAATCAAAACCATTTACGATCATGTGGTTCCAACTAAAAATAAATTGATTTTCTTCGACAAAATAATGTTTTTATTACATACTAGCTTTTGCCCGCGACTTCGTCCGCGTGGAATAGTTACTTCGAGCAGCATTTTAATTTTTTTAGGTAACTTATTTCGCAAATAATTCTCATATAAATGCTGTGGTTTACTGCACTTTTAATACATTTTTATAAAAAACGACTTTTTGTTTTTCTATATTTGCTAAAATATAAAGATTTTTCTTTTAATAATAATGATAATATTTATTTGCAAGAAACATGGTACGAAAATACAGATGGTACATAAGTTTGACATTTAGGACAGCATGTTTCACCTTAATATCGGCATGCAAATTATAATGACTACACTATTAACAAAAAATATGCAAAACAATCATAATCTTTTTTTTATATATAATAGGTCTTTACTTATGAAATTGCCATTCTGACGTACTGGCCATTTCAAATCAAAATATTTTTTTTGGCTCATGTTTCTAATTCCAAATTGATTTTATTTTAAAAACATGGGATTCTTTTTCTAAAATCGTCATTTGTTTAATAGTCAATGTTTTGCTTTCATCGCATTCGAACATTTTTCGTCATTATGGATACGTTAAAAATTCGAGTAATTATGGATTACGAGTACCGTCGTGGCAGCAAAGCGGCACAAGCGGCACGCAACATCACCGACGTTTACGGTGCGAATACTACAAACGAACGCACCACCCGTTATTGGTTTGCCCGCTTCCGTTCTAGAAATTTTGACCTGAAAAATGAACCCCGTGGTCGTTCGAAAACTTTGGTCGACAATGACGATGATACTCAATCTACGGCTGAATTAGCAGCAGCTTTCGACGTTAGCATCAAAACAATATTGGTCCATTTGCGTCAAATTGGCAAGGTAAAAAAGCTTGACAAATGAGTACCCCACGAACTCAATGATCGCCAGCGCGAAGTACGCGTCGAGACGTGCCTTGCACTGCTCAACAGGCAAATGAAGGAATGTTGAACCGCATTGTTACTTGTGACGAGAAATGGTTCCTGTTCGACAAGCCGTAAGCGTACCCTGGTTCAACACCCAAATAATGCCCTAAACGAAAACTTACCCCTAGAAAAGTGATGGTCACTGTTTGGTGGTCTACCGCCGATGTAATTCATCACAGCTTCTTACCAAACGGGACGAGCATTATTGCAGATGTGTACTGTGAAGAACTGAACACAATGACGGAGAAGCTCGCACGTCTCCAACCAGCGTTGGTCAATCGTTCGGCTCCACTGCTCCTGCACGACAACGCGCGACCACATACTGCACAGCAGACGGTCTCCAAGCTACAAGAGCTGGGGTTGGAAGTTCTCCGTCATCCGCCGTACCCACCAGACATTGCGCCTACAGACTTCTACTTTTTCCAGAATTTGGATAACTTCTTGGCGGGAAAAATATTCAATACCCGAGAGGCAGTATAAAATGCCTTTGAAGAATTTGTTGCCTCCCGTCCAGCTGATTTCTTCAAGAAGGGCATCAATATGCTACCAATGCGTTGGCAAAGATGCATTGATTGAATGGGTGATTACTTTGATTAACAGAAGTAAAAAATATAGAAAAAAATACGCTTAATTTATTTCATGAAAAACGGCAATTTCATAGGTAAAGACCTAATATATATTTTTTATGAGGTAGGTGGCAAACGAGCATAGGAATCGCCTGATGGTAAGCGATTACCGCCGCCCATGGACACCCGCAAAACCAGAGGAGTTACAAATGCGGTGCCCGCCTTTTAAAAAGGAGTACGCTCTTTTCTTGAAGGTTTGTAGGTCGTATTGGTCCGGAAATACCGCAGGCGACAGATCATTCCACAGTTTAGTTGTGCGAGGCAGAAAATTTCTGGAAAACGCACAGTTGTGGACTGCCAGCCATCTAAATGATGGGAATGGAAATTCTGTCGCGTAGGACGATGGACGAAATGAGGCGGCAGGGATCAGTCCGAACAATTCCTCGGAGCACTCCCCATAGAAAAAGCGATATAGCATAGCGAGACCACATCTCTACGCAGCGCCATGGGGTCTAGCCAATTTGAAACAACCCGGCAGTTGACGATTCGAGTCGCTCTCCGTTGAATGCGGTCCAGAGGGAGAAGCTCGTACTGAGGTGCCCCTGCACAAAGATGAGAACGTAAAAACAACAGTATTCCATCACTCAGAAGGTCCAACAGTGAAGGATTTTGGCTCTCCACATCTGGGATTCGCGTAGGCGTGGTAATCAGTTGTGTCAGGCCATATTCCAGGGCGAAGTCGAGAACAGATCTCCCCGCATGATCGGTCTTACTGGAACTGAGCCAGTCAGCGTAGTGGGCGTTAAAATCGCCAAGTATAACGATCTCTGCGGACGGGATCTGCTGCTGCAAAAAGTCTGAAGCCATCTGGATGTGCTCAATGAGTCGGTCAGTTTCGGTGTCACCGCTATAGGACCTATTATAGAGGCACGCATAGATGCGGGGATGGTCATCGCTGTCTACACGGAGCCATAAGATGGAGAGGTCCCTACCTTCAAGATTGCTGAGGCGACGAGAGCTGATATCGTCTCTGACATACACGCACACTCCGGCCCTAGACAGAAAGGAGTGTTCTAGTCCGTACCCAGGGTAGTGTAGGCAGGATGTGTCTGCTGGAGACGATATCTGCGTCTCGGTCAAGAAGAGCAAGGCTGGCTTTGCTGTCTCGAGGTGGTGGTGAACAGCATTAAGATTACTATGTAATCCCCTGATGTTGCAAAAGTCCACAGCTAGCGTGGCAGGAGGTACCATGGTATTTCTACTCTTGCCTCAGGCATTATTAAGCGCAGTTTTGCCTCCCCCACCCCGGCAATCGGTCAAAAATCGGTCGGCATTATCGGAATACGGAGAATTAAAAGATTTTCTCCTTTTGCCATTCTAGTCATGATTATAGCTTTTATAATATTGCGTCTTAGATGAAAAATTTGTTACCGTGTACCATTACATAGCCTTGGTGCGTCAAGATTTCTCATTAACAGGACTGGAATACCAACTTTCAGCCTTAATTTATGGGAAGGCACTCCTGATAATTCTAAAGAGTTGAGAAACTCTATAGGGTACGATGTCACTTGTTTAGTGTCCATAACATTGTCTACTGAGGTACACGACAACATCGCCTCCAACATCTAACATAATTTGTTCATTTATCTGGCCTACTGTCTCATTTGTCCTCGCCAAAATTCACCTGTCACACAACTATTCTCGATTGCCCATACTTATTTGTAGATCTGGATAGACATTATTATTTAAATCATCAGTGTCGATAATTTGACAGAATTCACGTCTTAGTGTAATCATGCAGTTACTGTCTGTTAGCATACAATCTGCCCCTGCGTGAGAATCGTTGAGTAGTTGTACTCGCATATTTGTAGTCAGACTAAACTGTTTTACGTATACCCATAATACAGACGCCTTCAAACGCATTTATTTAATCTGCGGTGTACCCCTTGTAATAACCGGCAGGGTCTGTCTAAAGCCACCAGCTAAAAGTACCGTTCGTCTCCTATTTCATACCCATGTAGGTCAAAATTTCAAAATCGCTTAGACCAATGTTCACTTATTTACTTTTTATCATGTGCCTAAATACAAAGTCTCATGGTTTTATCTACAATACTATAATTCGATACAAATCTCCTTGCGGCCAACTCCCGAATCGATGACTGCGGTTCGCAGCCGCCTAACATTGCCAACGGCGGCTACACCATGCCTGATATACGTATCAGGCAACGTGACGTTCGTGCGATACTGCAGAGTCTCGATGTTCGGAAAGCCAGTGGGCCTGACGGCATCCCAGCTGTGGTCCTCAAAAAATGTGCAGCGGAGTTGTCCCCCACACTTTCGCGCCTATACCAGACGTCTTACGCCGCAGGCACTGTGCCTGAGGCTTGGAAGGAGTCGAACATTCAACCGATTCATTCCCAAAAAGTGGGACCGTTCCGAGCCAGGCAACTATCGACCCATAGCTATCACCTCGGTGCTCTCCAAGGTGTTCGAGCGGATTATAAACACCCAAATTGTCCGCTACCTGGAAGATCACTCGTTGATCTATGATCGCCAATACGGCTTTCGGGCTAAACGATCAACGGGTGATCTTCTAGCGTTCGTCACGCACCTCTGGGGTGAGGCTATGGACAAGCACGGCGAGTCTTTGGCGGTCAGCCTAGACATAGCCAAAGCTTTCTATAGAGTCTGGCACCGGTCTCTTCTTTCAAAGCTCCCAGCCTATGGCTTGCCCCCTCAACTGTGCACCTGGATTGCAAGTTTCCTGCAGAAGCGTCGTATTCGGGTCCTTTGTGACGGTCGCGCTTCCAAATTTATGCAGGTCAATGCAGAAGTATCTCAGAGGCCCGTCTTATCCCCTACGCTCTTTCTTCTGCATATCAAAGATATGTTGAATCTCGGCAACATACTTTGTTATGCAGACGACAGTACCGTGCATGGGCGATATCTCGGACGTCCTGGGGCCAAACAGGCTGAGGTTGAGGGGAAAAGGCAGGATCTTGTCGTTGAACTTGACCAGACCTTGAACCGCATCTCTGAATGGGTTGCCAAGAACTTGGTCCAGTTCAACGCCAAGAAGACCTAGGCATGCGCGTTCTCAACAAAAAAGTCTTCGTTCCTTCCCCTCCCTTCTCTGAAGAACACTCCACTGGTGATACGTGACAGCTTCTCCATCATAGGTATGTATCTTTGTCGCTCCCTTAATCTCAAAACCTACATCGAAAGCGTCATTAAGCAAGCTTCGCGAAAACTCGGAGTTCTGAACAGGGTGAGGCGGTTCTTCACGCCTGGGCAGTTGTGCCTATTGTATAAGGCACAAATGCGCCCTTGCGTGGAGTACTGTTCTCATCTTTGGGATGGCTCCGCGCAGTACTTGCTAGACGCTCTTGACAGGTTACAGCAGCGGGCTGTCCGTATCATCGGAGATCCAGAGGTCACGAGGTCACTGGAACCTCTGTAACTCCGTAGGGATATTGCCTCTTTGGCATGTTTCTACAGAATAAACGAGGGGTGCTCTCAAGAGTTATTCCACCTTATCCCGCCCTCCCCTTTCCTATCCAGAACAACGCGTGCTGGGCTCAGATGCCATCCTTACACGGTGGAGTCGACTAGAGCGCGTACCAACAAGTTTGGATCCTCATACCTCTGCCGAACGATCAAGGCATGGAATTCTCTGCCAAGGCACGTGTTTCTTTCTTCCTTCAATTCTGGGTCCTGCGGGGCGTGAAAAAGCACCTTCTCAGGCCGTCAAAGTAGAGACCTCAACATCGCCTCGGCTGCTATGAGAACGAGCCACTGCTCTTAGACCACACTACTGCTTACCATCAGGCGGAGCGTGGTCATTTTGATGTGCAAAAAAAAAAATTAAAAGATAAAACTTACCTATTTCAACCCCTTCATGCCCTCTTTTACAACAAAAGGTAACCTATGTTCTTCCCAAGGTCTAGTCTATCCCTGTACCAAATTTCATCAAAATCGGTTCAGTGGTTTAGGCGTGAAAGCAAGACAGACAGAGTTACTTTCGCATTTATAATATTACTAGTAGGGAAGTAGGGATTATTGCTAATTGCTTACAAATTATATAATCTACGCGGATGGCAACAAATAAGTCTTTGTTTTTCATACTGTCTCTCAGAATACATTACATTAGTTGTTTTTAAATAGGAAATTCTCCTACCTTAAGGAGGCTATGTGCTGGAAGGCGTAACCACAGATCTCTCTTGACTAAGCGTGAATCGCAGTCCCCGTGACTGTAAGTGACTGCCACTTTGCCGCACGTCACCACGCCCGTCACCGGCTCCGACATCACGTGCTCTTGTAGTGTGTAGTGTCTACTCACGACATGGTCCTGCGGCTCGTCCTCCCCGGGCGGCAGGTCGAGCTGCGGCGCGTGCGGCGCCGCGTCGCGCACCTCGCCGCGCAGGCGCACCAGCTCGCCGCGCGTCACCACGCCCGTCACCGGCTCCGACATCACGTGCTCTTGTAGTGTGTAGTGTCTACTCACGACATGGTCCTGCGGCTCGTCCTCCCCGGGCGGCAGGTCGAGCTGCGGCGCGTGCGGCGCCGCGTCGCGCACCTCGCCGCGCAGGCGCACCAGCTCGCCGCGCGTCACCACGCCCGTCACCGGCTCCGACATCACGTGCTCTTGTAGTGTGTAGTGTCTACTCACGACATGGTCCTGCGGCTCGTCCTCCCCGGGCGGCAGGTCGAGCTGCGGCGCGTGCGGCGCCGCGTCGCGCACCTCGCCGCGCAGGCGCACCAGCTCGCCGCGCGTCACCACGCCCGTCACCGGCTCCGACATCACGTGCTCTTGTAGTGTGTAGTGTCTACTCACGACATGGTCCTGCGGCTCGTCCTCCCCGGGCGGCAGGTCGAGCTGCGGCGCGTGCGGCGCCGCGTCGCGCACCTCGCCGCGCAGGCGCACCAGCTCGCCGCGCGTCACCACGCCCGTCACCGGCTCCGACATCACGTGCTCTTGTAGTGTGTAGTGTCTACTCACGACATGGTCCTGCGGCTCGTCCTCCCCGGGCGGCAGGTCGAGCTGCGGCGCGTGCGGCGCCGCGTCGCGCACCTCGCCGCGCAGGCGCACCAGCTCGCCGCGCGTCACCACGCCCGTCACCGGCTCCGACATCACGTGCTCTTGTAGTGTGTAGTGTCTACTCACGACATGGTCCTGCGGCTCGTCCTCCCCGGGCGGCAGGTCGAGCTGCGGCGCGTGCGGCGCCGCGTCGCGCACCTCGCCGCGCAGGCGCACCAGCTCGCCGCGCGTCACCACGCCCGTCACCGGCTCCGACATCACGTGCTCTTGTAGTGTGTAGTGTCTACTCACGACATGGTCCTGCGGCTCGTCCTCCCCGGGCGGCAGGTCGAGCTGCGGCGCGTGCGGCGCCGCGTCGCGCACCTCGCCGCGCAGGCGCACCAGCTCGCCGCGCGTCACCACGCCCGTCACCGGCTCCGACATCACGTGCTCTTGTAGTGTGTAGTGTCTACTCACGACATGGTCCTGCGGCTCGTCCTCCCCGGGCGGCAGGTCGAGCTGCGGCGCGTGCGGCGCCGCGTCGCGCACCTCGCCGCGCAGGCGCACCAGCTCGCCGCGCGTCACCACGCCCGTCACCGGCTCCGACATCACGTGCTCTTGTAGTGTGTAGTGTCTACTCACGACATGGTCCTGCGGCTCGTCCTCCCCGGGCGGCAGGTCGAGCTGCGGCGCGTGCGGCGCCGCGTCGCGCACCTCGCCGCGCAGGCGCACCAGCTCGCCGCGCGTCACCACGCCCGTCACCGGCTCCGACATCACGTGCTCTTGTAGTGTGTAGTGTCTACTCACGACATGGTCCTGCGGCTCGTCCTCCCCGGGCGGCAGGTCGAGCTGCGGCGCGTGCGGCGCCGCGTCGCGCACCTCGCCGCGCAGGCGCACCAGCTCGCCGCGCGTCACCACGCCCGTCACCGGCTCCGACATCACGTGCTCTTGTAGTGTGTAGTGTCTACTCACGACATGGTCCTGCGGCTCGTCCTCCCCGGGCGGCAGGTCGAGCTGCGGCGCGTGCGGCGCCGCGTCGCGCACCTCGCCGCGCAGGCGCACCAGCTCGCCGCGCGTCACCACGCCCGTCACCGGCTCCGACATCACGTGCTCTTGTAGTGTGTAGTGTCTACTCACGACATGGTCCTGCGGCTCGTCCTCCCCGGGCGGCAGGTCGAGCTGCGGCGCGTGCGGCGCCGCGTCGCGCACCTCGCCGCGCAGGCGCACCAGCTCGCCGCGCGTCACCACGCCCGTCACCGGCTCCGACATCACGTGCTCTTGTAGTGTGTAGTGTCTACTCACGACATGGTCCTGCGGCTCGTCCTCCCCGGGCGGCAGGTCGAGCTGCGGCGCGTGCGGCGCCGCGTCGCGCACCTCGCCGCGCAGGCGCACCAGCTCGCCGCGCGTCACCACGCCCGTCACCGGCTCCGACATCACGTGCTCTTGTAGTGTGTAGTGTCTACTCACGACATGGTCCTGCGGCTCGTCCTCCCCGGGCGGCAGGTCGAGCTGCGGCGCGTGCGGCGCCGCGTCGCGCACCTCGCCGCGCAGGCGCACCAGCTCGCCGCGCGTCACCACGCCCGTCACCGGCTCCGACATCACGTGCTCTTGTAGTGTGTAGTGTCTACTCACGACATGGTCCTGCGGCTCGTCCTCCCCGGGCGGCAGGTCGAGCTGCGGCGCGTGCGGCGCCGCGTCGCGCACCTCGCCGCGCAGGCGCACCAGCTCGCCGCGCGTCACCACGCCCGTCACCGGCTCCGACATCACGTGCTCTTGTAGTGTGTAGTGTCTACTCACGACATGGTCCTGCGGCTCGTCCTCCCCGGGCGGCAGGTCGAGCTGCGGCGCGTGCGGCGCCGCGTCGCGCACCTCGCCGCGCAGGCGCACCAGCTCGCCGCGCGTCACCACGCCCGTCACCGGCTCCGACATCACGTGCTCTTGGAAACTGTACCAACAAACACCAAGATATACATATGTATAACTCCTTTATTTACTTTGCTCCTTAACATACGTCCTTTACAATTTAATTATTTTAAACTAAGCATCGCTGAGCATTGCAATGCGTAGTGTTTCGCGTTGCAAACATGAGAGGCGATCTATCTACACTGTGTCTTAAGATCTTTAACGAAGCTGATGTCGACGCATACTACACATCAATTCAAGTCATACTATGCGAAGAATATTGTTGGGAACAACAGCTTTTATTTGAAGGTAACAAAAAAGAAGTAAATCTGTAGCTAATAATGTAACGCAGCGCACACTAATACGTCACTGTTCCTTGAGTGCATGCGGGGCACTGTGCAGCTCTTTGTGGTGACATAGTCAATCATTGCACTCAACGACAGATTACATACTGCTGTTTGTATGCTGTGCGTGTGCTTGCGGACAATAGAGGCGCGCCTTGTACATCGCGCTTATTAATTTCAAAGGCTTTTTTAATGGGAAGTTTCAGTAATTTTGCTTATGATGATTATGCTTTTACATTGCCAACTTGTTTTTGTAACAAATGATTAAATAAAATTTTGACTTTGACCTTCAATATCTCCATTACCGGTTGAGTCCCAGGCATAGTTTCACTAAAACGTTTTAACAAAAAATCATTCTGCCAATGAGTAAAACACGTGACTTTCGATTTCTTTAAAAGTATTGAGATGGCTTAAGTAAGCATTTTGTCGAATGGCACGACGGGACAATCTAGGTCTGTATCGGTGACTAGACACGAGTAACCATTATTAATACCAGTTTCCGATACATTTACACATGTTATTAATTTATCCCACCAACTTTCTATAAGTCGGCGGTCCACAAGGCTGGGCGGTGACTAAGACTTAGTAAACGTAACGTGGAATATTACGTCTAGCAGGTTGCTTTCTCTCTACTCTAGTAGTCGTCTGCTTTAATGTCCACCAGCAGCTGCGATCAACCTATTGACTCTTCAGCATGCTTATTCTCCGATCTATTTCGGTGATTTTGATGGATAATCTTATTTCGAATTATCCTTTAAAGAAAGAAAACTACAAACATAGATAGTTTCATGGTTTACTACGCGAGTTTTTATTCATATCCCGGATTTAGATAGCAGGTTTCTAACTGATCAGGTACTTTAAAATAACATGACATCGTAACTGAAAATCCTAAATTTCGGAAAATCTGTTGTAAATTCCTTTATCTCCAGGAGATGTTTTGTTCTTAAATTTCTCAAAAGCTAACTCGACCTTGTTTATCGACACACGGTGTGATTGGAGCTCTATTATCATCATAACTATGTCTAAAAGATCTTAGTCACTGTGCATATTATAAGCTTTTATAAAATCTCTCGGTTTCTTAAAGTATGCTAGTTTTGATATAACGGTTCTGCCATCCACTCTCATTACTGCTAAGCGAAAGACTCCCTCATCTGACAAAGACAGTATGGATGGCGATTCGTGACATTCGCTCATATGTTTGAGTACCGGATGAGAGTATCTGCACTTTGAGAGAAGCAAGCTTTGAGATACTTCTTGTAGCGTGCCGACCACTAGGTCGGATTTCTTTACAATGGTCCCTATAGTTTCCAGTAAAACAAAACGATTATGAGATTCCAATAGCAGCAGCCTTTTCGGAACTTAAGGCAATTTAGGCTATTTCTTCAAAATACCTTTAAGTTCAGTATACAAGCGGGTTTATATTGGGTTCTGTATCTATCATGTTTTTCATGTATATGCAGTTATATTAAACAACAATAAAATAACCGCATATTGTTTATTTAATAATATGACCATTTTAAATTTACCATTTATCTAGCAAATACAACGCAACAAATATAAAATAGTGTGTCATTTAATATTAACATTAACACAATAGGGCAGTTGACTTACAATGTTTTATTAATCAAATCAATTAGTTTACCAAAACCCTAAAAAAATAGAGAATTTTTAAATCTTCTCAAAATTAAATAAGATACAAGCGTTTCAAATCTGTTGGTAGCGGTAATTGTACATTGTACAAACTATGACGTAACCACTATTTAACTTTAGATAGCGAGAAATCACCACTACGATACCCCTTTTTCTTATATATCCTTTAAAATACCGTTATTACAAAAAGATTACTTTTGATTGCTATTTCCTCTTTTGTGAAATAATGTACAAAATCAACTTACAACTGACATTTAAAACTAAAATGAACTTACTTATCAAAATGCGATGTGTATCCAAGGGTGGGCGTGGCCAGCAGTCTATCATATATGTTAGTGACATTCAGAGCAGAGCCATTTTCAGCCTCCCATTTAATATAAGATTCCCACAGTCGATCTGAGCGAAACTCTAGACCACACGCCTCTGCAATAATCAAAACATTACAAGAGAATATATTAAAATGCATTTTTAAACGTTGCTAATATACAGCGTGTAGCACGAAGTGGCGGTCAAATATTAGAGTCGTAACGTATCAGATGCAAAATAGTATCTCAAAATAAAAATGTGTAAAATTGTCAATTGAATTTTTTTTAGTCCATTGTCTTTTTCGATAGATTAAAAAAAAAATAAACAGATTATTATGTTTGCATGTCCATATTAGTAATTTAGCTTTCCTCCTATATAATAATAATTTTAATTGATCCATTATACGTTAATCGTTAGAGCAAACCACATCTTTAATTTGTTACGAACCTCTAACCCTGCCAGTACTGCCTTTTGGAAATACTGCGTATGTGGTTTTAAAATAATTGATAAACCATATTCGACAATTATTCATCGAAATTTAGAATTTAATATATTGGCGTGCGACATTGTTTAGTCCGGTTGACGATTTGAACTTGATGCATTTCGCGTTATCGAGCATTAGGATCGCCCAATGCGGCCGGAAGCCGTGGACACCGGTCTACCCAGGATGGAGAGAGCACGTGGTCAGCGCTCAAGGCTATTTGGAATTCCATGTCCAATTCAGTTTCGTGGCAAAATTGTAATGAGGTGACAATATTGTTTTTCTTATTTTCGCGGACATGTATTTCTTCCTTTACTTCTTTTTGTTTTTATTTAAAATAGTAGTATACAGGGTGATTTTGAAATCGTGTAATTCCTTTTAACCACGCATTCTACTGGTGATATAGAATAACCCTGACCATATTTTTATTTAATTAGATTTATTTTTTTTGAAAAATTATTATTCCGTTTTTTTCGTGAAATGGTGTCAGATAGTCATATGTTAACCAACCGAGGCAATTTTAATTTTTTACTAATTAAAATAAAAAATCATATTAATAATTAATGTCGTAACTAATAACGGGCGGTCCTTTTTATTGCCCCTTATTATTTACGACATCAGTTATTGTTATGTTATTATTTTTAAATTAAAAAAATATTAAGATTGTGTCAGGTGGTTAAAATATGACTATATGAAATCATTTCATGAAAAAAATCTGTACTCTAATTTCGCCGAAACCATTATTCTAATTAAGAAAAAATATGGTCAGGGTTATTCTATATCACCAGTAGAATGCGTGGTTAAAAGGAATTACACGATTTCAAAATCACCCTGTATATGTGAATGATATTAAAATTTCTATTTGCCTTATATCTTACCTTAGTAATAAATAAATAATTACAGTATATACCAGTGTACAAAAATTATAGCGAGAACTAAATTATTATAATAACTATAAAAATTATTGCTTAAAATGTTGTACGTTCATTCAAAATGTTTGTGTATTTGTTATTTGACGCCTTATTTGGCTCCATGTATTGTATATAATATATACAATACATGGAGCCAAATTAAGAATTATGCCTTTATCTCAAAAGTTACATTGACGGAGTTAATACACTTTGATCTGTTACTCCTCATATGTATTATTGATAAATTATTATCTATAGACGGTCATAGTTACCAATATATGTATGTTTGCCTATTTGTCAAATATTCGCCCAAATACAGCAAATACCCAATACTAAATACAAATAGCCATGTGAAGTGCCGCCTTAGCAAAATAAATTAATTGAATTAGGAAAAGTACTTACTATTGACGTCAATATTATATTACTATTCCATAATTGCTATATCATGATAAATAAGTAACATTATAATGGTTCCATATTAGAAGTAATTTTATTATTGTACCTAAACATTCCACTGTTTAGATGCATACGGTGACCGATACGCAGACTTGATATCTGACCCATTAACAATACTATGTGTTACGCGTAGCTTTACTTACTAGTTTATTGAATAAAGTGCAATACAACTTTATTGAAAATGCATTCACTTATACTACTTTACTTTTTTAAATTAACTGAAATAGTTTATATTTTATATAAAATACTAAGTTAGCTTACGATGATATTTGATGTTATGTTCTAAAATGTTACTATGCCTATGTTATTTATTCTTGTAGTCATAATAATTTTGATATCCAGAGACGGTTGTTTCAAATAATAATGACATTATTACATCAGTATGTACTTTACACTTTAACAACAATGTCTTGTTTTAAAACTTGATACCGATATTTAAGGATTTAGGTATGTATGCATGGAAAAGTAATAAAATCTGCAATGTGCTAGATCAGCAACAATATTAGTAACTATGTGTTTCTTTCTTATGAAATTTATTTATGAAGATAAGAATGAGAGGTTTGGTATAATAAAACGGTATTGAAATCATTTCGTGAACTTTTATATGCAGTTAGGTATTCTTTTTTATTATTTTTCAAGAAGGTAATTGGAGAGTTATTGGTATGTATAGAATAATGATTGACCCATTATAGGATAATCATTAGACCAATCAACATCTTTCATTTGTTACGAACCTTCAACATTGCAAAGCTAATATATAACCACACCTTTTTGTTACACGCTGTATACAATTAATTTACGCCATTATATTAACATACACACACTTGGCTGACTATCATTTTCAACACCACTAATGTCTGATTTTAATTTAAACTTTGCGTTCAGATAAATGATTTAGTTTCCGTACCTACTGCCCTCTCATACTGACATCTAATAAAGGCGTGGTCTTCAGTTCTAGTTGCCTTAACATGATTTAAATAATGTATCCATAGATCGACCGACAACGGTATAGCTTTGAGTCCTCTTTCCAATACCTGAAACATATGATCGCATTAAACAAGCTCCAGGCGTGTCTAAGTGCGCCGCGGTGACGACAACACTATGAAGCAAGGGAATATTGAATAGCATATAATGTCTCATATAATTAGCGCAGACGCCGCGACGCGCTGCGTGAGAGCGCGGGCGCCGGCGCGCGGCGCGGGGCGCGCACGCAGCGGGCCGCGGCGCTCGCGGAATATAAAATGTGTGTCGGGTATATTACACCTGTTCGACTCGCCCGTCGCGTTCGCGCGCTGGCTTGCTGGCGGCGACTGCTGGCTCTTCGATCTACCGCCATTCTATGGCTAAATATGAAGACTGGCTGCGCTTCCATGCTACCATGGATCGGTCGTTAAACTTAATTATATCCACCACTCATTAAGTACTTACTTAAATATTAATACATGAAAAAGTATTACAATACATCATGCGTGTACAAAGTATAATAAATATATGCACTAGAATATAAAATATACACCACAAAAAATGAATCACTAGAACGGAATCTATGTGATGGTAATAGAATTCTCCGGTGCGAACGGACGACTTTGGCTTACGAACATCGTGGACCTCGAAGCACTGTTGGGAAAAAAAATAATTGCAAAATACCAGTTATGACTAAAACATTTCAAAATCCAAGTGTTAAGACACATTCATATGACTAATCATCAGGTGTTCTAAGCCGTAACACTTACCAAGTAATTTAAATAGATAATAAACAATAAATAAATGTTGAGAGGTGGTACTCACCTCGAGGCACTTCTTTTTACTCCCTTTCCGTTTTTCATAGTCGGCGTACTTCCGCCAGTAGCCGTAACAGTACGGGTAGTGCGACAGAAACGCGTCGTACGCCTCGCGCGCCGCTTCCACGTCGCTCTGTGCACACACACACACGCGTCTATCATACACCTCACTTCACTCTATAGCAGCTGGACAATAACTAGCATCGAGAATCAGTTGGCCCTTGCCACTCCACATTGTGGTTCAGTTCTTATCGCTTCATAAAGCAATAAGATTAGCGTTTGTGTTCATCATTTAATAGGTATTGCTCTATAATTGTCAATCTCACATGCTATTAAGTAAAACTTTAACTTAAAATATGAGAGTTTAAGCAGTTTCAAATGAGTAGTGATAGAAATTAGGAAGCATTGAATTAGACAACCATTAAAACACAGGATTGGATGAGAAAACGAAGAAGACTGACTAAATTATGAATTGAGTTGTTTTTAGTTAGAGATCGTTCAGTATTATCTTTTTTGTGTAAGAATATTAAAATAAACTTACCTCTTGGTCAACATATTGCAACAAGTAAGTCCATCCAGTGAAATCAGTAGGGTCATCATTAACAACTTTCCAATATTTGTCCAGTTCCGGTAGAGTCTTCTTTTTCGGCTTTTCATCAATAGAACTCCTTTTCTCAGATGGTACTGGTTTACTCTCTCCATTCTATTTATATAAAAGACAGAGCCTTAACATTTACCTATTTATTACGATTAAAAACAATACAAATCAAGGATGTAGGTATGATAGTAGCTGGTGGCCTTAGCGAATTTTAGTTAAAATGGTAGTTACTACAGCAAATCAAACTTATCGCCTGCTCCGTGCCACGGAGAGCACGTTAAGCCGTCGGTCCCGACTGCCATTATTGGGCAGTCGTTATTGGGGAAGTTGACACAAATGATCCCACTGGCTCGAAGTGTCGCCGGTCTGTACTAACTGGCCCCCACACAAGATAAGACAAGATAAGATTGGTAATTTACATGGACAATATCAATAACAAAATGGGCAGCATCTACAGTCAACTTGACTTAAAATCAATTAATAATCGAATCAAATTCCATAGCTGAATGCTTCCAGAGTTTGAAAAGTTAACAATTCGAAAACAAAATCGTATTGAATCATTCAATCACTTATTTTGATGTAACATACATAAACCGCTCTACAGGTCAGAATAAGTATGAAGAATGCATAAACTAAGAGTATCCTGAATCAATAACCATGTATAACGAATTTCATAAGAGTAAATAAGACAAACAGTATGAGTCCATAGTCTATGTAGTAATCCATAGTGTCCGACTGCTCTGTCAGTAAACAGAGGGGTGGGTGTATGTATTTCGGCTGTCTGATATAATTACTACAGTTTACAGTTCAGTTAGATATTATTACAGTTTAAGCCACATCGTGGTTAAACACTACAGATAAACATCGCAAATTCTGTACTTCTTGAACACCTGTTGAACAATGGTATAAATGTAATTGGGCAATATTTACATACCTTAGCAAGAGCCTGTTTCTTAGTAGAAGATTCACTTTCAGATGTTGGTGAGCCAGGGTCGTAGCCATCGCGATCGTCCTCAGTTTTCCGCTTACGAGACTCTTTGGAATCTTTCTTAGAAGCAGGCAGTTCGTCTTCAGATACAACCTTAAGAAAATATATAAATATAATGATATATCCTGGGTTCATTGTATTTAAGCAACATAATTATTGTAAACAATTGGTGATTGAAAAGTGTGACTGTGTTTCTTGTCTGATTTTCTCATATGAACTCCACTCTTACAACTGACTTTTCTATACCGAAATATTATAATATGTATTTTATAAAATTTTATTACATTTCATTTTCAGTATAGACATGACAAAAAAATATAGTGAGAGATATAATTCCTTTTAAATTTAATTCAATTGAAATTTAAAATTATACCACTCAATATTATGTGCATGTTATTCAATTAAGAACTTTCTATGATCCTGATTGTAGAAAGTTATTATATTGAAGTATGATGTGAATCATGGATAGTTAAGCAATTTATCCCCTAACATATTATTAATAGACTTGTACAATTTAAGTCTAATATATATATAATAAATAATAATAATAAGCTTTATTTAACCATATTTATAAGTAAAGTGAATGTTTTAATTAAGTTGCACAAATTCCTATATGGATCCCTTATGAGTAAAAGGCTCCTCCATCCCGTGACATTTGTCTCTATTCTGGGCAAACTTCATCCAGTTGGTACCAACAGCTTCAATGATATCATCTGCCCACCGTTTTCAAGGCCTGCTTGTTTTTCTTTTACCCGTTGGTCCCAGCCATTTTGTTGATTCTGATGCCCACCATCTCTCCGTATATCTAAAAATGTGACCAGCCCATTTCCATTTGAGATGTAAGGCGTGTTGAAGGCCGTCTGTGAGTCTGGTTTTCTTCCTTATCTCTACATTCCTAGTTTTCTGGATCCTTTTAAGCTTTAATATGCTTCTTTCCATTGCATGTTGACATGTTGTAATTTTATTTCTTATCTAGTTTGTATATGTCCATATATGGCTTCCATATGTGAGACTTGGTAGAATACAGGTGTCCATTACTATTTGTTTGAATTTTAGATTGTAATCTCCTTTAAGTATTTCCTTAAGCGTCCAGAATTTCTTCCAGGCGCTGTTGATTCTCCTGTCTACTTCATCCGCATTGTTTTTTGTATCAAATAACATTTGTTTCCCGAGGTAGATATACTCATTCACATATTCAATACAGACACCTAACATGCTTATCTGTTTCCTTATATGGTTTGTCATTATTTTGGTTTTATATATAACAAAACAACACACAAAATGTGACAAAATATGAGAGATAGCAGGGATTTTGCCATATTGCACTAAAAGTGCATACTGACCTACAAGTATTAACATGCTAAAACTGTTTAAAAGAAATATAATATACCTCAGTATCTGCAGGCAATTCAGCAGGCTTGGGGCCAGGCAGTTCATCATCAGAAACATTTTCAGCATCCTTAACACTTGGTTTCTGGACCTCAGGCAGTTCATCTTCGGACACCACTTCAGTTTCCTCAGCACCACCCAACTGCATTAGAATTAACACAAAATTGATTTATTTTGGCACACAAGAGGGCACACCCATAAACATGAAGAAATAAGAAAAAAGAAAATAATAATTAAAACTAAATAAATAAAAACAAGCAAATACTAACACTATAATATAAATCATTTCATTTAATATCAGTTTGCAGTGTGATAAAGTTTGGTATCCACTGGTATACAATACAAGGGTCATATTGTCATCTATACACTCTATATATATAGTATTACACAGCATCATTGTAGCACATGAAATAACAATAAAAGTGTCCTGAAATGTCCTTAAACTCTTAAGTGTGATTTTAGAAAATATGTGGTATGGGCCTTTGATTCACGCACCATATAGTGGATGGTGCTGTACCCTGTATTTATATACACTACATCAAGGGCTTGGCCAAAGCTCAAGTACCACCAAAGTTTATCAGAACTTTCTGGAAAGGATGTCAAATCTAAGTTGCAAACTATGGGTGTGCAAAATGAAGTATATGTGGTAAACTATGGGTATTTTTACATACCTTGCCGATTTTCTTAGTTGGAGTAGCAAGTTTGTCCTCTTTAATAGTTTCATTTTCAGAGCTATTTTCAACAAGCCCTTCTTGTGTATTATCATCAGGTTTGTCAGTGTCATCATATTTATTTCGTTTTATTTCATCATTAGGTGTTTTAGTTCCATTGTCATCAGGTATTTCTATAGCACTGTCATCAGTCTGAAATTAATACATCATTATTTTAAGTTTTATATACCAAATGTTAAATAAAAATAATTAATATGAATATTATTAAGTATAATATAATATGTACATTTCACAGATAATTTAAAAAAAACAAACATACATCCATTTTTTCTTTGGGTTCTTCTTTCTCCTTAGTTTCAGGTATTTCAGTTTCTTCAACAACTTCAGGCTGTTAAATGTAAACAATTTTAAGCTATTACACAGAATACAAAAAAGCCCATGCTCAGATTCATGCAAAGTTGACAGTGTATCTATCAATAAATAAATTAGTTGTTTCTCAAAATCAACACACACATTAAATAACATTCAACCTCAAAACTTCCAAAGCTTTGATAAAAGCTGAAAATAATAAATATTGTGCTTCTTTATTTGTTTTATATGTGTTATATCTCTTTAAAAAAACAACAGTTTTAATGACATAGCAAATTTCTAGTTGGATCTTGGTTGTTCAGTTACTTTGAAAAATATGTAGTTTATCAAAATTTATTACAAATTAAATATATAATATTCTACCAACCTATGCTATATAAGCATTTTTTGTAATTGTTTATTATTTTCATAGGTATAATTTGAACACAACATTAGTAAATGTGTGCTGTGCATGTGATCTCGCCTTGAATCCCTGGGTCAGACTAAGTGTTATTAGGTATTTCTGATGATAAATTCTCAGTAGGAACTATGCTTGGTAGAAAGCAACTGGCTTGCCTCCTATTATGGGAGCTTGGACGTGACACCTTGTATACATATATGTACTTTGTAAAATCTGTACTTAATTAATTTCTTGTCATTACATTACAACAAATATTATCAGTATAAATATTTATAAGTTTTGCCAATATAAAAAGCCTATATTTTACATTACCTAAACTAAAACAAATGGTAAGTACTACAAACATGAACACACATTCACAACACAACACAACATATGTTATAAAACAGATATTGTTTATTCATGCAGCATTAAAATATTAACACAGAAACTATAAATTACGCTGCTGTTGTATTTAGTATTATTAAATCAGGTATTTAATACACAGTACAATTGCAAAGAGACTCACCTTCTTCATTTCTTTACTTATCTCTTCTTGGCCTTCTACAGGGGCACTGTCTGCATTATCTACTTGTTCTATGTTAGCATCTTCTTTGGCCTCAGAAGCATCACCAGTGTTGTCATCTATCTTTTGTATCAGGTCATCAGCTGATATTGAATAACCAGCATCAGACATTTCACTGACATCAAAGTCAGTATCCACCGTCGCCTTCTGACTCTCTGTAACATCACCATCAGTATCAGAGGTGGTCTTATATACTGCGTCGTGACTAAGGAGCGAGTCGCCGTCGGTGAGCACGTTATTAAGCGAGTCGCTGGGGAAGGTGACCGCATTGTCGCCCACATCGAAAGGGTCAGTGTTGAACCCATCTGTGTTGTTGTCCAGGTAGTCGCCAACGCTACCCGCAGACAGCTCCACCGCATTGAGGAAACCTTGATTCGATGTCGACGACTCGTCCACCGCTGCTTCTACACTGTTGAACTCGCCCTCCGTCAGCAGATGTGATAGTCCGTTCGAATTCTCATTTATCAATGGTCCTTCGTCCGTGTCCATGGGCCCATCAGAGAGACACTTCTACAAAAAAGGATTCATAAATATGTATGATATGAATTAATACATTTCAAAATGCAACCGGCAAATAACTGGATACCATGTAAATAATTTTGTGAGTTTAGGTCGACAACACCTCTCAGTTGAAAGCTAAGTATAACCTCGAGAAAATCGAACGCATCTGACCTGCAAATCCGAGCTTGCTTCATCATCCATTTTGAAAAACTAATTAGATTCAAGACACTGATTGCTGTAACTGCTTTATATACCGAAATATTGTTCTCAATCGTATCAATCACGTCAATCGAGCGGTCGGATTACAAGCAAACGCGAACAACCGGAACAACAGACGAGCAATCAAATAATGAGTGTGCCCAGCCGTCAAAATGAAAAGTCGGTAGAAAATAAAACAAATATGTATTACCCTTATTATTACGGATAAACACCTTTCTTTAGAAATGTAACATAAATGTCCGCGAGAAACAGAAGAATATAATAAATACACTTAAATTGACAATGCACAGATTCGATCTTTGATAACTTATATAGTTTCGTTTTTGGTCCCCTGACGTCTTATCAGAAATCGGTTTGATCGGAGTGAATTTCAAACAACACAAACATTGAATTGTGCTTTGTTTCTTTGATTCAATTTCTATTCTTAATCTCTCTAAATCTTTTATGTCACAGCTTTTAGAGCTACAAGACTTTGCCCACGGCTTAACTTGCGTAAATAATCGTAAAATAATCGCCTAGGACTGGTCGGTTTAACTACGGGGCAACAGCAATTGTGTAATGTCTGTAGTAGCTGCGCTGGTACCACTCTTTGTGAGGCGACAATATACCCTCTGTTACGTGAACTAAGGCCTAGAGCGCACGGGTGACTCTTGTCACCGTGACATAAAAGTTTTTGTCATTGTCACGTCACGAATGCAAAGTGGAGGGCGCTCACGAAAGGTGACAGTGACAAAACATTTTTGAAATCTAGTGTCATTTGCTGATATGGATTTCGAAGAGATGGTCGTTGTCTGTGGACTCATCAGACTTAGGAAAAAAAGAAAACGAAATGAATACTGGGTACCCCCCTATGGAGTGACAGGCTATTAAATGGAAAGTTCTATACTATCAATTTTATAAACTTCGAGAATATCGAAGGAAATTTTTAAAGTATTTCCGAATGAGTGTTACACGTTTTGATGATTTACTTCGCACATTAAGACCTGCGTTAAAATACAAAAATATGAACATGAGATTAATACTTATTTCTTCCCATCCTTTAATTTTTAAATTAATATCCGAATACTCTTTCAACTTTTTGTCATAAAGTAATGGTCTCTTTTCCACTTGTTCTATGAGGACATCATTATCAATATCGTCTTCACGAATGGTTAGGTTTTGGGTAGATGATGATGCCATTTTGCGTGCACAGTACAAAGTCAATAGTCGTAAAGCAAATAGCGGACGAACAACGTGGAGAGTGACAATTTTGTCACCCTTGCGCGCACTGCTATGAAAACCTAACGGGCGGCGCGGTGACAGTTTCGTCACGGGCTTGTTCACCGGTCGGCGTACAAAAATGTCACCCAGTTGTCACGTCGTAACATGCGCGCATCTCCATACATATACAGGGACTTGATAAGAATGACGTAATAGTCACGGTGACAAAAGTAGCTCGTGCGCTCTAGACCTAAATGTCCGGCGATTTTATCATCTTCAGGACCACCATAAAGTATGTATTATTATTTTTTTATATAGACCATACAGTGTGTTAATCACATAGTTTTATTCGTGGTGTCTATAACCTCTCTCTCGTCTTTTGCTTGTTACAAGCTTGAGCTTAGCAAAAGTAATTAAATCGTAATGTTCTTCGGATAGATATAACACCTTATAGTGGATCTTATAATAATCACTAATATTAATAAAATTCCATTAAATTCACAGTTACTTTATAACATAAGCTAAATTATAATATAATTTTAAATCGTTTCAGGAGTTTATGAGTTAAATCATTACAAACTAAACAAAAAATCAAATGTTTCCTTTTTAGGGCGAATAGATTCTATAATTGTCGAGATATTTATTAAAAAATATAACGAATATACTATAAGCATAGAGAGTTCACGAAATGCTGTTAATTATCTCGTCCCGCTGCTGAACAGACTAGCTGCTCTAGAGAACCTTCTTATATTTTTTGTCGCGCTAATTATTTTATATGTCTAAAAAATCAAATCTTTCCTCTTTACAATATTAATACAGATAGTATAGACAATACTATCTGTATTAATATTGTAAAGAGGAAAAATTTGATTTTTGTTTGTTTGGGTGTTTGTTTGTTTGTAAGAATTTAACTCGAAAATTATACAACCGATTTAAAAAATTCTTTCACCATTAGAAAGCTATCACCGAGTAACATAGGCTATATTTAATTTCTATAAAGTTTTGTTATTAACTACTTTTACGCGAGCGCATCCGCGGGCAAAATTTAGAAATTAATATGTTTAAAGTACTACGCGCTCAAATGAATGTCCAGATAGTAATAGCACGCTATGTGTTCTGAGGATAGTTCTATTTGTTGTAAGATTTCAACTTAATTATTCCGGAACATGTCACTGGCAACTGGTAACACAGTCTGACAGAAAATACTTATTTTGGATAACCTAAAAACTACATAATCCGCTTTGTTAGTTATATTTTAAATTAATTTTATGACAATAGAGGTGTTATATGTTCTATAGATACAACTTATTAACGTGCTTATACTCTTCAGGTACTTCGACGGCGATAAAAGTAACAACGGCGGCATTTGTACGATATGAAATAAATTGAAGTCAGAACGATTTATCTAATTTTACATAAAAATTGAGAGAGAAATTTGAATATGTTGGGATTGCGAGCATTTATTCGTAGTTCTATTGCTACTGGATCTACAGTAGTTCACCAGCAAAAAAGGGTAAATTTAATTACATTTTGCAAATTAATAGCATTATTATCACATAATATCAAGACAGTCAAGATCCTACTAACTTCATCTACTGAATATAGTGCTTTCTTAACTGAAAATTTATTTTACATGATAGATAAGCTTGTCATCATATCAGCATATTAACTTAACAGACAGTGTGTGTGCAATTTTCCCTATATTTTACAAGAGACACAGCCTTCATGAAATTTTATTAATCAAAATACCAATGTTATCTTTAAACATTGGCATATATAAGTGGGCTGTTCCCACCCCAGAGTGGTCTGGTACCTATCCCAGGATACATGGTTTCAACTCTAAATTCTAGAGAGGTATGTAAATCATTACCAACTGGATCCCTCTGGCAAATAACTTTAGATATGCCAATGTCCTCAATGTTGCTCCACTTAATTTTATTGTAATTGTAGCAAATTAAATATCTTTCTCTTTTACAGAACACATTTATTTTAAAAAGGAAGAACCCACCTCCATTACATAAAAAAGGCAGCAAGCTTGCCAAAATGAGATCCAGACATTTTGTGTATGATCTTGTGGAGGATACCGATACTAGTAAAAAGCCTGACATGAAAGTTATTCTTAATCAATTTGTAGATGGTAAGTTAATTCTTAAGTCATCTATTGTTTGGTTTTTTGTTATTATATCCTTGTATGAATCCTTCTATGGTATCAATTTGTTTATTGCACTCCATAATGTATATACAGGTCTTATAAATGTAGATAGAATGATATATATATAATATATATTTATATAATAGATATTTAAATATAAATATATGTATATAGTTTCTTTTTCTGTAGCAGACCTTTTTATGCCTATTCCGGCCACAGCTGAGTCAATTACTGCAGCTTTAACTAATTACACAGGTCTGCAATGGATCTGAGTAACGTTTTTTATAGTTTCTGATGTGCTGATTACGAGGAAAATAATAAAAAAAATCCTTCACATCAGGATTCTTTGATACTGAATATTTAAGATTTTACTCAACCCAATGCATGTCTTTTGCACCTATGGAGTGCATAAGCACCAAGGCCTTCCTTTAAATTTTTTTGACTGACATTCAAAGGCCTACAATTTAAAATCTATAGAACATAATTAAATTACTTCAGCTTAATTTTATTGCATTTAATTAGTTTAAGAGGACTTAGAAATTAATGCATATATATCAGTAATTTGTTAATTATTACATAACAAGTTTAAGCAATTTGCATTAACCATATTGTCAACAGGTCATTTTGGCTTCATTTGGTAATGAACTCATTAATACACGATAATTAGGTCATATTAACTAATTGTTGTAAACATTATTAGAAAAGGGTGAAATTAAGACAAGCAAAAGGTTTTTTGTATAAGTACCAATACTGATTTAGAAAATTAACAGTTAAAGTGCGCATCTACAACATAATCTTTAAAAAATGTTGTTGTGTAGTTGTTTAATTTTGCCGAATTGTTTTTGTTTTATTTGCGGGTAATTTATGGTAATAAAAAGGAAACAACATTACAGACATTGTAAAAAAATTTACAACAATGCTTTAAGTAACCAAGACATGTCAGAGGGAAAATTTGATGAAAACCTTGTGACGGCGTTCAACTTGGAACGCACCCGCTGCTGACCTGTCAGAGTGGACAGAGGCAAAAAGACGGATCGCTACCGGACCGTCATATGAAGTGTGGATTGCTCTGTATAACTAAACAGTGTCTACCTGATGATAATAAGTTGATGTGTACCTACTCAACAATAAAGGCCGTCACAGACGTAGCTATAATATATATTAATATATCGAGATATATATTATAGTATAGCAAGCTATCACACACGGGAGCTATACTATAATATATATTTTGCCCTCACTCGGTCTGCGGTCGTCCTTGCAGGCGCACGATTTTAAAGCATAATTTCTGTACAGGTGTTCAAATATTGAAATAACACTGTAATCAATCTAGGTACCTAAATGAATTCGACAAGAGCACTTCTTTTAGATCTAATTGAAAATACCTCAGAGGATGATTCCGATGCTGAATTTGATATGCATGTTGCCTTGTTAGGAACGAAAAATAGAACTATCTGGGTTAAGTTGCATATAAAACAAAAGAGAACTCGTGACGAATTTAATTTGTATCATGATTAAAATTTATCAACGAATAAATTTGCACAGTATTTTAAAAGTTCAAGATAGGCATTTATCGAGCTTCATGAATTGATAAAAAATGATTTAATAAAATGCGATATGGTTATGTGCAAAAGCATTAGTTCTGAAGAACGTCTTACAGTATGCTTGAGGAAAGAAGTAAAAACAAATCATATTTCAATCATTTATTATAATTGCAACACTTGTATTTTAATTAAATAAAGTACGTAGTTTAAGCTCGTGCGCATCGAGCTCGGACGTCGGGCAGGCGTTCAAATGGAACACCCCTATCCTCAAAATATATCGAAATATATATTAATATACCAAAATATATTCAACTATTCAACTTTTCTCGGTGTCAAATGGCTCCATCGAATAGGTACCGATGATTCTGCCAACGTCAGGGTGGAAAGAGATAAAAAAAACAAAATATATATATATTAAATAAATGGTTTGATCAGTAGGCAGTAATGTGACCATTGACCGGTCATTAGAGCGATGGTTCTTCTTTGGGCTACAACAAAACAACACAAATATTAGTAATAAATACATATTAGTAAGGTTACAAGAATAGAGAGGACAAGCAAAATCAACGATAGACATAGAGATATAGATAGACGAGGACAAGAGCGGCAGACTATATTTTGATTTTGTTAAGGGAGATAAATTTATATAAAGTTTTTATGAATGGGGTGTGTGCCAAAGTTAATAGGAAGGGTATATTGACAGGACGAGGGATCTGTTTAGGAAGTAGATCATAAAGAGGATACAATATTTTAGGACAAAAGAAAAATAGATGTTCCAAGGAGCCCTCTTCGAGACCACACTCGCAAAGAGAATGATCTCTGACCCGAATTTTGGCTAAGAAGACTGGAGAGCAAACAAAACCCAGACGGAGACGGATAATTACAGACGTAGCCAATTTATTTCCACTCTTTTGTCGATAAAACCACGGTCTGGAAGGGATAGAAGGTTGAATAGAACCGTAGAACTTTCCTTTAATCAACCGCGACGTTTGCCATAAGTTATTCCAAGCATCAATCAAAGAAGGACGAGCCAAAGAACGAAGTTCACAAGGGAAGCAGTAATTATGGTCCGAGCAACCAGACACCGCCGCAGCCTTAGCACAGGAGTCTACAAACTCGTTACCTGCTATACCCACATGGCTTGGGATCCATGCCATAGCCACCTCGATGCCCATTAGGTGACACCTATACAACGATGCTTTTGTTCTAAGAGTAATTATAAAATTGCCACGACATCGAAATGGATTTTTTTGTAAATCTGCTAGACAACTCCGAGAATCCGAGAGGATAAGCGCCTTGTTTAGCTTGTGTGACTCAATAAATTTCATGGCTTCTAGCAAAGCTAAGGCTTCACCAGCAAATATAGAGTTCTGTGGAGGACTCTTAAAATTAAGAATAATGCCGTATTTAGGAATCCAAACAGCAGATCCAACAGAACTTTTACTAGATGTTTTGGAAGCATCAGTGTATAGGGTCACCCAGTCAGACCATTCCCTTGACAATTTCGCCGAAAGCTTGACGTTAGCGTCCGAACAGTGCTTACTTATACCGAAGTCAAGGTAAATCTTTGGTTGGAAAATCAGAGACTGGTACTCCACTTCGAAGAGAAGATTGATAGTAGATTGTAAAATAGGAGCAGGAAGGTCCTTAAACTTACTAAAGGAATTGACAAGGGGAGGGGGAGTTTTATGCTTCCAATAGGCGGAGGAAGAGATAAGAGGTGCCAAGGTATGTAATATGTGGAATAAAGGATGGGAGTTAGTTCGAATGGAGTTGGTAAAGAATCTGTCCGCAAGATATTGTCGACGAAGATGAAGGGGAGGATCCAAGCACTCCACCTGAAGAGCATTGATCGGAGAACACTTCACAGCTCCCGTTATAATTCGCAAGCACTTAGACTGGACCTTCTCCAGACTGGATAACGCAATTTTATTGCAAGGCTCTAGTAAAAAACAGCCATAATCAAAATGACTGCGAACCACAGCGCCGTATAAAAGTTTTTGGCTAAAGGGATGGGAACCCCACCTGACACCAGATAGCGCCCGCATGACATTCACACCCCTCTCGCCCTTCCGAACAATGTAGTTCAGGTGGTGTATGCCTGAAAGTTTGGAGTCCAGGATAAGGCCTAGGAATTTGACATGATCTTTGATGGGAATAACTTCGTCGTCTACCGAAAGACTAATGTCAGGAACGTGTCTTTTGCGAGTAAAGACTACAGCATTACACTTGGGAACTGAGATAGAGAGATTATGAGTTAAAAGCCAATTATTTAGGTAAAACAGTGCGGAGTTAAGACGAGAAGAAGAATCAGCAAAGGAAGAAGATACCGAATAGAGAACAATATCGTCGGCATATTGTAAAATTTTGCAGAAAGAGGATACAGTAAGGTCTAGATTAGAGGTATAGATATTGTACAGAAGAGGGCTTAGGACCGACCCTTGCGGCAGACCTATCCAGACATTGCGCGAGGCGAGAATAATACCACGATGGCGAACTGAAATGGAGCGGCACATTAACATACTGCTGATTATGTTGATCAGTCTCACAGGAATACTCAGCTCGTGCATTTTCTGCCTGAGTAAAGGAAGCTGAACACTATCATATGCTGCAGAAATGTCAAGAAATACGCCAATAACGTGCTTGTCCTGAGAGAACGCGAGGCGAACATCAGAGGTAAAGATACTCAGGCTATCTAGGGTACCCATACCCTTTCTAAAGCCAAACTGATTTTTGGCCAACAGGCCTCTGCTTTCCAGAATCCATTCCAGTCTGTTCTTAATCAGGTTTTCCATTATTTTGGCTAGCACGGATGAGAGGGCAATCGGGCGATAGGCTAGAGGATCCAACGGGTCCTTGCCCGATTTAAGGATTGGGATAATGATCTGAGTTTTCCAGGAGGTAGGGATTTTGCCAGAGGTAAAAATCGCATTAAAAATACTAAGAAGAAAGGATTTGCTGGAGTTTGAGGATTTGCAGATAAAGGAGTAGGGAATACCATCAGCACCAGGGGAGGTATCACGAAGATGGTCAAGAGCTAGGGTAAGTTCATGGAAAGTGAAAGGATCATTCATTCTGTCAGAGGAAATAGAAGATGAAATAAGATCAGGTGGAGAAAGGCAGTCAAGTTCAGGGACAAAGGGAGGAGCTAGTCTACAATGGAAATCATAAAGAAAGGAGTTGGGATCGTTCTTGGTGACATTCGGATCTTGGTAACTTCTGCGATATGACTTAATCCTTTTCCACACCAAGGTAAGAGGAGAGCAAGGGGAAAGGGATTCGCAGAATTTACGCCAACCAATGGATTTCTTTCTAGAGAGAAGTCTGGAAGTTCGGGCAGCAGTTTGTTTGTAGGCAATGAAATCTAACATATCCAGGGATATTGCAAATCTGTTTTCCGCCTCCTTACGCAACCGGACGCTCTCAGAACATTCAGCATCCCACCAAGGAGGAGAGGGAACCAAGCTGCGGGAAGTGGGTTTTACTGGAATAGAGGATTGGGCAGATTCCGATATGGCAGAAATGAACTGATCATATAAGAGAAGGAAGTTATATTGGTTGCACTGGGGGAATAAGTCAATTTCTATGTCTAAAAGAGTAGAGAATTGTTCCCAATTAGCTTGTGCTAACCGGTACTTAAGGAGAGATTGATAGGGTTTGGGAGGAGGGATAGTAGAAGGACAGAAATAAGAAATAGAAATAGGGAAGTGATCGCTGCCAAACGAATTTGGCAAAACCGACCAGGTTATAAGTGAAACTAAAGATGGAGAAGAAAAGGAAAGGTCTGGGACACTAATATTTTGGGATGGAGATACTCTGCGAGTGGAAGATCCATCGTTCAAAATACATAGGTTGATGTCATCCAAAAGGTCCAATAAGGAAGACGAACAAGGATCATTATAGTGGGCACCCCAAAGAGTATGTCGGCAATTAAAATCACCAAGAATGATTAATGGAGCAGGGACAGAAGAAAGGATGGAGCGTAATTCAGAAATTATGTTAGGATTAGGATGAGGGATATATACAGACACAAAAGACAAATTTGCAGCCCTAGCAGCTACAATGTGAAAGCCAGTATTGTGATCTGGTATAGGAATTTGGGAAAACTCAATGCATCTATTAATTAGTAGAGCGGCACCCGCCCTACCGTCATCCCTGTCATCGCGGAGACACGAGAAGCCCGAAATTCTAAAATGAGATTTAGGACTGAGCCATGTCTCCGAGACAGCAAAGACAGACGGTTTATAGCGATTCACTAGATAGATAACATCTTGTTTATTACGACGGATGCTTCTACAATTCCATTGAAGGACCTGCAGAGCCATTGGGTGAGTTGTTACGCGAGAGGACAGAAAGTAATTGTTCAACAAGAACAGAGACATTGTTCGGTAGGGAATCTGAGAATTTGGATAACATATTAATTAGGGAGCAGAGCAGGAGTTCAACAAGGTTATCGTTAGGAGTAGCAAGAGGAGTGGTTTCAGTGGGGGAAGGAAGAGCACAGCCATTAGGCTGAGAAAAAGAAGGAGTAGACACAATAGCATTGTGATAAGCCCTGTCGTAGGACTTGCCTAAGACAGGCTGGGATCGGGGAGGAAGAAACACAGTCTTCCTATAAGAAGTAGTGGGTGTAGTAAAACAAGGGGTCAAATGGGTTTTTTGAGGGGAAGCAGAGGGAGACTGGGTCGAGGCTGCAATTTCCGAAAAAAGACGCTTAGGGAGGGGATAACGTGCTGAAGCTTCCAGGTAACTGATGTTTTGCTCAGACATGACCATCTTGATAGATTTCTGGCGGGCATGCTCAGGGCATTTGGGATCTATAGCCTTGTGGTTACCCCCACGGCAAAGAAAGCATGTAGGATTTGAATCCTGAGAGGGGCAGCTATCTCCACTGTGCTTTTGAGAGCAGATGTAGCAGCGAGGCTGGGACCTGCATTGTTTGGCAATATGTCCAAACCTGCAGCAATTGCGACATTGAATTGTTGGTAGCTGGTAGGTTGTAACAGGCAGCGAGGCATTATAGCAATATACCTTTTCAGGTAGGGATTGTCCCAGAAAAGTTAACACCACTGAATTGGACGGGATCCAATTCGCGGTATCATCCCTCCGAGACTTAATGTTAAGCCTTCTAGCTCTAATTACCTCACCACAATGTCCAACAGTGGAAATACCATCTAAAAGGTCTGATAGAGACCAGTCTGTAGGGATATCCCTAACTACACCCATGCGGAAAACCTGGAATTTTGGTATGTATGCCTCATAATTGTTGCTCTCCAGTAAACTTAATTCCAGAAATTCATTGGCACTCACAGCTGATTTAAATTCTATTGATATCTTGTTGCGACCAAGATTTTTTATGCCGCCTTCTTTAATGCCTGAAACATTGTTTTTATGTAGGAATTGGGCAAACTTCAAAATTTTAAATGAATACCCTGCAGAGGGGTCTGGTTCTGCTCTAGAAACATACACAGTAAATGGGCCTTTGTCAGTTGCCGAAAATTTGACGTTACTATTAATTTCGAAACCAGGCTTCGTGAATACAGATTGGATTGAATCTGCCGGAGAACGGGCTTTTTTAGATTCAATCTCGATCGCCAGATCGACATCAGCAGGTCTTTTTGAGGATCTAGGCTTATCAGGAGGTAAACCTCCACCCCCATCCGGAGGCTCCTCCATACCTACTTGATTCCCAAAGGAATCAAGCAGACATGGATGCGCCCAGACGAAACGACAAAAGAATAAACAGAGGATTACCTTATAAGATTAAGCCACCACCGAGTCAACACAACACACACGAGTTAACAGCCACAAATAAAAACAATACGCATGAAAAAAAGATAACCTATAAACAACTGACACTCTCAACCAAGCGTCAGACCAGCCAATCACCAAAATATATATTAATATGCCAAAATATACCGAGATATATATTTTGACATATTTTAGTGACGTCATGGAAATATATATTATAGCTGCGTGTGCGGTCACTCGAAAATTTATATGGAAAATATGTCGTAATATGCCTTGCTATGATTCTTATTAATATATATTATAGCTACGTCTGTGACGGCCTTAAACATTTGTTCACTTCGTACTCGACGGAGTATTATTTTAATAGTGCAGTGGATATCCTACTCGTAGAGAACCCAGACAAATCCACTACTATAATCTCAATGATATTAAGTTACAAGCGTGGAAATCATTTAAGGAAGTAGTGAAAACTTTTTGGGGTATAATAAAAGCTCCAACTATAAAGAAATAATGGCCAAAATGATTACGAATTTGGGTGTAATGGGTTGTAAGGGAGATTAAATAAAAATATTGCGAATTATCCATCTTTATATCGGCGATCGTCGTGCATCAAAATCACACCCGTCCACACCGAACGCGCCTGGCGCCTATGCTCAATGCTGGCGACTGAGGCCCCTTTGAGCATGCGCAAGAAACCGACAACAAATGGATCGCACGCGGCGGGGAGCGTGCGTTTCATTTTGATAGCTTGGATCGCTCGAGGCACGTCTACACCGACCGTTTCTGTGGAGCGCGCTTCAGCCGCGCGAGATCGGAGCGCGATGGATCGTCTGGTGTGCACCCGGCTAATGAAGTGCGATGAACCAAACCGGAAATTTAGGCGAAAATCACACAACCGAAGCTTCCAGGAAAAAAGGACCAAGTTTCACAAACAAAATAGACATGTAGTTTAGCCTAGTAATAAGTTATTACTATATTTTAATAGCTTTATAAGTTAAAAATAATGTACTTTTGAAATATATATTTTTATGTAAAATCTTGTCTTTCCTCAATTTTCTACCTGTAATTTTTTTGAAAATCTGGATGTGATGCAGGGAAACTAAGTACATATTCGTAATCTGCGCATCAAAATACTCCAGAATCAGCTATTAAATTCCAGAGAGGAAGTTATGATCTTCATTTTGCAGACCTGTGTTATTATTTAATTAATTTTAATCTATATTGTCCAGGTATTGGTAAGAAAGGAGACATATTAACCTTACGCCCGAATCAAGCCTACCGTGACTATCTCTTGCCTGGTATAGCTGTGTATGCCACACCTGATAATTTGAAAAAGTATAAAGTGGATGGAAATCAATCAGCAACAGAAGATAAGTTTAGTTCACCATATGCACATAGGGTAAGTGCTACAAATATTATATTATAATGTAATATCAGCCTTGTATTAAACTATTCAACTGCTGGGTTCGCCACGCTGGCCCAGTGCGGGTTGGCAGACTTCACTTATTTTTGAGAATATTATGGAGAACTCTTGGACATGCAGGTTTCGTCATAATTAATGATTTTATACACACTGTAGAAAAGTCAGAGATGGCGCACCTCGGCAGTTCAACAATTTCCAACTTGGCTATAGCTGCTACAAATTTTAGTATTATGCAATTAAAGTTCCAGGATCATTATTTAAATTCTTATTCAAAGTCTGTTGATTAGTAAAATGGTATAGAGTAGATTTCTATATCAGTTAACTCACATGCCACAAATTGAGCTAATGTTATTCAGCAGTGCACTGCTTGTATTGTCTATTGTACAGTTTATCAACATTGTCTATTTTGACATTTACAATTACATGGTCAGTGGATACTATAATGGGTGTAAACCAGCTTAAGCCATGTTTCACCATGTCACCTTTGTATAACATGATAAGTCAATAACACATTAAATATATCTTAATGTTTTTCAGACAATGGGATGTTTGTCGCGTACAATTTTACAAATAACTATGAACAAGACAGAGCCTTGGACTTTACAGCCTTGGCATATTAGTACATCATTTCGTAAATCAGGATTTATAGTTCCTGAATATGCTATAGAAATGCCATCTGTTGAAATTAAGGGACCAGACCTATCTTTACAAGACAAGGAATTTTACGTTACTGTCACGGTAAGTGCACCTACATTGCCCTCCTATAATGCTTCATATATTGTAATCTCACAACATAGTCCTTTTCTTTTTCTTTGTTTATATATGGTACATTACAATGTATTGTGATGTCACATCATAAGAACAACTAATATTTTACAAACACTGTGGTGTGAATGTATATTAATAACCACTAAATTAATTTCAAATAGAAAAATTAAAAGACATGTACACAATACATAGATTGAATTGATAAAATGTTCTGTCAGCCTAAAAATAATTAAAATTATTCTCAATTTAATTTTGAAACACTCAACCTGGTATGTAAATATAGGGTGCTCTTTTAATCATCTACAATATTGAATGTGGAGAATCAGACCATGATGTAATACCAATATCAAAAAGTGTCTATTAATTTACTAATATGTAGTCAATCCCAATATGTTTCCATTTAGGATGAATACTGATAACAATGCATAATTTTGTTTAGAAATATATTAAAAACCTTGGTGCACCATATTGTAGTTTTCCGAGCGCTATGATATGTCCTTCTTCAAACGAGGTTTAAAGAGAGTTCTTTTTTCATGGTAGGCAGCGGCTTTGCCACATCCTGACATTGCTGAAGTCCATGAGCAGCGGTAACCACTTCCCATCAGGTGGGCCGCTTGCTCATCTATTGCCAATTGAATAAAGAAAATAAAAAAGTTTTGTAGGTGATTCAATTGGCAACCTGTACATAATTGAACAAGATAGTTCATTAATTTAGGTTGCTTTTATTGGAAAGATACCATCATCACCATATTGGCTAAACTTTCAAGGCTTTATTATTAATTTGTACTAACCCTGAATTGGATATGTGGGATTCACATTACTAGTGAGCCATCAGCTAACTCATATTGAAATGTCATGGAATTCATGCGATATATCTACAACTCTTTCAATAATGACCACAAAGATCTTATTGACTTTTGACAAGGCTGTGTATTGTGTAATTTGCAGATCAACAAAAGAGAAAAGGTGAATGTGAGATGTAGGATTCATCACTGGGCTACGGGCTTGGAAAGACTTCCCTGGGAAGAGTTTCACTGGAAAAAGCCTAAGGATGCACTTAGCCCAGAACAAGCAGCAGTGTTAGAGAGTATGCCACTTCCTCCATAGAAATTGTAGTTATACTTACCTTGTTTGTAGTTATCATGTATATATAAAATGATAGGTTGGTAAAATTAAACGATTAACAATGTACATCCGTATTTTATATCTATTGGCACCATTTCATAAATGTATATGGTCCATACCATCTCAACTAAACTCCTGGATACTGATAAAGATACAATTTTTTTCATATTATACGAAATGAGCTAATACAAGCACATATTTTTTCGTTTCTTGTCAGATGCCGACGATAATAGGTCTTCGGCATTTAAGCGGGATATGAAAATGTATCCTGAGGCCATGGCAATCCTTAGGCAATAAGTAGCCATTGGATGGATAGGCATAAATGATAAAAGCTTTAGGTACAACAACTTTATTGTGCCTACATCACAGAAATTTAAAAACAGTGACAATAAAGACAATGCTATATTAATAACAAATTATAATTTAAAATAGTACTATGACTTTTTAAAGCTTTTTAATAAATATTTAATAAATATATGAAGTGCCAAAACAATTTTTAATAAGAATAAGCAATGACTCTTTATTGTTACGTATTTCTAAACAAAATGCTCGTTTCATAAATATATATACTCTCATATAATAGAAGATGATAATGATACATATGTATTATTTATAGCATATGTGGTTTTAAAGCAATTAATTTTTGGTCGGTGGTTCGAGCTTTTCAGCCTGTTCTACGTTAGCATCTTTCGTCTGTTCGACAAACCCGTCTTCAGTATCTAGCTCGGATCTAACTTGTGCCTGATCCTGATTCATCTCATTTTCATAATTTTGCTGATCTTGTAGCTGTTCCAGTTCTTCAGGTTGACTTTGGTCATAAAGTTCAGTTTCCTCATACTGCTGTGGCTGTTGCGGTTGTTTTTGGTACGCCTTTTCATACGGATCAACGTATTGATGCATGTAACTTTGATCATATCGTAAAGTTTGCTCTTCATTTTCTCCCAGGTCGGCTGGGTTTTGAGGATATTGTTCTTGCTGACGGTTGTTGTAATAGGAATATTCATGAGTGTATGGATAGATAACATTTTGTGGATTCGATGGATTATATGCATTGGGATCACCTTGTTGGTACTGGAAGTTCGTATTTGGTTGCTCTGAGTAAATCGGTCGCTGTTGGTTAGCTTCATATTCATCTAAATCCACGGCCTGTGGTAATTGCTCTTCTTTCGTTGGCATTTTTGTAACATCTGTAACCACTTGCGGCTGTGGTTCTTGATTACTCTCTGGATGTACAACATCAACTCTAGGTAGATCTACTTCAAGCTTTTCAGAAGTCCGGTCAGCCGTGGATTTCATTTGTAAATCTATATTAGGTGATAATTCCTGAACGCTAGTATTTTCAGATTCTTCATGTTCGACATATTCAATAGGCTCAGAATCTTGTAAAGGTACACTATTATTTATTTCTTCCATTAAGTCATTAGAATTGATCACTTGTACGGTTTTTGCGTCCTGTTCATCAATGTATTCTACTTTTTCTGGATCCTCACATTTAAATTGAGCCTGAATATCTGGCTTATATGCTAAATCAACATCATTTTCTACATATAGATTCTCAGTTACTTCGATATTTTCTTCTGTATTAGTGTCTTGTATAGGTTCAAAATGTTCTTCATAATTTACCTGTTCGTTTAAACGATTAGGGTCCATTGGTTCTGTATACATGTATTGTTCCTGTTCTGTATAATTCATGTTCTCAACTGCCGGCTGGGCATCATTAGCATTAGCTTCGGAATAATGATGTTCTAAATTAGTATTCTGTAATTTATAATCTATATCATCTACAGCATTTATACTAGTAGCTGAAACGTCATTCAAGTTTGGAGCGTTTGTTTGTAAAATTGGCTCTAATGCATGTGCGATTGAGCCAGTTATGTTGTCATTCGTTTCAACATTAATCTTAAGATCATAATTAACTGTTTCAAAATTAACTGTTTCAACAGGCATATCTTTTTCGGGAAATTCGTCTAAGTATTTGTAGTCTGCATCAGAATGCATATCCGCGATGACCTTATTATCATGTAGAGCAGCAACACGCTCATAATTATCATTCAAGGAAATCTCATTACTTGAAATAGTTTCCGGTGAGCGTTTAAGATGATTGTTGTTATCAGTTAATTGTACTGATTGGTCACCTGTCTCTTCTTTCTTTAATATGTTTAAAATTTCATATTTACTCTTCCAATCATTATTCTCATTTATATTAGGTTTTACATTAGAAATGCCGGCAGTGTTTAAATGTTGTGCGTCCTTTATATCTTGTAAGATATCAGTGTTATGTATAGGCGGTGCTTGTTCTATACAGTTATTCATAAACGGTGATCTAAGTTTAGGAATAAGAATGTAGTTTTTACTAATTTCTTGAATCAAATATGTGTCGTCGATCTTCTTTATTGGGATATCCGGTATTTCTTGACTTTTAGTTATGGCTGAAGGTTGAAAATCACGAGCCATTGAAGCCTCCGGTTGATATGCAAGTTGGTGGAATACTGGTGATGGTCCATTCATAAGTGGGTTATGCTGAAAAAGTACAGTGACACATTTTAGTAATAAGACTAGATAGTTGTGCATCAAATTTGTTAAATTTAAACTATTATTAATTTAAGTTTTATTGGGTCTATTCTAATCTAAATTTATTGGGTCATTATAGATACATGTTGAGTTGTGGTAATATTACTATGTTAAATAAGTCAATATAATTTATAATTGACAATGGTAGTTTAGTTTAATGGGCTTGTTATCATAGGCGTGACATTATCGTCGGTCTCGTGACATAAATTTGCTTGCGTTCGATCGTAGGTTCCCGGGTTAAGTAAGGTTCCGCCCCCGCGGAGGGAGATGCGTCAAAGCATTCCCACAAGTAAAAAAAATAAAAAATAAAATGGGTTATTTATTTCCTATTGACATTTCCGGTAGAAAATTCTCGGAAGTTGTCGGAATACTGGACATCGCCAGCAGTACTGAAGATTAAGAAATCCATTGGCCTAACCCCAACTAAATACTTATGTACATTTCCGAGACAAGGGCGTACCTACCCCTTCATTGTTTTACTCGCACCTATTTTAGCCTCTATTAAATTTATAAAGTGCTGTATAATGAAGCATAGCATATGTTTGCATGTGATCGTAAGGTCCAGCTTAGAATCCCAGCTTGGGTTTTTCAGGATTTTCACTCAGGAAATGTTCAGAAGCACGAAATCTTGATAATAATCTTGATTATTTTCAAATCAAGATTATTTTTATAGCTTCATATTAAGCTGCATTTCTACCACAAACACTTGCGGAAGCCTTGAATTAGTTTCTTACACTTCCTAAAACTTTTAGGTACTACAATAATACTTTATGATAAACCTTATCATAAGGTATTATTGCAGTACCTGCTTATCATACATACACTCGAAAACTATAGATTACGCGAAAGCTATAGCAATTTTGTTTATACAGTGGAATCATGAAGCACATCCGAAAAGACGTGCACGTCTAGCTGATGCAATTTGTACAGATCATCTACACAAAACAAAAGATTTAAATTTATAGAGTGATCTTCAACTTCCTTAACGTAATGGCAGTTTTGGACATTTAATTTCCAGTTATAGCGAACTCTCGTAATAAAAAAACAAAACCCACTAGAAAGACAAGCAACGAAATTTTTCGCAAGTCTATCTAAACATATTTAGACACGTGATCAGTAGCAGCAAAGCAGCTTGACGCAGTTTACATGTACCTGCATTATGCTACTATCGGATACCTGCAGAAGATTTCTTGCAGGTAGAAATATGGCCTGAGGGCTTAAAACTTACCTGGAGAAATAAGAATGTAGGTTACACCCTTGTGGGTGTAACGAAGAATTGTTTCTTTGAGGTATACCATACCTCTACATATCATTTGCGAAATATGTAGGGGAGAATCTATGTATGACACTGGTTGCGGAGGTTAATGGCATTTTCGTTTGTTGGAAACTTATCACATCACTGTAGGTTGGTACGCTTAACCTGTCAAATACCGCTAACGCCGATCGCGTCTACGGACTTGTACATGTCACGGTGACCCCATATGGGGTCGAGCACACTCGATAGTGTATTGTTTACGTTTGCATTAGTTATTTGAGCTAACGTAAACATTTCACGACCAAGTGTGCTCGACGCCATATGGGGTCACCGGGGTTTGACGTGTACAAATCCGAAGTCCGGTTTTGACGCCGATAGGCGTCAACGGGGTTTGAGCGGTTTTCCGACAAGCGAAAAAGTATCCTAAAACATATGAAAGGACATAAAATCCTTACCTTATTTCGCACAGGCACCAAAGCGGTGGAATACCGCATTTTATCAAGTCTCCCCAAAATATATTCATTGCGTTCCTTTCGTCTTTTATCTTCCTCGACAAAGGCGTCATATTGTTGCCTCACCGCGTTTATCCGATCAGATTTAATTCTATAATTAAAACAAATATAACATTACATGATAATCAACAAAACAAATTGAAAAAGATTTGCACTTAAATGTTACTTTTTATTTGACTTCCCCATATGATATCAGTATGGATTCAGATGCAGCAGAGCCAAAAAATGACTCGCATGGTACCGATGTAAACAAAGCAATGCCGTGCCGACCTTCGAGAAGGTTTTGTTACTTGGCACAAGTATAATATAAACACAGATGGAGAGCGTACAGTGTACGCTGACTTTATGCGATAGTTTGGTAGAGCTAGAACTATAAAAAACTTATGATTAAAATTCTGTTAGTCAAAATATGTCGGAATAAGTATGTCTAACTACTACTTACTGCATGAGTTTTTTTTACAGGTTTCTCTTGCCTTAGATATATTTCCTGTATCGTGGGACATACAAACATTCAAACAAAGGACCAAAAAAATAAACACAGTCTCAAAACAACAGAACTATTTGTGTCTCTTGTAAGGGGATCGAATCCACAACACTTAAGGCAGTGGACTTGGCAAAGCGATCACGTAAACTACTGTGCCACCTGTACATATAGACATATTTGTGAGCGATTGTGATCGAAATATAGATATATTTCGCTTGAATCGAGGGAATAGAAAATAAAGAACTGGAGCATTACCTGTTAAAGCATTATCATTACATGCTTAAGAATGAGACAAAGCTATACAGAAACTTCGTAACGCGCTATCTGCGTCGCGCATGCAATTATACTGTTTTAGGACGTAGTAAAACCCCTCAACTGATCATTGTTGCAGTACTGAAGGTTGAGAAAGCCTGTAGCTAATACTAACTAAAAATGTAGGTACAATCACACAAACATAGGTAGATTAAAGTGTAATAAAACCGCATTTCGCCAGCTATTGTTAAAGACCCAAGTAATTAGGCATGGCATTTGTTTATATGTGGTCCCACTTTCGATGCCTAGCTCACGCAGTTTTATTGGGATAGCCTTTGTCCTATGTTATGAAAATGTCTCCTATGCCATATGCCCTTTTAGAAGTAGGTATGCATGAATGAGTTTATGAGTGGAAAAGCGACTGCTACATTAGAAAATTCTATAAAATGCTACTAGTATGAACGTTAATGGTTGTACCAGGCTCTAGGTAGCACGGGTTAACGTCAGCGAAATAGCACCCTGAAACGCGAACACTGTCAGCCAGTTGACCTTCGACCTTGCTTTACGATCAATTGTCTAAATTTGCAATATCTGTCGAGTCCCTGTCATATCTATGAAATAGTGTTGTTTAATGGGAACACGAAGTGGAAATCGATAAGTATAACCTCCGCGGTGTTAACCTTAGATCAGGGTCGGATTTAAAGGTTTGGAGGCCCTGAGCAATGACAGATAAGACTTAAAGAAACTAAACGAATTAAGAATTCGGTACCTACTGGGAGTTATAATAATTAATCTAATTAATCCCTTTTCGGAGCCTCTTTTTTGTCGAAGCCTAGGACTGCAGTCACTTTAACTCACCCCAAGTCCGGTACTCTCTTAGATATCAAGTAGATACGACTGTTGATATTAATTTAGTACCCTCGTGGCAGGTAGGTATTTATGATGTAACGCAATTTACGTTAATTTACGTTACCTATTTATTAATTTATATTTTATCAGTGTATGAGAATCGGGCGTAGAATAATACGGAATAAAGGCAGTAGCTATGGATGTATAGGTAGGTACACATGGTTACACATCAAGTTAGACACCCTGTATACGCGTTACTACGCTACATACAAAATAGAGAAGTGTCGGAAAGGGACAGTGCATAGTGGTGTCGATGTAACGGTAAGGATAGAGCGTAACAAAAATATATGTAACGCACTCTTTCGCACGATTCGCGCAGCGTTCAAATTTTAATAGTTCAAAGTCCAAACAGTCTAGGTTGATGCGTCGCTGTGTGTACATACTCGTTATCACTTATTTACGGAACCAACTTTGTTTAAAATGTTGCCTTCGTCACGGTAATAAAAAATCCTGTCACATAACCTATTTAAGTCTCTACGCGAGTCGAAAAGGAATGAAAAGATAAAAAATGTTTTAATGTGTGATATACTTACTTAGTTTTACCTAATCGGAGACTGTGTAAGGCGGGCAATAATAAATTCAACAGTAGGTATCTAAGCGGCATAAATATCTAATGTTAATGTTAATTATCAAAAGTACCATTTGGGTGCTTCAAACTTCAAAATTACCTATAAAGTTTAAATGCTATCAGCAGTTTTGATCATTTTCAATACCTAATCTATAGATGGCCTTACATTTCAAAGGTTTTCAAATACTTACCGCTATTCGTTCTACACAATATATTAAAATTTGGCGTCATAATAAATAAATTAATTTCTCAAATACAACTTTGGATGATTAATTATATAATAGGTATACAATAGCGACATAGGATAGTTAATTAAACAATTCTTATTCGAATTTACAAACATTGAAACAACTAACACAAGGATCCGAGACAATTATTTGTCGATCACATAAGTTTTTAATCCACAGTGGCTGTGGCGAGGCAACATTTTAAAACGATTACAACGTTGGGCAAAAATTCCCTTTAAAAGTGTAAAATAATAAGGCAAGTAAATAAGCCTTCTATGCACTTTGAACTTGAGAAAAAGAAGGTATTTTTATATCGCATAGTTTTCCACTTATAGATTACACTGCCATTTAATAGGGTGGAGTAGTTAGAAAAAGAGGAGTACAACATTCATAAAAGAAAGAGTTAATCTAGAATGGGATGGGACATCTACCTAGGCACTAGTAGCGGCAGGTAGAACTATGCTACATATAAAATTTCATAAATCTGGGCTATAGGAGTTCGACAGTCTAATACTATGACACTTGTGGTTAAACAAGGGCGCCCGCCAGATATATTGTTCAAGTAAAAAAATGGAATGGCAGACGATGACTCGCCAACTCGCTAGAAAGGCCCTCTGTATAGCTCACATAAATAACATAAAGTTTGCTGGAAATGCAGTAGAGCTAAGGGTAATACCCGTGTGAGCTGCTAAGGGAGTCGAACGGTGCGCCACCGGTTTGTCTATAACGGGTCTCTCTTCTCTAAAAAGAAGAGCCGGGGCGGGATTACCCTCGCTCAAAATTGCTCTGATGGCCAGAGATCGATTGATCAATTAGCTCTGTCGATGATAGGCCGACTGAATTGCTGAATGTAAACCGTGAATAAGTGTGGTCTGACACGCACTTGGCTGTTTTTACACTAAAATACGTTAGAAATTTTATACAGATTAACAGACACTTACATTCGGTGAAGTGTTTCGTATTTTATGACTCCGCGAAACATTATATATAAAAGTAAATTAAAATAGTAAACAATTTATCAACGTCTTTTTAATTTTTGTTTAAGTAGGCAATCAAAGATGGAAAATCCTTTCAAATACTTTTTTATTTTAAAAACTTTTATAGCTTCTATCAAGTATACATAAAGTTCGATAAAATAGTACCTATATGCAATAATTTAGCGAAGAGGATTTAAATCAATACGTTTTCCAGTATCTAGCATACACAAGTTATGTAAACTTAAAAACAATTAATAGCAAGGTCAGCAATCGCGACGATCTGCCAATCGTCGTCTGCTCTGTCTGTTGAATGAAACAGTTTACTGTTTCAGTGCCCATGTTGGACGACTAATGGCAGATTTTTTTGTAATCACCTTCAAAATCGGTGAACATGACGGACGACAAATGTTGACTCAAAAATCTTTTACTAGTTTCACTTTAACGATGGAACGATGTGCTCCGTTACTACCAACATATTGTTTAACATGTCTGTAGAAATAGATTAATCAGCTGGAGCTTTGCAAATATTATACGTAAGTAATTGATATTAGTTCTACTGAAACCTTTCGAATAAAACTGACTACTCAGTTGCTACTGCCAATCTCAGAGAGTAGTAACTACATCAGTTCTTTAACACACACTCGTAGCTTGTAAAATTTTACCTCTATGATTAGGTATTATAGAGGTAAAATGTTTACTTACAACATTAGTGTTTTTAACGCAGAAGCGATATCTCCTTCACCTCATGTCTGTGCTTTCCACGGGCTTATAAGAAGTAGGTGACCTCACAGACATGAGGTGAAGGAGAAGGTTTTCACATTACGTAACCTAGTCGCGTGATTATAAAAAGAATACGCTAACTGTTCTGTGAAAAAGTTGCCATTCAAAGAAACTTCAGTAATTTTCTTTATAAGGATTACTTTGTAATGAAATAAGGTAATCGCTTTATTTTTTCAATAAGATTTGACTTCTAAGTTGTATAAGTCAAAATCGTCACGATTTAAGAACGGACTTAGGGATTACTCACGCTTATGCAGCTCTGTTCAGCTTTTGTCCATAGAAAACAACTTTTCGCGTCTATTCAACTTTCGCGGCAAATAGGCATGCGAATGCTATAGATAGAGTTCAGCGCTGTTCTGCCCCGTTCAGTGCTGTTCCACCACATTCAGTGCTGTTCTGCCGCGTTCACGGCTGTAGGTACGGCACTGTACGCGGTCGCAACATGTCGACGAGGTCGTCCGCTTTCAGCGCGGAACGTGGCGGAACAACACTGTACACGGATGGTTCTCGACTCACAGATTACAGATTTGATTGATTATTACGTAATCAATCAAATCATTATGCATGTTTAACGCCTTACAGCCGGCGGGCAGAAGCCAGGTCCGTAGCTGGTAACCGTTAGGGTTGTAGATCAGCCGGCAGGCATGAGCCAGGTCCGTAGCTGGTAACCGTTAGGGTTATATTGAAACACGTAGACTAATTCAACTGAGAATGCATTTACAATTTTAAGCTATTGGCCATGCAAGTAACGCTAGCACTAATGTATACAATAATCATTTACACCAATCAGCGACAAGTACACAAAAATCTAACATTTACGAGTGAATTCTTGGAAATTCTTATGCTTCTTATATATAATATATTCTCACGCGGCGGTCCTTACGTGTGTGTGCGTGCGTATATAAATTGTGCCACGTATAAAAGCAGATGGAAGTTTCGCGCGTCGCCAGTTGGTATCGTCGCGGCTAGACGTATAATGCTCCGTTCGATTCCAGGTTCCTCGTAAACTTAGGTATATGTTGCCTGTGCGTATATACATAGGTACGCCACATCACTCCCGCCTAAGCGAAGCGTGCGTTTTGTTTTACCGTGCGGCCGGATCTGGTGACGTAGGAATTTCGCGGTGAAGGTGGTGACTGTGATGAGGCTGTTCGCATTGGTGTGGGTGATGTGTCCAGGGCTGGCGTGTTTGTTGATGTTGTGTTTTCTAGCGAGTCTTCATCGTTGCGTAGATAATTTCAATCGACATATTGAAGCCAGCCGGCTTCAATATGTCGATTGAAATTACTGCGGTGCATAACAGAAGTTGCACAGTGAAGTGTTTGCCGTCGGTACTGCGTTGAAGTACTTGATATGGTCCGTCGTATGGTGGTACGAGAGGTCTGCGCAAGATGTCGTTGCGCACAAACACATGCGTACATATCCCGAGGTCTTTGTTTATGAATGTGTTTGACCTTGACGCTCGCCTTGTTGATGTTGGTGATAATGACGAGATTGTTTCAGTCAGCTGACGGACAAATTCCGCATCTTCAATGTTCGGCTTGGTAGGTGCGAAGAAATTAGATGGGACACGTAACGTTGATCTGTATGTCATCAGGGCCGGGCGAACGAAGACTCAACCGTCAGGTTGAGTCTTCACGTAGGGCGGTGCGAAGTCCTAGTAATACTGTAGGTAATTCATTGATCCATCTGTAATCGGTTGCTCTTGCCATCAGTGCCGCTTTCAGATATCGATGCCTTCGTAAAATTTTTCTATTAGTTTGCGAGTGAAATGCAGTAGTACGTATTCGAGTGACGCCTATTTTCTTCATTAAAGCTTGAAATAAAGGCTATTCGAACTGTCTCCCTTGGTCTGTAGTAAGTCGCAGCGCAGGGGACATCTAAACCGCGATATCCATCCCTCGTACACGGCCTTCGCGACCGTTTCGGCAGTGACATCAGTAGGTTTTACCTCTGGCCAGTTAGTGCAGCGGTCAGTAATAGTAACTAAGTATCTATAGTCATCTGATGGCGGGAGGGGCCCAACTATATCCATGTGCAGGTGTTCAAAACGGGATGATTGTTAAAACTCGCCGAGCGGGCTAATGACGTGTTGATGAACTTTCGCTCGTTGACAGCTGATGCACGCTTTAGCCCATATACCTGTATCTTTGTTTATAGATGGCCAGATAAACTTTGTCGTCATTATTTTTCTTGTAGTACGAACGCTGGGGTGACTTAGTTCGTGTTGTGCTTTGAAAGCTGCGACACGAAAAGGCAATGGCAGGTATGGTCGAATTTTCGCTGTCGATTTTTCGCACCAAATAGGCAGTTTGACTCCCGGTAGGTTTACGCGGGAAAACTTCAGTCTGGGGTTATTCATGTATTCACGTAGCTCGGCGTTGCTTTCTTGTTCTTGAAATAGCTTATCGTAGTCTATCGTTGCGTTGAGTAGTTCGATTGCCGCGATATGTGATAACGCGTCACCGGCTTCGTTCTTATCACAGTGAATGTATTTATTGTTAGTGTAGAATTGGCTTATGTATGCATTTATCGCTCTCGACCCGGGGTGGCGTTTGTGTTAGTGCGTACGTCAATGGTTTGTGATCCGTACATATGGTGAGTTCGTTGCCCTCTATCAGTCGGCGTAGGGTTTTAACAGCTGTATACATTGCTAGAAGTTCGCGATCATATACACTGTATCTTCTCTGCGTCTCGCTCATATTTTTGAGTAAAAGGCGAGTGGTTTCCACACGTTGTCTATTTTCTGTTGTAGGATTGCGCCGAGGCTAGTGTCAGAAGCGTCGGTGAGTAAGCATAACGGAGCGTTACGTATCGGGTGCGATAATATAGTAGCCTCGAGAATGCTTTATCGGCATTGTTCGAAGGCTGTTTCAGCTTCATGTGTCCATTGTATAGGTGTTTTGTTGTTTTCTTGCTATTATGTAGATACTTGTTTAGTAAATTTTGGTATTCGGCTTGATGGGGTAGGCAGCTACGGTAGAAGTTGATCATGCCTAAAAATCTTCTTAACTCTTGCACTATAGTTGGTTTGGGAAACGTAAGTATGGCTTGAATGCGTTCTTCTGTGAGTTTGTTTCCCTCCGGTGTAACTTCAAAGCCGAGGAACTGTATCTTGTCTTTGCCGAACTCACATTTATCGATGTTTAGAGTGACGCCGTAGTTGTCGAGTCGTTCGAGAACTTGTTGTAAGTGTCGCTTGTTTTCCTCTGGGTTGTCTAAGTGTACTAGTAAATCATCGACGAAACAGAATACGTTGTCGTCGAGCCCTCGTAGTACTTTGTGCATGAAACATTGAAATGTTTGGCCGGAGTTGCGTAAGACGAACGTCATACAGTTGAACTCGAAGAGGCCAAAGGGGGTTATTACGGCCGTCTTCGTAGCATCTTCTTTTTCAGTAGGTATTCAGAAGTACGCCATTTTGAGATCTAGTTTTAAAAAGTTTTTTCCCATGTAGCTGGTACGTAAAATCTTGAATTCTTGGAATAGGTTAGCGATCGGGTACTGTAACGGCGTTCAATCTTCTATAGTCGCCACACACACATAGCGAACCATCCTTTTTCTTAACGACGTGAAGACCATGGACTGTTTACTTATTCCCAGCTCTATCATCTTCTCAAATTCTAGCTTTGCAGCTTTGTACTTATCGGGTGGCAGGGAGCGCGGCCTTGAATAGATTGGTTGGCCTGTTGTTTCTATGCGATGAGTTACGTTGTGCTTAGTCAGAGTTTTGAGTGACATGAGTCGCAGTACGTCGGGATATTCTTTCAAGATGTCGTGATAGGGGTGATGGTTCCTCGGTGCTATGTATTTTGATGGTGTGAACGCTGAGGTCGGCAATGCGGTCGATGAGTTTTCTGTGATGTAGATCGACAAGTAATTTGTGCTTCGCTAAGAAATCTGCGCCTAGTATTGATGTTTTCACGTCGGCCACGGTAAATGTCCATTTGCAGTTTCTACGTAGACCTAGGTTGAGTTCGAGTGTGCGCTCGCCTTAGGTACGTATCTTCGTACCGTTCGCAGCAAACAGTTTGTAGGTACTTTCAGTCGGCTTCACGTATTTCTTATTTCTTGCGGCTAATACGGATATGTCGGCATCCATGTCGACTAGAAACTTCTCTCTCTTGTTAAGATCGATAACTCAGTGGCGGTAGCTTGGTTTGCTAACATCGTAGCCAGCCGTAGTCGATGTATTTTCTAGATTGTCTGCTTCTTTTTTGCGCACGGTGATTCGTATCTACGGGCTTCATCTCCATAGCGCAGGTGGTAATAGCACAGCCAGTCGGGATCGCCGGGTTTGCGGTTTGAGCGGGAACGGTATCTCGAGTTCGATCGCGATCGGTTGTTGCTATGCGGACGAGTGGCGCCATGGTGATACGACGCACGTTGTTGATTGGTTCGAATCTCGGCGATTTCTAGAGTAAGTTTTCTATTTGTTTATATAATAGGTCGAACTGTAGATTTATAAAAATAATGCCACGTATAAAAGCAGATGGAAGTTTCGCGCGTCGCCAGTTCGTAAGTTGGTACTTATCGTCGCGGCTAGACGAATGATGCTCAGTTCGATCGCCTTCGCGCGTCACTTGGTTTCGGCGCGGCTAGATGTATGATGCTCCGTTCGATTCCAGGTTCCTCGTAAACTTATATGTTGCCTGAGTGTATATACATACGCCACACACGCAAGGATTGAGAGAGTTCGGGCGTGTTTTAAAGTTATTATTTTATATTTACGAAATACAATTATGAACGAAGAGAAACTTATATTTTAAATATATTATTGTTAGCCTATATTTATGACTACTGGTAACTCAGAATATTTTATAAATCTGATTGTTCTATTGGTTTACATTTTTATTTCCGGCAACACCATATTTTTTTAAATTCTAACGGCATTCTTGTTGGGAGCGTTGAAGTGAGCGGTCGTGCAATAGACGTCGTATAAGAATACTGTTGGATTAAAATGTTGGAAAATAAAAAAAACCTAGCAAGTAAGTACAAACCTAATGTGAATTCAAGTGTTTGTATAAAATTGTAGAAAAGGAAATAAATATATTTGTGATTTGTATAAGGTGTTTTGTTTGAACTACGAATCTTCTATTTTTTGAACTGGGATTACCATCGGGGATTACAGTTCAGAAGTGGGATCGCAAGAGAATTCTCATAAATTTTCTTTATTTTTCACGTCCACAACTATGTTACAGAATCACGAGATAACGGTTTGAAATTAACAATAATATGTTCATGCCACATGTCCGCTAAACAATTATACTTATTTCCTGCTAGTATAAACTTCGTGATGGCTAACAAATATTATAGTGATGACGGATTTATATTTAGGATAGAAAAACTATTATTTTTCTAATTTTGTTTAACTAACGACCGCCAGTAGTAGTACAATGAATCGAATTAAAATATAAATTCAACGTAAATACGTTATAGAAATTTTGTGAATGTTGCTTTAGATATTACGAGTTTTTTTTTCCAACGAGTATTGATGACATATTATTAATGTAATCACTACTCTTCTATCATTTTTTTTTTTGATATTTACTTTTTGGCTTACAGTGAAGTATGAATCCTAAATATGGACTGACATAATATGTATTTGTTATATTTAATGGTTGATAATACCATATTATATGACGCTATTGTCATTATGTTAGTATAGTGGAATTCAAAGATGCCTGGATAGTTAAGTTACTACATATTATATGCCATATTTACTCTTCACAATTACATTTATTTACTTATTATAAAGAAATGGGGAACTACCTAACCATTTCCCGTTGCGAGAGGATTGGTTGCAAGGAATGTTTTGGGCATATTAACTTGGTAAAGTTAAATAGTAAAATGCTTCAGGAATATACACTAAGCTTTTCTTTTGGTAAGTTTCAGATAAGTCTGCATACCTGTTGAAGTACAACCGAGGAGAAAGGTTGCTACTCAATATGGATATGGATGGTGAGCCCAGGTTAGAGGGCAGGAGTGAGCCCAGGTTAGAGGGCAGGAATGAGCCCAGGTTAGAAGGCAGGATTGAGCCCAGGTTAGAGGGCAGGAGTGAGCCCGGGTTAGAGGGCAGGTTAGAGGGTATGGACGGTAACTCGGTTGCATCTAGAATTATTTCTAGATGTGAATATGTTCCACGATGGCCCGGAAACCGGCAAAGGCGAGTATGTGACACTAACTCTGACAGTTCAAGTAGCAGCGTGATTTACAAAAAATCGAAGAAGCCGAGGAAGGACCGTCGAAGGAAAAGAGACAACTCGAGATGGACGGATCTTAGCAGTGACAGCTCGTGCAACCGTGAGTCGACCAAATTATTTAAGTCTAGTAGAAATAGAAATAAGGCATCTGAAACAAATGTCATATTAGATAATTTTTTGTCAATTCTAAATAATGTCAAGAGTTCGGAGAAGCCTAAGCTATCGTTTCTTCATAAAGCTTCATTCTTCATAAAGCAATTTAGCTTTAAATGCGATAATTAAATGAACACTATGCGATAGGTTGGGGCATCAAGCCTCTAGCTGTTATCGAAACAAGCCAGGTACTAGCTCTTATAAAAATGAAACAAAACCACAAGATAAAAACGAAAAACATGTGTCTGTATTAAGCTCGACTGATAAGGCTTTGATAAATATATCCTTGATATCAAAATCAACGAGAGAATAACACAATGTCGCGTAGACTTGGGAAGTCAGTGCTCGTTAATCAAAGTAAGTGAGACTAAGAAACTTGGCATGGATATTAAGTGTTCCCCTAACCTTCCCGCTCTTAGGTGCAAATTTGATAATACCATCAGGCATAATAAGAGCTGAAGTTGAGGTACAAGGCATTAAAAGCGTTATAGACATGTACGTGGTCGAGGATTATGTGCTTAAGGAGACAAATATTGCTTTCTTCTGCTGCTAAACCAGAGACTGCCTTAGAAAAGTTTTGTTAATAGTATGCTGTTGACTACTCAAACGCTGCCAGAAAGACTACAACTTAAGATTCAGCGACAAATATATTTTAATATTGTGATGGAAGCAAAAGAAGATCTTTTGGCTTCTGAGCCAAGCACAGTGTAGCGACTACATTATTACACGTATTCCGATAGAGCATATCTTAAGATAAGTTAAAATGCACACGCATGCAAATGTATACACGCGCCACACTAGTATATAAGCTTTACTTTTATTGAAATTAAACAGACTATAACACCATCTGAGTCTCGTTATACTTATTGCCAAAACGTAGGCAAAGTGGTGACCCGACGACGCGACGCTACGATTCTGGCTCTACAAGTGGACTTCGCAACAAGAAAATAAGCAACATGAACCAACCAACTTGCAAATCAAGCTACGGCCATCAAGAAACATTGGAAGTAGCGGCTGGTACATACCACCATCTTATCTCGCATTCCGGAGTTTTGGAGGGATAAATTATGGTTTACACAACTGGAAGCCATATTAGCACCACAAAAACAAGGCGACGATTATAAATATTTTACGGTTATAGCAAAGCTGTCTAAGGTTAGTAACCTCATTACCTCTCCACCATCCACAGAAAAATATAAGGCCATCAAGGAGCGCTTAATTAATTGCTATGAGGAGTCAGAACAGCGCCAATTTCAAAAATTATTGACAGAAATGGACCTCGGCGATCAAAAACCATCACAACTTTTACGCAAGATGCAAGTTCTTGGAAAAGGAAAAATGGGTGACGAAACCATCAAGCTGCTATAGTTGCGACTTTTACCACCATCAGTTACTACAGTCCTAGCAGTTACAGAAGACATGGATATCGACAAGATGAGCCAGATCGCTGACAAAATTATAACAAACTCAAAACTTACCGAGGTATCAACTGTAAACAAAAACATAGACAAAACTGATGAAGGGGAAAAATACAATTGGAATTAAGTGCAATTCAGCGTGATCGACGATTGTCTTATTGCCTCGGCAAACGAGATTCTACATTATCAGCACTTAGATACAGTTTTCAAATGCTTACAGGAGAATGGAATAACTATTAACCTCGAAAAACGCGAGTTCCTCAAAAGCGAGATAGACTTCTTAGGTTATCATATAACGAGCCAAGGAATACACCCGACTGAGGAAAATTACAAAGCAATTGCAGAATTTCCTAAACCAAAGATAATCAAAGAATTAAGAAGATTTTTAGGCATGCTTAATTTTTATAGAAATAACCTTCCGCACGCCGCCAATATCAGATTATTTTAAACGACTATCAGTGCAACTCGAAAAAGAATGATAACTCTCTTATTCCTTGGTCAACAGAAGCTGAAAAAGCCTTTGATAAATGCAAGGAAAAATCATGAACGCAATATTAACAGTGCATCCCTCACGTACTGCCCCACTAGCACTTATGACAGATGCTAGTTCTACCTGTGTTGGCGCGGTTCTACAACAAAAAGCCGGACCTAACTGGGCACCATTAGGATTTTTCACAAAAAAATTAAGTGAAGCTCAACAAAAATACTCAACATTTGATAGAGAATTACTTGGAGTACACATGGCAGTCAAGCATTTTCAAAGGTTTATCGAAGGAAGAGAATTCTCAATTTCCACAGATCATCGACCTTTGACATACGCATTCTCCCAAAAACCATCATCAAACGATACGCCACGGTGAAATCGGCAATTGGACTTTATTTCACAATATGTGCTATATTGTGAAATAAAGTCCAATTGCCGATATAATTCAATCGATATAAATACTTGCAAGATCACAACAAATATCATCATCCATCATTAGCACCTCGGGATAAAACAATGGGCAACGAAAGCTCCAAAGATCAAATTGTATACAACTCCTATAGTTGCCTGAACCAAAAGGAAGCCGACCAACTAAAAAATCTCGTACTGGAAGAACTACGGTGGACAAGAAACATCGCAATAGGACAAATCGTCATCACGCTGGGTATTTTCCTCATTTACGGAATGCTCAAGGTCATGAACAAGAGAATGAAACAAATTGCAAGAAACAGTCAGCATAAGTGCATTGGATAACCACTTACGAAGTACCTTGACCTAGGCTACGCACCGTCACAACAAGCGTCAGCACATATTTTTACTCGACTATATTTTGGAATCAGCAATGTATTATGTCATTAAGCATACGTTTGAGATTGTATCTATAAATAGAAATTGTAACAGTTAAGTAGGAATTGTAATATTTTTTTTAATTTTTATAGGTTAGGTGTATATGTAGCGACTACATTATTACACGTATTCCGATAGAGCACATCTTAAGATAAGTTAAAATGCACACGCATGCAAATGTATACACGCGCCACACTAGTATATAAGCTTCACTTTTACTGAAATTAAACAGACTATAACACCATCTGAGTCTCGTTATACTTATTGCCAAAACGTAGGCAAACACAGCAACTAGCCCTGCTGTGCCATTTCAGTTGCCTACATACGCCGGTTCATCTAATTCTTCTCGTTTATCATCTGACTACGAGTGCTCCAATTCAGCTATATCACCTGCACCTCAATCCAGCCCACATTTTTCTAATCAATACCACCTCAAACAAGCTCACGTTATACCGATTATTACACGTCGCCGCCTCAAACCAGCTCACGTTATACCGATCCTTACATGTCGCCGCTTCAATCTAATGCAGAGACGAACCAAGCAATTTACATTCCACTTCCCAGCAATGTGCAGACTAATCCCCCTTCGACGCAGCAGGAACATAGATCACAATCGTCAAATATCCGAAGATTTTTAGAGAACTCAAACTTTGATTAGTTAATCCTGTTTAGAAGCACCCCGCTCCCTCGTTTAATTTATTTATTAAGTTTGGCAGGATATCGTACGGTTGTTCAAATAATCAAAGAGTTACAGATTGATTAAACTGATTTTCATAAACATGACTGTGTAATATTGTCTTATGTTTACGCGAATGCGGACTCTCATATATTGGGCAAACCAAGAGAAGCATAGGCACCCGCTTAAAAGAACATATAGCTGATGTTAAACACCAACGCTCGTTGAAGTCTGCTGTGTGTAAACATGTGCAACCACTACCTACGATTTGACAAACCACATATACTCGCAAAAGAACACCGATTCCTACCAAGGATGCTTCGCGAGGCTATTGAAATTAAAAAACATCCTAATTTCAATAGAGAGGATGGTTGGAATGTACCACCAGCTTGGGATCCAGTCATTCAAATAGTCAAACCCAAGAAGAAGCAAAACACAGCTGGACTTCATGATACTTTGAGCTCATTCTGCGTAAATAGGAACACCAAAGATTAAATTATGTTCGGGTACTTTAAAATAACTAGCTACACTTCAGAACGTTGGGACAACTACCATCTTAGTCTCCCCGTGAACATGGCTGCTGTAAAGCAACCGAAACGTGGGGGCAAAGTGTAAACTTAAATATAAATAGTTTTAATTAGAAAATATATAGCTTAAATAGTAGTAAAATTCAATAATATTAGTGTTAGAGTTTTCAAAATTATGTAATAACAGTGTTTAAAGTAAAATAAACAACGCGATAAAATTCGTATAAAGTGTTTAATTTCAATGACTGTGTAATCTAGAAATAAATAATCGAAATTGTAATTTGTTTCATTTCTACTTACCTTAAACATACTGCAACTCGTTCTTCAGTAGAAATGCTTTCACGCATATTTGTATTTTGTTTCTTGATATCACCTTGAATCAAATTATGAATAGGGAGAAACCATTCTTTTGACCTTTTAAAATATATTTGCTACATTTTTGATGAAAGACCTTTCATCGAAAATGTAGCAAATATATTTTAAAAGATAAAGAAAACATTAAAAACTTAAAGATTAAATTCACCGCGGTCTTTTCTAAACTTTATATGATTTTCTACCCAAATTTTTCGGCAATTGCAACGTGCTGCAGAAATTTTTAAGTGATATTCGAAGTCAGAATCATCATACGATGAGCTATCTAATAAATCTAATAGTAAGGCCGTATTATTCATATTAGATTATCCTGTATATAGATTGTGGTGAAATATGACGTGTGACCCCTAAAAGAATGATTCGAGCGGATATATTATCGTAACTTAAAAAGCGTGTGATACCATAAGATACTATAATATTTTATATCCACGCATCTTAACATAAAATATTATAGTATCTTCGCCGTTCTGTCGAAGATGCAGCGATTAGCCTGCATGGGTATAACAGGGGCGTTCCCTACTACGCCAACAGCTGCGTTAGTGATCCTGCTGGACCTAACGCCGCTACACATTGTTGTGGAGTTAGAGGCGATGAAGGCGCTACATAGACTATCTATACATGGGCTGTGGAGCGTTAACATGCCAGTAACTCGACACACAAAACTGAAGATCTCGAAGGATCTTAAAGAGATTATGAGCATGGGATGTGACAAAATGCAACCAATGCACATATTCAAAAAGAATTTTAAAATAAAGGTCCCCACAATGGACGAATGGAGACGAGGTCTACGATCCCCTGACAAGGGTTGTCTCATCTGGTACACCGATGGTTCCAAAATGGAAACAGGATCAGGCGCTGGTATTTATGCCAACGACTGCAAGGTGAACCAAAGCATGGGCAAATATGCAACGGTCTTCCAAGCGGAAACCTATGCTATAATTGCCTGTGCGCAGGAGAATATTAACAACAATGTCACTGACAAGATTGTTTATATTCTTAGTGACAGTCAAGCTGCTCTTAAGGCTCTGAACTCCTGTAGGGTGGACTCAGCACTGGTCCTGAACTGTGTTAAAGCCCTTAACAAACTTGGCAGGAAAAACACAGTCAGGCTGGTGTGGGTTCCGAGGCATGCAGGGGTGCAGGGTAATGAGGAGGCTGATGTATTAGCCAAAAAGGGCTCGGAGCAACTATTTGTGGGCTCCGAGCCATTCGTAGGTCTCTCTGAGAGTACCGTCAAGGCAGCTTTGAATGCACATGGCAATGATAAACACAGGCTGGAGTGGATGGCCCTTAGGGGTCTGGAACACTCCAAGAAATTCATTGCAAACAGAGCCACGGGCTTTACCCGGAAGTTCTGCGGGTACAACAAGGGCCAAATACGCCTACTCACTCCTGTACTCGCTCCTGCGTTTACTGGTCATTTTGGCACCAACGACTTCCTGTGCAGATTGAGATTGTCAAACAATTCGATCTGCAGAGCCTGTGGTGAACAGGACGAGTCCATATCACACCTACTGTGTGAATGTGACGCGTTGGCCGGACTAAGGATGGGGTCTGATAGGATTGGCATATCCGAACCCTGAAGACTTCAGGCTTCTCCCTCTGAAGTGTACGCTGCGACTGATGCAGTACATTCATAGGGATAGCTCAGGGATAAACCTCGGGGCCGACACAAAAGATCCCACTGGGTCGAAGTGTCGCCGGTCTACAATGACTGGCCCCCGGATCAAGATAAGATAAGATCTTCGCCGTGTGTGACGCCCTAATGGACGTTCTAATGGTACCTATTATCTAAATTTAGCTACCATGCAAATAATAAATAAATAGTTCGTAGGTAAATTATTGATAACGTACAGGTTTTCTTAAAAGGATTTTTGATTTGCTTGTGAACTTACGAGTAAGTAAAAAGCAAAGAAAGAAAAGTATTTATAATGTGGAGGGCCTAATAAAGGTCTATCCACACATATCAGGGCCGTACCCGGGACGTTACAGGGCCGTGGCCATGCTAGTACACTGAAGCTCCGTCGCCGTGCCGGCCCGGGCATGGACGTGTGTGAACGAGTTCATATAAAATGTACACACCGATATTTTTTGAGCCTGTGACGGGGCACGGTCCGTCCACGTCCGGGGCACGACCCTGATATGTGTGAATAGATCTTAAGAGTTGCAACTTACTTTTTACTCGACTCTTCAAGACGAGTAAGGTGCCAATGGTCTTAGGGGAGAGCGCAACAGTCGTGTAGATCCCTAAAACAAGTCTGCTGGAGAATCCTTCACGTGGTTGCCCACTGTTATTGGTCTATGTTCCTCTGAAATAGACGCAACTAAAACCACCAGTCGACCACTGCCTGGGATGGAGAGGTCATGTTCCGGCGGATCCATCGTCGAACGACAGACGATGGATAGCAATGACCTCCCGCGTGTTTGTGCCGTGCGTGGGAACCCGTACGGAGGGATGAAGGAGGAGGAAGGGGATTGAGTGGTTATGTAGTGATGGTTATGTAGTGATGGTGATGATGGTGGTGCTATTGATCTGCAACACTCCCCTTTGGTCCGGATTTTCTCTCACACAGGAGGTCATAGTCTAGCCAGCTGCGATCAATCGGCTGCGGTGTCCGCTCATGCGGCCGCCAGGTGAGTGTATTTGGGTGAAGAGGCCTCCAGCCGGCAGTGCTCATCGCCCACCTCAGTGGCTTGGGGTGGAGCGACTAGTGCTGTACGTCTTGGGAATAGCTCACTTGGGGGCGCTATACCTAGCTGGTAGTCCTGGTGCCTGAATAAGGCACCTCCAACGTTGAGGGCTCCATAGTGGGGAGCCAGCATGTGAATACAATGATAGACCAACATGGACTCTGTCACAAAGAATACCAAGGGCTTGACCGATAAGGTCGAGCAACACAGGACCCCTGGACCCTTAGGGGGAGAGGTTAACAATAGTATGGGAGCTGCACGTTGGGGCACCTACATACCCAAGCTGCATGGTCGTGATGGCCCCAGTGGCCGTCCGAGCATTAGCCAGGGGAGTGGTGCTCTCACGAGCAGTTTTAAGAGATGGAGAGGGGGTACCCTAGAAAGAGCTACCAATATAGAGGGCGTGACAGCCACAAAGGGGGTCAGATATGAAGGGAATACCCGAAGGGGGATCCCAACGCGACACCCGCGGGGAGTGGATGTCAGCCCTCCAGGATCGGGGAGGCCAGAAAAGGGGAAGGAGCATTCGGGTGAGACACACCCTAAGGGAGAGCAAAACTCCGCTCGACACTCCGCAAACCATACCCAGGGCAGGAAGAGGCGCAGCGGGTGTGCCAACCGTAAGCGGTGTGAGCTGCAGCGGCAGTTGGCAATGGCACCCGATGCAGTCTCTTCAAAAAGGGTCAGATAAGCGAGCAACGATACTGTCGCTCAGGCAGGTGTCAATAAACGTGCCAAGACGCAAGGCGACTCCTACAGGGAGACGCTGACGGGAGTAAAAATGGCCGTTGTTGCCGACAACTTCCCTGACGCTCTGCTTAATGCAGAACAGGTGGAACCCATAAGGGTGGCCGTTTGGGACCAACTAGAGGGCACGCCGGATCCTCTGCCGGTAATTAGTGTCGGTGCACTGCTTGGAGGAGCTCTGCACGTGAGTTGTGAGTGTGAGTGAGCCACAGAGTGGCTTCGCGGCCTCAACGGTAAAACCATTGGGAACGTTAAGCTCAAAATGGTCAGCGCCAAGTAGCTTCCAAAGCCAATAAAGATGGCCTAGATGCCTCCAGGGTGCTGACCATGCTGCAGCGCCTCAACCCCTCTTTGAAGACCTGCGAGTGGATGGTGCTGAGCACGCAGGTCGAAGAGAGGCACACCAGGCGCATCGTCCCAGTGGACAGCGGGTCGGCTGCGACCATAAAAGCAGGCGGCAGAAGCGTTTCAGTGCAGATAACACGCTATAACGGCATTTCTCATTCTTAGACATTCTCATTTTCTCATAAGACGCTGTACGCGGCTAATAGAAGCAGTACTGTATAAGTAAGACTAAAATCGTTCAGCAAAACGCGAATGGAGCTGAATAAGCGTGAGTAGTCCCTTAGTCGCAAACCACTAAAAACTGGGTTACCCAATTTTTAGATTAAATGTTGCAATTCAATTACAGCATAAAAATTGTTTTGTGTGAGAAAATAAAAGCATATATTGGATATAATTATGACTACTGCCGATGGCACATTCTTATATTTGAGCTTGTGGAGACCGAGTGAGTTACACACCTGTTATAATACCAGTAACCGTAGCTCGAGGGCATGGTTATGCTTATTCATTACAATATTGTATTTGTATCATAGAAGTAATTCCAAAGAAACAACCAAGTGGCTGATTATCGTCGAGTCTGTAAACTAAGGTTACACACAAGAACACGGCCTGCTTGACCGTAATTTGATTTCCTGCATACGCGTACTAACCTTAGTTTAGGGATAGAAGAAAAGAGCTAAAAGTAAGTGATTGAATTGCCGCCGCTTTTTAGGCGCCACGATCTGTAGTGCAATTTTTTCCCGACGCTATTTCCCTGAGATACACTAAATTCTAGGATATAGTACGTTAAAAGAAATAATAAAATCGCGTTTGGAATTTATACGTTAATTCGTTGATTTAAATAAAGTATCTAGCGAAAATATTCTAAGTCTACGCTCGAAAAGAACATTTTGTTTTTCAAACATCTGCTGTTTCACTGATCACTCTTTCACTCCAGTCTGTGTGCACTACAGTATACAGTGTCTTATCTATGGTTCACTCCTTCCGCAAGTGGCAACTTTGATAGTCAAGTGTCAGTGACAAATAGATATAAATATTAATTGTCAAATATCTCTTGAAAAACAACATTGATTAGGTTTATATTTAAAATGTACCAAATAATATAATAATTTACTATGAACTAAAAGATCACACATCTTGTGTATATTACCGACTAATCTAAAGTACTGATATATCGTATATATTCAGTATTACATTCTTTAGGCAATTTTAATTCTATCCTAACCTATTAATCTAGTAATGTTATACAACGTTTTTAGCTAAATAACAGATATGATTCACAAGTGGTGGCACAAGATCGTTCGTAAACGGACTAAGCCTATCCCAGAAGACACAGCTTTACTCTGGAAGAGACGACTAAGCATAGCCTATGGATTAATAGCCTGGAATGCATTTGGTTTGGTGTTATACAGTACATATAAAGGCAAGGCTGATTGGGCTCATTACTATGGACTAAAGTCGGATGAAGAGTTTTCTACTCCTCCAGGTATCGACAAAGACATATTCATTGTTTAGATTTGGTAACTTCTATGCCATTGGGGGATAAATATATCTAATATTGTAGCTATATTTATTTATATAAAAATGTTAATTATTTTTCAGGTCAAGCATGGGCTAATACTTTAGGCATAAAAAATGCGAAAGTATATAGAATATCAGGTTTCAAAAAGGTTGATGAATATGATATTGTAGATGGACAAATAGATCATGAAACTAAAAGTAAGGATGCAATTGATAGTGAAACATTAAATTAATAACCTGTTGTAATATCAAGTCAATAGATTTTAGTATAAAATATTAAATAAAAAACAATATCAAAAAATAGAAATCTTTTATTTTTGTGAAGGCACTTCATTTACCAATGTACATTGTGGATATATTTATTCTGTTATAAATTTGAAGCTATAATAAAAATTAAATACATAATACTTAAATGTTAAAATATGAAATTGATTCTTACCCTACTAGTTATACACTAATCGTCATCAAGATCACAGTACAAAAAGGCAAATTGTTACATTGTCAACAGTTGGAGTGTGTATGATATGTAATGGCGGCGGCATGTCGCCTTCTTTCAATTTCTTGTAGTAAAGCAGATCTGTAACATAAAAACAAATTGGTTACGTTGTCAAATGAATAGAAATCTTTTTCTACACGAGTTTAAATATCCTGTAATTGTCATAATATTTGATTGTGCTAATGTATGATGTGAAACAAAATACATCAACATACATATCAGGTCTATCATCTGAAGTTATAATACCCTTCTTGGACGAATGACATACAGCTAGGAACGGTAGTGTTTTTGGAAATGTGGCTTAACAATAAATACTAATATGATTCATGTGTTCAGTACAAATATGAAGACTTTCAGGCTGGTTCAGGCCTATTAGAAACCAACTTAAGGTTTTTCATTTTTAAATAATACATATTGATTTCATCTTTTCCATAAGACAAATTCATTATTATTGGTCAGATTGTTGTCTTATTAATGTTAACATTTAAGATTTTATTAATCTGAAAGATACTTGCCTATAGCGTTCATACTTCATCACAATAAGTTGCAGCTCCTGCTTGTACAATCGAGTCAACATGTCTGAGTAGCAGTCTAACTCACTCAGCCGGAACATATTCCAACGGAGCTTGTGGTCAAGCTCCTGGTCAGCTGTGGAGTGGAATTATTTATTTACTTAGTCATTATTTACTTGTTGCTTCATGAATAAAATGATATAGCTTTGGTTTGACTAAAAATCCAAGCCTAATAGTCAATTATGAAGTGAATGACTATATATTTTTATGAATAAATTGTTCTGCAATAGGTTTTGCATCACCGAAGACTTAACAAGACTTCAAAATCTTCAAGACTCAGAACAACTATTTGTGCATTACACTATTTTTTGCCCTATGCAGTGATAGCACTCAGGGCATATGTGTATGCACCTATACAGTATAATTTATGAAATATATTTTTATAATAATATATTTTTGTGTCTCTCACTGATATGTGATAAATCTCTAGTAGGTAATATATTAATTAATATAATAATTGTAATTATATGTATATGTTATACCTTTTGAATAAACAATAAGCCAATGTGGTATTTCTTCGAGCAGATAAGGTGGCACAAGAGTAGGAACATAAGGGCTAACTAAATAGCAGCCACCCACTAAACACGGGTGGGCGTATGTTGTTTGATGAGTAATTTCACTGTAACAAGTTAAAGTCATTAAAACAATTGATTCATATAAAGGATACTTACAACAGCTACATTATTTAATTGGTGGATTGCATCATATAATCACTCAATAATATATTATTAATATTATGCAATAGCATCTAAGCTTGTATACAGTTTTATCTTAATGATCTAACTGATTATTCAGATCCTTTAATGTATTCCTAGTCATACTGTTTATAGATTTTGACCAGACAGAAAAGTATTTGTAGATCACTTAAAATGTTCTGTGAGTGAATGTAATCTGCAAGTCACAATACGATAGCAGATAGTTTGCATAATGACCTAAGCGGTTACATTTTGCTAACCAGGCTATATTTCTTCTGTTCATTTTTATAAATGATTTGTTTGGCTTACCTGCCTTTATGTTACAATACACATAACTTACTTAAAATAATAAACTCCATGGTGTGGTGTCGAGACTCTTTGCCATGGTTGTGGTACACTCTCCAGGGGATGTGTCCAGTGAGTAGTCTGCGTATTATGGTCCATGTAGTAGCGCCGACCGCGCAGTGTCCTGTCTGCTGACCATCCCGGTGGCAATGGAAGCTCACATTCATCAGAACCTAGACATTCAGTTAAACAATTATAAATACACGTAAATATGTATTTTGTTCAATTTACTTACTTGCGGTTGATGATAAATGATTTAAGAACAATTACTTATATAGTTTAGATACTAACCTTGAGTAGTGGAGATTATTTTGCTGCCATGAGCTTTGTTGTAAGATAGACCAGATGTATTTACATAATTGGAATATATAGGCGAAGATTGGCTTGCTGTGGCATAGGCTAAAACAATTAACAACAATCATAAAATATATAATTAAGGTCATCAAATATTATATATTATAGGTATAGATATTTGATATCTGTATAATTTTTTAAATATATCTATATAACTGAGTTTTAAAGTATAACAATGCACAATTCAGAATTTTATAATATAACTAGCGGACCCGCGCAACTTTATCAGCTTCACATTAGAGAATTTTCCCTGGTTTTGCAACATTTTACATTGATGCTCTGCTCCTATTGGTTGTAGTGTGATGTTAGATAACCTGTAGCCTTTCTCGATAAATGGGCTATCCAACACTAAAAGAATTTTTTATTCGAACCAGTAGTTCCTGGGATTAGCGTGTTCATCCAAACAAACAAACAAACTCTTCAGCTTTATAATATTAGTATAGATAAGGAAGCAATATAATATTTACCCTTTACTCACTTAACTACTTTTTGTTTACTGAGGTTCACCTTATCTCTGAATTACTTAATTGTTATAATTTAGAACTAACAAATTGGTGTAATTATGCATTTCACATAAACAACAAGCAACAAATCAATTTTCTTTGTCATGTTAAAAGTCAAATTGGTGACTTTTTTCTATTACAACTAATAAGAATGCACTTACAATCAGTACAATTATGAAGGCGAATAGAGTGTGGCGATGGAGGGTGCAGTCTTGGGGTTAGACTCATGTTGGAAGACAATCTCGGCATACTGGACTCCCTCGAGCCATATTGCTGCTGCTTCTGTTGTTGAACCTGGTAATACACATTGTTTGGATATTTATTATAGTAATGTTTCACTGAACTTCATTCCAGTTTAGGCTTAAGCTATAATATTGACATTAACTGAACCAGCAAATATGTAGTTTAGGTTAAAGCTAAAAAATAGAAAACAATTTAAAGCAAAGTTAAAACTAGAAAATGATTAATTTATCAGATATGAGCATACAGTTGTCAGCTCATACAATATATAATATCTGTAGAATGGTATGATTTATTGGCAACATAGTTAAGAATTAGGAAGACAATGTTATTTATGAGCATCAGCCAAAAACACACCTGTTGTTGATTTTGATATATTGGGTCTTCCTGCTGTTGTCTGTAATATCTGTAGCTAGTCTGTCTACTGAATGATTCATCTATCTCATTGAGTGTTGCATGTGAAGCCTATGAAATAAAAACAATTTTATGAATTGTAGCCTTAATACAATTTTTCACTTTTTATTTTATTATATTGCATAATTACCACATTAGAATCCAATAGATATTGAGAATTGTAACTGTTTGATGTACTTGCTGTATCACTAGTAGATAAACTGGCAAACCTACAACAGTATATGAAAATGTAAGCATAGTATCTATAATCAGTTTCATTGAGATTTTAGCATGTATTGACTAATTAAATTCCAATATGTTGTCCAGTACATACCTGTGGGCTAAATTTGGTACTGACTCACTGGGTGTATATTTCCCCGCATGACCGCTCATAGTCTGTGCCTTGCCAAATTTGTTTTCATGGCTTTGCGAGACAGCATCAGTGGCCCCGAAGGGCTGGCTGCGAGGTCTTTTGTTATGTCCAGTCGTCCACACATTTATAACTAAAAGAAAATAACAGCTGTAGCATCATTATCTAATAGCGTTATTACTTTAATGACAATGCTACGAAACCAAACAGATCCAAATGGTAAATATACTAAAAACTTTCTAACAATGATAAACTTGATAACAATATCAACTCACTCGGTAAATCTGGTGGAGTATCTTTCTTTATATATTTCCCGACCACGCCTTCATTAATAGCTTTCTGACCTTTCCTTGATATCATGTTGGCGAATAATAACAATTTCTAATCATATTTGCCTATGCTTCATTATAAATCGGAAACATTTATTTTATTGTCTCGTTCGAATCATTCGATGGCAGATTAGAGGTTGGTGTTGACGTATCAAAAAATCATTTAACATCTTACTAAGCATATTTCTTACTAAACTGATACCAAAAGGCCAGACTAATTTAGTGAATTAACTAGTTTCCTAACCCCAGAGTTTATTATAAATGTTCATGGTTGTAAGTTATTAATTAATTTTCAGATAATTCAAAAATCAGAGAATGTGGTTTAACAAGGAAAAGTAAGTCCCTTACCGGTAAGTTACCGGACTCCTCTAATAAGAAAAATACATACAGAATGTCCAGTAAATAGCACGACATACTGCAGGGGGTGATAGCTTGAGTCAATACCTACCAAAACAACACAATATATGTTCAGCAAAAACTTACGGATTTACAGTTTTACAAAATTTACCGAAATATCGAAAAATCTCTACCTTGAAACAGATTTTTAAGCATCTCGTAATGAAAAATTCTTTTTCTAGTTTTTTTTACATCAAATTATTCGTGAATAGTTACTTTACTCATTGATAAGTCTTTTTCTATCAAAAACAAGAATGTTTTCAAGAAATAGTATTTCTTGTTTAATTTTTCACAGAACGATTTTCTTTTCGCATAACTTTAACCAACAGTGTTTTGTACAACAAATTTAAAAGATAGCTGTAATGGTGATTTTGGAAAGATACAACACTAGCGCATTTTCATTAAGAAGATACAAAAATATTCTACTTTAGTTCCAGAGAAGCTGATTTCGTTGAAAATGTAAATAACGTAATTTTGTCAAAAACCATGGACTGAATATGCTTCGTCTAAGTAGGCTCTTACTTCCCGGCCATAATGAGCAGGGCAACCATCATTTTGAAGCCACATCACCTCTTTTAGCTCACTCGGAATATTTTCAAGGAGCGTGGGTAGGATTTCTCGTAAAAACTACAAGTAATTATTGGCATTTAATGTAGGTAAAAGCTAGACGGGACCCACAATCTGGCCATTAAAAATCCCACTCCATAAATTTATCTTGAATAGGTACTGGGACCTGTCTTCTCTTGACACATACGGATTTTCTAATTGCCAACTATGTAGATTATGCAAATTCAAGTAGCTGTCCTTTTTGCAGGCTGACTCATCACTCCACAGCACCTTATTAAAATAGTCTGGGTCCTCCCGATGCATTTGAAGCATGCGGCGGCAGAATTGAACTTTCGGCACGTAGTCTCTAGTTAAAAGAGTTTGCACGCGTCATACGTGAAATGTATGGTATCCATACCTCTTGAGCTCTGAATGAACTGTGGACTTCGGTATCCCTGTGCGCCGTTGTATCGCCCTAACCGAAGTTGTCGGATCTTGTTCTCGTTCCTGAAGCACTATATCTTCGTCAACAACTTGAGGCCGTCCACCGCCACGTTGACCAGGGAGTCTACCTTCCATGTAGGAGTTATGCACTCTGGTAAACATTTCGTTGTGTGGATGTCTCCTATCGGGAAACCTTTCCCTGTAGAGGGTGGCAGCAGCTCTGGAAGTTTGGCCAGCTGCTCCATAAATAAGATGCATCTCAGAATACTGTAGTTGCGTGTAACTCGGTAAAACGCGGTGGTTGGCCATGTTATACAACACAGAAGTCCAAGTGGTCGCCAAGTCGTCGTACTGATCACAATAAAAAATCGAAATCGTAAGGCAAACAAAGTCCGGGGTCCAAGGCACAAAACAGTCGTCATTACGAAGCAATAATTTTTGAATACAGAGATGCGTTGCGCACGGCTTAAGGACACAAAATCACAACACAAGAAAGAGCGGGTTAGCACATGCGATTCTTTTGTACAGACAGTAACCGGTGGGGTCGGGTCGGTCGGCGAGCAGGTAAAAACCTTTATCCATTACGCGTGCATGTCGCATTTAACATGTCACAACTTGTTTTATAATTATTCACGTTCGCGCGAGCAGCTATTACTTATTCTTGTAGTGGTTTTTGACAAAATTACGTTATTTACATTTTCAACGAAATCAGCTTCTCTGGAACTAAAATAGAATATTTTTGTATCTTTTTAATGAAAATGCGCTAGTGTTGTATCTTTCCAAAATCACCATTACAGCTATCTTTTAAATTTGTTGTACAAAACACTGTTGGTTAAAGTTATGCGAAAAGAAAATCGTTCTGTGAAAAATTAAACAAGAAATACTATTTCTTGAAAACATTCTTGTTTTTGATAGAAAAAGACTTATCAATGAGTAAAGTAACTATTCACGAATAATTTGATGTAAAAAAAACCTAGAAAAGGAATTTTTCATTACGAGATGCTTAAAAACCTTTACACAGTGCATAATTTTTGTTTTTTTATTGCACAGCTAATTATAACTAATTCTTACGAAGTCACGTATAAAAGATGATAAGAATCCGCTTAACCGTTACAGAAATCCAGCAAACGCACAACCTCACGTTACTCTAGCAGGATCTCGAATAACTTCGCAGCCGAAGAAAGAACAAATACGAAATAAGTTGCAACATTTACCTTGTCTAGACAACTAATTATGTAGCTAATTTTTATTTCAATATTCTCGTTAAAAAGAAAATGTCTGGCTGCTGTAACGTTACCTCAGCAGGAAATGTTTTTGTGAAATATCTAAAAAACTATACGCGCAACAAATTTAAGAATGTGCATTACAGAAGCTGGGCTACTAATTATATCTTTAATTAACATTTAAATTATGTACTATTTTCGACATTATTTTGCTGGGGTAACGCACACAATTTGCTGTCAAGTACAGCTTATGGCCTGTCTGTCATATCAATTATAAACAGCTCGAGTGCTCAACTCATGACTCATGTTTTAAACTCGACACGAGTAAAACTTAAAAGTTATAATAATTAAAATTATTAACAGATCTTGTCTCTTCAACTGTTTAATATTTACATAATGTTCTATTTAATAGGCTTAGGATTAGGTGATGCTAAAGATATTACTGTTAAAGGTCTTGAAATAATACGAAAATGTGATAAAGTTTTATTAGAAGGTTATACTTCAATACTCACGGTGGGAAAGGATGTCTTGGTATAAATCTTTGAGTTTATTTTTTATATTTAATTCAATAAATGGCTATTATAACAGCATCATTAAAATTTAAATATTTTGGCTTTGAATGTTTAAGTAGTTTGTCAACTTTATAAACATTACTTCTACACTTATCTAGTAAGTTTTTAATAAATATGTGTATGCTGTGCAATGATATTATATTACTATATTATATTTAATTCATACTAATTAATTTTTCATTAAAACATTGCTAGTTAATTATGTTTCAAATTATACTTAAATTTAAAACTTGATTTATTATTTAATCTGGCTACAAAGACTGTTTGATAAGATTTTAATGGCAGTACAGTCTGAAACTGTTCTGTTCTAGATGCAATAATGCAATTGTGTGGAACCTACGACATTATCTAGGGAAATGTAGCCGTATTACTCCTCTGCTGGTTGGAGTATCGGTAGACAAAAAGCGGCCAGGTGATATCTGTTTTAGTATTAGTTCTTAATTTTATAAAATAATGTGTTCCCTCTTGCACGCTCTGACCTCTCTGCCTAACTGTTTGGATACGTAGGTAAGAGACAATGTGTGTTTATAATGAGTAAATGAATAATTCAGATAAAGCATATCTGATAACTCAACAAACTTATTTAAAACACGTATTTACAATTATATCATTATAAATAGGTACCATAAGATATAAAACAAATTATCTACAGCTTAAGATTTGTATGTTTTAGGAAGAATTTTATGAAAGGCCATTGATCGTAGCTGACCGTGAATTATGTGAAAGTGCTATAGATGAAATATTGATTGAGGCCAAAGACAAAGAAATTGCTCTGTTGGTAGTTGGAGATCCTCTTGGTGCAACTACCCACACTGACATGTTGTTAAGGGCTAAGGAACTTGGTGTCAAGTCACAGGCAAGTATTTAAAAATAATTTCATTTTTAAATAAATCTTTATACAGGCGTATCTGAAATAAGGATTTTGATTGGTTAATGAGTTAACTATATTATATTGATTTTATCAGTATTCACGAATTATAGAATCCATATAAAGTATTTTAACCTATGAAGTCTTGGATTACAAGATATGATTTTAAATCTATTGTGACTGGCCATTGGTGTGAGGCTGCAACTCAATGACTTTATTTCAATGTGTAATGACTGCTACAATGTTAAACAAAACAAAACAGTGTTAATAAAGGAATTCTGAGCACTGTTGTTTCTATTTACAATTAATATATTCAATAAACTTTATTTATTTACCTCTTTGAAACACCATGCTTATAGCTTAAAGTTACATATAAATGTTAATAGAAAATAAATCATGCATAATATTGTCTTCTGTTTACGCGAATGTTATTCATTGAAATTAAACTACTATATACGGATTTTATCGCGTTGTTTATTTAGCACTGTATTACAAAATTTTGAAAACACAAACACACGGGGAGACTCTTCTCGTGACCATGGCTGCTGAAAAGCAAACGTAACGTCGGGGAAAGTGTAAACCAAAAATAAATAGATTTAATAGTTTAAATAATTTTATTAGCTTATAAATTAGTAAAATAAAATCAGTAGTAGTGTAATATTTTCAAAATTTTGTAATACAGTGCTAAATAAACAACGCGATAAAATCCGTATATAGTAGTTTAATTTCAATGAATAAATCAGGCATTTAAAACTGCCAAGAAACAAACTACATATAGTGTCCAGCTTTATGTAATTACTCACACATTATAAGATTTGCATTTTGCTATGATATCTACTTAGCACAATGGCTGCAGTAGAATATTTAACGAAATATAAATTTAAGCTATGATTGTGATTAAACAAGTGTAATTTTTTGCCATACAATACAATAATATATTATGATATTATCAGCCCATATTATATAGTCCCACTACTAAGCATGGCCCTCTTCTCAGTGTGAGAATAATACAATATATAAATAAAGTCTGGTAGTACATTCCAAATTACTAATCAATGTAATATTTGACAGTGAAAAATAATGTCATGATATTTTCAGATTGTTCATAATGCCTCAATAATGAATGCAGTCAGTTGTTGCGGACTACAGTTGTACAATTTTGGAGAGACTGTTTCAATACCTTATTGGACAGAAACATGGAGACCTGATAGCTTCTTTGAAAAAATTGTTGGTAACTTTTCAAGGAACCTCCACACTTTGTGCTTATTAGGTAAGTAGAAAAAGTTACATCTGTATATAGTTTAAAAGCAAAAGGTCTTTAATTCGCTTACTGAAACACCAAATCTCAAATACTATTTTACCTATGAAAGAGAAATTTGGCATGTAGGCAGTTTTTATATATGTAAAAAGCATATTGCAACAGGGCCAAATTAAGGGGTTTAAAGGTATAAGTTACCTTGGTTTTAGAATAAAAATAAATAAATTAAAGAACACAAGGTCTTCAAAATAAGTAAGCTAGTCTGAAAAATATAAACTTACAAACTTGGTCTATAGAGAGGTTTTACAAAAATAGCTTAGTTAAGAGAGATTTAAAAACAACCTTAAAATTATTTGAGTGTGGATAAATTTATACTTTTTTAATATTTAAAAAAGTATGTAGCTAAGAGACAATTTTTCATGTTGCTTTAGAGTTTAGACCAACCGCATATGTGACGTTGCGCGGCAAATATCTGAAAGATATTTATCAATCAGTTTGCTTTAGTCTATTGAAAAGCGGTCGGAAACGCGGGTGGCTGCTTGTACAAAATATTAATAGAACACATTGATATTAGTTTAAAATTTTCTGTTGTCTTCTTTGCTCTGCCTGATAAGGTCCACAATGTACAGAAACAACAATTTGAGGGTCACCCAATTTTGCATTTTAGATTCGAAACCACAACACAACAATGGCATTAGCGAGGCGACCACTTAAGCCACTACACCATTGCATCCGTACCAACCGTCCAACTGTGCTGTGTTCACATTAAACGTCACTTGAATTCCACATCGTGCCACCGCGTAGTACTTCGGAATGCATTTAGACCGATGTCTGGAAGACAGATGTTTTAAAAGAGATAAGATTAGACCGATGCCTGTAAGCACAGTACATAAATATACAGTATTGAAACTCGGCCGTATCTTTGAAATAAATGCCTACAGCCGCGCGGTACGGAAAACATGCGATAGGGCTGCCCACCTTAATTAAATCTGCCTACTTTGAGTTTCTATCTATTTTTGTGATTGTAAATATTTTTTATTTTATTTAAACAAATAAAATACTTTGTGAATGGAATAGGAAGTGTTCAATAAAAATGCATGTTGTTTTTTGATTGCTAGATTTAATTAAAAAAAACATGTTTATGTTAGACTTAAGACTTAATATTAATAACAAATCGGGCTTATAAATTTGCGACTGAAAAATATTTGCGCCTCGACTGAGACGTACGGAATGCTTTATTATTATATTTTAAAGTATAAAAAATCCGCATTCGAATATAAAGATTAATTAAAAATTGTTTTGGGAAACATGGACAAGGAGGAGAAAAAGGAATATCTTTTACATGGTTATATATACCTGCAGCTACTTTACAATTTATATGTTTAGTTTTAAAAGAAGTTCGGAATATTTCTTTTTCTATATATTCCACGAAATCATCGCTGGGTACAATTAAAAAAGTTTGCGAATTAATCTTACTGTAGTCCCTGTACCTTTCGGTAGGGGAAAAATCCTTTAAAAGGACTTAAATTACGTACCTACATACTAGTAAGTATAATCATTTTATAGTGTTACCTTTCGGAGTTTCCAGGTAATCTAAAAAAAGTTATCTCTGGGTGCGTTATTGAGGAATTCATGCAACCAAAAACAGCACAATATATTCTACTTGTCATATTAAATAGGCTATACTTGTACTTATTTTGGGTAAAAAATCGCACGGTTACTGTTTAAAAAATAACACACCATCCGTTCGTCACTGCGGCGCATTCGCGACTGGTTGGGTGCCGAGCGCATGCAGACGCCGAGGCGCGTAGGTATGACTCGAGTTCCGACCGTTTGTATGAAGATAGGTTACTGTATATTTATGTACTGTGCTGTAAGACAGATGTTTTAAAAGAGATAGGATCAGCACGAATCTAAAGGATTGTTTGTTCAGTACCAACTGTGTCGATAGATACTACAAACTAGCAATTGATAAAAACGATTATAATTTACAAATCAATGCTGAGTACAATTTGGAATTTAGATATCAAAGATACTCTGCTAATAATTCCAACATATGACACAAAAGTGTGTAACATAATATTCTTCATCAAAACAAACGAGATCCTTGATATCCTCAATTTGCCATTTGTAAAAGAAGAAAAACAGTTTCATGGTATAAACTGCAAAGCAAAAAACAGAAGCACTCAAACCAGCTCGCGTGACAACTCATAGTCCTCAAAACGGATAGACAGCAAAACTAATAAGTCTAATAACAAAATATAAAGTTTTAGCTATGCTGTGATGAGTAGTGCTTAGCGTAGGTACATGTATATTGCTAAGACTATATCTAATCTGTTTATAAACTACAAAGTGGGTTGGTTATAAGATAAAATATTGTTACGTTTGTGTGGGGAAAAGTCGGCAGTCCCTTCTAATAATAATTTATTACAGCACCATCTATTGACATCTTACGGAACTACGTATTTGTCGGTACGAGTTAAGTGGAGAGCGCTGGCACATTCACGAATCATCGCGCTGTTGCGTGCCGTGTGTGACGTTTTCTGGAAAACTCCAGAACCAGAACTCGCTTTACCCGCGTATAAATAGAGCGCACGCACACCGCCGAGTCAGTTTACTATCGTAAGCGGTCAAGTGTTCATCGAAGCGAACGGAAGCGAAAATACTACGGAGTTTGAAGCAGTTACAGTGGAAAAGTGTAGTATAGTGTTTGTTGTGTATTAAGGTTAATTGTGTGCTAGAATAAAACGTGTTTTAGTCGGTAATATTGTTTTATATTCTTATCCGTCGAGCCCAGCACGTAACAAATTGGTGTCAGAAGTGAGATAAGAATATGCCAGTACTACCGAAGGAGGAAGTGGAAGGGGTGCGTACCAGGAACTAGCGCCAGCAAGAGGTGGACCAGAGGCGCTTTGGAGACGCCCCCTCGCCGACGTCAGTGGGACCACGTGACTCCACGGCTGCAGCGGAATCATCTAGTGCAGCTCACTCGCCGGTGAATCCCAACCTCGCCACCCTGATGGCGTTTATGCAGGAGCAGTCACGCCGCCAGGTAGAGCAGGCACGCCGCCAGGAGGAGCAGGCACGCCGCCAGGAGAAGCACGCACGCCGCCTCGAGGAACAGCTGCAACGCGATAAGGAGGAGGGTATGCGCCGCCAGGAGGAGCAGGCACACCGCCAGGAGGAGCAGGCACGCCGCCAGGAGGAGCATGTGCGCCGCCTCGAGGAACAGCTGCAACGCGATAAGGTGGAGGGTATGCGCCACCAGGAGGAGCAGCTGATGATGTTTAAAGACCTCAGCGCAATGGTTGGCAAAGAGTTGAAGGAGATGAAAGAGCAAGTTCAACGCCACGAAAGTCGCATTGCCGAGTTGGAGAAAACGATACGTGAGCTCAAGGCTGGAGGTGGGATCGTGACACCTGCGTTTGTGGCGCCCTCACTACAAGGCTTTAAAGTCCCACCATTCGACGGCTCATCGTCATGGTCAGCCTATAAAATCCAGTTCGAGGCCGTCATGAAATCGAACAGGTGGACGCAAGAACAGGCTCTGACTGCTCTCACCTTGGGGCTTCGTGACCAGGTCTTGACCGTGTTAGAGGCGCTTGGTCAAGACGTCACGTACGAGAAGCTGTTGGAGGCATTGGAGGCGAGATATGGCGACGCACACCTGAAACACGTGTTTCGCGCCCAGCTGAAAGACCGATCGCAACGTGTTGGTAAAACCTTGCAGCAGTGGGCTCTGGAGGTGGAGAAGCTGGTGCGAAAGGCATACCAGTCCTCACCTGCGCTCATCGACGGAAATCTCGTTCAAGCTTTCACCGACGGCATGGGGTACCAACCAGAACAAAAAGTAAACAGTTCCGAAAATAGATCATAGATGGCACTATGAGTTCCAATGTTAAAATTAAGAACAATTAATATGCTTTATTCGAAAGAAAATGGACCATAAAAAGTTATTATAAATAAACATTGTACATATTTAATTAACGGGCATCAAGGTAAACGCATTTATTTTATGATTTAGAGATATCATTAAATATGTATTTTTTACATAACACATATGTAGGTAATCGACCTATCATTTTATTTTACTATTTTATTAATCATTATTAACAATAATCAATATGCGACATGACAGATGCGAACATTTTTAATGTATTTCCACTCTATTATAGGCCGATTTCATATGTATCATTCTATATTTTACGGATTATAACGCCACATCAGAGCGAAATAAATAATAATACTGAATTTATGATGATATCATTTTAAGAATACGTATTTAATCTCCAAAACGAAATGCATTTCAGCATTGGATGTTCTCGTCATGTATGTGGAACTGATGGCCGTTCAGAAACCTGAGATATGTGTTTTTAGCTTGCACTTTTTAATATATATATATATATATTAAAAAGTGCAAGCTATATAAGCATAGCATACTTTTGACTGTCTATCTATTAGCATAATTAGTGTTTAATAATAAAACAACAAAAAACCGATGGATTTCATTAATTTATGGTCGTAGTATACAAGAAAGTTATACAAGATAATTAAAAAAAAACACATATCTCAGGTTTCTGAACGGCCATCAGTTCCATTATAAGACATTTCCAAGTTATCCAGTAATTACCGGACACCCTGTATAATTATGTTCTATCCGTCAGTCAGGTACCTATTTTACTGTCACAACGCCATCTCTTATGAGCTGGTATCAAATGGGATTCGGTACTTGTGTATTTGCGATGGGTAGATGGCAGCAGTGGTGCTAGTTTTTAGCTGCCATCTAGTGTAAAAAAAAGGTACCAAAATAGCAAGACAGATAGCCAGAGTTAGGCGTGTCCAAGATTTTTGTATGGGATTGAGTATTTGTACTAGTATAGTATATATTTTCTGTGCCGACGGGATCCGAGACCTGGAGGTTAGAGCCGCAGTGGGACTCGGACACTTCAAAAACTGAAGGACGCCCTAGCCCACACTCTGGAGGTGGAAGTAGTGCGACGCACTGTGGGCTGAAAATCGACCTCCATAGACATAGAAATGAAAGTTGCCAGATGTTCGTTTTGTTGACGGATATGGCTTCTATTAGCTATTATACACATAACAATGTCATCTGAGCTAACTCCGCACAAAAATGAATTTATTATAAGGTTTTTTCGAAAAAATGTATGGAGCTAGCATGAAAAATCTGAATATCTCTGAACTTGCAAGGAAAACCGTAATATCCTCAGAGATGGTTATAGGACTAATTATTTGTGATTTTTTGACATACTTCATATAACGGTACCTGCTGCAGAATTTTTTTTAAAAATCATCTTATTTTTAATTAATTTTTTTTAACATTAAACGATTTGTTTTGGTGTATAAGTAAAGAAACAACACGTTATATGCATATAATACTAAATCTTCGCCAGTTATTTGTTAAAATATCAAGAAAATTAGTTTTGCCTAACATAGTATATATGTTTTAAAACAGTTAATTGGATACCATTACTGAACTTTGCATACAGGTAAACTACTGAATAATAAATTAGCCTTCTAATGAGTTCTGAATAAGATATTAAGTGATTTGCAATGTCGCACAATGGTAACTACGGATTACACTAATTAAAATCTTACAGGTAAGTACATAAGTAACTTAAATAGTTAATTAGATATGTTACGAGTTCTAAGAAATATTTTCGACAACTGTCTAATTTAATGAGATCGTTAACTAATGTTGGACTGAAATATAAAATGGTTAACATTTTGCATCATAATTTAGTTTATTCTAAGCTTTGTTACCCCTAACATATCACTGTGAAATTTTATAATGGAAAGTTTAAATACCAATTTAGACCTATTCGTTCTTCTAAAATGTAAGAGTACTTCATTTGATCATGAGGTATTGTTTAGTGAAGTTATATCCCGCCTAGACGTTTGTCTTTCCGTTGAAGATCAAGTGACTCTAAAAGAATTTTGTCGGAGATTTGTACGAGCTGCATCACAAAGGTGGCAAAAATCTCACCGAATTCTTGATACTTTTAGAAAACAATACGAAATTTGGCTGCAAGCAACTATCGATTGGCCAAGTTGTATAAATTTAGTCGCTCAAGAACCAACTGTTGCTGAGGGATCAAGATCAATCTCTCCAGAACCCTCAACATCATACTCTGTTGGTACAATGACAAAGAGGTCACGAAAACCATTCGAAGATCTGGAAAGCAAACAGAAGAAGAGAAGATCTGATGAGCATAAAACTGACAATCCCAGTGAATTGGCATATACAGCAGCAGCGCGTTTTAAGGAAGAAGGTTGTGAGGATATCGCATTTGTAATCGAATATATGCTGAAACATCCTGAAGCAGCCTCTAAAATTAAGGAAACGCTTAAGCAACCGGTGAAAACTATCTTATTTACACCAGAAAAAGCACTTGGATTACTCCTTTCATTAAAATTATCAAAGTGGCAATACATCACTTTACGAGAGTCAGCTATTCGGGAAGGTAGAAAGGATATTTATCCATCCTACTATAAAGTGCAACAAACCAAGCTGGCATGCTATCCTCCGAAGCAATCAGTGTTAGTGACCGATTCATCGGCAAGAATAACCCTTCAAGCTTTACTCGACATTACGGTCAAAAGAATCCTCCAAAGTTTTCCTAACGATGATGTGCAAAATAAGGATTTAAAATTGATATCTAAATGGGGTTTCGATGGTGCGTCAAACCAAAGCCGATACAAGCAGAAAATGGATAGCGATCAAGACGATTCAAGTATTTTCATGACTTCCTTGGTGCCACTAAAACTGACTGATGGAGACAATACTTTGTGGATGAACCCAAAACCATGCTCAGCAATGTATTGTCGTCCAGTTCAATTTACTTTTGTAAAGGAAAGCGAAGCAGTAGTCATCGAACACAAACGACGAATGGATGAAGAAATTAAGGCTCTCATTCCTACAGAGTGCAATAACAGAAACAGGGTGAATCATCACCTAATGATGACAATGATCGATGGTAAAGTCTGCACGTATTTGTCTCAAGCCACATCAAGTTCATCATGCTATTTGTGTCTGGCAAAACCGACAGAAATGAACCGTTTGAGTGTAGTAACAGCAAAGACCGTATCTTCTGATATATACAAGTTTGGATTGTCATCTCTACACGCCCGTATAAATTGTATGGAATGTTTACTACATATTTCGTATAGACTAGATTTTAAAGAGTGGGCTGCGAGAGGTAACGAACACAAAGAAATGCTAAGTAAGAGAAAAAAGATTATTCAAGACAAATTTAAAGACGAATTAAATCTATTGATTGACATTGTTAAACAAGGTTCCGGAACTACTAATGACGGCAACACTGCAAGAAAGTTTTTCAAATTTCCCCATAAAACTGCAGCCATTACTGGGTTGGACGAAGAACTAATAAGAAGATTTGCTGTGATTTTACAGGCAATAACTTCCGGGGAAAAAGTAGATATAATTAAATTTAAAGATTATGCCTTCAAAACAGCAGAGAGGTACGTGGAATTATATGACTGGTACTATATGTCATCAACCGTCCACAAATTACTTATACACGGGGCAGACATAATCGAGAAGAATGATGTTGTACCCATAGGAAGTCTCTCGGAAGAAGCATCCGAGTCTCGCAATAAAGATTTTAGGAGGTTTCGGGAACATCATTCGCAGAAAAAGAGCAGGCAAGATTCGAATCATGATATCCTTAATATGTTAGTTGTTTCTTCGGATCCTTTTATAAATGGTACCGGTAATTAGACAGTTGTCGAAAATATTTCTTAGAACTCGTAACATGTCTAATTAACTAATTAGTTTACTTATGTACTTACCTGTAAGAATTTAATTAGTGTACTCCGTAGTTACCATGTGCGATATTGCAAATCACTTAATCTCTTATTCAGAACTCATTAGAAGGCTAATTTAATATTCAGTGGTTTACCTGTATGCAAAGTTTAGTAATGGTATCCAATTACCTGTTTTAAAACATATATACTATGTAAGGCAAAAATAATTTTCTTGATATTTTAACAAATAACTGGCGAAGATTTAGTATTATATGCATATAACGTGTTGTTTCTTTACTTTTACAATAAAACAAATCGTTTAATGTTAAAAAAAATTAATTAAAAATTAGATGATTTTTAAAAAAAATTCTGCAGCAGGTACCGTTATATGAAGTATGTCAAAAAATCACAAATAATTAGTCCTATAACCATCTCTGAGGATATTACGGTTTTCCTTGCAAGTTCAGAGATATTCAGATTTTTCATGCTAGCTCCATACATTTTTTTCGAAAAAACCTTATAATAAATTCATTTCTGTGCGGAGTTAGCTCAGACGACATTGTTATGTGTATAATAGCTAATAGAAGCCATATCTGTCAACAAAACGAACATCTAGCAACTTTCATTTCTATGTCTATGGAGGTCGATTTTCAGCCCACAGTGCGACGGGACGATCGCGTATCTCGACCAGTGTACGCACTGCGCCAGGCAAGGCGCAGGGGCCAAGCAGGAAGGACGGTTCTTATAGGATAGCTCCTATTATAGGATAGCTCCGCCAAGCGGGGCTCCGTCTTTCTATGAAAGGGGCGTACGGGGTCGTAACCCTCGAACTTATCCCGTGGGATGAGTTGACTTAATAATTAATTTCATTATTTTTGCTTTGTCAACTTTAAAACGAAGAATATTTTTATACATATACAATATAAATATCTACACACGTCAACAAAAGTGTTTTCGGAAAGAAATAGCACACTAACATCGCTTGGTTATACCGCTATATTAAATTTTTTTTATTAAATATAATGACCATCAAAAATACTAATTGTACAGGCAATATTGCACAACATAACGAGCACCTATACGCCTCAAATCACTGCATTCCTTCTCGGACAGGTTAAGTTATGTTAGGTTCCTTCTTAAACTCACCCAAAAATATGAGCTCCGCGAAGCGGGGCTCCGTCGACCTAGTTTGATCTCTTTAAATATATTTTGCTGTGCAATTAGTATTTATTTGCTGTGCAGTTAAATACTACCCATAAATCAAAGTCGTAACACTTTTTTTCGTGTCTGTATAAATCATAAATTGTATCAATGGGATCAGTTGCCTGATTCAAAACATTCGTGAGCGTTTTCACATTAGCCGATCCAATAACGGTGTCGGATGCCGACCCGATATCGGGGTAAGTAAAATGTATGAAATATGTACCTGTCTTTCATATTGTCCGGCCCGATATCGGATATCGGAGCCGACACCGATATGTTGGCGGCACCATCGGACGCCCGTGAGCCGTCGGACGATAATGTTTGTATGTGTGCTATACGTGTTTCTAAATTGTCTCTGTGTGCGCAAAGCCCTACGTGCGGCGGCCATTTTGAGCTTGTTTACTAGTTTGGTTGTCATCATGGCGCCGTCATCATTTAAATACGATATATCGACATTAATTGAAGTGGTAGAATCTAAACCATGCTTGTGGGATAAAACTCACGAGCAATATAAAAATAAAATACTCCGAGACAATAATTGGCGAGAAGTATGTGAATACCTTGAAGAGGGAAATGAAGTTTAAATCAGGATGTGAGAAAAAAGACTGGTATGTAATTTATACTTTTAATAAATATCACACGAGTACATTATAATACCTACGTAGATTATTTTACATCTGACAAGCAACCTAAAATTCATAAACAAACTTCACAAAGTTATAACCCCAAAATTGTATCATAGGTAATGTGATTGTCTATAATAGGTATATATAAGGTCTGTTTGTTTAATGTATACGTAGGTATAGTATAGCTAATAATTAATGTTCAAGTTACGTAAATATTTATTTTATGACCTAGATCTTGGACAGTTGCCATGGTAATTTGCCTACATCTGAAACGAAATAATCAGCAAAGATTGCACGGACTCCACGTCCTGTTTTATTAGTAGATTTTGTCTGAGGACTGGACAAAGTTTCTAGTGATGATCTTTCACTTAAAATTATATCGTCTATTCGATATCCATTACGAATCCTCACGATGTTATGTAAAATAACACAAGCTTTCACTATGTTTTTGGGGACACATCGATGGGTCGAAGGAATATTCTCTATTTATTACTCATAATGCCAAATACGCATTTAACATACCGACGTGCTCTGCAAAGTCTATAGTTAAATACGCGTTGTTTTTAAATTCAATTATATCCAGAATAGCTTCGTATCATATGTTAATTCAATGGGAATGCATCATCAGCAACAAATACGTAGGGAGCTGTAAGTCCTCCTTCAGTAATGGGTTTTGGCTATAGAATGTGTAAATTTCGTTCCATCAACAATTTCCAAAAATGAGTGTTTTTTAGTATATAGGAATCACAATCTTTGCTATATGCGCCCATATCAACAAAAATTAACGAATAAACTGAATCTACAACTGCCAAAAGGACAATTGAAAAGAATTTCTTGTAATTCACATACATTGAACCTCCATGTGGAAAATTTTGAATGCGTATGTGCTTCCCGTCTATAGCACTGAGACAACAGGGAAAAGACGCTCTGTTTTTAAAACCCTCTGCTACAGGTTTCCATTTTTGTACAGACATTTTCTAAATGTTCGCTATGGAAGTATTCCCATATTTTATGGCAAACATAATTTATAATTCCACTCAATGTACTGATTCCTAGCCTGTAATTGTAGTGTAGATCGGTCAGAGAGCAACTACTGGCCAGGTACCTGACAAAGTTAAAAAATAAATTGTAATCTTGATTACTAAGGCTCTTTAAAAAAATTGTGCTTACATAAACTTTTGCCGCAGCCTATTTAAACTATGTATTGATACCTAAATACATTTGTAATAAAGCTTATTCTTGTTTCAGCATAACTCATTATAAATAAACGGAATAATATAAGAGACGCGTTCATTACATATCTTAATGTAAAGTCAGGGCAAGTCGCATTAAAACCAAATGTGTATCATGAAAACCTAAAATGTTTACTAAAATTTACAAAAAAAGCTGAAACTGATGGCAATATTGTGGAAGAAACAGGACAGGAGCATGAAGTGATCGCTGCTAATGATAATGAACATTCTGATAATGTTGCTATACATGAACCAAAGAAGGAGCCGTCAAAAAATAAAAGGAAAATAGACAACATTGTGGCCGCAATATTACAAGAAATAAAACTAAATAAAACAACCAACTCTGAAAGAGTGTTAACAGAGGACAGTTTCTTTACGTCCTTTATACCATATGTTAAAGATATGTCAGAACATCTAGTATACAAAAAATTAAACTAAACCGAGTCCTTCATCAACGTGTACAATCACCATATGTTCTCGTAAACCCTGCACCTGGATACAGTGGCTCATATCCCAAACATGGCCATTCGATTCATAGCAATTCAATAAATTCTCCCTCATCTATATTACTGACATTTCCTTCACCTACAAGCAACTCCTATATTGATGTACCAAGTCCACAATCAGTTGTAATTCAACAAACATCGACTCCAAGCAACTCCTGTGAATCGGTTACAGAAACCCCATACTAACTTTCAGCAATTATTCGATAAATATTCCGATTTTTAAGTTTATCTTGTCCTATGATATTTCTTTTCCATTTTGATTATAATACTTTGTTTAACAATACCTTTTTCTGATTAAAATACTTTTTATAACGAACTTTCTTTTATTATAACTAAATAATAATGTATGGTGGTCAGTGTATCAAGCTAGTCACACTCACACTCTTTGCCCCGCTATCTTATGGGCTATTTTACAATTATTGTGTCCAGCTTGATGTGCTGCCCACTGTACATGGTAGAGTGTGCAAGGTTCAGTGTTGAGCGCCAGCCAACAAACGATAATGATAGAAACCGATGATTATGATTAATATAAAATAGTAAACTTAGCTTAATGTCACAGCCAGCATTTCTTTAGGCCCCGCACAGCCATTCGAAAATGTGTCTTGTTTCTTGACACTATTTGTGAGATAAATTAGCAAATAATCAAATGATTCACTCATACGAAAGTAATTAAAATCTTTCTAGGTGCGTTTTGTAGCTTGCTAAAAAGAGTATAAAATGCTCCCTCTGAATATCGAGCTTTCACAATGGGATGTATCCAAAACTGTATGTGGACTGATCTTTTTTTGCGTCTCAAATATAATAGATACAGCAAATAAAGTTTTCTATTATAGTCTGCCATGATGACCTGCCCGCACTAAGCTATCAAGCAAATGGCCGTATCGGATCGATTTTGTTGGAAATATGTGAAAACAGCACATGGTGTCGGCTATCGGATTTCGGCTATCGTCGTCCGAAGTCGATATCGGATCGGATAATATGAAAACGCCATTAGGTCAACTGATCCTACGGAATAAGTCCGAGCGGCCTCAGTTGACTAAAGAGCCGAGGGTCTACGCTGATACTGATAATTTCCTAACAGGAAAACTTAATGACTATGCTCAATCCGGCACTTCACGATCAATTGTAAACGTAAGCGCCACTTATGTTATGGAAGTTCTGTTCTAATCCTGCGATATAGTGCACGGCGTCGACTTCATACAGATCTTAGCGGGCTTTAATTTTAATATAAAATAAAAATTTGTTAACAAATATTTCTCTTCGACGCTGTTCTTAGTTCATACAATTATTGTTATTACCAAAGGGCACATCATACATTATTGGGGCGGCTCAGTCTTATTGATAATGCCATTGGAAATGCTCGGGCACCCCCAGGCACTATAGAGTCGGCGCCAGTACATTATTTATGTGCACTTATTTCTAGACCAATCTTCCTAAAATACACCTGGTGAAATTTGGATGTTGTCAAAGATATGAAAAGTATTGCTAGTACTACCTAGCGATACTTTTAACTGCTATCAAATCCTTGGAGGACTCCAAGTAATGTGAGTCTAATTAAACACGTAAAAGGGAAATATTTCTGTTTCAGATATCAAAGTGAAAGAACCTACTGAAGAGTCCTTAACGAAGAAAGTTCGTCAGTATATGGATCCCAAATTCATGTCCGTCAAAGAAGCCGCATACCAATTAGTACAAATAATTGAAAATAACCCCGATACAGGTATGTAACCTATCACTGTTTACATAACACGATTTTTTTATATTGTATTTATTCCTAATGTTAGCTGCAGTCAAAACAATTTAGCTTTTCTTACGACTCGTCGCACGTCAGAAATTTGATATTTAGTTTCTAAAATATACGTTTATAAGGGCTTCTCGGAAATCTAAACTTTAATTAGTATAGACTAGCTAATTAATGCTAACAAACAACCTACCAACCAAAATGATCTTGCTATATGTCCGAGTAATTTTGTCGCACATTCTTATGATCACGTTGACACACCTATATGTAACTAAGTATGTAAGCAGTTATGCATATTGCTACAGTGTGTGCGCATGTCCATTACACATCTCATTTGTGAAACGGCCTAATATATCCATCAGTTGTACTTGCGAATATTTTGAATGGGGATAGCAAAATATTATTATGTATGGAAGTAGCAAAATCTGCAAGACTTACTAGTTCAAACACTTAACTTTAGCTATATAATATTAGCCCTGTATTAAACTTGCCCATTGTTGGGCACGGGCCTCTTCTGTGTGTGAGAAGGGTTTGGACATAGTCCACCACGCTGGCCCACGTCCCGGGTTGGCAGACTTCACATAATATCTTTGAGAACTCTTAGACATGAAGGTTTTTTCACGATGTTTTCCTTCACAGTTAAAGCGAGCTATAAATTAACTATCTATAGTACTGTCATTTGGTCCGAAATAAAGGTGCGACCTGGAAAGGTTTCCGGGGGTTTTGAAAATTCGTAGTATTATAGATTCAGATGTGCTGAATTTCCATTTGCAACCTCGTACCTCTGCCTCTCTATATTGTAAAAATGGCGCCTGATAGCAGTTTTTGACAATATCTCCTTTCCAACTCATTTTACGATAAAAACATCTGATACAAAATTAAACTAGACAAAAATGCCTACAATTTAAGTAAAAATTATTTTTTGTGAAATCTTTTGTTTTGGCGTACGAGCGCCGTAAACTTTTATTCATCAACAACAACAGGTGCTTTTCGTACATTTACGTAAAATAACTATACTGTGCTAAAATTTTCGTCTTCCAGCATTACGAATAGTGTTATTTCGCCTTTTGAAGAAAAAAATTTTAAGCATGATCTGGCCGTACTGACTATGTACTTATTGCAGATATATAGGAATGCGTCGCTTTGGTGTCGGGCCACTCTCCCTCCCTTCTACGAAACATCTGACCATCTGACGGACAGATGGCATAGTGGTTTAAGTGGTTACTGCGCCACTGCCACTGTGACGAGTGTTGTGGGTTCGATCCCCGCACGGGACAAAAATTTGTGTGATCCACAAATAGTTGTTCCGAGTCTGGGTGTATTTTGTGTCCGTTGTATGAATGCTTGTAAAGTCCCTCGCGACACAGGAATTATTCCTAGTGCGGGAGTTCTCTTTTATAAAAGCAAAAACAAATACGGAAAAAGATCTGCCTGCAGCACTCAATGGAAGTATTTTGTCTTCTGTATCTCGTTTTACAGTATTGTTAGCGTTTCTAGAGTCATGACTCCTAACGCAGTAAATTGTTTTATTTGTGAGAATTCCTTACAAGAAAGTGAAGGCAAAGGATTCAAAACTTTTCGTAAGCCAAGTATTAAAAGAATGGACGAGAAGGATAAACTTTTGGAGGGAATAAATTCGATTATAGTTCACGATGTATGTCGAAAACAATACAATTATGAGGAGTTAATCGCTGCATCATTGCGTAGAGGAAGCGATATCACGATCCTTCAAGCACAATTGCGATCCAGGCACCCAACATTCTCATTTAAAGACCATTGTTTTTGTGCGTTGCTCAGATAACAGCTGAGTTTATAGCAAATCAAAAATAGACGCGTTTGTCCAATCGTAAGGAAAGACGTAAACCCACATACACCAGGGTTCATAAAACAAAAGATCCATAATTTCTGAGGTCGCCTGCGCCTACTCTTGAGAAATTGAAAAAGACATTGGCGCTCGTACATTCTATAATTGCCGCGGCAAGGCCGTAATCTTTCGTATCTTCGTTACAGGTCGAAGTAGCCGTGATTTTGTTTCAAAAGTATGAATCTAGGCGATTAATAGATACATTATCATGTTTCGGATTTTGCTGTTAATGCACCGAAGCAATGCTGTTCGAAGTTTCAGCTATTATGCACTCACCGTTGCATATCAAAATAATAAATTTGTACTCACAATCTGGCGGCACTGGGCATAGTATAGTTATTTTACGTAAATATACGTAAAGCACCTGTTGGTGTAACTGTAGATGAATAAAAGTTTACAGCGCTCGTACTTCAAAACTATAGATTTTACAAAAAGAGTTTTTAAATTTATTACATAAATGATAGGAATTTTTCTCTCCTTTAATTTTGTGTAAGATCTTTATATCTTGAAATGAGTTAGAAAGGAGATATTGTCAAAAAACTGATACCAGGTGCCATTTTTCCAATATGGCAGCGCGAGCGGCAGAGGTACGAGGTGGCAAAGTTGATATTCGGAAAGAGCACATCGAAATCTATAATACCACCAAAAACTCCCGGAATACTTTCCAGGTAAATCTACCAAATGACTGTACTACTATGCTTAGCATTATTATGTCTACAGATTAGGTAGCTACGTAATAGTAGGGAAGCTCGTTACCGTCTATCGAGCAAACATACATGTCATATCCTCACGCTTATATCCGAATATGTAAGCAGAAGTATATTTCAACCACGATTCGCCAGTTATAGTTTTAATTCCCACTTAATATTGGACAAACCCATTGCTGTCTTTGGACACTATTCTGGGACTCCTTGCTGCTACTGAGAATTTCTTGATACAAACTCTATCATTGCCAACCTCGGCAATTAAACCCGAGACCTCGTGCACAGCAGTTACACATTCACTATCACTGCGTCACCGAGTATGGCTCATCTTGGCACAGCCACCATCGCAAACTGGAAATCTATTTACGTAGTGAATTAGACGTTAATAAAGTAAAGTGTAGTATAGTGTTTGATGTGTTTTAAATGTAATTGTGTGCTAGAATTAAACGTGTTTTAGTCAGTAATATTGTTTACATTCTTATCTCTCGAACCCAGCACGTCAAATTAACATGAGGAAATAATGGTGCACCTATGCATTTTCTCAATTTATACATCAAAGCAAACCTACATTAATATATTCTACATTCTACATTCTACAACATACACACAACACCATCTAGTCCAAACTAAGCAGAGCTTGTACTATGGGTACTAGACAATGGATAAACATACATATATACTTTTTTTTTTTTTTTGTAAATACATACATATTATACATAGAAACACCCAGACCAAGACAAACATCCATGTTCATGCACACAAATGTTTGACTTGTGCGGGAATCGAACCCGCGACCTTAGGCGTAGCAGTCGGTTACACTAACCACTACGCCATCGAGGCCGTCGGCAACGGAAAATCGGCATTTTAAAAATTACATTTCTTTAATTATTTTTTATTAATTGCATCAATAAGTATGTAAATATAGAATGATTTAAAATGCGCGATGTTTTTTTAGATCTGCACCTCTGTGACAATTTTAAAGATAAACAGATCCATTTGTTCATTAAATTAGTCAATATGTATGTGACTGTCCATAGACCGAAACTATGTGAAAAAATAAGCCTGAGTTTGTCTTTCAGAAGCACCTACTAATTCTAGCAGTTTGTGACTAATGTCGACCAATTAACGACTAATTATTGGTGCAATCAGATTTTCGCTAGGTATTGTGGTTCCCGAGATATTCAGATGGCTGTGCCAAGATAAGCGCTCATCTTGGCACAGCCACCTATATACCCCCTTATATCTATTAAACGGGGGCTCGTAGAAAGCTGATATTTTGTGATCAATGTCGACTAATTATATAATATTGTCTTATGTTTACGCGAATGTTATACATTGAAATTAAACACTTTATACGGATTTTCGGAAGGATGCTTCGCGAGGCTATTGAAATTAAAAAACATCCTAATTTCAATAGAGAGGATGGTTGGAATGTACCACCAGCTTGGGATCCAGTCATTCAAATAGTCAAACCCAAGAAGAAGCAAAACACAGCTAGACTTCATGATACTTTGATCTCATTCTGCGTAAATAGGAACACCAAAGATTAAATTATGTTCGGGTACTTTAAAATAACTAGCTACACTTCAGAACGTTGGGACAACTACCATCTTAGTCTCCCCGTGAACATGGCTGCTGTAAAGCAACCGAAACGTCGGGGCAAAGTGTAAACTTAAATACAAATAGTTTTAATTTTAAAAAATATATAGCTTAAATAGTAGTAAAATTAAATAATAGTAGTGTTAGAGTTTTCAAAATTATGTAATAACAGTGTTTAAAGTAAAATTAACAACGCGATAAAATCCGTATAAAGTGTTTAATTTCAATATCTACTAATTGTTGGTACAGTTAGATCTTCGTTCGGTGCTGTAGTTTTGGAAATACAAGTTGTCTGTGCTAAGATGAGCGCTCACTTTGGCACAGCCACCAATACTACTACCCTTATATCTTTTAAACGGTGGACCGACCAATTCTAGTATCTTACGACCAAATTCGACTAATTAACGACTAATTCACTACGTAAATAGATTTCCAGTTTGCAATGGTGGCTGTGGCAAGATGAGCCATACCGTCACCGAGACAGTCTATTGAGAAAAGTTCCAGGCATAGAACTACTAATAAGAATTACTAATAAGAGAATCGAATACTAATATTTCTGCATATGAAATAAGGCGAGAAATACAATTTCTAGGTTTTCCTTACTGTTCGTCATTTACCTGTCAATCGTTGGAATGCCAGACATAAATAAAAACCTAAAGTCTAACTGCCGATGCCGGTGTACCGCTGCAACTCAAAAGGTTAATCAGTTAATTACAGTACAGTAGTTTTATTAAAATTTGGACGTTGGGGAATTTATAAAGAGAAAAGATCAGATTTATTGTTTCTCATGATTTAACTCAAAAACTACACAACTGGTTTTAAACATTCTTTCTCCATTAGAAAGCTATGTTATCACCGAGGAACATAGGCGATATATATATTTTTTTATAGTACTGTTTTGCTTAACCTGGCCTACTTTTACGTGAGCGAAGCCGCGAGCAAAAGCTAGTCATCTATAAAGAAATACGTATTTACCTGCTTATATTGTAATGCAAAATATATTTTCAAAGATTTACCTAAGCGAAAAGCTAATTTTACGGGCGTAAATAGGTACGACAAAAATCCTTTAGTCCCACCAATAATTCACGTATAAAATGTCATGACCCTACGACATTTAAAGCGTGAATCGTTACACTGTTACGGATGCCACCGCAAGTGAAGTGTCAGTCGTTAGAAATAATATTTCCCGGCAGTTTGAAAACAGAAAAAATATGCTGCTATTATTACAACAAGACAATTTTAGAACATGGAACAGATGTAATTTATTTCGTCACATAATCTTAGAGATCCATTTCTGCCAGAAAAATAAATAATCAATGGATATATTGTGTACATTACTGCTCGATACAGTGATAGTGAACCGGTAGAAGGTACAGGCAGAAGGGATTTTCATTTAATTTACATTTATTTTATTCAAGAACAATATTTACATTGTGTTTGAATGAATTCTTAAAGCACCTATATGGAAAACGGGAGGCATTCTGAAGATTTCTTAAAACTGTCGTACGTTTCTTGATAGGCCCAGCGTACAGTCAGGAACATAAGTACATAAACACTAGATGTGCCCGCGGTTTCAGCCGCGTTTATGATTCCTGCGCGGCCCTCGTGGGTCGTAGCGTGATGGTATATAACCTTCCTCGGTAAATAGGCTATACAACACTAAAAGAATTTTCAAATCGAACCAATAGTTCCTGAGATTAGCGCGTTCAACCAAACAAACAACAATCTCTTCAGCTTTATAATATATCATAGATTTAATTAATATGTTACGTTTTTTTATCAACTAAAGCTTTTTTAATATGGTACTCTTTTATTAACTATTACTAATATTAAAGCAAGAAAATGTTGATTACTTGATGGAAGAATTCAAAATATTACTAATGTACACGAACTTCACCACAAATGCTATGATACAATTTAGTTCTAGTTGCTGCTTATATGGACAGTGTACCATACAGTGTCCGTATAAGCAGCACATTGCATATTGTCACGTTGTACGTCATCAGCGCCAAAAATTCCACCACGAGAACAAAAACATATGTATATCTATCATTAGTGTTTCAACCGATTTAAATTATTCTTTTTGGACTTGATCAAATTTATCAGAGGCAGCACACCTCTGATAAATTTCATCAAGATCTAATTATAGGCTTTGGATAGGTATAATAATGAAAGTCATCAATAACTTACAGCAAATTAGCAACGAATAGGATATTAAATATTTATTTGCTAAACATTGATAGGTGTAGGTATAACATGTTCGGGCACGCCACGATCGTGGAACGCCGTCGCCTCCTTTTGTGAGGTAGTAATTTCCATCAAGGAGGCGCCGGAGCGGGAGAGGGAGCTCTTAAACACTCCGCAGAACCGTATATTTTTGTGTAGTGGCCTGCCGTTTCACACGGGCCGAAACCACGGCGGGGTCGCGATACTCGCGATTGTACCTATGTGAAAGCGATTCGCGCGGCCTCACCGTCTATGGTTATGGCGATGAACACCGTGGTAAGTTTAGGTTTCGGTATTACCGGGGTACCTTTTCCCGGTGAACCCGATATAACCTCTCCGTCGCCGCGCGGTGAGGTACCTACCTATGCGGTAAAGCATTTCAACAAAAAAAAAGGTACCTATAACATGTTAGGAGATAAAAATATTGTTCTTACACATGCATAGGTACATTTTGATTTGTGGATATACTTAATGCTCCTTTTCAATATATTATATTAACAACAAAATATAGCCCAATTCAGTTAGTAGTACCTATATAGTTGTTTATTTTTTAAACTTATTTGGCTTGCCCTTGGGCTATAGTTGATATGTCTTAACATAATATCACGCCTGCGTATTCCCGATGTGACTCGCAGAGATGTTTTACGCACGACCGTGATATTTATATAACATAATAAATATATTACGTTATGCGGACTACTAGGCTATCCATCGAGCTTTTGGGCTTAGTAAATGTCACAAAAAATGTAATATTCGCTACACTGTGACACTCTAAGGCTGCCTACTTTTAGACATAATATAAAGGATTTCCTATTGAGTAAGTCTACCTGTTTGACATTTTTGACTACTTACCCAACAAGACACACTATGCCGTAAAAAACAAATAAAAGGGCTTTATGCGGTTCCTATTTACGCCAGTTATAATGGGGTTTTCAGATGAACAGCTATCCTCAAAAAAATATTTTAATAACAATGTTATTCTAGTTATTTTTTCGTCTACAGCTGGGCGAAGGTTTCGTAAAATATCAGAAAGTCCAAAGTTCAGTGAAAACAAAACCGAACCGAGATATTAAATTACTTTATACAGATTTATTCGATCGCGTTGTTTATTTTAAATACAGCAGTCGGTATAGTTTGATTTCAATGTATAATATTCGTGTAAACAAGACAATATTATGCAAAACTTGCACATTGTTTTTTATAACATATTTAATTCTAGATTGAGAGAGTAACAAAGGCAAAAATCATTCATGAATTCCATTTCTATTTACGAACTGCTCTGTTATATATTCAAATGATTAACTTTTATTCGCAGCGGTAGTGAATGCGGCTGCTATGCATGAAGTATCTGTTTCGATAACAATGATATCGAGTTTTCTTTTCAAAGTAGGCTTTCAATATTACGTGGGAATTAAAACTATAGCTACCCCGGACATAGGCGTAATTAATTAAACCTTGTGTGAACAAAATTAATGTGCTAATTACTTCACTTATACGTTATAGTTATTTTATCTCATAGGAAGACATCTAATAGCCATCCATTATTTTATTAGCTGCTTATGGCCAAGAGTCCATACGATGTAGGTAAACATTCAGTATGTATTCTTTGTTTCAGGAATAAGCAAAAACAGTGAAGCAGTAGGCCTGTCCCGGGTCGGTTCTACGGATCAGCGGATAGCAGTAATGTCGCTGGACGCGATGCAGAACTTTGACCTCGGCTCACCGCTCCACAGCCTCGTCATTCCTGCTCCCAATTTACATCCGCTGGAATTGGACTATCTTTCACAGTTTAAGCCAGTTAGTTAAATTTCATTTCACCAAGAGTGTATTACAATCTGAATGTAAATCATGTAAATACAACAAATGAAATAAATTTGAGTATTTAATTAATATATTTTTATTATTTACAACTATAATAATAATAATTAAAATCATGATATTAACAGAATTTGATACGACCATGAGAAACCACATTCAACCCATAATTGGTCCACAAAGCTACCACAAAATACATACTACAACAAAATTATTTTCAATTATAAATGTTAAAAGGTACATTAATTATTATTTGGTCTAAGTTTCACAATTATAAATAATGAAAACTATTATAATAATATACAAATAACGGAATGTAGATATACCAACATTGTTATAAAATAGGTCACCTATGATTGGTATACATCAAACATCTCTAGATAAAACTGGAAAATGGTGGGTCACATTGTTATAATTAATAGTAAGGGACTTATAATATGGAATTTTACATAACACTAGCACATTTTCTTAACATAATTATACAGTCTTTAGACTTAGTGATAAAGGGGTACATACATGATTTTAATAATATATTAAGACGAATTCACATAACTCGTGCTTTCTATTTATCATGTGAGATTACAAAACAGGGAACTATATAAATAGACATTGATTTAGAGTATTAAAATTTTTAAACAGCTGATACTTGTTGATCGTCGTCGTCGTCGTCAGGCGTGTCATGATAATAATCATAGGGACGCGTGACGCCTTCGTGCGAGTGCGCTCGACTGAGTCGCTCCAGTCGCGCCACCTGCGCCGCCAGCGTGTAGGGCGCCTGCGGCATGCGCGGCGGCGGCGCCGGCCGCGCGCAGCTCGCCGCCGTGCACGAGCCGTGCCCGCTGTCGCTGGACGTGGCCGAGCCGGTCTTGCGGAGCGGCAAGTTCACCAGCGACGTCACGCTGCTGCTCTCCGCCGACAGGTCCACAGGCAGAGGAGTCGGCGTGTCCGAGTGTGACCTCTCGTGCGCCGAGCGAGGGCAGCAGATCCCTGGGCCGGGCCCGTCGCGTCGGTGTGAACAAGGCGAGGGTCCCGGTGGCGGAGGTCGCGGTTGATGCGGTCTCGTTTTTGCTGGTTCAGACAGAGCTAATAGTTTCCGCACTGCCTGAGGGGACGCAGTGCCGAACTTATTTCCGGCGAAGCTCTTCTTACTCTCACTGGCTGAAGAGGCACTACTTGTTGTTGATAAAGATGGTGAAGGATGCCGACGACGTGGGATAGCAGGAGCCGGCCCAGCTCCTTCACATTCAAGGGATAGACTGTGAAGACGTTCTTCATCAGTTTCCACGTGCATTCTATTTAAATATGCTTTGACACGTCGAACCATTTGCGCTTCTTCAAACATTTTTTTTGGGTTGGGGACATTGGATGACTTTTTCCTTCTTTTGACTGTTACCTGACCTTGTTGTACACCTGTTGTCAGTTGGTTCAAAGCAACCATGGCATTTGAGGGTGGCTGTTTGCCTAACTCCAGCAATGTTAGAAGATCATATGGTGCACTGCACATATTTGTAAGGGTCCTTACTTCTTTTGCAATCATTCTTAACTTTTCAAAATTGACCATACCTTCCACTTTTGTATCATTTCCCAAATGAATGAATGTTAGATCTTTTTTAACCACTGGATAAAAAGGTATAACTGGTGATCTACCTTGCTCAGTAGTGACAAGCTGTCTATATTTAGACATATTTCTCGAGGGATCCATTAATTGTTGCAAATCAGTAAATAGTTTTAAATATTTTGTGGGTAATTTCTCCCAAGTCATTCTTAATCTCGATACCGCACCATGTCCTAATCCAGAAATAATTGCAAACATTGAATTGAAATTTTTGCATTCCTTACAATGCCTTGCAACTTTGATGAACTGCTTTATAATTTTAGAACGGCGCACTGGATTTTGTTCATTTACAACTTCTGTGACAACCCAAAACATTTCCTTGTTAACCAATTCTGCAAATTGGGATAACATTGGTGTGCCATATCTGCTTTTCAATTCAAATAAGTCATCTACATATTCAGTACTTTCTATTTGACGGAAGATACAAAAATCTTGTAAAGTTAGTTGCACTGCAACTTCAACTGCATTTAATTGAAGGAAATGGACAACACTCTCTCTAAGAAGTTCAGGAGCCATGTCATCAGGTACTAAAGTTTCACTGACCCCATTGGTTTTCAAGTAATACCTAGAGCTGAGGCCAATACGTTCAGCAAGGTTTTGCAACTGATCTGGTAAACGATGCTGTTTAATAATGCCACCTTGAGCAACAGACACTTCACATAATGAAAACTTAGAACTGGGATCAGTAATGCCAAATTCCTGCAAGGTAAGCATTACAACTTCTCTTGCTGTTGTCTCCTTGTGAACTAACAAATATTTGCAAGTTTGATCTGACTTGTACACTTTGAGTACATGTTCTGGATAATCAGATGATTGATACTCATCATAACAAATTGATATTAAGTCCGGATTACTATGTGAATTATAAAATGAAGTGCTGGTATTGGCTTTATTCAAAGATTCTGAGTTTGATAGAATACTGTCATCGGTTGGTAAACCATCAGTAATGGTATTTTTGGGTAGCAGATTCATTTTCATTAAAGCTTTTTGTAGTTTTCTTTTTGGGCCCAGAGTCATGAAACCCTTTTGAGGTTCTTTTTTGATGCTTAGTTGAGGTTTTTTGGTGGGAGATTGAAAAACTGGTGTCAGTGTAATTGGATCATCACTGAGTAGTTCCGCTGTAGAAAGTCTGGCTCTGGGATCAGTTTGCCAAACCCTGTTTGTACAGCCTCTTTGTCTTGGAGAGTTCTCTGGCCTTAGCAACATTTGCTTAAATGCTAATAAATTACTTTTGACTGTGATGCTTAAATGTGTTGATCCAGTAATTATTTCCATTGCTTTAGCATGGCTTACATGCTGAAAAGATTGACCATTCACTTCTAAAACTTGATCACCTCTTTTGAGGCCAACATCTTCCGCCTTTGAATGTCTCTCAACTTTAAAAATAAATATTCCATATCCTCTTTCATATCCTCCTAAAATTGTAAAGTTCAAAGGTTCATCCCTTGTGGGTCGAGATAATGTGACACTTCTCGTTCGAGCTTTGGCTGAACAAGCTATATTTAGCAGCCTCAATTGACTTTCCATTTTTTCATGATCTAAAGCTATTTCAAAATTTTCAAGGAATTCCATCATATTTGGGTCAGTTTCAAAGTCAGTAAAATGATTGTTCACCCAGAGCAATACTACTCTGGTTACTTTATCACGAACAGAAGGTTCTGAGAACCAGGCAAGAAGCTGTTTTGCGACAACCAAAGGACTTTCAATAAATGTCCTGTGAGTTAATAGGAAATCTTCTACATAAGTGGAATCACGTGAGTTGTCTTCTACAAGTTGTAACATCAGTTGTTCTGGAGTACCTCTGATGACAACATGACCTTGCTGACGTCCAGACTCTCCAGCAGTTCCTCTAAATTCTGTAACCAACACTACAATACCATTCTCATTTTCATGCCGTCTTATATTTTCTTCTCCTTGGTGCAGTATTCGGTAATAGTCAGTTTGAGTAATACATACAAACTGGCAGTCATCACATTTAGTTGTCATCACACCTCTGTGATATAATTTTTCAAGAGTGGCTTCAGCCATTCCAAAACTGTCACCCACATTCAGATGTTCGACTTCACCATTTTGATGTTCAATACTGACATGTCCATTAATAAGAACAGACCATGAATCATGTTCTTCTCCATCATTCATAACAACTGTGCCCGCTTTTTCTACAACGGCAAATACCATAACAGCACACAATGCTCGACGCACTGTCAATGTCATATTAGTAAATGCTTTCAAATGTTGAGTAAATTCCAACAATATTTCAATATCATCATCTGTTCTTTCACTTGGATCTTTCTCAAGACATTCACGAACAGCATCACGGACTGTGAGACTGTCCATACTTTCTTCCAAATCTTCTTCCTCATCAGAGTCAACAATGGACTCGAGGAGACCAGACAAGTCTACCTCCATGTCCATGTCCAGAGAGCTATGTACCGACGTCATAGTGTCACTACCACTGTATGCAGAACTGGTGTCACTAGCGTTGGAGCACTTCAGCGTGTGGGGGTACAGCTCTGGACTGTGACGGCCTCCACGCCCACCTCTCAACATCGTGAAGGTTCTAATCTGTCGACGGACGTCCAGCTTCTGAAATTTTATAAAAATAATTAACGATGTCTAAATCGATATCTACAATCGTCACTAGTTAGCTAGTTACACACTTCGTTTGTTTATTATAAATTAAAACACCATGTTTTAATTAGTTCAAACGTTCTGAAAAGTCAGCAGAAATAGAAAAGATTTATTTGTGGTGGTAGACGAATGTACAACATTCGTCTATCACTGAGAAATGCGGGAGACTTTCTTTAGTCAGTGTCCGTTTTTGTAATCAAGATTGCGAGTCGGTATCCAAATCATAACAGTTGCATCATGGATTGTTTATAATGTTGTTCTGAACAATAGCCAAACGTATGAAAAACAATAAATAAATATATAAGTTTCAAACCTTCACAATTTCTATTTATTTTGCATTCATGGCGGAACTGTCAGCGCTTCCATGTTGCTTTCTAAATTAATTACACTGTTCCATCAACTAGGGGGTACTACACCGGCTTCCACACTTCACAATATACTCTGTTTAGGAATATTTATTTAACAATGATCAACACTCGAACAAAATAATTTATTGGAAGATACACAGTGTAATAATCGCGGAAAATCTTTAGAAAGCTACTTTCCTCCAAAGCTGAATAATATATACCATAGAGAATATAGAGGCAGAGAAAGATCGTTGTCATACGCAAAGCAAAAGCAATATTCTATATTGGTAACATTGTTCTATGAATAACATTGTTGAACAACACAGAACAACAATACAACACCCCAGTAAGACAAAATTGTATAAAAACGGGTAAAATAATGTAGGTAAGATAAGACGTACTTTTACGATATTTACTGATAGGTTAATTTTATGTAGGTAGGTACATAAACTACCACCTTTACAATATATAAATAGATAGTTCTGAATTAATTCTTTATAATAGCAAAATTCTACATTTTCGTAATATGTATACAAATACAAATAATATAAATATTTTTTAAATAATTACATATTGGATATAATTATAACTTCTACGATCAGAATTTCGTCGTACTTTATTATGATAGTGACTTTGGTTCAATCTCTTTTTAATCTGTACTCTAGCTGCGTTTTACAAACGGAATACGTGTATACATATTCACATTTATTTTTATAATAAACATCTTACTGAAACTCTAAATCAATTTAGTAATGAAGCCTTAATCTATTTTAATTATTTTATGATTTTTTATCATTTTATTTCTTATAAATACGCTATAAAACTAATTAAAGTATTCAAACTGGCATACTGAACATTTTCTATCTCCATCTATTTTCAGAAGTAGGTACTTTTGTATGAGTGTAGCGTTTTCGCAGCAAACCAGTGATGTTAATCTTTTAGTTACAAATTTTGTAAATTGATCGCTTCACGTAGTGAAAAAAGTCGCATATACGTTTGATTGGTCTTGTGAAAGTGCAACATCCAAAAATAATCTTGTGTGTAGCGTTAAAATGCGTCCAGTTTTAGAGTCGAAACGGATGGTGAGCGATGGCGAGAATACGGTGATAGATTTTTGGTGTTAAATTTTGCTCCGTGTCATCACCGCTATAGTTTCCGATTACGTCTAGGGCAGACGATAACCGTTTTAATTCGCTGTTTTACGTGTTGTTAAACGCAAATCATAAAAAATCTTTTCCGATTATTGTTAGAAAATAAATTGTCATTGACTGACCGGCTGATATTACACGAGGCTTGTATGTATATGCGACTTCTACCTTCTGCTATTCGTGACACGCCTCAGAAAATAAATCTAAATTTGTGAATCGGATTATTCTTTTCTGTATTTGTGTCATTTTAGTGATAGAGACGGTTTTAAATTACGTAACTGTTGTGGAATCTTGAAGTGTATAAAGAATGGCCTGAGTGTGACCACTCCATTACCGTCATGTGTGACGAAGGAATGTTTGTTTAGGCTCTAATATTGTGCATCTTACGGAAAGTGCGCGTTCAACTCGTGGACTGGGCCAGATCATGACTCTGCTTGAATCAAAACAGTTTTCGCATTGATCGCCGTCTACCTATCGTCATTTGGGACACTTTTATATTACCAAAATGTCTTCGGGAACTTTTGTGGACAGAATTGACCCTTTCGCCAAGCGGTCGCTGAAGAAAAAGACCAAGAAGTCTCAGGGCTCTTCTCGATACCGCAATACGCAAGATGTTGAACTGCAGGCACTGCCCTTGCTCAAAGGTGGGTCCATCTAATTTACCAAGATTATAAACCAGGTCTTATGTTCTATTTGGCATTTAACTGCTCAGATAAGGAGAGCAGAATGATTAAATGAGTATTTCATTATGTTTTTCTAGTTCATTGAACTTTTACCTTGATTTTCAATAAACCTATGTAAATAGGTTAGGTTTGAAAAGTGTTTACATTTATGAAGAAGAAATTTTGCCTTTAACAGAATACACAGTAAATTAAATTCAGTCTAGACAAAAATATGGTTAAAATTATTCAATAATTAGAATTGGAGCAAAATTTTAACCATGGTAGCTATTAGATGAGGTATTATCAGTCTATTTAGACTGTTTACCTAACTTACAGCCTTAATAGTTAGTGAGGCACTAAAGTAAACAACTCATGGTCTCAATATAGAATTGTGTGTTATAGATTAATACATATATTGTATCCACTGATTTCCTTTACATACTTAGTGCTGATGGTTAAGTTTATAAATTATATGTAGATGGGAGGATACTAAATTTACTTGTAATGTATAATGTACTTTAATTCAAACTATAAATTTATGATGTAGAATTTGGTATATCCTGGAATATATATTATATATGAACTTATCAAAGATGGCATCTATTATATTATTGATGTAGAGTATGTAAAAGTGTTTATTAGTGAGGCACTGTTTATTTACAAGTGTCCTTTAGTATAGTATTATTAGACATATGTGTCACTAAACTGTATTACACATAATATTATTCTGTAACTCACACATAAATAGTTTCGCTAGCCAGTCTTTCACCTATTTTTATAAATAGGTGCTTATTGGATAACTGATAATAAAATGCAATGGAATCTGGTCCATTAGCAATTTGTGGGTTGAAGGATAAATGACTGTTCTTTTGAGAGACTGCTTGTAGATAGTGTTTATCAGATAACACATTATTAGCATAGTTATGTTCAATGTTTTATTATTATGGTGGTTTTCTAACATATTTCTTCTCAGTACAATTTTAACAGAATACTTGTAGGTTATAAACCATTTTCATCTTTTTTTGGAATTATAACCACAATATATTATATAGTATTATCTATGTTGTATTATGTACAGTCACACTATGTTCCAAACATATTGAAAGATAACCTAAGAAATGTAAATCATGATAAAGGTCTAATTGACTTTATCTTCAATCCATCATTGAAATAACTATATCTTTAAGGCAATAAGTTCTAATTGGATTCTTATTATACATTTAAAAATTTTTTGTGAATTATAGTTACAGCATATAATTATGATTATTTTGTCAAATGTCTGAAGTAATACAAATTGTTTCCAGATGTTCCAAGTAGTGAGCAGGAGGAGCTATTCATCCGCAAGCTGCGACAGTGCTGTGTTGCCTTTGACTTCATGGATCCTGTTGCTGACTTGAAGGGCAAGGAGATCAAGCGTGCTACCCTTAATGAGCTTGTTGAGTACATCACTGGCGGCCGTGGAGTGCTCACTGAGCCTGTTTATCCAGAGATTATTAAAATGGTATGCATTCACATTTATAATATCTTAATAATAATAATAATATACAATATCTATCTCAATCTGTGTCATAAATTAGATGTTATGAATGTGTCAACTCACTAATAAATAGATAAATACACATACAAGATAGTGAATTACAACACATTTTATCTAGTAACAATCACAACATGCACATACACTAGTATTTTCATATTCTATTATTGGCCTTTATTGTTATAATTGAAAATGTGTACAAGGAAATAAGTCTTAAATGAAGTAATGGCTTATTTTATGTGAAATATATAAATAGATTATAGTGGTGTAAAATACTTTGTTATACATCTTAATTGTGTAATGAATATGCAGATATGTCAATAGTAAAATTGTAAGTAATTTTAAGCTAATATGTAGGAGGTTATGAAAATTTAAATGCCGCTGCTAAACTTGTTAAAGACTGTTTTTGTCTATGTCTTTCCATTCATATCCAAAAGGTGTTGCATGGTTATGTTAATCAAAGAACCGTTTTTATTGGCTTGTAGAAAACATTTTTGTACACCATTACTGTCTAATTGAGCACAACCAGAGAGCAGGTATTGAGCCACTACACTGCATGAGTCATTTAATTTATATGATTTATAAATTTTGTATTCACATGATTGCCTGGTTGTGGCATCTTGTTTTGTTCAGTGTATTTTTTTGTTTGAAATGGATACTACTAAATAGCTATCCTCATATTGGCCAAAGTAACCTTTAGATGAGTCACATAATTATTATGATTAGGGAAAAAGTACTGAGAGTCATATGGTCCAAATTCAATATTGTTAAGTATCTTGTATATTAATATCTACACATCATAATTAATTAACTAATTATAGTTAGGTTGTTATTTCCCTGTCACTACTAATATTGTAACAGATTATCACAAACTTAATTAAATAAGTTATTCTGAAATGTAGTCTAGTTTTGGGTATGCCTTATAGGGAATTTTATATGATGTTGAAAGATATATTTGTTGTAAAGGTATTTACTTTTACAGGTATATCTCTGCATAGGAAATAATATAATATGTCTAACCTTGAAAATCCATAGATTTAGGCACTCATATCATAGATTAGTGTAAACATTAATCTAGTAAATATATGTTGTCATGTTATCATTTGTGTTTGAGAGCTGAAGCCATTTTTAATGTTATTCATTTGATTTCTGTTCTCTGTATCCTTTACTAAGTTGATTTTCGGCACATGTAGCAGATATGAAACATACAGGGTAAATCGATTAACCGCGAATGACTAGCCCGACGCGGCGCCGAATCTTAAGACGTATTCTCTGGCAAATCTATGCTATCTTTATATTATCCTCATCTAAATCAATAGTATAATAATTATTGAACCTTATTATAATTAGAAAAGTAGGTATGTAGTTTCATGGTTGATATTTCTACCAACTTACTTAGAGAATAAATTTGTAAGACTGCAGTCAATAAAAGACAAAAATATGCCATGTACCTGAAAATAAAAACTGCTGCTAAGTTAAATTTTATTTTATAAAGGCCCTATGTTTATGTTGACATACACTTGGTATAGCCCCAGATGCTCTGTGAACCTATTTATTATATGATTATTGCATAATAAGTTAGTGCATTCCATCAATCAGTTCTGAATAGATTATTTATTTGATGCAATACAGCCGACAACACAACCCACGTAATGCATCAGACCTACCCTGCCCATAGACCGCAGCCGCAACGAATAATGAGAATAATGCTCTAATCACAATAGTTATACCGACGATTACAGTTAAATGCTTCTTATTGATAGTATTCACCTAACAAATATGTATATTCTTTTGATCATCATAGCATAGCGGGCTATTTATTGGTCGTCCCGCCGCTGACACAACACTGAGTAATGTGGGTTCGAAACCCATACGAGACAATTATTTGTGTGATCTACAAATGATTGTTCTGAGTCTGGGTGTGCCATTGTGTTCGTTAACTATAATTATGTTCCTAAAATCGACCGCAACACCGGGCTAAACTATCAAACCTAGTGCAAACATATTTTTATTCTTAGTCTATCAAAGGGATCGAGACTGGATTTTGTCTAGACGGACACAGAGATAATTTATCCACCGAGCCTTAGACTTGATATAAACTCGATTTCGTAATTAAATAATTTAAATGAGCAATGCTGTGAAATGGTCATGCGGCCGGCGACTATGTCTAAATTATAATCCACTCATAGAGAATTCTCTTGGAAGTTAAAATATTTAGTCTAGTTATTATTGCCAAGCGTGTTGTGGTCTGTATTAAGATAGGCTTTAACCCCGATAATTGATACCCCGAATACCATTAGCAGTTACCGTCAATTTCACAGATTTTGTTTTTATATGTTTTAAATATATGACGATGTGTGGAGTACACATCGTCATATATTTAAAACATTCACATTGCCAGACATATGTACCTATATATGATAGCCGGCTAGCATCATGCACGCCTCAGTATTGCAATATGCATGATATATAAGGTAATAATGCCAATATCCATAATAATTGTCGTAATGACTACACTTAGCTGGTAAATTCACATGTAAGTTGTTGATATTATCCATTCGATCGTGATTTTGTCATTACTGTCTTATGGTCTTATCTCATGTGTCATTCTGTCGCGTCGCATCGTCGTGTAGTGTATAGTATTGGATCCGCCGTGTAGTATTGGATCTTCAAAGCTTCATGCCGGTGAATCTTGGATTTGTGCATTGCATTTTTATTTTCTATAGCACAAAATACGGCGAACGCGAGCGTGTTCACTAAATTGATGCCGTTTGTATCGTTAATTATCTTAATTATCAATGATAAAATCTCTAATTCTGAAAATGGAAATTTGCCTTCAAATCTCATTTGTACACGTCTGCAGTGGTCCCACCTATGTGTGGCGGTACGACACTTGGACGCCTTGTACACGAAAATCATTACTCTCCGGCAATATCTTTTTACTTATCAAACTGCGTGATGTCATTCACCAAAGTGAAAAATTCATAGGACGCAGAAATGAAATATGAGACGATTATGCGTTCTTTCGAAGTCAAGACACGTTTATACTATGTTATGTATGTGTGTGTGGATGTTATTTTACATATTAAGGGATAATTTAGCGTGACATTATAACCCATAATTAACAGTGTTTACTTTATGTTGTCTAGATATCGGCCAACTTATTCCGCACTCTACCGCCAAGTGAAAATCCCGACTTTGATCCAGAAGAAGATGACCCGACTTTGGAGGCCTCGTGGCCGCATCTTCAACTAGTCTACGAATTCTTCCTGCGCTTCCTTGAATCAACTGATTTTCAACCCACTATTGGCAAGAAGGTCATTGACCAAAAATTTGTACTGCAGGTAAATATTATTTTTAGATATTTCTTAACAATCTGTATTACTTATCAAATCCTATCAGTATGTAATTAATGATATACGTATTGTAAAGCTTGACCCGACGTGATAAAAGGTCGGCAAGATGTATCTAACTAACGAAATTTTGAAAATATTGCCTTCATTCGATTTCTTGGCGGCTTACATGTCATACGTGTTTTTCTGTCAAACGGATTCGTGTTGGTAATGGAGAAATATTACCTGCAGACGTTTTGTGCGGCATATTGTACATAGGTATTTGTATGTTTGCGGTGGGCATATTCTGTTCGATATACAAACTGCAATAATTATGAACCTTTATTTTGAGGATATTTTAATAGTGCTCCTTGTTCAAAAGCATAAAAAAGTACTATTACTTTCTTAATGTACCAATAGAATTATCTTGGTTATTTTAACTGCAAACAATTAGCATGGGTTACCAGGTACATTTTTAGATTTTCATATAATTATAGGATTAAGGTTAGGTTAACTTGTATATAACAATAAATAATTTGATTTGCATATTACCATTACTCTTTATTATATATAGTTGCATTTTAATTAATGCTAGCTTGATTGTGCAATGGGTGGGATGTGAAATGCCTCAACTAGTCTGTGTTTGGTTCAATATGTTTTTTATTTTATACTGCTGTAAAATTTGGAAATATATAGCATCTTTACAAAACGGTGATAATTCAGTAAATTAACTTGTCATTTGTTGAAATGCCAGATATAAATAAAAATCTTTTGTATCTGGCCCTCTGTGTGCCACTGCATCTAAATAGATTAAGGATATTGCAATATTAGTCTACAATTTATTTTATAAAATTAAGGAATATGTTTACATTTACTTAACAACAATATTTGGATATAGCAATAAACATTTAAATTGGTTGCTCATGGGAAAAAGCTTTGAAGAATAGTGAGATAATCAATGAAGGACATTCTGTGTATGCTAAAGAGTTTATGAATGACTTGATAAAACTAATGATTACTGATAGTTATCAACATAGTAACGCTAACACCATTTGGAGTATTATATCCTCCTTATATTAAATACATGTAAATGTATATTCCTGAAACAAATTTGAATATTATTTTTACTTGTATAATTATTGATTGTTATAACCTTCGATTTTCTTCAATTACGTATTGATCCGTATCTGTTTGTGCTATCGATGATATGATAGCCAGTTTTATTCTGTCATTATTATTTGTAAGTATATTCAGGGTTGGGTTTATAGTGTACCCAGACTTCATTTACCCTTATTAAATACTTTAATTGAAGTGACTATAACATAGTTTTCAACTCAAATGGTTAAGGAATGATTGAGGAACATCATCATCTTTTCATAATCTTCTCCCTAGCCTTTATTATTCCCAAATCACTTGGGGTCGGCTTTTCTGGTCTAACCGGATTTGACTGGATATCAGTTTTTACACGGAGCGGCTGCCACCTGACCTTTGCAACTCGAAGGCTAACGATACCTTAAGGCTAGACTAGCGTCAGGATATTGTAGGGCACTGACTTCCCAATAACGACTGCTATAGATGTTCATGGCAGCCGGAACCTACGGCTTAACGTGCTCTACGAGGCACGGCGATAATTGTCAATCAATACGCACATAATTTCGAAAAGTTATATAACTTCCGAAAGTCAGAGGTGCGCGACGTGGGTTCGAACCCGAGACCCTCTGCTTTGCAGTTGGTCTCCCTATTCAGCTGATTCATCCTTTCATATTCAAAAATAATAAATCATAATTTGTCAATTCTTTATGTGCTTTTCAACTTTGACTATAACAATGTCTCGTTTATTAGATCCGAGCTTCGTGACCGAAACATTTATTAATCCTGTCCATCGACAGACCTGCGTATTCGTATACTCAAGAAAGTATAATAGCATCCAAAGACGAGCATGATTAAATAATAACCTTGCATCCGATATTTACTAGTTGTATAATTACTTTTTATTTTACTTCAAACATAAGATACCTATCGAGGATAATGAACAAGTGTGCATGTACATTCATTCACGAAACTCGTTGTTATTAATAGTTTTAAGGGAAAATTGTGTCGTTAATTCACGTACTTAATAAGGGTTGTCACAAATTTTACTAGTCTTATGTATTGCGTTAAGAAAATTTAACAGAAGAAGACTCACGCCTGTATACAACATGTTACAGATATAACGCACAACTTCAATCACCCCAATTAGATTATTAAATCGTAATAATTATATAATCATTAAAATGTTACTTTTATGTACTTAAATATCTATTGTGCGCGGATAGTACGGGTATATTACAATAAATCTAACATTATTGCCTTTATTGTATCAAAAACCTTATTGCCTTGAATTATGATACATTTTCGTTTATTTCAGCTGTTTAATAAATGGGTGACTATAATTTAATTCGTTTTAATTATTTTAGGGATAAAAAGTTACCTATATTAAAAATTGCTGGAATTGATTCAGTAGCCGATTTTGAACAAACTATTTTCAGGATGTGCGTTTATTATGTTACATGTTGTATATCCCCGAAAGGATGGGCAGAGGTCTTTTACAGCCATACAATCCAATGTAATTGGGGCACACCTATTGCCATCTACCGGACCATTTCCAAGCATTTAGCTACTGAGAATTTTATAACAGAGAACACAATGAATTTACCGATCCAGAAATGGTACCCGAAATATGATCATCGCACGCCAATAAGTGTTTTATACCTCGGTACCAACGAGGCGAAAAGAATAAATATATCCTTAATTAGATTTACCGAGGTGCAAACTTGACACCATCTTCAAGGTAACTTACAGCTATCTATTTATTTTAATATTTATTTATCACTTTAGTTTAAATATTTGCCATGACTTGTAGCTTTTTGATTTATGAGATACTAATCATAATATTTTTTTAAAAGCTTTTAGATTTGTTCGACTCGGAAGACCCGCGCGAGCGCGACTTTCTAAAAACGGTGCTTCATCGCATCTACGGCAAGTTCTTGGGATTGCGAGCCTTTATACGAAAGCAGATTAATAACATATTCCTACGATTTGTTTATGAAACAGAACACTTTAACGGTGTGGGCGAACTGTTGGAAATATTGGGCAGGTTAGTATTAACAAATACATAACAGTTCATACTTGTACGTCACTAGCACCCGTAGTATAAGTAAACGGTATTCATCGAATGTTTCAGTATAATCAACGGATTTGCACTTCCCCTAAAGAGTGAGCACAAACAGTTCCTGGTGAAGGTGCTGCTGCCGCTGCACAAGGTGAAGTGCCTGTCGCTGTACCACGCGCAGCTCGCCTACTGCGTGGTGCAGTTCCTGGAGAAGGACGCCACGCTCACGGAGCACGTGGTGCGCGGCCTGCTCAAGTTCTGGCCCAAAACGTGCTCACAAAAAGAGGTTGGTGCGACTCCACTTTATTTACTCTCATTTACCTGAAGATAAATCTTGTCAAGCACCTAAAACGAAATCTCTTTTTACTTATATTTAATATAATATTAATATAGATTTCATAATTTTCTTTTTACAGTTTTATTATAATTCAAATGATCAAAATAATCCTTTCTAGGTCATGTTTTTGGGTGAAATTGAGGAGATATTGGACGTCATTGAGCCCGCCCAATTTGTCAAAATACAGGAACCGTTGTTCAGGCAAATAGCTAAATGTGTCTCCAGTCCACATTTTCAAGTAAGTTCAGTGTGCATCCTATTTAAACATAATGATTTTAAGGACACTTTGAGGACATAAATATAATTAACTTTAATGATGTTTGTAATTCTATGAGTATTCAATGTAAACTTGAGCTGTCCGTCGCGGTACTTCCGATATTTAAGATGGCAATGTGATACTGATGTGAGTGACTAGTTATAACATTTATCTTGGTACGGTATTTAAATACTACATAGGGCTACATTAACTTTTCTGAAAACAGGTGCCTTTTGCTTCTTAAATCATATAAGCTTAAATAATAAATAATAATGGTATTGACAAATTCTAACATTTCGTCGAAATGGCTGTGTTTATTTCTAGACATTCTCTTAATAAATTTGAGAGAATGTCTAAAATTAGAATTGGTTCAAAATTAAAATACTCTAAGTACTTGATTCGTGAACTCTTAAGTCAACAGGTGTTCCTTTGTGACAACCCAAACTTTTACTTTTAAATGTACACATAATAAGCAAGTTGTTATGAAGGTATTACAATCTAATTTGTATACTTGTTACTTCATTTTATAAACAAGTCCATGCAGTATTTAATTATATTATAGGTTGGCTTTTAACTAATTTATAAAAATGCAATTATCTGACTTGTCTCATGTATTTCTTGTATGAAAATCGTCTTCGCCCTCTTATAAGATTTAAGGATAACTTAAGTACCTCCGTTGCACCATTTACATATATTGATGTCTACTATCATAATTTACCTATCTGCATTCTTTATTGATTTTATATAAAACGCTATTTTCACTGCTGACCCTACATTTGTATTTACAAACCCCATTCTGATAATCCCTAGACAGACTCTATGAGAAGCACTGCCATTAAACTTACGGCCACTTTTCTAATAAGTCAACCTTACGATATTTCTTATGTCACGAAAACCTCTAAGAAGCTGTACCTTTACACTATTCTGCTATTGAACTGCACACTTAGCAAATATAATGAATCCTTAATTTATGTTGTTGCCGCTTAGCTGTGACTATAGTACAATAAGAGTGTGCTTACTGGAACAATTATTATAAAAATAACATGCAAGTACAGTCTTGTCCAAGGTGTTAAACATTAGAATTTATTGTTTTGTCCTTACACATCTAATGTACTGATACAGCATGCTTGACAGTTAGCTAGCTTAGCCTATGGATCCCATTATCATGGTGTCACATTAACCCTGGCAAGACCTTTGTTTATTCACACTGATTCCTCCTGGTAACATGAAACTCTTAGAAGAGCATGATGAATACTCTATTAACCATAGCACATGCATGGTTGTTTAGATGCAATCTTCTTTCATGTCAAGGTATTTTCTTCGTTCTCATTGGACTGTGCCATTTTGAGCAAAAGCTCAAGTTTTACCAGTGTTATTGTTGTGTCCTGCCTCTGCTGTAACATATCATTTACCAAATCCATAATTATATACTTCTAGCAGTCAAGTAATTAACATATCTACAAATTCTTTAAAACTGAATACCAGTTATCATTGTAATCACAGCTAAAGCAGAATTCTCACAATCAAAATCTAATTCCTAAAATATTAGTCATGGCATTGTATTTATCTTGTTAAATGTATTGAATAAAGTGTAAGCAATTGCAGACACACTATTTTCCATAGAGTTTACTTCCAGTATTATTAATGCAGTGAAGACAATATTTGTTGTTGTCTTTACACATATTATTGAGTTCCTTTATAATGTATCCATATAGAAACAAATATCAACTTATTATAAATTCATGTGTTAACATTTTTCTATTATCTGGTGTTCCAAATGAATACAATGAGACATGAATAATACGTTCGAATAATAAATAATTTAAATCTTTTACTAATCTAACAGTATGTTTAAAGGTAGGCTCTAAGCAGCCAGATGACAGCTTGCCTTTTTGACGGAAAAGGCAGTTCAATTATCATAATATAATAACGTAGTTTTGAAGTAATGATATCGTTAAATTGAAAATTTTTGGCGAGTTAAGATTACTTGTTATCTAAGTTGATAATATCTAACCAACCACGAATTGTAAGAAGGGAATAAAAGCCACTTTATGTTGATACCTATTTTCTTTTTATAAATTCTGACATTTCGCAATGTAACGTTACATTTTTTTATTACATGCGATAGTTAGGCATTTGTAACAGCTACTTGATGATGAATCGAAATATGCTTTTGAAATGAGAGAACTAAGAAAAGTGGTCGCGACTCCGTCCACGTCCTTCTTCCAATTTTTGGTATAAAATAAATGTTGTATATTAGATTGTTTGTGGATGTTAATTAATAACCAAATATTTTCAGGTGGCAGAGAGAGCACTTTACTTTTGGAACAACGAATATATAATGTCGCTGATGGAAGAAAATAATCACGTGATTATGCCTATAATGTTCCCTGCGTTGTACCGAATCAGTAAGGAGCACTGGAACCAGACCATAGTGGCTCTCGTGTACAACGTGCTCAAGACGTTTATGGAGATGAATTCCAAGCTGTTCGACGAGCTCACTGCTAGCTATAAGGCAGAACGGCAGAAGTGAGTAGTGTGTTGTCGGGTGTTGTCGGGTGTTGTCGGGTGCGGTCGGGCGCAGTGAGGTGCGTTGGCGCCAGAGCGTGACTTGCGTGTTGTGTTGCAGAGAGAAGAAGCGCGAGAAGGAGCGCGACGAGCTGTGGAAGCGGCTGGGCGAGCTGGAGATCAACCACAAGCGGCAGCAGGCGGGCGCGGGCACGCCGCAGCTCGCCAAGTGATGCCGCTGTCGACGACAACCTCCATCCACGACCTAGTATAATGCGATTGAATTTGTTTTCAGCTATGTATTGATATTTTCTATTCGATTACATTTTTGTTAATGACGTTATTAATTTTTAATACCTCTAACGGTCGGTCGTCCGGATATAGTGTTGCGCCGCGTCTCCGCGGATCGTTCGCGCGCGAGCTCCGTCGGGCCGCAGCGCCGCAGCTGTCTGTCGCCCTGCGGCTCGACTCGCGTTCGGTGTGACTACAAATTACTAATAGTGCTAAATGTTAATATGTCCGCATCCCCCTACGCGATACTGTCATAATGATTATTACTATTTTATATACGTTTACATAGGTCTCTAGTTTACTTTAGGATTTTTTAATATTGTTAAATTGTTTAAATAAGTTAAAGTTGTATGTATTATTGATGCATGATCGATTGTAACGCATTTCGGATCACCGATAAGTGTATTAATCGGGCACCCAGCTTTGGCTGAATATGATTGTACAAAAATGAATAAGAAAAATTAAAAATGTAATTTGTTTAGTGTACGCGGGTTGGCGCGTCTCGGCCCGCGCTCGTCGGTCTCGGCCCGCGCTCGCCAGTCTCGGCTCGCGCTCGCCGGTCTCGACCCGCGCTCGCCGATCTCGCCGTGTCGACCCGCGCCCGTAGATCGTTGTATGAAATTTTCATTTAAATTAGATGCTCGATTCAATAATGTAATTTCGTCGTACTATCATTTTGTATAGTTACATAGTGTAAATAGGCATTTATTTATTATAAATTTATAGCAGTGTGATTTCTATACATAGCTGCGGGAGTGGAACACTTTAATTGAGCAAAATCGGTCTGAGCGAAGGAGACTATTCATGTATCATGCATACAGCTCGGTAAAACTAAAACGTTAATTTGGATTATATTGGAGTAGAACAATGCTAAAAGTAGATATAATAATTTGTAAGGGAATAGTCATTAATTTGTATGATATTATTGTAGCAATTAATTTTTTCTATCATCACTTTGTAGAGCGCCGCGGTGCTGTGCGAGCCGCAGCCCGCGCCTCTGTATGTACCGATACGCCATACCGCGCCGCCGCCTAGCGCTACCGCGTGTGTATGTATCTACACTATGGAGATGTTTGTTATGTAAAATGTATTAACATTGCAAAAATTATATATGATCTTATATAAATTACTATTATAGAACACAGTATGGAAATAAAAAAGTTGACTCACATGAATTGAATTCTTTAAGTAAACATAATGTAAGCGTAGGCGCCCCGCGGCGGTTAGTAGTGAGCGCCGGCCTCCTCGCCCGTCGCCTCACCTACTGTCCTCTGGAGATAACGTTCCCCTAGTGGTTACTCAGTTGCGCAAACTACATTGGAAATACACAAGAAATTTTCACATTACCCAGTTTTTCATTTCATAACGAGGCCCGATCAGACATTTATTTTTGTAAAGCGCTTTGCATGTATTTGTGTATACTATATATGTGACCAAACTTGTAGTAAAATAAAATACCATTATTGAATGTAATTTTTCTGATCATGAAATACTACTGACCTTTAACGGGTTCGACATTGACCATAACTTTGTCAAACGCAACTTTGCTAGTAAGCCTTGAATATGAAGTAGGTACATTGAACCCATGTTAGCGGGATCGATACCCGACGACGCAACGAAGTTAAGTTAGCATATCGCTATGACTACCGCAGTACAAACACAACTCAATAAGACGGGACTAGCCACTGTCGTTGATTTCATTTCTGTTCAGGACACAGTCTGAAACATTCCATTCGGGGTGTTGCTTTAGAATTTATATTGTAGTTGTTGATACAGAAGTGATGTTAATGCACTAATAATAATTATCGAAATTTATATCAATTAAAAAGCTCACGATGAGACTTACTGGTACGCGAGCTTATTACAGGCCGTCGCCACCCAAAATGCCTCCGGGTTTGGTAGAGTTAATGGAAGGTTTAACAAAAGACGTTCTCAAAAACAATCCAAGCGATATTTATGGATTCTGTGCCGGTCACGTACAAGAATTATTAGAAAAAAGAGATGGCCCCTGTAAGTCAGCCTTTTCCATTTCATTTCAGTTTCTCGTACACCTGTTTTCTCACTAGCTACGTAATTGTGCCATACCCTTAATCAGCACATTTTTAAACGTATATAAATTTAATGTACCTGAATGCTTTCTTTTCATTTAAAAATAATATAATATGTGGTCGAAGAATTAGAGCAAATATAAATTTGTAATTATATAATATGTCAAGAACATTAAATATATATTGTTGTTAGACAGATGGGTCTATTCCAAAAATAGTTTTAATTTCGTAAAATGTAACCCTAAAGTCACCATGCTTTCTATAATGCGACACGCTCATTTATAACAGATCAAATTTATGTATGACTTTACAGCTCGCCAGAAATTGTTGTCGGTTGAAGAAAAAATTGTCAGGGCTCAAAAAAAGGTACGACAAAGAGCTGAAATTCGAAAACAAGAATATGATAAAAAATTTGTACTTCTGCAAAAACAAGAGGTTGGCAATAATGATGAAAATGATGAGTTAACATTGTCTGTACCACAACTAACAATACCAGAGTCTCGCAATGCTAATACTGAATCTGATAAAGACAATGCAACATCTCTACAAGAAGAAATCGTTCAAAATGTTCTCAAAGTGCCAATCCATCATGAACATGCGCTGGAGAACTCGTCAGAGGTGGAAGTTTCACATGAATCTGGTTCTGCTATTAGTACACCAAAAGATAATTCAAATAAACCGGACGGTACTGACGAGATCAACAGTTCAAAAGAAGAAAATAATGCAAACTCAGCAGCAGAAAATTTAAATGCAGCTCAATATTGCAATGAAACACATGGCAGTCCTCGCACAGACGTATCCTCAAGTGAAATACCAGATATTGAAATAACAAATGTACCTGACAATCATTCAGAAATTAAAGTATCGACTGACAACATTTCATCAGATATCTGCTCTGAAAAGTCAATTGCGAATGAACAATCAAACGAAAATTTAAAAGGTGGTTCTGCGGCTGCTATAAGTACGATTCTTGATTCGGATATAAATGTAGAGGAAGGTATTGAGAAATTTGAAGATAGTGTAATTAATGATAAAAATTCATTGAATAGTGTAGGTGGGAATCTTGCGCTAAATATGGAAAATCTTAAAGACACTCATGAAGTATTAAAATCCACTGAGAATGATGACAATGGACATTCGAATAATACAGATAGTACTCAAGCGAAAGACTTACAACCCTGTGAGAATACCCTTGATATTCAACAGTCTAATATTACTGACCCCAGTTCTGATGACATGGAGCAAATGCAGCATTCTAATAATAAAATCAGCGATGATGAAGGAATGCTATTATCTTCTAAAATAAAAAATTCGACAACACAAGGGACAAACAATGCTTCAGATTTCCAAGCAGACGTAATTCAACAAGAAAATAAATGTAATGTCTCCCAAGAATTAAGTCTTGCCAAAGATGCTGCGCAGACAAAAAATTATGGGGACGCCGAATTGTTAGGTAACACTGCAGTAAGTGGATTAGGCGACGGCAATACCGATTCCCTACAAGCAGAAAATTCAGAACATCCGCAAAGAGGGAAGGAGTCTATAAACAAGGCTATTTCTGAATCTGAGGCTTACGAGAATTTACCGCCAGCAGATGTGGATAAAGATATCCCGACTTTAGTTACAACGAACACGGGAAATGGTGCAAACCAAGCGAGTGAGTTTAAAAGTACCACAACACATAATGCAGATATAGCTTCAATTGAAAATATGCCACTCTCCCAAGGTAACGAAGATAATGCTGTTTTGGACAAGGTAACTTCAAGTAGTGAAGTTGTACACGATAATACGCGACTTGATACAGAAGATAATACTACCGATGCAATTGTCAATTTTAGTAGTGACCCTGCACAAAATAACGATGCGCATGATGAAAGTATTAGCAAGGGCGAACCATCGGATAATACGAGTGAAAATATTCAAAATGATAATCATGACCCCAGTAATATGGACTTAGAAACAGCAGCTATAACGATACAAAAAGTATTCCGTACGTTTCTCTTTAAAAGTCGCGGTTCTACTTTTGAGGACACAGGTAATGACGAAGGTAATTTTTTGGATGAAGATGATAAAAATAAGGTAAACTATTTTCATAATGTTAATTTAGTAGTTCTAAAAAATACTATGTAACAAACTAGTAAAATTTTTCTTTCAGGAAGATTGTGACTTTCCCATTACAAGTGCTTTAAATATAGATAGAAGGGCACATGGCATTACTAGAATGGATACGGTATTGCAAACAGTAAACGAGGAAAAGTCACTTTCGTTATCTGATGATTCATCTACATTATCTAGTGCTGCTACTATAATTCAAGCTCATGTGAGGGGATTTTTAGTTAGGAACAAACTAAATTCATATAAAACTGTGTCCACCAATTCCTTAGCTGCTAGCAATTCCAATGAACCATCCATCACATCATTAGAAGCTGAAAATGATCAAAATAAGAATAAAACCATTTTGAATATTCACATTGTACCCGAAGGAGAAAACTATTTAAGTAGAGATGAAAGTTTAATTACTTCAATGGAATTATCCCTAGATAGCAGTCCACCCTCTTCTATTAACTTGCACCCGTTAGGTTACGATAAAAGCGAACGAAGGAAACAATTAAAACGAGAAGATGCTATACAATCTATCTCTCCGCCCAGCAATAATAGTGGAAAATTAAGCGAGGATGTTGATTCTGTTAAAGAGTTGTCACTTAACGATCACGATACTGTAGCGCAACATCTAGTAGGCGACAATAAATCTATTAAAGACGATTTAGATAGTGGCAAAGGTAACAGCATCGCTATTGAGAATGGCTCGGTAGAAACTGCTTTAAACATTTACGACGAGAATGCACATAATATTAAAAATAATATGGATGATCTGGAAACACATTTACAACAGAATGGCCAATCTATAACTAAAATGAGTTCTGATGAAATGGATGTTGTAACACCTTTTATGTCTAACGAGGAGTCGACATTAATTCATTCCGGAGAGTTTCATGACGCTGTATTACCAACTAGGGTGTCGCGCAGTGACACATCAGTCGTCAGTGGTGAGTGAAGACATCTATTATCAGGTGATAATTATTTCCGTAATATCAAGGCCATCGCATGTACTGCTATCGGTAATTCGTTGCCGCTTGTCTTGTTTTATCACGTAGAATGCGGACAGTAGCAAGTACAATTTGTGAAATCTTCGGAAGGTATGCTCGCCCAATCTAGAAACTCATAGAACTCACACGATGTACCATGTAGAAACATTAGTAAAATATTATATATTAAGGGTTAAAATTGTTTATATATAATTTAAGACAATTATTTACAAACATTTTCGTTTTGTGTAGTTATATTTGTGAATACCGTTTTAGTAGGTATAAGCCTTTTTTATCTAAACAGTGGATTTCGATGGACTTGTAAATAGTATTTTTACCTGCCTAAATAAGTAACTTGAATAGATGAGAGCTATAGCGCAGAGCTGATGTAGGCTACAAAGGCTTCTTGTTATTGTTATTAGATGGCATTTTAATTAATTTAATTATTATTTATTTCCTTTTCAGAATTCAAGAATGTACTGGTGTATTTTTTACTTTGGAATCATTCATAATAGTTTATTACTGTGAATGTATGTCATATTGTTACTGTAATCACATGGGAAATAATAAAGCACACTAAATAACTGTATTTTTTACTTCGTTGGACACGCATGAAAATCTTCTTTTCGGTTTTCTTTCTTTTAAAAAGGAAACTTTGTAAAGGCAGCCTTACAAACATACAACCGACACAAGGAGCAAGCAGTTTCCAAACAACTACATATAATAATATGTGAATCACACAAATTTTTGTATCGTGTAGGGTTCGAAACCACAACACTCGGCGCGGGGAGTGGCGGAACAACCACTTATACCACTACGTCATCCGTGAAGTCACTTAATTATGTGCATTGTATTGCTTACCTTTATGGCCTTTCAATTTGATGAACAATTAAAGCAGGTGAACTGAATGATAAGTACTTTGCACTAATAGAAATCAGAGAGAATTTTCAAATAAGCTTAGGACGAAATAACAGATTTTATTGCAATTAGATAGTTAGTAGATATGCCGTAACATTACAACGTCATTCCTTTATATTTCTGAAAGCTTAGGTAGAGCTGTAATTGATCTATATATTCTTAGCCCCATTTTAGGACCTTTATAATAAAACGCTGATTAACACAACTTCCTAAAAAACAAAATTGCACTACCCGACCCGAAATCAAATTTAGGGTATACAACCGATTTTACAGATTTTATGAATGGTTAATATGTAAACACATTATATTTTATATAGCAGAAAAAATATTGTTACGTACCTAATCAAGTCTTCAAAATATTGATTTCCTGCTGACGCTGGCTAAACACTAAAATATACCTACATTAAAATAATGTGCTAAAGAATTGTAGTTCTAGCACACTTTCCTATACTGATAAAACCACACTAGTGGCTATTTCTAGTGCATATGATTATAAACCATATATCCAATATGCTTAGATGTCATTATATAGCATTAGGTACATACATGAACAGCAACTTAAGTAGTATTTCATTAGGTACTGATATAATATTCGGCAAACGAACTATTAATAACATGATTTGAAGACACTGCAATAACTTAATCGTAATAATGGTATTTTTAGTATTATCTTTTTGCTTATGCTATACTGATCGAACTTGCTCGTATAACTCCAGTAAAATTGGAATTGGTATTAGACTGTATCTTAGTTCCTGTAATATGCATAATGAATCAAAAAGTAATGCATTAGAGTAACGTTCAATAGGTAATTATTCGAATAGACTCAAATGTTTTAATGATAGAATGATATGAAATTATGAACAGCACATCGCTGATGCAGCCTACCCCTACTTAAGTTACGTCTAATTACTTAGCCTATTTCAAGTCTGGTACCACTTTTATGCGGTGCATGCGGCAACGCGAACAGGTGTGCGATACTCCAGCAAAATAATGTCGAAAATAGTAATATAAATGTTATAGATAATTAGTTGCCCAGCTTCTGTAATTGTTGCGCACATTTTTAAATTTGTTGCATGTACTTATAGTTTTTTAGTTATTTCACAAAAACATTTCCTGCTGGGGTAACGTTACCGCAGCCAGACATTTTCTTTTTTATTGCGAATATTGAAATAAATTTACCTATATAATTAGTTGTCTAGACGAGGTAAATATTGCAACTTATTTCATATTTTGTTCGGCTGCGAAGTTATTCGAGATCCTGCTAGAGTAACGTAGCAGCTTGTGCGCTTGCTGGATTTCTGAAACAGCTTTTATACATGACTTCGTAAGAATTACCTACCTAGTTATAATTAGTTGTGCAATAAGAAAACAAAAATAATGCACCGTTTAAAGGTTATTTAATTAAATATAAAAACGCTTCAATATGTCCTAACACTTTGAATAAGAGCTGTAAAGACTTGCCTACTTTAAACGTTATTTTGTAGCTTGTAACTGTCTTCAAATGTAGGTAGGTATATGAAGTTTCATTAGTGAGTCAAAAGACTATTAGTAGGTGCACGATTGAACTGTGCACAGTAAACTGCAATATACTAGCTCCTTATAACCATAGTTGGGCGAAATGTGGATAATATGTGTATACTATCCACATTTCGCCAGGTATCAGGTCCTGTCTACCTTTTCGCGGATATAGGCGTGAGATTATGCATTCTAAGAAATATATCGATCTTGCGACTTTTATTTTGAATCGGTAAATTTAATTATATAGATGATTCTATCCTTTATTAGTATAAGAAAAAAGAGGAGAAAATAAGGAAAAGTTGCGTTTTAATTTCGCTACGACGATCTGCATCCATTTAATAACTATTTTTTGTGAAACGCCATTGTATTAACTTGTTTTAGCAAAATACACCGAAGTAGGTGATGTTTTAAGCAAAATTAATTTAATTAGCTTAAATATTAGTAAAGTTTAATAGTAGTAGTATGTAGTGTAACAGTTTCTAAATTATGTAATAATGTGTCAAATAAACAACGCGTTAAAATCCGTATATAGTAGTTTTATTTCAATGAACAACATTCGCGTAAACAGAATACAATATTATTTATCGCAAGCATATTAATTGACACTATGAAATGGCATTTAAGCTGATACGCCTTTTGGATTAATCTGTCTGCTTATCAACATTATAATTAATGTCTCGACAAATTTAATAGTATATAGAAATCGCAGTGTCTACCTGATGTTTATCTCTAGACTGAGATAGACACCGTACTGCAATTTTATAGTTATTAATTTATTGCGTATTTTTTTTGTCGATCACGGTATTACACGTTAACGTAAATGGATTTTATCCATAAGTGAGTATTATGAGACCAAAACAGTTTTATAAAATATAACCTAACAGCACTTGTACGCGGGAGCATCAATCCCTCAAGTCAATGATTCTGCAAATATCGTAAAGTCCACCGTTATTATGTTTTATATTTTGCCATATTTAAGTCATCATTACATTTTATATTAAATAATGATCATAATATGATGATCTGTCGTAGAGAAATACTAAAGATTTCAGCCGATATTAACATACCTACCTGAAGGTCACTGTGTGCAGTTCGTGTAAGTTTTAGTCGATTGCGCTTTGGCATCTCTAGACAATGTTGTCAATTAATAAAATAGTAGGCTTATCTGTCAATGTCAAATATCACAAGCCGAAAGCATACAAATTACAAAATACGCAGATACCTACAGCAATTTGTATAGATTGAGATGTGGTATCGTATTTTGTTTGTAATCTTATTCTAATTTATTTTGTGATTACTTGGCATTGACTTTATATAACAATGCCTTTACCTCCTGCTTTAGCAGCACGTTTAGCGAAAAGAGGCATTATAAAACCAAAAACTGAAATTGAAGTGGTTAAAGAAGCTCCTGTTGTTCAGACTAATGAAGAGATTATCGCTGAAGACTATGATAGCAAACCTGAAGAGCGGGCTAATAAGGAACACTTTTGGGAAGGGATAGAAGGTGTTAATGTTGACCCTATTAAAGGACATAAAGGTTGTCCAAATAAAAGTAATATTTATCACGAGTGCTCGAAGTTTTGTGTTAAGAGATGGAAAAGCGGTAAATTAGTCCCAGATGAAACTTATTTAGAGTATAAGAAAACGGCCTTAGAATTATGGCCATTACCACCAGGTTGGGAAGAAGTGTATGATGAAGGATATGGTCAACATTATTTTTGGAATGTTCACAATAACTTAGTGAGTTGGTTGCCTCCCGCACATCCCCGAGCTGTACCAAGTGAGAGTGCAGCACATCTACGTGAGGAGCGACTATTAAAAGAGGGTGATGAAAGTGAAGAGGATAGTGAGGGCTCAGATCAAGAAGTACCTCAACAACCTCACAAACAAGAAAAGAAACATGAACGTAAGGAAAAGGAGAAAGATACAGTGCATCATAGAAGCAAAAGACCAAGAGTCAAAGATAATGATTTAGATCCTATGGATCCTGCATCATACTCTGATATACCAAGAGGGAATTGGACTTCTGGTCTGGACTCGCATGCTAAGACTGGAGTCGACACAACTGCATCTGGATCCTTATACCAGATGAGGCCATATCCTGCACCAGGAGCTATTCTTGCAGCAAATGCAAAGCAAGGATCACCATCACCTTAGTGACATTAGTATAATATAAATAAAGTAATAATTAGTTTAGCTTTTAGTGTATTTTATTAAGATCTTTCTTTCAGTTCTGATAAATTACTGGCTATCTAGTCTAACTGTTTTGGTGATTTATTCTTGAGTTGGATCAAATGTCAGATTTTTGATTGTATTGTATCATGTATGTATCCTTGAATTGACAGCTGTGACATGATCTTCAAGAAGGGCCAACAAGTATGATTGTAGAAATGCTGGTTGTTATAAATAAATAAATTTGAAGTCTTGTTCTCAAATATTATATACTGAAAACTAAGAATATTGTTACATTGCCATATGATCTAGAAAATTGTGGAGTGAGAGCAGCCTAACCTAGTGATACTTGTGACATGGTTATTTCTTTACCTATTTATGTCCTCAAAGTGTCTCTTAAAATCATTTACTGGGACATGCCACTGTAGCAATAGACTTCCCAAACAACATAAGAAAAACAGGAAAAGTTTAAAGCAGTTAGTCAGTTTTTCATTCAAAACATTTATATGATACAGCTTGTACACTAGAAAAAACAAAATAAACCCATTTAATTTAAATTTAGTACAAGGTTACCATTAATTAAAATAAGTATTCCTGTCTAACTGACCTAGATGCAGTTTATGAGTATTGAAGCCAGAAAAAAAAAAATTCTCACATACACACAACACCATCTAGCCCAAACTAAGCAGTAGTAATAGTACTAGTTTTATAAGTATATATCGTCCCTTAGCTAACAAATATCGTCCCTTAGCTAACAACAAAGCATAAGTCATTTTTACCAACTTTACAGGAGACGAAAAAAACTCTATTGTTTCTTAATATATACCCTAGGTAGCGGTTAAGAAATAATTATTTATACTTATTTTGACGATTTACTTTATTTTAACTTTTATTTTATGACTTGAGCTGTGTTGACTGACATTTTATTAGATTAAGGCAGTGTTGTTTGCGAAAATGTTAGGGAATAAAGTAATAATAGATGATTTACAGAGAAAAGTTTTTATTACGAATTATTTCAGAAATAATTAACAGTTGTTATAACATAGGTATCTATAACCTAAATCTTAAGAATCACATTGTTGAGATCAATTGCTTAAAGTTATTTGGTGACACACGAACCTTTAGAGCGTAAGTGCAATTATATTTTTTTCATTTTAATAGGTAAATATTTAAAACATAGTCTTTAATAAACTACAAGATAAAATAGTAATAAAATTATTAAAAAAAATAATACTCGAAATCTCTAGTCTAACAGTTAGTTGCAGTCTTTAGCGATTGCTATGCGGAAGGTTATCATAAAAAGAGTGGCAACTAGATGGTAATACACTTTTTAGGTCTTGCAAATCTTCATACTTCTGCTTTGTAATTGTTATTCTAGCTGCATACAATTTCTGCTGGTGATTTATTTGTTTAATGCTGTTAATTGGCATGGGACGATGTGGTAAGGGCTGAAGCTCGTCATCAAAACCAATTTTATACCAAATTGTGCCATTTGATATGTATTCTAGCATATGTACATCTACGTGACGACTGGGTCACCTGTCTTTTTACCAGGCCGTAAAGATTTATAAATTAAATCTTTCGAAAAGTTGGTGAAAAAGGTATAGTCCAAATAACGAGCTTCGTAAGGCATAGAGAATAGTCTCATTCTTTTCTGTCTCTTCTGTATCCTAAATAATTTTCACCTGTCATCCGTAATTCTTTATTAACATTGCGTTTATATTTCTTTGGATCTTTTGTCGCCTTGTTCTGTCGATTTTTATGACACTTTTGAAGAACACGATGGAGTAGCAGAGGCACTGGATTGCTGCACATTGTTCTGGGTTATATTATTTTTATCTGTACATTGAGTATTGTTTTCATTATCAATGACTATATCAGAAATTGGGTCTTGAGTATTCGTAGATACGAGAATATCTTGGTTAGAAGTACCTAGGGAAAATTTGTAATGATTTAATTTTATATAATTTATATAAGCGACAATATTTCCTAGTTCTTGCACAACGTTCTCATTTTCTACCGCGATATTGACAACATTCAATACAGAAGGCTGAGGATACTCGATGACCACCGTAGCGAATTCGGGTAGTTCCTGTTGCAGATCAAAGAAGTCATTACCAACTATTTCTATAACTTGTAGATTAATGTCAATGTTTTCAATATCCAAGTCTATGTTTTATTCAAATATTTTTTTTACATTGTCTAGCTACTTATAATACTTTCATGGACTCCCCGAAGTTTTGTTAATTTATTGGTGTTGCTTTGATATCAGAAGAACTAGTGTTATCTTTTTGATTCAAATCTAAAAAAATAAAAATAATTATTGCATTAAAAATATAAATAACAAAAAAATAAATGCGGATCTCAAAACAAACCTATGCTACTAACCAAGTTTATTTTTTTTTTATCTTCTTTGCAACTTTGTTTACGTCGTTTATGTTTTGACAACAGTCCTGCTTCTTGTAATTGTGCACTTAATAATTCATCACCTGAACTCGGATCACTCCAGGAATCAATTTCTTCTCCATCCATAGTGTATTTTAATTATTGAGCTTCCTAAAGTAAATAAAATACATTTTGAAACACCGCCTAAGTTTAAAAATAAAGTTAGTAAACACCGCTTAAGATAAATGAAGATATTTTATTATCATTTGTTTCTTTATTTTAATACGCGTAAATCAATAAACATTACTTTATTATATAGCTAACCTCTTAATCTTCTATTAAAATTTCTTGCATAGACCTTTCAGCGACAAAACTCACATAAAAATATAATAATCACGGAGCGCGAAGTACTTTTACGAGAAAAGTATGACAGACTAACGACTTGTGCGGTGTTGAGAGGCCAACAGACTTGCGCGCTGTCACTACTTTTCGAATGTCGGCTTCCGATTGGCTGAAATCTATATCATGTGACCAATGGTTAGACGCGCAATGAGCAGCTCCATCTAAAGGCATTCAAATGTGAAAACCGTCAATTTTTGACTTGAGCGGTGTTGTAAGCTAAGGGACGATATGTATGTATGTTTATCAATTGTACCCATAGGGGTGCAATGGATAAACATTCATACATATACTTTCTTTTTTGTAAATACATACATATTATACATAGAAACATCCAGACCAAGACAAACATCCATGTCTATGCACACAAATGTTTGAATTGTGCATGTTTAGTGTTATGCTTGATCCAATATTACTATTAAGTTTTTTGTTTGGTAATTTCTCAGTAGAGATTTGGAGTATTGGTAACATATACCTACAGTAGAAGGCAGTAGGCTTCCCTTCGTTATGAGGTTAATATTGTAAGTTTAATGCAAGAAGGATTCTAAAATATATAATCTAAAATGTATCTAAGATAAAATTCTTTCTTGTCGTTTGCCAGCTGCTCGTATACGAGCCGCTACATTGTGTACCTCTATTTACCAGCGACTCGGATACGAGCCACTGAGTGCCACGCCACTTTAAACCTTATTTTACTAAACTTAAAACTGATTGTCTTCCGTCTGCGAATGGATTTTTTGGGTAAAGGTACCTATTCTAGAGAATTAAGAAAATATAAACATACGATAGGTTCGATGTTTCTGTTTTCTTACATAATATCGCTTTAAGTTGTTGCTTAAAAATAATTCTGATATTGTTCAGTGTGGTTAAGTTGCACTTCAGTTAATAAATTGAAAAGCTTGAGTGAAAGTATTGTCTCGTTTATCCCGTTGTCGTTGGATAATAGGATAAACCGAATCGTTGGGAAATGCCTAGGACGATCGCATAGGGCAAGATATTTGACATCTTAGACAAGGTTTTGTTATCATACGAGTACCTAACTATCAGCGTCATTGCAAAAAGCTGGCTCGTCCTATGTAAATCGAAACTATACGTAGGTACTTATAGTAGAGTCTCGCTGATTTCAATATGCGTGGGCCGGCTCGACCGGGGAAGAACTACCCTCTCACAGAATATCGACGTGAAACTACTGTTATTTTGATAATAGATAATATTTCGTGCCTGCACTAAATATTTCGTGGAAGAGCCGCAGCCGAGGAGTTAAAGACCCGCATGCAGATTGCCGACCACTGGTTTAACACAACAGTTTCTTGTTAATAAATCGACTCATATACGAGGAGTTTTTAAGTTCGCGTAATGGAGGGTATGGAAGGTGGTGGGGGTGCTTGTTTAGTCACTAACGTGTTTAGCAACTAATAATTAGTATATATACCGAGTATTATCATAATGAGGTCATTAGTCTTTGAACTATCGTCCCTCAAGCAACTCAATCTGGAAGAAATTGTGAAGTATGGAGAAAATCGAGTTCCGCGCCGTTATAAAGTTCCTTACCAAGCAAGGAAAAAATGTTCAAACCATTTTGGAAGAGATGTCATCTGTATACGGGGACTCTTGTCCAGGAAAAACCATGGTATACAAGTGGCACAACCTCTTTAAGCAAGGCAGGGAATCAATTGAAGACGATTCCCGGCCTGGGCGGTCTGTTGAGGTCACCACTCCAGATCTTATCGAAAAATTAATATTGGAGGATGCACGTTTGAAGAAAAAACAAATCGCAGAGATGGTTGGAGTATCTGAAACGACCATTTTCAAGGTTCTCCATGATCATCTCGGCATGACAAAAGTCAGTGCAAGATGGGTGCCTAGAATGCTCACACCGCCTCAAAAACAGAAGCGCGTCGAGTGTTCGCGTGCGTTTTTGAGCCAGTGTAATGAAGACAAGGATGGTTTTTTGGAGCGAATTGTTACTGGGGATGTAACTTGGGTTCATCACTATGAACCTGAGTCTAAACAAGATTCCATGCAGTGGCATAAAAAGGGTACACCACCGCCTAAGAAATTCAAGGTGTCGCAATCGGCGGGAAAGCTCATGGCGACAGTTTTTTGGGACACAGAAGGAATTTTGTTGGTTGATTACAAAGAAAAAGGTGTTTCCATAACCGGAGAACACTATGCTTCAATTTTAGAGCAGTTAAAAGAGGCAATCAGAGAAAAAAGAAGAGGAAAATTGACCAAAGGTGTCCTGCTCTTGCACGACAATGCTCCTGTTCACAAGAGTCGAGTTGCGTTGGCTGCTTTGCACAAGGTGGGCTTCGATATCATTGATCACCCACCTTATAGCCCAGACTTGGCTCCCAGCGACTATTATCTCTTTCCAAATCTGAAAAAAGAGCTTCGAGGAAAGAAATTTTCAACCGATGAAGAAGTGAAGGATGCAGTTTCGGCGTATTTTTCAGAGAAAGACAAAACATTTTTTTATGAGGGTATTCATAAGTTAATTCATAGATCTGAGAAATGTATTAGGGTTTCAGGTGAATATATTGAAAAGGAAAAATAATTTTGTAATATTATTTCATCCCCTTCTATTCCATTCCGCGAACTTAAAAACGCACCCTCGTATTAACTAATCAGTGTTAAAAATTCCAGGAACACGGAGTAAGATTTTTAGAATGAAGCTTGTTTGTTTGGTTGAACGCGCTAAACTCAGCTACTACTGGTTCGAATTGAAAATTATTTTAGTGTTGAATAGCCCATTTAATGAGGAGGGTTATAGGCTATATAACATCACGCTATGACTAATAGGAGCGGAGCAGACAAAACCTACACAAACGCGAGCGAAGCAGCGGGAAAAATCTAGTCTTATAGATATGGAACTAAACGATCAGCAAGTAACACTGCCTAATATTTATACTCCATTTGGTTAGGTACTTAACTAAAGGTTAACAATCTTGATGTGACTTTTTACACAAACACTTATTAAACAAATAAACTACTGCTTAAACTAACGGTTCAATTGATTTAGTAATCGTTATCGTTGTATTTACATTGATCTTCAGCAGCATTTTATTTTAAACTGAGTTTTTAGATAAAAAGACACATCAAGATTGTTTACCTTTAGTTAAGTACCTAACTGAATGGAATATAGTACATTAATATTTATTTTATAACCATTTTCTATGATGTATGTAAATGATTACGGGGGAAAAGACAATCCATGAAGCAGGACTTGAATCTGCGACCTTTACCAATGTTATTGTTGGTTTTACATCCTACCTGATGGTAACTGGTCACCATAGCCGTTATTTTGTAAACATTTCTCATGATAAAATGAGAAATGTGTACAAAATAAACCATTATATAGTATAAACACTAAATGTCTTAAATACTATCGCCTGCCTGCCTTTATTGTAAGCAATAATATGTTTTATGATGAACTATTTCATAATTTAATTTTCTGAGTAGTAGAGCCTCCCTGATTTTAGCTTGAATGGGCGGCTGTCTCGACCGGGGAAGGACTACCTTATCACAGAATATCGACGCAAAATAGCAGTATTCCTACTGTTGTTTTGTTCGGTGAATGAGAGTGCCGGGCGGCGGCCCAATCACGCTCTTTCTCCCTTCCTGCTCCTTCCTACTTTTTCCCTAAAGGGCCGGCAACGCGCAAGTGATGCCTCTGGTGTTGCAGGCGTCCATAGGCTACGGTGACCAGTTACCATCAGGTAGGCTTGTTTGTTACATCGGTGGCAGAAAATAATAATTGTGGGACGGCCACTGGTCCACTATACAGCCACAGCACAGCTATAAGAAGCTCTGGAACACATGCTAAGGTCAGGCACAAACCAAGGCACAATCAAGTGTTTGAAATGATATATCACCAACACTTTACATTTCGTGTCAATTTTTATTTAAAAGCACCATTCTAATAAGTCAATGCTAAACAATCTACTAAAATACGTAAGAAGTGTAAGTATATAATAGTAAAAAATATAATGATTTGGCAGTTATGTATATATTATAATCATTAAAAATGCATATAAATGATGTCAAGATTAACAGTAGAAGGGTATCCTAGTTGCCATTTGTTTGATTTTTCTCCGTCGAAATATGCATCAGTAAATCTTCGGACGTCACAAATCCTACCGGGCGCTGTGCGTTTGTTGAAACATCTGAAATAACAAAGGAAATCATTGCATAATGTATCGTTTCAACCAGTTGATTGCATATACTCATACACTAATAATGTAGTGGGCTAAGGAATGCGTTAAGGAGTCAAAACAAACGAAAGATTTTCTGTTTCTTTAGCATAATAATATCAGCCCTGTATTAAACTGTCCCACTGCTGGGCTCGGGCCTCTACTCGGTGTGAGAAGGGTTAGGTCATAGTTCAGCACGCTGGCCTAGTGCGGGTTGGCAGACTTCACATATCTTCGAGAACTTTAAGACATGCAGGTTTCCTCACGATGTTTTCCTTCACCATTAAAGCAAGCGATAATTGACTATTTAATACGCATATAACTTCGTTAAGTCAGTGACCGAACTCGAGACCTGAATAATGTATTCGTGGTGGTGTGTATCACTTGCGCGTTGCATGCTTAGGGGAATATATTTTATACAGCACAGCAACTTTTAATTGTTGATATCTATTAATATGAACTCGAAATTAGGACGAGAAAACTTAAATGTATCAAGTTATATGTTGATTAAATATTCAGATATGTCCATGTAAAATAATTAAAAGGTACTCTATATATTCTACAAAACAATGTAAATTACCTGTTTGAACAACTACGACGTAAGGAGTAATATCGAGCAGTCGTGACACCAGCCCTAATGTGTGTTTGTGTGTGAGGTCCACTTTGTAATACTTCTTAACCATGTACTTGTTGAGTTCGTTTGAAGAGCCCGCGACGTTCACTAGACGTTTACGCACGTTGTCTGCCGTCAGCAAACCGACTGCAGAACTGTGAAAGATAAAACAAAAATAAGTTTATATTCATGAAACTATAATAATAATAATATCAGCCCTACATTCAACTGTCCCACTGCTGGGCACGGGTCTCTTTTCAGTGTAAAAAGGGTTAGGCCATAGTCCATCACGCTGGCCCAGTGCGGATTGGTAGACTTCACATATCTTCGAGAATATTATGGAGAACTGTCACACATGCAGGTAGCCTCACGATATTTCCCTTCACCGTTAAAGCGAGCGATAATGAACTATTTAATACGCACATAACTTCGAAAAGTTAGAGATGGGCGCCTTGGGATCGAACTCGAGACCTCTGCGTGGCAGTCCAACAGTTCCCCACTAGGCTATCGCTACTTATGAATAAAACTACTTATCTATAAAAATAATAATGCTTAATGGATATATAAAAATGTCCAAATCGAATTTCCGTTGCGACGGTCAATGATAACGGGGACTGGCTATCTACGCGAGAGATTATATTATATGTATAGTGCAGAAGATGTGCGCAAACACATGTGCATCATGTGCATCCTCTATTCCTTCACTATCATAGTCCGATGGGACTACAATTGGACATGATCGGGAAGAAATTGAGATCAAAGGCTTTACACATTTTCCGAGACAAGAAGATATCCAACGTCGAAAACTTACAAACATCGGGCTACTATGAGAATACCTTGACAGATAAAATCGATTTTCTTTTTTGATTCTGCCCAGGAATCGAACGCGGTACCTTATGCACAGCAGTTGCATTGATTACGGCTACGCCACCGAGTCGCGCACAGGGCATAATGTACATATATTATTATATCGTGTCAAACAGCACGAAACCAAATACCGCTGGTGCGGCGCGAAGTATGCACCAAGATAAAAGGGAAAATAGATTTAAAAAAAATTGTTGTGGTTTTATAATTCTGAACGTATCATTAAGTGCATGTTGATAGAGTACAACTAATTTCCTAAAAGCATCAAATAAAATAAAATTATATCTTAGATTGTTCGACTATAATAAATGCTATTTATATTTGAGAACAAACGAAAGAACTGGATCTTAGATAAAACTTATTTCAGTGTCTTCTTTACCTACCTACCTATATGTGAATACCTATATGTATATAAATAAAGCAGAGCAAATGCAAAGGAGTGGAGCAGTAAACATCTGTGGCGTATGTATATACGCACAGGCAACATATAGCTTTACGAGAAACCTGGAATCGAACGGAGCATCGTACAACTAGCCGCGCCGAAACCAAGCGACGCGCGAAGGCGATCGAACGGAGCATCATACGTCTAGCCGCAACGATATCAACATTCGAACTGTTGACGCGCGAAGCTTCCCTCTGCTTTTTATACGTGGCACTACTTTTATACTCGCGAACAGATTTCCAAGAAATCATTCGAAAATGTTAGATTTTTGTTTACTTGTCGCTGATTGGTGAAAATGTTTATTGTACACATTAGTGTTAGCATTACTTGCATGACTAATAAATGGGATATAAGATAGGTGAAAAATTGTAAATATATTCTCAGTTGAATCAGTCTGCGTGTTTCATTATAACCCTAACGATTACCAGCTACGGACCTGGCTTCTGCCCGCCGGCTGGTAACTCGTTAAACATCATTTAACGCGTAGAGAAACCGCGAGCGAGCCTATTTAGTATTATATAATATACCGTTAAACATAAGTGTGCAATATCAATTCAGCATGGCAATCGAGACTTTAGTCATACGTATTGTCATATGTTATTTTCTTGTATTCGATTAGGTCCTCGTCCCGATCACATCCGTCTAAAAATATCGTTACTATGTACACGTACGCCAGCAACCACAAAAGAAGGAAAATCATTAGATCACACTCATTTAAAATTTTACACAAGCCCGGAAAATTACGACATGTTGAAAAAATTACATTTGACAAGTGTACTTTGTTATTTGACGTTTATGTCGATTGCACATAGATTATACAGTAGGTACATAGGGTACTGAGCCCAATCATTGGCACGTAACCACGTAACGTATTGACACTCGAGCATTTAATTCAAAATAATAAGATGAATTTTCTCTTAAGACGGTGTTGATAGTATTAAAATTTCGGTAGAAACTATAAATTTTTATATGGCAACACTTAATCTGTCATTTTGATTTGCTTCATTTGGTAATCTGTGTTTGAATTTCGGCTGTTGACTAAAACCGGTTTACGTTATTGTTTTGCTAAGGTAAGTCACTTGATAATACATGTATATTTATCGTTACTGATTATGAATGTCAGTTATTGTTATTTATCTGTGTGACGTTATAATTTAAGCGTATGATGGCGTCGTGTTTTTGCTATCAAAAGCTTCATTTTAGAATAATGCCAATAAATGGATGTCGAATGGCACGTTGTCTTATTATTGGCATCGTATGCCAATAACTGGCTTCTTCTATTTAATTACACGAATATTTATTTATTATTCCATTAGATAAAACTGTTTTTAAAAAACCTTTTCCTCAAAGTAAATAATATGAAATTTACTCATTTTCCAATAATTGGCACAGTGCCAATAAGCCTAAATCCAATGATTGACACTATGCCAATAATTGGGTTACTGGTATGATAATAATAATAATAATAACGTCAACGTCTCGGCTCAAAGACTATCGGACCAAGTGCGTGCCATCCAGCGTTGGAGGTTGCTGGACGATGCCGCACTTGAGAGGCTACGCTTCGACGTACGAAGTAGCCCTCCTGTCACTTCTTCTATCCAGATAATGCCTCAAAGACTTCATCATGAGGCATCGAGGCCAAATGATAATAATATTAGTGAAGAGGTGGATAGCAGGGCTACACACGTAAGTACTTTGGAGTGCACATTGCGGGAATATCGGGACGTCTATTCAGAAAATAGACCACGTCTACCAAGGTTGCCTAGGCACAAAAAGAATTTAGCGCTGGTGTGTGCCTTGGACTCATTACTGCCTGCTTATTTAGTGGACAGTGAAAGTCTTAGCGATACACACTCAATCTTGTACTGTGCGGCTGCTGCGGCATGTCGAGTGGCTGGTATTAAAATCCAGACATAAAGCCAGCTGCTCGACCCAGAAATACTATGCCAGCGTGGCAGTGCAGGATTGAGCGTCGTATCGCTGAGTCCAGGGCACTCATCGGCAAGCTTATCTGTTTCAGGGAGGGTAATACACGACCGAGAGTGATGCGTTATGTGACTCGGGCGGCAGGGACTGACGTATGTTCCCAAGATTATGTCACCCGGGTTACAGAACGCATCGACTTCCTGAAACAGAGAATTTGTGCGTGGGCAAGCCGAGTGAGACGCTCCAAAAAAAAGAGCTGACCGATATTTCCAAAATCGTGAATTCCAGAGAGATGAAAGGTGGGTGTACAGAAGGTGGGAGCAACCTGATTCTAGTGGGGATGGTTGTCTACCAGATACAGAAGCCACGACTGCTTTTTGGCGTAGTATCTGGTCGACACCCGTCGATCACGAAGAGGGGGATTGGTTTGGGGATGTTTGGCGGACATGTGACACTATACCACAAATGGAGCCAATTAACATACAACTAGAAGATGTTTCTTGTGCGGTTCGTTCGTTACCAAATTGGAAAGCAGCGGGACCGGACGGACTGCACAACTTCTGGTTGAAATGGTTCCGCAGTGCACATGCATGCTTGGCGTCCCTATTCCAGTCATCGTTGGAATCAGGATCGCTGCCTGACTTTTTGACCACTGGCACCACCCATCTGCTCTACAAATCAGGTATTGTCACGGACCCAAAAAATTATAGACCGATAACATACCTACCGACGGTCTATAAACTTCTTACATCCATTTTGAGATCTAAACTTTCACTACATATTACAGCAAACAACATCATGTCTGTATCTCAAAATGGATGTAGAAGTGGGGCCCGTGGTACTAAAGAGCTACTCCTGATTGAAATGACCATCAGTCAACAAGTACACCGCCTTAGGAAAGATCTTGCGACATGCTGGATAGATTATAAGAAGGCCTATGACTCTGTATCACATACATGGCTCTTGAGGGTGCTGGAGTTGTATAAAGTTGATGCAACTCTTTGCACTTTCTTGAAGTCATGTATGAGGCAGTGGAGAACGGTTTTACGCTATCCAGGATGTCGCCAGATCGGGGAAAGCGGTGTATCTCTCAAGATCAAGCGAATTATATTCCAGGGCGACAGTTCGAGTCCCTTATGGTTCTGTCTAGCACTGAGCCCTCTTAGTACTTTACTTGAGAGTTCAGGGCTAGGCTATCGATTGCGGAGAGATGGTCAAGTTATATCTCACCTTCTTTACATTGATGACTTAAAACTATTTGCCTCCACCAGACCCTAACTGACAGCGTTACTTAAGGTAACTGAAAACTTCAGTAACTCCATCAGGATGGAGTTTGGTGTTGACAAATGTGCAGTTATGTATGTAAAGCGAGGCAGGGTTTTGGAATCTGATGGCATTGAACTTTCAGATTTCACTAGACTTAGATCTCTCTCTGCAAATGAAACCTATAAATATCTCGGTATGTCACAAGCATTAAGTATCACGAGGAGGTATGAAACGGGCGATGCAGGAGCGCTTCTTTAGCCGCTTGAAAAAAATACTGAAAAGTCTTTTGTCAGGCGGCAACAGGGTGCGCGCCTGTAACGGTTGGGCCATGCCGATCCTTATGTACTCCTTTGGCATACTCAGATGGACACAAATGGAATTAGATGTCCTGGATAGAAAGGTCCGTGCACTGTTGACTGCATGCCGAATGCACCACCCGCGTTTCTCGGCGATGAGATTGTACATTCCGCGGAAGTGTGGGTGTCGCGGTTTTTTAAATGCCAAGACCCTCTACAACCGTGAGGTGTGCAATCTCAGAGAATATTTTCTTCGAAACGATGTGGGCTTGCATCGCGATGTAGTAGCAGTGGATACGGGCTTTACCCCGCTTGCTCTGGCTAAAGAGAACTGGCGCAAACCTGTTATACTTGGAACTGACGAGCGCAGAGATGTATGGAAAGGAAAAGAGCTGCATGGACGCTTTTTCCGGGCCCTGAATGGGCCCGACATAGATTTTCAGTCATCGGTGTCCTGGCTACGATTTGGCGATCTCTTCGCTGAGACCGAAGGTTTTGTCTGTGCAATTATGGACGAAGTTGTTATGACGAACAACTACCGGAGATATATCCTGAAGGATGGGACGGTTGACATATGTCGGGCATGTCACCAGCGCGGAGAATCTCTCAGACATATTATCGCCGGTTGTTCTCGTCTTGCCAATGGAGAGTATTTGCATAGACACAACCAAGTAGCCAGGATTGTCCATCAGCAATTTGCCCTGAAGTATGACCTTGTGGAATCTGAAGTGCCGTATTACAGGTATGTGCCCGATCCAGTTCTCGAAAATGGTCGTGCTACTTTGTACTGGGATCGGTCTATCATCACTGATAGGACAATTGTGGCGAACAAGCCAGATATTGTGCTGGTAGACCGATGAGAACGCCGAGCAATGATCATCGATGTCACAATTCCACATGACGGGAATCTTGTGAAAGCTGAAAAAGAAAAAGAGTTGAAATACTTGAATCTAGCTCACGAGATTGTCGACATGTGGCGTGTGGACTCGGCGATCATTGTGCCGATAGTCATTACAGTCAATGGCTTAATACCTAACAGCCTCGACCACCACCTGCAGAGGCTCGCGTTAGATGGCTGGATCAAGTCCTTGATCCAAAAGGCAGTACTACTCGACACGGCGCGTACTGTGAGGAGATTCCTCTTTTTGGGGCCCTAACCACCGGCAGCTTGGACCTTGTTCCCGATGTCGGTGGATCATTTCAGTTTTTATATTTTTAAATATGTATAGTTTTTATATTTATATTTAAAAATGTAATAATTAGAAAAAAATTGATATAAAGAGAATAATAATAATATTCTACCACATACACACAACACTATCTAGCCCAAACTAAGCAGAGCTTGTACTATGGGTACTAGACAATGGATAAACATACATATATACTTTTCTTTTAATAATATATGGGTGATTTCAGAAATAAAATGAAAACTAAGAAGAAGACTGAAAATGAACTTAAAAAAGGACCTACATGCAGTTAAAAGTGGAATGAGCAAGAAACAAGCAGCTAAAGAGTATCAGGTACCTATATCAACCTTACAGTTTCGGCTTAATAACCCTGAGAAAATAAATCCTCGCCCTGGACCTACCACAGTATTAACAGTTGACGAAGAAAATGTCCTCGTCAATTGGATTATACAAAGTTCGAAGAAAGGATTTTCGCCGGAAAGAAGACATTCAGTATAGTGTCTCTGATTTTTAAAGAAGAGTAATAGGCCTAATCTTTTTAAAAATGACCTACCAGGTGATAAATGGCAAATACTATTTTTAAAAAGACATCCTGAGGTTGCAGTTCGTACTCGCGAATCTGTCACAGCCGCAAGCTCTGTGGTGTCGGAAAATGATATCAGAACCTGGTTCGATGGTATTGAAAATTATTTAAAAGATAATGCAATGTTTGATATTCTATCAGATTCCAGTAGAGTTTTTAACGGTGACGAAACAAATTTCTTGCTGTGTCCTAAGACTGGTGTGGTGCTAGCTTTAAAAGGCGACAGAAATATTTACGAAATAGACAGAGCTAAATCTTCGATAACAGTAATGTTCATGTTTTGTGCCAACGAAGATTTGACCCCTCCAATGATTATTCTACCTTATAAGCCTATACCTTCCTGGAGATATAGCTAACAAAGTACCAGAAAAATGGGGTATCGGATTAAGCGATAATGGCTGGATGAAGGCGGAACTACTTTATGATTACATAAATAATGTACTGCATCCATATCTTATAAAAAAAGGGTCAAATGTTTCCAATTATATTATTTGTAGACGGTCACAAAACTCATCTCACGCTGCAAGTCAGTGAACTTTGCACTAATTTGAAAATTATACTAATTGCTCTTTACCCTAATTGCACTCGAATTTTGCAACCTGCTGATGTAGCAGCATTTTTCCCTTGAAGTGTGCCTGGAAGCAAAGTGTCCTTCGATGGAGGCGAGATCACCCAGCACAGGCTCTGACGAAAGCGGATTTTGTACTTATTCTGAAAGCAGCGATATTTGTGTCTTTGAAACCCGCTACTATTAAAAATGGTTTCAAAGTTTGTGGTCTCTTACCATGAAATCCTGACGCATTGGATTATACAAAGTGCTTAGGCAATGCCAAGGAAAAAGAAACAAGCCAACCTCACTGTTTACGTATTGATGCAAATGATAGAAATCGAATGACGAAAGAGGATTTTATTAATATTGTCGGAATGGAAAATATAAATAAAATAAACAAAAAAGATATAGATTTGATACTGGACGCACCTAAACTTCTCCAAAATCTTTGGGAGTTTTTTGGAAATTCCTTACTACCATCAAAAGAAACAAATATTGAACCTCGTGCTATTTCTAAAAATGAAACTTCGGAATGTCCATTGGTACAAGAACATTGAAAACATAAATTTAATAGTCGCAGATAATGTAGAAGAATTTAATGAAATTTCTAACATTCCATATTCCCATGAAGTTGAAATACAAAATACTAGCGAGCCTAACTTACCGGTCGTCTCAGTGATTTCAGAAGAAATTTAACATTGCCGGCAGATAAGATAGCATCTACTTTACTCCCCAAAACTCCAATCAAACTTAATTTGACACCAGTTTGTCTTAATGACATTCTCATCCTCCCCAAGACACCACAACGTAAAGGAACCAAAAATTCAGAAAAGACACCTTTCGTCTTAACATCTGAAGAATGGCAACGAATTAATATAGAAAAGAAAAAGGCCAAAGAGCTAAAAGAAGAAGGGATTAAAAGAAGGAAATTAGAGCGAGAACAAAAAAAGTTACAAACGGATCAATCACAAGGTAAAGGAAAGGGTAAAGGGAAGAAAACAAGGGGCATCATACAGAATGTTAATAATTTTTTTTATTTATTTATTTATTTTAAAATATACAAAATAAAGCTGAAGTTGAGTTGAATGACCAACCTATTGAAAAGCAAGATGATTATATTTTTCCTTCTACTTCGAGAGTGTTAGTAACAAAAAGTTTTACATCAAGTGAGATTTTCAAAATGCTAACAGATTCAGATGATGAAGATAATTAAACCAAATGCTTGAGTTTGGGTATGCACATTATTGTTCGGTTTTCTAAAATAACCAGTGACTCGTTAGGGTATGTTAGTAGTACTTTTTTCTGGATGAAGTGTACCCAATGTCCTTTTCTGTTCTCCTGACAACGTGTATCCCATGATCGGTCGAGTAGTTGAAGGGTAAAAGCTTAAAAAACAAACAAACTAACATTCGCATTTATAATATTAAGTTAGGATATGTGAATACTTGGTTTGTGCTTACCCTTTCTCGTTCACGACAACAAGAAGAGGCGCTCGACTTTCTTTGAGTTTGGCGAGTGCATCTGTGAGGCTACTGCTTTGTGAAATACTCTTTATGGGCTGCACGATGTCTTCCGTTATTGGTTTCTCCCACCAACTGTAAAATAAAGTATACAAAAATTAAAAAATAATAAATACTAGTTGACCCGACAGACGTTGTCCTGTTTTAGACGAACAGTCAAAATTACTGAGTTTTCTGAAATCATTTTATTTCAAACTTTTGCAAAGTAACTGAATACTTAAAAAAAATATGAATGGAGTCTGGCAAGTTATGACCAAGGCAAACAAGGATTCATTTAAATATATTTTGTCTGGCTAATGATTGGTAGAGTTGCAACAACGAGACACCGCACTTATTAGAACAGAGACTTATCTCAGTATTTTGCATTTAAGAAATTTAAACTCTGTTGCAATTAAATTTACTTAACTCTTCAGGTTTGGTGGTTAGATTATTAACCACTTATTGTCGGGTCATTTGAACATATCTAAATAGGATCTATTGACAATTTGCTTGACTATTATGTTTTTCTGAGTCCTTATTGACCGTATGTTGTGGAACTTTAGCGATAAGGTGCTTCATTTTGATAAGTGCATCTATTCAAATAAGTGGTGCAGTGCTAATTTATCCATGGCGTATTTTTAAATTCAATATTAAAGGTAAGAATGAATTATTATGTTCCGATTTTATTGTTTATTTTCTAGTTTGGTATTTATTTGGTTGATATATGAAAAAATTTATATTATCTTTTATAACTTTTGTATAAATAACGTCTATAAAAAGGTGGTTAGGTTGCTAACCACCATGGCAGGGGCGTGCACAAAGATTTCTAGTAGGGTATGCACGCCCTACCCGAAACCTCTGCGAGGGCACTACATTTCATTTATAAATGTTTTTATGTGTATAAATAAATTTCGATTATATAGATTTACATAAGCCAGCGGACTAGGGTATGCAGTGCTTATTTGCTTGTATGAAGCGCACGCGCCTGCACCATGGCTATAATAGGTTTTATTTTTAGTATTTCGTTTACATAATTCTTCCGTAAAATTTTGTAAAATGCTGGGATTTCGCGTCTACTTTGTGAACATGATATAGAAGACATTCTTCGGGAGGAAATAACTTCAGATGGTGAGAGGTTTTGTAGTCTGGAGTTAGACGAAGAACGCTACAATGAATAGAAAACTCCAATGGTTTTCAGTGATATTCCCACTGGGCTTTAGCCAGCACATCATGATGTATCTGACTTAGATAATGACACACAATTATCAAATTTTGCCTATTCTTCTGCTCGTTATGTACCTACTACAAATGTTTCAAGAAAATCTAATCATATAATTGAGACTGACATGAAAAAAAAAAGGAAGAAAGCTGCAGAAATGGTGATATCCAATTTATTTCCACGTTTGGACTGCTGTTAGAAACTCCTTTTTGATGTATAAAGAATTGCAGAAGGAATACCATTCAGATTTCGGTCAACTGTATACAAAAGTCTTTCGTACTAAGGGCTCCGCGCACCAGCTCAGGCAAAAAGACGCAAATAATGCTTGAAATGTCCTCCTAATAACTCCGCAACACCTTCTCCATTACTTGTTTAGATAAAATAAGGCCAAAAGCCAACAGAAATACGCCTACAAAGTAATATGCATAATTATTTCTCAAAGATACGCAAAATACAGGACTAAAGTAAAGTCCAGCATGTACTACATGGCATTAAAGCACCTGTAAAATCGATCTTTGTATCCGCAAAGACAATACATGTGTATAAAAAATAAATTGTTAATAGGGGTCATAATTGATGTTTTTGCCTTTTTTATTTATTATGCCTACAGCCACGGTGGTTAGTAAACTAACCACCTTATTCCTTAAAAGCCTTATGTAGTATAAAATCTTTTGATTTTTTTCTTTATCAATATATCCTTATTAAACTAAATATACAATTATTTCACTAATAAAATTGTCTATATGAAAGTGTGGCTGAAAGACAGAATCATAATATTAGAATTTATAGTCACACAACTAGAGTTGAAATTGCCTAACTTCCAAATTTCGAGATAAGCCGCTGTTTTATTAAGACTGCGATAAAGGCGGTTTAGTGGCTCATATAATTGTACAAACGAGTAATGGTTTATCGGAAAATGAAAAAGAATACCTACTTCATTCTTTATTCTTGAATTGCGTTTATGTAAGATGAAAGTTTCTTAATTTGGCTACTTACAGTAAACATATATAGAAAGAGCGTTTTAAAAAAAATCCTCCTTAAATTCATCATTAATTGCAATATTTGCTCGCGACTTATAGACAAAGATATAATATGTATTATTGTTTCTTAAAAGGCAATTGCTGCATTATGCATCGCGTTCTGTGTCACTAAGGACTTTACAAACATACATACAATTAGCGGACATAAAGTATATTCAGATCCAATAACTTGTGGACGAAAATGATTTTCTGCACGGATGGCGTTCAAGTTGTGATTCAAGTGGTCGCTTCACCATTTCAAGTATTTTGGGTTCGAATCTCACACGGTACAAAAACTTATGTAATGCACAAATGACTGCTCCGAGCCTGGGTGATCTTTCTGCCTGTTATTTAAATGTTTGTAAAATCTCCCTCAACATAGGAGTTATACCTAATGACGGTATATACAATAAAAAAAATAAAAAAACCGTTTGCGATGGTACGTTGTCGTTTTAGAGTTGGAAAAAACTCATATACAACAGCTTTGTCCGTCTGTCTGTTATACAACTTTCAACTCAAGCACCGTAAGAGCTACATACTCGCGGTCAACGCCATTCGACTCAGCATAGCCGATATACTCCGAAATGACTATGACCTCTGACCTCAAGATCACGTGATACAATTATTTCGACTCTAAGATTTACGGAAATTCATTGCGGTTTCTCACTTGTTTACTTTAGCTGTTATATTACCTTTTATTTTATAATAAGCTACTACTAATTACTGCCCACAAATAGACACATATAATGTAAAGAATAATGTCTGTAGCAATATAATTAAAAATTAAAAATTATTATGGTTCTATTAACCATAATAATTTTTCGAATGTTAATATTATTAAAAGCGTAAATGACTGTTATCAGTAAACATGTGCTAAAGGAGATAATTAAAGCGATAACACTGTGACTCCAAGACGATAATTTTGCAATTGTTGACGTTTCATAATCATTATTGATATTTATATCAATACAATTGTCGAAATTTGTTTGTTTGACTGTATGCAAATTTGGTACAGGCAATATGGGATCTTTATTTCAGTCATTGGATCGTCCACGTTGCGTTTGGCGGAGTTGCAAGTCTAGAACGTTTCTTCTTCATCGATAGTCGCCTTTCCAAATTAAATTATAAGACCATTTCCAAATTAATTTGCCGACTACACGATATACTTTCCTTGTTTTGGAGTTACTTTTACTATTTGTGTGTTATGGCATCAATGCCGCATATATTCAATTTAATACGCAAAACGACTTCCAGTCATCGCAAATACTCAAAGATTTTAAGGTTTTAGAGCCGAAAGTTATTCCTAGCAAAATATACCTACCTACTGGTTAAGAGTTTTGTCTTTATTCGTTTAATGTTGAGGTATTTTGGACGAGCCGATATTACATATTATTAAATCGATTGTTTTATAAGGGTAAGCTAAATTATGGCAATAAATATTACGGATTATACTTATCTGTATGCATTACGTCCATAGACAATCAGGTTTCGGATTTATTAAGGCTTAAAAACTGAATATAATTGAAGCATACAAAATACTTATATAAGAAGTAGTATACCTAATAAGATTTGTCTTGCAAATACTACTATTGCCCATGCTAAAGTACAAAGGATGTAGAAGATAAAGAAGTAGAATGTGCATTTATTATAATAGAGGAAAATACAATCCATAAAGCAGGACTTGTATCTGCGACCTCGAAAAACCGCATCGTAGCTTTGCGACATAACGTATTCATAGTCCTACGTCAGAGACTGAAAGTTGTCTTTGTGTATTGCATCTAATCATGCTATGCATTTATCCAGTTATAGAACTATAGTATATGGGAAAGTGTCCGGTCTGTGTGGAAAACATTAGGGCAGGCCTATGTAGAGTAATGGACGTCTTTCGGCTTAGATGTTGATGATAGGAAGTGTTTATACATATTAAATATAATTTATAGAATTAAAAGTTAACCTGTAGGTTAGGTTGATTGTAATCAATATTATTGAACAGAGTAATTACATTATTAAACAATCGCTAATAATCGATAAGACATATAATTATTTAAAACATAGGTATAATTACTAACTCAATATATCGATGTTTTTATAGTTGATAAACCGGAGTTGTCATGCCAAATAGTTTTTAATTCTGATTGTCGTATTTGTTAGCCTATCCTTCTTCTTCTCGAGTAGATGGTTCAATTATTTTAAAATATGTTTGGATGTTATTAGATAATTGTAAATATTAATAGTAATAAATCATTACTGAGCACAAATTTTGTTAGGTAGTATTTTGCCATCTCATTGTTACCAATAGTACGTGGACTGTCATATTGTTGGGCACGTTTAATTTATGAGATGGGTTAGAACTTAGTACACCACACAGACTTATCGCGGGTTGTCAGGCCTCTGCATTTTGGACCCATGTCCCCGTGTAAACCGCCCAAAAGGTCGGGTTTTTCCTAACGCATTAAGAAAATACCCGGGAAAGATAAGCAAATATATATTCTACTATATACACACAACACTATCTAGCCCAAACTAAGCAGAGCTTGTACTATGGGTACAAGACAGTGGATAAACATACATATACAGGGTTACAGGAAAAGTCGTGCTAGAGTACCTCGTTAGATAGCTGATGAAACGTAGATATTTTAAAACACATCTGCCGAACAACTGCCATAATATTTTTTTTAGATATCCCTTAGAGAAAAATAAACATTCTAATATTTTTTTAAATTTCTTAACGTTCACTTGTCTACTACGGCCTATTCAATTAACTTATGCACTATTTTAATGATTGTCGTCCTAAAACATCTTATTACACATTTAAAATGCAATAATAATAATAATAAGACACACAAAATCAACAAAATTTAATTTAGTAGCCTACAAATCGGCAATTTTCGATAAAAAAATTAAAAGTCGAATATCTCGAAAAGGGTTAAGTTTAGGGTAGGGTGTTTCATAGTGAAATAAGTCAGAAATGATGGGTACTCCACGCCCTTAACAGATCTAGCACGACTTTTCCTGTAAACCTGTATACTTTTTTTTTCGTAAATACATGCATATTATACATAGAAACACCCAGACCAAGACAAACATCCATGTTCATGCACACAAATGTTATGTGTGTTGTAATCGAACCCGCGACCTCAGGCGTGGCAGTCGGTTACACTTACCACAATATTTAAAGCAGCGACAGCTCAGCGGAGAGACCAACAGACTGCAATGCAGAGGGTCTCGGGTTCGAACCCACGTCGCGCACCTCTGACTTTCGGAAGTTATATGACTTTTCGAAATTATGTGCGTATTGATTGACAATTATCGCCTGCTCCGTGCCTCGGAGAGCACGTTAAGCCGTCGGTCCTGGCTGCCATTAACATCTATGGCAGTCGTTATTGGGGGAGTCGATACAAAAGAGCCCACTGGGTCGAAGTGTCGCCGGTCTGTACTGACTGGCCCCACACAAGATACGATAAGATACCACAATATTTTAGGTATTTACAAATATTAAGCTCAGTAAGGAATAGAATTCCTTAGGACAATATTGTGGAGGACTGGTGCCTTAAGTACTTCACTTCACACATCTACGAGAGCGTATAGGAGACATTTTAGACATAAAGGTCGTAAACAATGCTTTCTTTAAAGCGAATGATAATTAATTTAAGCACGCTAGATTAAAGTGAAACGAAAATTCTATTTGAATATGTTATCTTTTTAATGGTTATATAGCTAACAAAAATAGTACGAGTTAGCCTTAATCGTGTGAACTCACACAATACATTGAATCATAATGAAGCGAATGATAATTAATTTAAGCACGCTAGATTAAAAGTGAAACTAAAATTCTATTTGAATATGTTATCTTTTTAATGGTTATACAGGGTATCCGGTAATTAATGGATAACCTTGAAATGTCTTATAGTAGAAATGAAGGCCGTTCAGAAAAAGAAAAAAAAAAAAAAATATATATATGTATATTAAAAAGTGCAAGCTATATTAGCATAGTATACTTTTGACTGTCTATCTATTAGCATAATTAGTGTTTAATAATAAAACAACAGAAAACCGATGGATTTCATTCATTTATGGTCGTAGTATACAAGAAAGTTATACATGGTAATTAAAAAAAAAACATGTCTCAGGTAGTAGTTAGGATAGATTCATTTTTATATTTTTTTCTGAACGGCCATCAGTTCCACTTTAAGACATTTCCAGGTTATCCATTAATTACCGGACACCCTGTATAGCTAACAAAAATAGTACGAGTTAGCCTTAACCGCGTGAACTCACACAATACATTGGTACACGTGATCGGATAACGTTTATCTTGCGTCACACGTAATTGCAAGGTTTTCCTTGTAACGTCTTATATTATGCATATTATCGGAGTTTACATGATTTGCGCACTAACTGATATACCAGATGCCGAAATTTTTTACTTTGGAACTACTAGCGTAAATACATTTTTTGTTAGAGTTTATTGACAAGCAATATATGGCAATATATCTGGTACAAATATTATTTCCAAAATAAATTGAATTGGGAATGCACGGATGGCCATTTAAGTTGTCGCCTCACGAATGCGCCGAGTGTTGTGGGTTCGATCCCTACACGAGACAAAACTGTCTATGATTCGTAATAGTGAATTGATTGTCATCTGAGAATTATTTGAATGTTTCTAAAGTTATGATAAATTATTTTTCTTTTTTGCATAGACTGATACTCCATATTCCGAAATATTCAACTTTCTAACTAAAGAGAGCGTGGTTACGTTTGTTTGAGTTTAGCGACACAGGCAATATATCTAGAAAGAGCAATGTCTTATTAAAATGATTGTAAATGCACGGATGGCGTAGTGTTGTAAGTGGTCGCTTTGCCATTGCCATTGCGCTGGGTGTTGTGGGTTCGATCCCTAAACGGGACAAAAAATTGTGTGCTCCACAAATAGTTGGATGTTCTTTGTGTACTTTATTCTAAAGTCACCTTTGATACAGCATTTTAGAGTTCTAAAAATCTCTTATACAAGAGCTTTGTCCGTCCGTCTGTTATACAACTTTCAACTCAAAAACCGTAAGAGCTAGAGACTCGCGGTCAACGCCATTCGACTCAGCATAGTCGATATACCCCCGCAATGACTGACCTTTGACCTCTGACCTCAAGGTCATGTGATACCATTTTTCGAACTCTAAGGTTTACGACAATACTATGAATGATTCCTGTCTCGCGGAGGACTTTACAAACATTCAAACAACGATCACAAAGAACACCCAGGCTCTGAACAACCATTTGTGGATCACACAAAGTTATGCCCCGTGTGGGATTCGAACCCACAACACTCGGCGCGGCGGCAGTGACGAGGCGACCACTTAAAAACAAACATATACTTACGTCAGGTGTTCTTTCTTGATAAGGGGTTGGAAGTCTCGCGCCTCCATCCACTGGTCTGAGATGAACTTGGTCATGTAGTTGCGAATATTATCGGGTAGCAACACCACGCACTTCTGACCTTCTTTTAAAGACTTCGCCGCTTGTAATGCGCCCCACATCGCAGAACCACTGCTGCCACCTTAACAATACTCATTTATTAGAATAGAATATAGTTTAATTTTTTTGATGGCTTCTGTGGCGTGGTTAGGGTGACCGACTGCCACGCCTGAGGTCGCGGGTTCGATTCCCGTACAAATCAAACATTTGCGTACATGGATGTTTGTTTTGGTCTGGGTGTTTCTATGTATAATATGTAAGTATTTACAAAAATAAGTAGGTATATATGTATGTTTATCCATTGTCTAGTACCCATAGTACAAGCTCTACTTAGTTTGGGCTAGATGGTGTTGTGTGTATGTGATAGAATATTGTTATTAGTCAAACATGAGAATTACATTTATGGTCTTACTACTGACCCGCCCCGGCTTCGTACCGGTAGTACAAAACCTGAACAAATTATACACCTAAACCTGCCTCATGAATCACTCTGTATATTAGTGAAAACCACATGCAAATTCGTTCAGTAGTTTTTGAGTTTATCGCGAACAGACAGTCAGACGCGGCGGGGGACTTTGTTTTATAATATGTAGTTATGTAGCGATATCGTTAAATGGGACGAGTCAATAACATTGTATTGTATTCCTGCTGTATGGTTGCTTGGATCTTAGGCTTTTCTTTACTTGGTTTGAAAGTTTTGATCCGATATATATAATATTGGGTTCTGATGCATATAACGAAATTTGCTATTTTCTTGTAGGATTTAAATTTGTTGTATTTTACAGTACAACTAACGCACTAGATCGGCGGTCGGCAACCCGCGGCCCGCGTGTCTCCTTGCGGCCCAACCCGCAACTGTTTTGTAAATAAGGTCTTATCATTTGAAATTATTTTAATATCGCGCCAAAACTGAAATCACCTCCAGCTGCTAAAGCCGGCACTGCCCCACAAAATACTTCTCAACATTTGTGGTTGCTTTTTTGCATTTTTAACATAATCGATAGTTATGAATATGTCTGGCCCGCCTCTATTTAATTTTGTAACTATGTGGCCCGTGCCTGCTAAAAGGTTGCCGACCGCTGCACTAGACGATCGTAGTACTGTCCGAATGCTGGGTTGCGATCTTATCGCAGCGCCACCTACTGGTTCAATTGTGAAACTAAAACATCCAAGGACCAACAAAAACCCCCATAAAATGTTATTCAAATCAGTCCAGCCTTTTAGGTGTCAAATGACATATACACGTACATACATATATAAAGATATTCATAGTAATGTAAGTAATTACCGCAAAGTAATCCTTCATCCTTGATAAGCCTCCTCGCCATCGCCAGCGACGCTTTGTCATCAGTTTTCACCCATTTATCTATGACTGTTCTATCGAGCGAGGCGGGAAGGAAGTCGTAGCCGATACCTTCTACCTGTCAGGACAAAAGACAACTTTAGATATCAAGCATATTCATAGATAAGATTTATAATTTTCTAGATATTGCCTACGGCTTCACTCATGTAAATGTAGATTAGGTTAGGTTGGTAACGGTACTTTATCTGGATAGAACCTCATGTCCTTTTCTTACCCCTGGTATCTTCTCCCAAGCTTTTATTATTCCCAAGTCACTTGGGACCGGCTTTCTAGTCTAACCGGATTTGACTGGATATCAGTTTCTACACGGAGCGACTGCCATCTGACCTCCGCAACCTGAAGGCTAACGACACCCTAACCAGTGTCAGGATATTATAGGGCACTGACTTCCCAATAACGACTGCCATAGATGTTCATGGCAGCCGGGACCGACGCCTTAACGTGGTCCCCGAGGCACGGAGCAGGCGATAATTGTCAATCAATACGTACATAATTTCGAAAAGTCATATAACTTCCGAAAGTCAGAGGTGCGCGACGTGGGTTCGAACCCGAGACCCTCTGCATTGCAGTCTGTTGGTTTCCCCACTGAGTAGTCCCCTGGTATCATGTATAAGAAATTTCATGATGATCAGTCGAGTAGGTAGTTAAGGCGTGAAAGCGTAACAAACAAACTGACATTCGCATTTATACTATTATTAGTTTGGATTACCATACCTTTTTAAAGTAACATATGTTTACGAATAAATTCATCAATTGGGTAGTTTATATTGCCTGTGTTTAATTTTATACATTATTTTATACAAAAAAGTAAATAGCACCCAAAAGAAATCGTTTAAGGAGTCTGCTCACTACACCGTCTCATACCATGACTGATGATGAAACTGCTGGTCGGTGATGGAACAGTCTAGTGGGCATAGTTTTATACATTTCCTTACAAAGAATATTTTTTGCCTGACACGTTCCTAGCACGGTCATGGTATGAGACGGGGTAGTGGGCAGACTCCTTTAATTGTAGAAACCAATTTTAATACCGTTATCACAATAACGGTATTAAAATTGGTTGCAAAATAAGGAAGTAATTAATATTTTAAATAGTAATTACACACGGATGGCGTAGTGGAATAAGTGGTTGCCTCGCCACTGCTACTGCGGCGAGTATGATGGGTTCGAACCCCACACGGAACAAAATTTTGTGTGATCCACAAATGGTTGTTTCGAGTCTGGATGTTCTTTGTGTCCGTTGTATGCATATTTTTAAAGGCCACCGCGAAACAGGAAGTATTCCTAGTGCGGGAGTTATCTTTTTATAATTTTAACTATTTTAATAACAAAAAAAAAGAAGATACCTATTTAGGTATCCCTAACTAGTTTTGAAACGCTTGTATCTTTTATTTCTGAGTAGTTTTCAAATAATCTTTGCGTTTTAGAGTTCGTATTACGTAACTATTTGACGTAAATGTATAATAATATTATAAAGCTGAAGAGTTTGCTTGTCTGTTTGCTTAAACGCGCTAATCTCAGAAACTACTGGTCCGAATTGAAAAATTCTTTCAGTATTGCATAGTCCATTTATCGAGGAAGGCTATAGGCTATATAACATAACGCTACGACCAATAGGAGCAGAACATTAATGGAAAATGTTCAAAAACGGGGCAAATTCTTCTTCATTCACGAAATTGCGTGGATCAGCTAGTAATAAAAGAAATGTGAGTCAGTCCTATTCTGATAACAGTTTTTTTAAATATTATTCATCAATGCTAAATAGTTTTAGTATCCGCCATATCATCTGGTGACGCTTTGTTATTGTTTTCAATTATCACAGAACTTGGAACTGTTTCGTCGGTAAATTATAAACATGGAACTTCAAAACACAGATAACTCTAACTTATATTACATTCTGACCGATATAGTGATTAAGATGATGTAAGCGCTCGTTATAATCATAGAATGAAAAATATTTGTGCAATCACTCTGTGGCTTATCAATAGAAGTTCGTAAAGTAATACATGAAGCAAAATGAAACATTGACGCAATCTAAATGTAAATAGAAACGGTTTATTACAATATCAATGAAGAATTTTAATGTATTTTTGACGTATGTAAATATACCTATTTTAAACTAAGTTATTCTAGTCCTTTGAAGCTTGTGGACGTATTTGTATAGTTATTTACGACGCAAAGTTATGCGTGGGTTTGTAATTTTTCGGTACTAATATTATAAAGATCTTTAACTAAACTAAAAGAGAGAGATTTAACTAAAAACCTTCAAACCGATTTTAAAATTCTTTCACATTACAAGTCAGCGAGTATCATAAGCCTATATTTTATTTTTGAATAAGTTATTTTGCTGACATAACTTAACCTACTTTTATTTAATATATTAAATATTAAATTTTTAACAAATTTTGCGCCTGTTTTGCCAACTGAGAGCAAAAGATTCCTACTTTTTGGGTAGGTTTAAAGGTAGAAGGTATAGCAACTTTTATTCCATAGAACGTATATTAATAATATCGGCCCTGTATTATACTGTCCACTGTTGGGCACGAGCCTCTTCTCAGTGTGAGAAGGGTTAGGCCATAGTCCACCACGCTGGCCCAGTGCGGGTTGGCAGACTTCACATATCTTCGAGAACATTATTGAGAACTCTCAGACATGTAGGTTTCTTCACGATGTTTTCCTTCCCCGTTAAAGCAAGCGATAATTGACTATTTAATACGCACATAACTTCGATAAGTCAGAGATGCGCGCCTTGGGATCGAACTTGAGATCTCTGCGTGGCATTCCAACGATTTTCCACTAGGCTATCGCTGCTATATACCGTACCTACTCAATATTACAAAAGTCGATGTAAAATCGTTGACTTGTGCATAAAAAATAATGTTACATATATGCATATGTAACATTATTTTATAGATGATTTACAATAAGACAGACGAATCAAGTAAAGTCGTAACTCAAAAAATCCTTATGCCTTTGAATTAGATATAAATAATGAGCTTTTATTGCGTCCTTGTAATAATACCTACAGTTGAGGATAAAACACCATTGAGATGTTTGGAAAAGTACGTTATAAGGTAAAATAAATAATTGTGTAAGCGGCTGTTTCTACAGTAAATAAAGTGACACTGACTGAGCAGGTCAAGATTGAGAATAACCGCATACCACAGAATTACCGATCTACGAGTAAAACATACCTAATATTGTTATGAGTCAATAACCTACATTGCAAAATTGCCTACCTATTGGTTGTTATTTTTCCTTTATTTAGGAATGAGTGTGAACGAGGAGGAGGGATAATGAGAGAGATGGGCAAAGGTAAACAGAGAGTGGCGAGAGGGAGAAAGAGAGAGAGGTAATGAGTTTTTGCTAGTCCAGTGGCAGTATTAACAGCTGATTATGAGATTCCGGGTTCAGAAAAGTATATTTAGATTGACAGTTATTAGTATTAGGGTCGAAATGTGTTAAGTAGATGGCAATACTTTGTTATATGGGATCCATATTTCATAACGACAACTTCCGCTCTAGGAATATTTCTCGCGTTGCGGGGGACTTTAGAAACATGCCAACAACGGACACAGAATTTCCAGACTCGGGACAACCATTTGTAGATTACACAAATTTTTGTCCCGTGTGGGATTCGGAGCCACAATCGGCGCAGTGTCAGTGGCTAGTCCATCACTTAACGACTACGGCAAACGTGCAGCATTTGAATAGCAAGTCAAATTGGTATAAATTTAATTGTTTATTTTACATAAAATAGAACGATTTGAGTGACGACGTGACTTGACTAACACTTGATAAGTATAACATAGATTTAAAATTTTGCATTCATGCGTTCTGCTCACAGTACCTCATACAATCTAATAACGAGACGGGTGTAAAAACCCAGGATTCAACCACTTCGTCTTCATGTGACATTTTTATCAGCTTTTTGTAATGTCCAACTGTTGGGCAAAAGCCTCTCCCTTGGACTTCCAAATCACTCTGTTGTTGGATATTCCCTGACCTTATCACCCCTATATCTCGAGGGTATTTTGAACCACAGGGCCCATGTTCAAACTCGAGGGATGACCCCAAGGTGTCTGCACACCAAGTTACAAGTCAATCGGTATAGCAGTTCCGGAGCTATGCCTGTCACTAACAAATTGTCAGTAACAGACAGACATATAGACCCACAGTGTTTTCATTAACCTCTTCGAAGAAGACTCGGAGGTTAATAATAGCTTCCATTCATCCGCAAAAATATCAACTGTTATACAATATAAATGTTACCTCATAGAGCTGCACATCCGTGTGGTTGAGTTCCTCTGGTTGCGCGAGGATGGAACCGTACGGGTCCACGGCCACCACCTGGCAGCGCGGGCAGCGCTCCTTGATCTTGTGCGCCACCCCCGACACGGTGCCGCTGGTGCCCGCGCCCATCACCACCATGTCCACATCATCGTCCATCGACCATAGAATCTCCTCCGCTGTGCTGTCGTAATGCGCCAATGGGTTGCAAGGGTTGTTGTACTGCAATGTTTAACACATTGAATTCCATATAACAGACAGATGTCTTTATCGTAAAATGAGTTGGAAAGGAGATATTGTCAAAAAACTGCTAGCAGGCGCCATTTTTCTAATATGGCGGCTCGAGCGGCAAAGGTACGCGGTTGCAAAATTGACATTCGGAAAGAGCACATCGAAATCTATAGAGTTACCAATTTTCAAAACTCTCAAAAACCTTTCCAGGTAAAACTGCCAAAGACTGTACTACATTATTAGTTAGAATATTAGCCCTGTATATAAACTGTTCCACTACTGGGCACGGATCTCTCGGTGTAAGAAGGGATAGGTCATAGTTAAACACGCTCGACTTTTCCTTCACCGTTAAAGCGAGCGTTAATTAAATATTTAATACACATATTACTTCAAAAGTCAGACATGCGTGCCTTGATATCGAACTCTAGACCTCTGCCTGGCGGTCCCCTGACGGTCTCCCACTAAGCTATCGCTGCTTTATTTACATCATGATGACATGCTCTCTTGCGTTGTTTTATCTTCTAATGAAAACCTTACTAGGACAAAGACGCTTTAACAAATATCATAAACATTTATTAAAAATGAGTTTGTCAGAAGATTTATAAAAATAGTAAAACAAATATGCTTTGTACTACTCATTAGATTATCAAAAAATAAAGAGTAAATATACTTCAAACTATCAATTCAAATCTGCTTAAATAATGATTAGATAAATATAAAGCACATGTTGACAAAACATAAAATGATGACACAAAAATTATAGCAGAGATAAAAGATGCTGGTGTTTACCTGGTCCAAAACAAGTGCGTTAGGTATCTCTTTGGCAACTCTGCGCGCGACCATAATGTAACTATCAGGGTCAGCCGCTGCTGCTTCAGTAGGGGTGCGAATGACTTCAGCACCCAATGCTGTCAAAGTATTCACTTTCTCATCTGACATTTTTTCAGGTAGAACTATGATGCATCTGTATCCTGTTGAAAAATATTTGAACTGTTACTAAATCCACCTCAATTATATATACAACCACTAAAGTCTATAGTTAAATTAGTAAAAGCTGTTGTTGCAGGAAACAACAAAAATCAATATCATTCTTCAAACAGATAGGAATTTAAATTTAATTTTTTACTGTTTTGCGGCTGTTCCTATACTTGTAGCAACAAGAAAGAATGTTTTAGTGGACGATTCGCCCGAATTTAACTCGCCGAATCACTTATGTCGATTCGCTCAATTCTGGCGAGTTAAAATCGGGCGAATCATCCATTAAGTAGAAATAATCAGCAAATTGGTACCTATGTAGTATAATCGTAAATAGGTGACAAATTTGCATAACAATATAGTTTACTAGCTTTTACTGACGGCTTCGCTCGCGAAAAAGTGGGTGAGGTTATGTAAGAAACAGTAGTTCTTTAAAATAAAGTGTTATGCCTATGTTACTCAGTGATAATATAGCTTCCTATGGTGAAATAATTTTTAAGATCAGTCGAGTTGTTTTTGAGTTTAATCCTTGCAAACAAACAAAAAAAATCAAATCTGTCCTCTTAATAATATTAGATTCATTTTGTTGGATATACTTGTTGCCCAGATATTTATGCCTCACGACCATGCTCATGATTGTCCATTTCAATGGACAATTGTAAGAGTTCAAGGATTGGAATTATGGGGTGGAAAAGGGCTACTCTGCTGTCTATGTAAATCACATTAGCTGAGTAGACTCTGGAAATACTACTTGGTGGACAGTATCTTTACTATTTATTAAATGGAAATCTACAACAAAGCACATGAAGTGTAATATGTACATAGTTTTGCCAAATACATACTTATGGGTCTTATTATACCTCAATTTGTTGCACGAGGAAACCATGCTTATTATTGATCTATTGAATTGCAGCAGCAAACTGCTGGCCAGACACAATAGACTTTTAATTATGCTGGGTATTCTAAGTCTTGACAGACTAAGAAACCTTGTTCGGTGCCAAATTATTCAGGCATTTTAAACATATCTACTTTATTATAAATAAATAATATTATCAGTACTGGTTTCTTCAATTGTCTCTTTGCTGGACAACAGCTTATTTTCAGTAAAATATGGATTAGGTTATAAGCACCTGGCCAGAGACAATAGATTTTAATTATGCAGGGTATTCTAAGTCTTGACAGACTAAGAAACCTTGTTCGGTGCCAAACTATTCAGGCATTTTAAACATATCTACTTTATTATAAGTAAATAATATTATCAGTACTGGTTTCAATTGTCTCTTTGCTGGGCAACAGCTTTTTTCAGTAAAATATGGATTAGGTTATAAGCACTGCACTCCCACTGCAAGACAGCAGATTTCACATGTTTTAAAGCAACTGATCATGAACATACTTTTACATTATTCACAAATTTACCTTTAACCGCAGCAGCAAGGGCCAGACCAATGCCAGTATTGCCAGACGTAGGCTCCACAATAACAGACTTTCCAGGCTTCAACACACCTCTTTGCTCAGCATCCAAGACCATTCTGTATGCAATGCGGTCCTTTACAGAGCCTCCGGGGTTCAAAAACTCACATTTAGCATCTGAAAATAATGAATTAGTCTGTACAAATTGAATGAAGTGTGAACAATATTTAGTAATAACTAAGTTTGGTTATAGTGGATTAAATTGGTACAGCTTTTAATTTCTTCTTTCTTCTTTCCAAGATTAATAATGATTTCTTTTTTATGAAGCAGGGCAGTTTGATAGAGGGCTTCTTGGCAATTTTATAAGCTAAGTGAGAGACTTAAAATACTTACACATATCACACTTTAACCCTTCATCTTTAGGTATTTTTGACAATTTCACTAATGGTGTATTACCAATGGCATGTAAGATATCTGCATGGATTTTCTGATTTCTATCCCTGGTAACAAAACACAAAAAATATATTTATAGATATGTTACATTGTAAATATATATACTTTTTTATAAAACTAAAGTACTTACAAAGTTCCCACAATGTGCGGCATTTCCTTAAGGTTAAAATACTTTCTGGCTGCGTCGCTCATGGCGAAGTTTAAGTCCACATTATTCGACATTTTACTGGTATTTTTGAGACCTATTCCATAATAAAAAAGAAAGAAGCAAGAAAAATACAGTCAAAATATTATTTTCTTACCAACACCGTAAATAATTATTTATAAACAACAAATTATTAAAGAATATAAAATAATATAGTGAATACTTTTAACAAACTTTTAAATTATTTTTACATTTCTTATCACTGATAAGCGCATATTTCAAATAATTATTTTATTCCTTGTCTCACTTTTAATAAGAGTTCTGCAAGTCGCGCGTAAAAATTAATTGTACTGTAGTCCCAATTCTTTACATATAGATTAAAACTATCGTTGTCAATTGATTTATCAAAGAATAATTAAATCATTTATTATCGAAGTGTGTCTCTACGCACCTAATTATATGCACCACGCCGGAAATTAGTTACTGAACTCACAATTCACACACTCACACTTACCTCTTTAAAATCCAACACTGCCTTTAAATTACTTTACTCTTTGCCAGTGTGACCAGATTAAACTTCACAAAAAAACCGAAGCAACTTAAAAAAATACTGAAATATAACAATTTGCACAGGGAGAATATACTAATAAAAATACTGATTTTCAAAATATGTTTTATGCATTCATTATCACAATAAATGTTAGAATTTTATTTTAACATTCTATTTGTAAGATTAAAATTAACACAACCACCTATATCTTTTACATGCTTTGTTTTATAAATCTGTTGTCCGTGCTTTTTATATAATTAGTTTTCTTAAAGCAACCCAAAATCGTACTAGATGCATCAACATATAATTTTTCAATGCACGGATAGTCGCTTAAAAAATTATGTTAAATTTTTTTACAACTGCAAACTGTAGTCTAAAAAATAAAAGTACAATTTGTTAATATCATTATTAAAAGAATGATACAAAAATTCTGATGACCTATTGCGATCACTCAAATGTTGGTCTTGAAAGAACAACTGCAGTGCCCTCCATTGCTCAATTATTCTACTAACACAAGCATGAAGCGATAGCAATCTTATATAATAATGACGCAATAGTCTATGTTTTTCAGTGTCAGATAAATTTTGGAACTCAACAAACAAACAAGCGTCATAGGGATATGACGCTTGTTGAGAAAAATATCCATATACTTCTTTTACTATCTGTTCTAAATTCTAATTCTAAATTATTTCTAAATTCTAGGCAGTATTTTGCAACCATAGCTAACACTTAATGCTGCAGAGTGACAAACACATTTTATGAAAAAGCACTTCGGGTTCACTTCTTTAATTTTTGCAACAATGCCAGAGTGTTGACCAAACATTACATTCGTAGTATCAGCAGCGAACCCATCACATCTTTTATATCTAAACCTAATTCGGATAACTTTGATGACAAAGCATCAAATAAATGATCTGCGGTCTCACCACTTAAATCAACTAAATCAAGGAATTTGGTTTGTACTGTAAAATTGGTTTTAGAGTATACTAGGTGTATTTGATTACTATCGCCAATACTTTGACTGTGGTGACATCTGTACTTTCGTCGATTACAATTGAATATACTAGTTCACCTGACGGAGATATAGTACGAAGTATGTCTTCAATCATATTTATTTCAAATTCGGGTAATAGCGGCTGCTTTGGTTCTTTTGCAGGAAAACTCTTTCGCAATGTCGGAGTCGGGAAAATATTTCACTAGAATATCACTAAGATGGTCCATAGCTCTAAAAGAGATGTTCTGAACTGCATAAACGTAGCTCCGCTTTCTTGACTTCGTCTTTCAGTGGTGCCTCTTTGGTAAATGTATCAATCTGGAAACAAATAAAAACAACAATTATGATCATCCACTAAATAAAACAACTCCGAACTTCTTGACTTTAGGTTCGGTAATGCTAATTAGTAACAAGTTATGCTTACCTTTGACTGTCCTATATATTTTTCAACTTTGATTTATGCTTTTCAGTATTTGCATGTTGTTTTATAGATGCTAATCTACTTTGGAGTTTCGCATTGCATGCTTTACAAAACGCGACGTACTTACTTGTCATCTTTATAACGTGAAAACCACAAAGAAAGCACCGGAATTTTTTCCCATTTAGCCAAATAATTTTGCTGAAAACTAGACATGTTTTCTGGATGGTTGCGTAACAGCTCACAGCGGGATAGCGTGAAGTAAAATGAAAACAAAAAAAAAAAACACGCGCTTTGTTTTTATGACGACAAAAACGTACTACAAATTTGGGAAAATTCCCGAATTTTTAAAACAAAACCTTAAAAGATTAAGCCAAGTGCAGAACTATTTTTTTGTTTATTTTACCTGAATACATTAACTAAAATAAATAAATACATATTAACAAAAGTACATTTCAAAGTATTTCATAATTAATATGGTATTTATTACGTTACTCGCGGTTTTTTATTAACATTTTATTAATTAGTGTCTTATAGTACCTAATACAAAAGTACTCTGTGATTAGTGTCCCTGAACATCAATGTTCGCGGAGATGATCGCTACAGTGCTGCCATATTTTTTTACCCAAAATATACCCAAAAATACCGACTCCCGCCAATATACCTACAAAAATACTGTTATTCGGCAAAGTCAATTGTACCGAAAAAGTATTAATATTTATTCTCCGTCGGCTTCAGCGAGGTTATCGTTAGCAACTCCTTGAGTTGCGAGTAGTGAGCGGCTTTATTGCTCCGGTACCTATCTGGAGAATAGGTAGTGTCACTTGGGCACGAGGTAGCTCGCTTACGAGAACCGGATCTCTGAGGTTAGGGTGGAGAGTCGGGATTTGGGGACAAGACCTGTCTATAACTGGTCCCGGAAGGTGCTCTCGGGCACTGGAAGGTACACCGGCTCTTTCTATTATAACCTAACGGTTGGGGTGCTGGGGTCGGAACGCCTCCTCGTATAGGTGCACCCTGGGCAACGCGGCAGTGCTCCTTCCCTGCGACTTGGCCGAGTCCTTGTGGCTTGTCCCAGTCGTAGGGGAGGGAGGGGTGGGATGAAAGTCACTGTCGTGGCTAAAGTTCCGGTACGCGCGTAGGTTCAAGGGATAGGGGATTAGGGGGTAGGCTTCCGGGGTGGGGTGAGCTTCTCTACTATAATGTCTGTTTTGCAGACGTCATAGTAGAGGGGCGACGGGGATGGGTCCTGGGTGGGGTCGGCGGTAGGACCGGGGTCAAGGATCGGGGTCGTAGGGGGAGTTGGGGTAGGGCTAGGGGGCGGATGTGTATCAGGGGTGGATGTGCGTAGGGCTCACAGAGGACAGTCACCTCTTTAAAAACATTCAACAAAAATGGACAAGCAAAGGAAAACTAGTATTACTTCCCAGAGAGGTCCCAGCATGGCTGGGGAATCCTCTACTGTGTCGGCTGAAGACTCGGTGGCTACGGCCGCCGGGACTTCGGCAGACACAGTTCGCCCCATAGTATATGGGAGGGGCACCCTTGCTAAGAAATTGGTAAATGTTGACCATACTGTTTTTGAAAGTGCTGAGGTAAAAGGAGTAGAAGAAATAAAAGGGAAAGAAGGGAAAGAATTGGTAAATGAGAAAGAAGTTGATGTTTTGGGGAGTCAAGAGAAAGGATGCCGGGGGCCTATCCTGAAGGAACCGGTAGCGCCGCCACCACCGCGCGATTCACGCGGTCGGTTCAAGCGGCAAGGCCAAAAAACATCTCGTGCGCGAACACCTGCGCAACCGGCGGAAGGAGTAGGGGTCAATGCTGTGCAAATACCTGCGCAGCCAACGGAAGGAGCGGGGGTCGATGCTGCTCGAACACCTGCGCAGCAGACGGAAGGAGTGGCGATCGATGCTGCACTCTCTGACGCAGGATCGATCTCGAGCATGAGTATCGCAAGCGCCTCAAGCTCCAACGTGAGGCGCAATAAGCGAAAAAAGAGAGCGGGTTCGGGGTCGGACTCGGCCTCGGGAGGAGAAACGCAGTCTGCGGTCTCCAAACGGGGTCGTGGTCGCCCTCCGACTCCGGGTGAACTTGTCGGCCTGTGCGAGGCCGAAGCTGAGCTAGCAGCTGCCCAAAAGATGGCTGCCCGTGAAGAGAGGCTCGCGGCAGAGGAGGCTCGAGTTGTCGAGTGGGCGAGGAGAATCAGGGACATCTCCATATCCTCCGGCTCGAGAGCAGCTTCCAGGGTAGGCGCGGAGCTCGCCGTTGAGGAATTGCCTATGGAGCAGCTCAACGAACGGCTTAGATTGGCAGCGTCGTCAGTGAGGTCCGTCGCTGGCTTATCAAAGGGCCTCAAGGGCACATCGCAGAAACAGCTTAAAGAGGCTGTTTCTGTGATTCTTGATGTGGGCGAGGCCCTATCGAATAGGACCTCATCGGGGGAGGAGGCCAAGTTGCGGGCCGCAAACAAGCGGCTCGCGGACGGGGTCACCTTTCTCAAACGTGGCCAGGAGGAGCTCCGAGTGGAGACTCAGAAACTCCGGGAGGAGCTCCTCAAAGTGAGTGTGGCGGCGGCGCTGCCACCTGCCGCGCCAGCCCTGCCACCGGCCGCGCCGGCTCCGGCCACTGCGGTGGATGAACGGTTGGAGCGCGTGCTAAGGGAGGTCGCCGGGCTCAGTGCGCGGTTCTCGGCCCTAGAGGGCAAAGTGTTGCGTCCTCCACTCGCGGCGGACGCTAGGCGAGCCTCGACTGCGCCGACCGCACCTGCTGCCACATTCGCAGCGGTGGCGGCGGAGCAGGGGTCCGGTGCGTGGCCACCATTGGCGTCCGGAACTCGCCGGGACAGGCCTATGCCTGGTCGGGCTCGGTCCGGCCGAGCTGCTGAGACGAAGAAAGGGAGGAAAAAGAAGGGACCTGCAAAAGCGGCAAAGGCGCCGCCACCTCCGAAACCGGTCGCGGTTGCTCAGCCGGCTGCTAGAGCCCGCGAGGGCGAATGGCAGGTCGCCGGGGCCAAGGAGGCAGAGGGGAGGAAGCGACGAAAGCGGAACAGGGGCCGCAGACGCCGGGAGAAGCGGGCGGCCAAGGCGGTAGCCCAGTTTCGTGCTCCCCGCTCGACTGCCGTGGTAATGACCATGCAGCCCGGGGCGGAGCAGCGGGGTGTCACATACGCGGCCCTGCTGAGCAAAGCCAAGGCTGACATCAGCCTTGGCGAGCTCGGCATCTCTGGCCTCCGGTGTAAAACTACGCTCACCGGGGCCAGACTGCTGGAGGTGCCTGGCGCTACCAGCGCCGAGGCCGCGGATGCCCTCGCTGCGAAGCTGAGGGCATCGTTCGATGAGGCGGACGTCCGGGTCACCAGGCCAGTGAGATGCGTCGATCTCCGCGTCATGGGCCTGGATGACTCGGTCAGTGCCGACGAGTTGGTGGGCGCCGTGGCTAGAGCCGGAGACTGCCCGCCGGAAACGGTGAGGTCCGGGCCAATTCGGCCCGGACTGAACCAAATGGGAACGGCTGTCGTTACGTGTCCTGTAACGGCGGCCAGAAATATTCTAAATAGGGGGAAAAGACTTCTCGTCGGGTGGGTTTCGGCGCAGGTTAAGCTTCTGGAGCCGAGGGCCCTGAGGTGCCACCGCTGCCTGGCGGAGGGGCACGTCGCAGCTCGGTGCACCGCGCAGATAAACTGTGCTGGCCGGTGCTACCACTGCGGCCAAGAGGGCCACATAGCTAGGAGCTGCACGTCCACTGCGCACTGCATCATCTGTGCAGCGGCGGACCGGCCGGCCGAACATCGGGCTGGCAGTAGAGCCTGCGCCGCGCTCAAAAGCAGTAAGGGAAAAGCGGCAGGCTCATCCGACGTTGAAGTCCCACTGGAAGCGGCCCCACTTGACGCCGCGTCCGAACATGAGGGTGAGGCAGTAATGGAAGCCCATTAATGGCTCCATGCCGCTTCCTCTAGGGAAATTTAAACCACTGCGCCAATGCTCAGGATTTGCTGCTCCAGAGTATGGCGCAGTGGCAAATAAACATCGCCGTGGTCGCCGAGCCGTACTTCGTCCCACCCAGAGGGGATTGGGTGGGAGATCTGGACGGCTTGGTGGCCTTAATTGTTAGAGCTGGCGCCGGCACTCCACTCCCTGAGAACATCACCAGGGGGTCGGGGTGTGCGGCGGTTTTCGTTGCCGGGATGGCCGTGGTGGGGGTTTACTTCTCACCCAACCGATCTCTCGCCGAGTTCGAGTCCTTCCTCGGAGACCTAGACGCAGTCGTCCGTCGTTTCCACCCTCACCTCGTTTTAGTCCTCGGGGACTTCAACGCCAAGTCTACGGCTTGGGGTTCCCCGTCTACGGACGCGAGGGGGGAGGTGTTGGAGGAGTGGGCCTTAACATCTGGCCTGCTCGTCCTCAACCGGGGCAATGTGCACACATGCGTGCGTCAGCGGGGCGGATCGATTGTGGACATTTCGTTCGCAAGCCCCGCTCTTGCACGTCGTGTTGTCAGCTGGCGCGTGGAAGAGAAGGTGGAGACCTTGTCGGACCACCGGTACATTCGGTTCGACGTCTCCACCCAAATCTCGAGTGCGCCGGCTCCTGTGGGCCCCGGTTGGGAAGGTCCGCGCTGGGCTTTAAGCAAGCTCAACAGGGAGGCCCTCCTGGAGGCCTCTATCGTGCAGGCCTGGGCTTCAGTGCCCGACAGGCCTGCCGACGTAGAAGCAGAGGCTGATTGGTTTCGGGAGGGTTTGTCGCAATGCTGCGACGCGGCGATGCCCAGGGTGAAATCTCGCCCTGCAAAGCGTCAGGTGTACTGGTGGTCGGCCGAGCTCGCGCAACTTAGAGGCGCGTGCGTGGCTGCCCGGCGCCAGTATGCCAGACATCGACGTAGGCGTCGCCGCGACCAGTACGCGGCCACTAGGGAGGAAGAGCTGTACGAGACGTACAGGGCGGCCAAGAAGACGTTGCAGCTGGGTATCCTGCGGGCAAAAACATCCGCCCGCGAGGAGCTGCTGGCGACTCTGGATGCGGACCCATGGGGGCGTCCCTACCTTATGGTAAGGGGCAAACTACGCTCCTGGGCTCCCCCGCTGACCCAGAGTCTCCGGAAATGTGCCCGAGGTAACCCGGGTGGAAATGAGGGTGGTGGTGCAGAGGCTGCAAGCCAAGCGCACCGCCCCGGGCCCAGACGGCATTCCTGGCCGTGCATGGGTCCTAGCCCTCAAGGCCCTCGAGCCCCGACTGAGGAGCCTGTTCAGCGCGTGTCTGGAGCGGGGCCAATTCCCGGACAGGTGGAAGACCGGGCGAATGGTTCTGCTCCGGAAAGAGGGGCGCCCGGCGGACAGCCCGTCCGCCTACCGGCCCATTGTGTTGCTCGACGAGGTCGGAAAGCTGCTCGAAAGAGTGGTGGCTGACCGCCTTGTCGAGCATCTGGTCGGTGTGGGACCGGATCTGGCGGACAACCAGTTCGGTTTCCGTCGTGGGCGCTCCACGGTCGATGCGATCGCACGCGTAAAGGCTCTGGCGGAGGAAGCGGTCTCACGGGGTGAGGTGGTGCTGGCGGTGTCTCTCGACATCGCTAACGCGTTCAACACCTTGCCCTGGAGCTGCATAAGGGAGGCACTGCTTTACCATCAGGTGCCGACCTACCTCCGTCGAATCGTCGGGGCATACCTGACGGCGAGGGCCGTTGTATACCCAGGTTCGAGCGGGTGGTCTCGGCGGGAGATGTCGTGCGGTGTTCCACAGGGCTCGGTTCTCGGCCCGCTCCTGTGGAACATCGGATACGACTGGGTGCTGCGCGGTGTGCTCCTCCCCGGCGTAAGCGTAGTTTGCTACGCGGACGATACGCTCGTCCTCGCTCGGGGAGCGACTCACCGGCAGGCGGCTGTCCTGGCAACGGCAGGGGTCGCGCATGTCGTAGGTAGGATCCGGCGGTTGGGCCTCGAGGTGGCGCTGCACAAATCTGAGGCTCTGTTCTTCTACGGGCCTCGGAACGCGCCGCCGGAGGGGTTTCACATTGTAGTGGGAGGCGTCCGCATCGGCGTCGAGAAATCGATGAGGTATTTGGGCCTCGTTCTCGACGGCCGATGGGCCTTCGGAGAACACTTTCGAAGGTTGGCCCCTAAATTGATGGGCACGGCCGCAGGGTTGTCGCGGCTGCTACCCAATCTGGGGGGGCCAAACGCCTCCTGCGGGAGGCTCTTTATGGGGGTCGTGCGGGCGATGGCCCTATACGGGAGCCCCATTTGGGGTCATAACCTGACGGCTCGTAACGGCGCTCTGCTGCGGAGGCCGCAGAGGGTGATGGCCGTCAGGGTCGCGAGAGGGTACCGCACGATCTCCTTTGAGGCGGCAAGCCTCCTGGCCGGATCACCGCCCTGGGACCTGGAGGCCAGACTCCTCGCGTCGCTCTACCAGTGGCGCGGGGAGGCTCTGGAGCGGGGCTTTCGGCCGTTGCCGAGAGAGGTGGAGGCGCGGCGGTCGGAGCTCCGCGACGTCCTAAGGGCGGACTGGGGAGAACGGCTTGCGCGACCGAGTGCAGGGCACGCCGCAATAGCGGCGGTAAGCCCGATCTTGGAGGAGTGGCTGGAGCGGCGCCATGGCGCCCTGACCTTCCGGCTGACACAGGTCCTCACCGGGCATGGATGCTTCGGGAGGTACTTGTGTCGTATAGGCCGGGAGGAGACGTCTTGTTGTCACCACTGCGGTGACGGCCCCGAGGATACGGCGCTACACACACTCGTGGAGTGCCCGGCTTGGGTAGAGCAGCGCCGGTCGTTAACCGGGGCACTGGGTGTCCAAATCCTCTCGCTGCCGGAAATGGTTCTGTCCATGGTCCGGAGCGAGGGTGCATGGGAGGCCGCCGTCATCTTCTGCGAGGCAGTGATGTCCGCGAAGGAGGCGGCGGAACGGGAGAGGGAGGTGGTCTCTCCCCACCCAAATCGCAGGAGACGTCCAGGGCGCCGCCGTAGGGCGCGCGCAGACCTCCAGCCACCCTAGGGGGCAGCCTGCGGGTGGTTGACTTGGCTAGTCGGCCACCCGAGCAGCACAGGCCCGAGGGAGGGGCGTAAGCGTTCCGCGCGCCCCCCTCAGTGGAGGTGAGGGATGTACCATCTGGTCCTCCCCCAAAGAGCTGGGGTCCGCCTAGTTACTTGGCGGGCTAAGACCTGTCGGTGTCGCGGCGAATGCTAGCGCGAACCCCGTGACACCGACACTAGGTACTGGAGGAACGTCGTCAGGGGTTTAGTGGGTATGGAGCCGGCTTCTCTGGCTCGAGCCCCACACACCCGCGCCCTGCCCGGGTGCGGAAGGTGCGTAAACGCATTCCACGGACGATAAAAAAAAAAAAAAAAAAAAAAAAAAGGGGAACGCTATATCATAAACTGGGACAGTCGTAGAGAAAGAGGATGTCCCAATCAGACCTTGTTGTACGGGTAGGTGACGTACAATAACATCAATAATATGTAGTATGTACTTACAGTTCATAAGTTTGACATGCATAACTTCAATTTCCAAATTGCTAACCGTAAATGGACAAACAAACGATTGAATGGACTTGTGTACTAAAATTGTCAAACCACCATATGCATCGTCTCGATCTTGCCTGTATATTGTTACGGCTAATGCCCTCTGTCGGCGGTTTCTAATAATAATTTATTACAGCACCATCTATTGACATCTTACGGAACTACGTATTTGTCGGTACGAGTTCAGTGGAGAAAGCGCTGGCACATTCTCGAACCATCGCGCTGTTGCGTGCAGTGTGTGACGTTTTCTGGAAAACTCCAGAAGCACTTTACCTGCGTATAAATAGAGCGCACGCGCACCGCCGAGTCAGTTTACTATCGTAAGCGGTCAAGTGTTCATCGAAGCGAACGGCAGCGAAAATACTACGGAGTTTGAAGTAGTTATAGTGGAAAAGTGTAGTATAGTGTTTGTTGTGTATTAAGGTTAATTGTGTGCTAGAATAAAACGTGTTTTAGTCGGTAATATTGTTTTGTATTCTTATCCGTCGAACCCAGCACGTAACAAATTGGTGTCAGAAGTGGGATAAGAATATGCCAGCACTACCGAAGGAGGAAGTGGAAGGGGTGCGTACCAGGAACCAGCGCCAGCAAGATGTGAACCAGAGGCGCTTTGGTGACGCCCCCTCGCCGACGTCAGTTGGACCACGTGACTCCGCGGCTGCAGCGGAACCATCTAGTGCAGCTCACTCGCCAGCGAATCCCGACCTCGCGACCCTGATGGCGTTTATGCAGGAGCAGGCACGCCGCCAGGAGGAGCAGGCACGCCGCCAGGAGGAGCACGCACGCCACCTTGAGGAACAGCTGCAGCGCGACAAGGAGGAGGGTATGCGCCGCCAGGAGAAGCAGCTGATGATGTTAAAAGACCTCAGCGCAACGGTTGGAAAGGAGATGAAGGAGGTGAAAGAGCAAGTCCAACGCCACAAAAGTCGCTTCGCCGAGGTGGAGAAAACGATACGCGGGATCAAGGCTGGAGATGGCATCGTGGCACCTGCGGTTGTGGCGCCTTCACCACGAGGCTTTAAAGTCCCACCATTCGACGGCTCATCGTCATGGTCAGCCTATAAGATCCAGTTCGAGACTGTCATGAACTCTAACGGATGGACGAGAGAACAGGCTCTGACTGCTCTCACCTTGGGGCTTCGCGACCAGGCCTTGACCGTGTTAGAGGCACTTGGTCAAGACGTCACGTACGAGAAGCTGTTGGAGGCATTGGAAGCGAGATATGGCGACGCGCAACTGGAACACGTGTTTTACGCCCAGCTGAAAGACCGATCGCAACGTGTTGGTGAAACCTTGCAGCAGTGGGCCCTGGAGGTGGAGAAGCTGGTGCAAAAGGCGTACCAGTCCTCAACTGCGCTCATCGATGGAAATCTCGTTCAAGCTTTCACCGACGGGATCCGAGACCTGGAGGTTAGGGCCGCAGTGAGACTCGGACACTTCAAAAACCTTAAGGACGCCCTAGCCCACGCTCTGGAGGTGGAAGTAGTTCGACGGGATGATCGCGCTCAACGTATCAGGGAAGTGTCGGCTTCACCCCGGTGCTATAGCTGCGGCGAAAGAGGCCACATCAGGTTGAGCTGCCCGAAGCGAAGGAGTCTACGTAGCAGAAACCAATCGCCGGTAAGAAGAACACCTGATGTGCGTGTCGGACAACAACTACAGGACTTCGTAATACAGCATCGCAGTGGCAAGTCACATAGTAATGCAGATGCCCTGTCGCGTAGATCGTATCCCAACCAGTGTAAGCACTGCGCCAGGTAAGGCGCAGAGGCCAAGCAGGAAGGACTAGTGGGGATGTTAAGGACGGTTCTTAGCGAAGATTGGAAGGAAACTCTCCAGAGAACGCAAGAAGAGGACAAATACATAAGACCCATCCTCGAATGGAAGAAAACAGGTGCTTCGAGACCTCGCTGGTGTGAATTTGCGGCAATGAGCTCTATGACCAAGTGTTACTGGGCACAGTGGGAAAGCTTGGTTATCCAGGATGGAGTTCTGTGCCGTAAATGAGAGAATGCTCGAGGTGACAAGTATCACCTGCAAATGGTTGTGCCAAAGCTCAAGGTACGGGAAGTTTTACAACTCTGTCATAATGGGAGTTCAGGAGATCACATGAGAGTTAAGAGAACTCTGATCAAGATCCGGGAACGGTTTTATTGGATCCATTGTCGAAAAGACGTTGAGGAATGGTGCCGTAACTGCACGAGTTGTTCTGCCATGAAGGGTCCACGCACTGGCAGCAAGATGAATGATGTATACCAGCGCATCAGACAGACCGGTCAGCAGATGTCTGAGAGGATGAAGACCCGTTACGATCGGAAGGCGAACAATAAAGGCTTCGAGGAAGGATCGCTGGTGTGGTTACATAATCCGGTACGCAGCAAAGGAAAATCTCCTAAGTTGCAGGCAAAATGGGATGGACCCTATCGCATAGTCACTAAGATGCATGACGTCACCTACCGGATCCAGAAAGGACCACGAGGTACACCAAAGATCGTTCATGTGGATCGATTGGCACGCTACTACGGATCCAACAATGTTCGGGACGAACATGTCTAAGAGGGGGGCAGTGTTACGGCTAATGCCCTCTGTCGGCACTGTGGGGAAGAGTCGGCGGTTTCTAATAATAATTTATTATGTGTGACGTTTTCTGGAAAACTCCAGAAGCACTTTACCCGCATATAAATAGAGCGCACGCGCACCGCCGAGTCAGTTTACTGTCGTAAACGGTCAAGTGTTCATCGAAGCGAACGGAAGCGAAAATACTACGGAGTTTGAAGAAGTTATAGTGGAAAAGTGCAGTATAGTGTTTGTTGTGTATTAAAGTTAATTGTGTGCTAGAATAAAACGTGTTTTAGTCGGTAATATTGTTTTGTATTCTTATCCGTCGAACCCAGCACGTAACAATACGTTTTATCCACATAGGATAATGGTAGATTTCGGAGCCAGACAGTTTTCGCATACTATGGCTATATGTATATTTTCTTGACATAGGAATGCTTAAAATTCACCACGTTTTAGTCTTATACTTTGAGCATTCCATTGAATAATGTTTAGCTTATAATCATTAGATGTGTGTTAGCTTCCAATAAAGTAACGCATCAATCTATTAAATCTCCTTCTTTATTACATTATTATCTTAATACAAAACAGGTTACATTCATCAACAACAAAGTTCAAGAGATGCCTAATTTTATCCTTAAAGGATGATTCGGACAAAAATACTTATTTCGCGTTACTGCGTAACTTCTTAAAAAAAATACAATTCTCTTTCTTCTGGTTTCTAGTGTTCTCACTCTTAACTTCCACTTCTACTTCCTCATGAGACTCTCTCGTCTTCTCGAATAACTTTTGCCGCCTTCAACTTTGAGTTCTTTTTAATTACTTTGCTAATGATGGGAGATGGACTTACATTAGGTGTGTTCAAAGTATCTTCTTCAGTGTTTATTGTTGCTGCGATCGTCTGTTCTTCAGTATTTATATCTCGATTAAATAAATTTCATGTGAGAGCATCCTATTAAAATCCATTATTCTCTTTGTCGTTTGTATCGTTTATTCTAGGTGTGTGTACCTTCTCATTCATTGAAATTAAACTACTATATACGGATTTTACCGCGATGTTTATTTATCACTGTTTACAAAATTTTGGAAATATGACTCTACTACTACTATGGTATGGTATGGCAGCCATGGTCACGGGGAAGTCTTCCCGTGACCATGGCTGCTGAAAAGCAACCGAAACGTCGGAGAAAGTGTAAACCAAAAATAAATAGATTGAATAGTTTAAATAATTGTATTAGCTTATAAATTAGTAAAATAAAATCAATAGTAGTAGTAGTCATATTTTCAAAATTTTGTAAACAGTGATAAATAAACAACGCGATAAAATCCGTATATAGTAGTTTAATTTCAATGAATAACATTCGCGTAAACAGAAGACAATATTATGTACCTTCTCATTCACAAAATCTTTCTTTTGCTATGAATATAACTGTAACGCTTTTCGATATGTACAACTTTCTTGACTTATATATAATTGGATCTGTTTTCTTTCAAAAAGGTAGGACAAATAATTTATTTAGAGCCATATGAGGGCCTTTATAGTTCACACACTTATAGCTTGTGGTCACATAGTGTGTTAATCACTGCATTTAGGACAGACTGCATAACTTAAAGGACATGAGCGCTGATTGTGGCCGTATCTGCAACATCCTGAGCACTGAGTAACTGGAAAGATGTATGGCTCCACCTTAAATCTACATCCATAGTTCCATACGTGTAAACATATGAAGGTAAGGCGGGCGTTTTAAAACAAAAACGTACTGTCTCGCTGTCTTTCCATCCTTCATTCGTCATCCTCTTCAATCTTATCACAGATACAATATCCTGTTCATAATTAAATTATTTTTGTAATTCTTCTTTTGTTATTTCACATTTAATCTGTCTTACTATTCCGTACGATAAATTGGTATCAAAAGTAAACTGGCATATATAACCATTTTCCTTAAGTTTCTCGCAGTTTATTAATTCTTCAGCTTCTTTTTTGTATTAAAACTTAACAAAACCTTGTAAGCATTTTTATATCAGATTCTTTGTATATCCGTAATATTTTCAGATCCCAATAGCTTGGCCATACTGATTGGTTTGGGAAAAGCGGTGTTTGAAGTCAAACAAATTTCAAAAAACTCCTCACTCGCATTTATAGCACTTTTATTTTTTTCGCCAGTATGTGATAAACTACGCGCCGTTTAACATGTCTTGATTGAACACGTATAAAGTCTTCCCTGTCAGTGTCTTCTACTTCTTCCGTTTGGCTATTCAATCTTCGCTTTCAGCCCGCGACATACCTTCTAGGTCTTCCCCATGACGTATTTGGAAATCTCTATTATCACAGTCAGACACAACGCTGATATTCACTTTTCTTCGCTTAGCTTATCACTGTTATTTATATTCATAATTAATCATTATAAATACGTAGGGTAGATTGAAATAAAAAGCTCGCTGTGCTTCGCTGAGTACACTACTACCTGTATCCGTGCCGTACCGCAGGCGACTGTGAATTTCTTTGTTTTGCGTGTACCAATGTTTAATTTGGCGTTGTAGCTCTCGTTTAAATGATTTATTTCCGTATTTATAATCTATATATCTGTATTTATAATGCTTCTTTAAAATATTATTAACTATTCCTTTATTTTTAGAATTTAGTTTTATATGGACAGTGACATTATGGCATAATGACTGCAACACCTGGTATATAAATTAGTATTAAAATACTGAAATTATAATTTAATGGCGATTTCAAGTAAATGTAATAAACTCACTAACATCTTTGACGTTCATAAGTGTTACTTTGTGAGCTAAACGTATAAATGAATTTTGACTTTGACTTCTACAGTCTAAAGGACTCAGCAGACTGTCTATATACGTGTATATAATGACAATAATAATAATGTCCGCTATATCGAATTTCGGTCACGATGGTCAATCTTAACAGATACTGGCCATCTGCGCAGGAGATATTATAGTTACTAGTGTAGTATTATGATCTGTATTATAGTGCAAAAGTATGTGTGCTATGTGCTAAAAGAAGTGCAAAAAGAGAAAAGAAAAGAGATCAAGCGCAGGACCAATGGCTTTAGGTGTTCCGAGGCACGGGTGTATCTAACACCGCCAACTTCCTAACTCCGGGTTTGTAATGAGATTAACAGAAAACCCAATAACTTTTGATTGGACCGACTCGGGATTCTAACTCGAGAGCTCATGTCAGCACTAGCGCTGCGCCACGGAGGCAGTTCATTCGTTTCTACAATAAACGGATGATACCTAGGTATCATAGACAGCAATAGTAGTTGCTAAGATAAGCACATACGTTACATACGGACGGACTGATTAAGTCACACCTTAAGAGTTTTAAAAGGTCGTCAAGTTTTTCACTGGGTATGACAAGAAGTTGAACTCTATCAGTTCTTATATGTCGTACTCCGTCAAAAGTTAACCGTTATTTTTCAACTCGCCATATGCTCGGTACACCGTTACCAATATCACAGTACCTTAGCATATAATCTTGATATTCAAATGGTGGGGGCCTACGGAGCGGGCGGCTAGTCCATGACTGACGCTCTGGAGTTGTTGACCAACGCTACCAAACTGCTGCTGATAGAACCAAGTGGGACCTATAGACATATGTAATAATATGCAAGTAACTAGTTATTTTTTTAAAATTTGTATGCATATTAAGATTATTTTTAAACTATGTTTATTATCTGATTTATTGACTGACTTGCCTTGGCTATTGAGGCAGCAATCTGCTGAATAATGGTTTCAGATGGTTATTGTATGGATACGCCTAGGTAATTGTAAATTTAAAAAAAGTAGGAGTAAAGACTAGTCCAGTCAACCTCGAAAACATCTTATATATGACAATACATAATTAACACAATTATTCCTCTTTCCATCTAAATAAAGAATCGTCCTATTTTGGGCGTTTTTTATTTATAGCTTACATGAGTCAGATATTTGATACCAGATTTATTGCGAATCTGATATTATTTACTGTCTGCAATTTACGTCTGGTATGTACGACGTAGCAACATGGCAGACGTTCAACGCCCTAATAAATATTTTTTTACGAATAAGTGGTTATCATAATGTAATATTTAATATGTATACAATAATCATTAGGCTCTCGATCATTGTGATATTAGGATTTCTTTATTCGAATACAGCCGGTCTTTCTAGTCATGAGCTTGACGGTTCAGGTGCCGTACCTACCGGTCATGATTAAAAACTCCAATTGGGTTCTAATCTAGTAAACATTAGTGCACCATTAGTCAACATTATTTGCAGCGATAGCCTCATAGGACGCCGTTGGACTGCCACGCAACGCACAGATCTCGAGTTCGATCCTGACAGGTGCATTTCTGACTTTTTGATGTTATGTGCGTATTAAATAGTTAATTATCGCTTGCTTTAACGGCGAAGGAAAACATCGTAAGGAAACCAGTTCGTCTGAGAGTTCTCCATAGTGTTTTCGAAGATATGTGAAGTCTGGCAACCCGCACGAATTGGGTAAGTGTGGTGGACTATGGCCTAACCCTTTGCACATTGAGAAGAGGCCCGTGCCCAACAGTGGGACAGTTTAATACAGGGCTGATATTATTATATACATTATGTGTTTTTATTTTATATAAAGAACAGGTATACCATTTAAGAAAAAAGTCATTTTGAGATTGTTCTTTCATTTTGGGAGCTACATACGTAGTCGCAAACAGACACAGATACCTAATAAAGAGACATAGCTAGCTTTTTAACTTTAAAATATTTTTCATAGAATAGGTATGTGTCAAAATTAACTGGTCGTAGGTAAAACGACTCATTTCTTGATGTAGGGACCGGGCGATACGCATCTTACTTACTACACCCCTCACTTTGCATCCGGGCGTAAACAAGAGGAATATAAATAAATCAGGCAGTTTTAACCATTTATTATAATAAATAATACATTATTAAATCAGAATATTCATTTTATAACATAATTATAATACTAATATTGTTGTATTCCTGGCAAATATATCTCTTTAATTTCCGCATTTACATCTGATTCTGGTGATCGACAACATAATCCAGGACGATCTCTGATGTAATAATTCCTTTTGGTATGGATCCTGAAAAATAACAACAAAGATAAGAGCTTTTGGTCACTGTAACTTTTATGAGAGATTGGCCTTTTTGGCATGATTGTCAAGATATAACTGCCAATAAGATTAAGCCTAGGAAGTGTTCGGAATGTACGAAAATGGATAACAGAAACATATGCCAAACAGTTATACAGGGTGACTGGTTAAAAATTGTACATATTTAAGGACATGATAATTTATGGTCAGACGAAACGTATAATAAAAAAATAATAATAAAATCTGTGCAACCTGCAAAGAAAACCTTTATGAAATATCCATAAAATGTGACACTGTGCGCGTCGCAAACACCTGTTACCGAGGCTAATGACCTTTGATAAGAAAGGGCGGGGGTGCAAATTCGGGAGAGTGCCAGGTGCGGTAGGCGGGGCGGAGGTTTTATTTAGCTTTGGTATATGGTCAAGAGTATCCGCACATTAAGTTTTTATTGGATAACTAGGTCAAATTTTAAGTGCCAATTTTTTTTAGAAATTCCATTCCAGTATCGGGTACTGAATACCTTCCTTCAATATGTCCATTCTCCTTCTCTTTTCCAATCAGCCTGTATATTATCCCGTTTGTTTAGTATGATGCTTTATTTATTTATTAACATGGATGGCGTAGTGGTTTAAGTGATTCGCTTCGCCCGCTGCTACGCTGAGTGTTGCGGGTTTGAATTCCACACGGGACCAACATTTGTATCTTCTAAAAATGGTTGCCCCGAGTTTGGGTATTCTTTGTGCCCGATGATTGAATGCTTATATAGTCCCCCGTAATACAGAAATTATTCACAGGGTGGGCGCCTGACAATTCTATGATAATAAACGTAATAGCACTTTGCAAACAGTATTTTAATAATAGTATTTGGGAGTTTAAGTACTTGTATTAATAATAGTTAAATTACATATTTGTGATGAGGTTTAACACGTGTTGTTCTTAAAAGATCAATAAGATCATTCATGATTAACAATATTTCATTATATTTTTCATTTCTAATTTCTAATAAACGCCTAAAAACTGTTATTTAGACGTTGGTATTGCGTGACAGTATACACACACATTTCATGCCTGTTTCCTAGAGGGGTAGGCAGAGACTACGAATTTCCATTTGCTACGATCCTGACACACTCCTCTGTCTTCATTTGTGACAGTATGTATTTATATAATGTATAATATTATGTACCTATATTTAGTTGTATATATTTACCTGAAACATTGTTATTGCCATTTAGACATTCTTCTACAACAACTACAAAGGGTGATATGTCTAATATTCTGGATGCGAGGCCGACAGTAGAGCTCGCATTGTTTTCTGCGATCTTGTAATACTTTTTCATGACGTGGTTGATGACCGGCTCATTGAAATTCATTTGGCCTTTCTTTTTGGGATTTGTGGCTTCAGATCTTAAGCTGTTTTTGGTTATAACACCTAGGAGGAACCTGTAAGAAAGTTAATGTAAAGGTTATTTTTATATATACCTAATTCTTCTGTACGAGTGTGTGTCACTTAACACCTTATAAACGGCTGGACCGATTTTGTTTAATGTTTTATGTGTGTTTAAGTGAATCCCTGGATGGTTTAATTACAATGTTTCTCAAGTGCATCTGGTAGTGGCGTTGTGATTGGGTTGCAAGCTAACGTTCCGGCGCTAGTTTACTAAAGTAGAAAAATGAATATAAGTGTTTTATGTAGGTAACCTGTTTAGTCATCTCATAAAACAGTGATTACTAATCACTGTTTTATAAGATGACAATATACTTTAAATCCGTGAAGAAATATTAATAATCCATGTTAAACTGATTTTCATCAAAATATCCTCCTTTACATTGTATGACTTTTTTCACAAGTCTCGCCATACGAGCAATCAATTTGTTGATAGTGTCTTCTGATATATTGCTTTAACTTTCGCAAAGAGCATTCCACATGACTTCTTGCGAGGATGGGCCACGATTATGGACGTTTCTAGCAAGTTGTGCCCATAAAAGACCAATTGGACTGAGATCCGGGCTCTGAGGAAGCCACACCATGTTTTTTAAAACCCCTTGTGCCTCTTTCTCTTCTAAATAACCCCTGCATAATTTTGAGCTATGCTTTGGATCATTATCTTGTTGGAAAATGAATCCATCTCCAATGAATATAAAGGCTTTTATTACAATTGATAGATGATTATGTTGTTTAAGTGCGGTTTTAAACTTTTGGCTGGCTGGGTATTTCTACTGAGATAATTTTAGTACAGTAGATAAGGGTTTCGCAGTCGTTTAAGAAGTCATGGTAATAGGTTTAGTGTTGTGGATTTTATCGAACGAGACGACTAAGAGTGTGATAGTCACATAATTATGTTTGTATTACTGCAACATAGTTATTCATTGTGGCCGAATATTTACTTTATACATCGATCTGGATAGACGAGAGACAAAACGATTACAGTCCGTAGGATTTTGTATAGGTGTGTAGGTAATTTTTAACATTAATATAATCAGCTGCTTAGTTGTTTTTCGAAAACTGTTCCTTGTCATGAGATAAACAGTTCCTGCACACATTCTAACATCAAATGCGAGTCGCAATTTCATAACCTTGATACTGTTACTGACCTTTAAAGCCCATAATCATCAACACGCTTTGCAGCATTGATTAGTCGTAAATGCGACAAATTCATTATTTTATACTATTTATTGCACAGTGACTACTATTTTGTATATACATATGTTAAGTCGACAACTTTATGCGGATTATGGTTGAGCGTAGAAGCCTCCAACCCAAAACATTCAATATACATAGATGTTTTTATTTTGTATATTGATGGTGTCACAAAATCGTGGAACAAAAACAACTGTTTTTGTCGACTATAGATGCAAGTACATTAATTATTTGCGAGGCAATTTATTAATTTCGCAATCAATTTCGGTAATGAAAATCGCAATTGATTTGTATGCTACTTTAAATCAATTGCGATTTTGATTACAAAGATACCTACCATAATAGCTTATGAGTGGTAACTATGATCAATGAAATCTTTACTTGTGTTATAAAGCATAGTGGTGGCTTACCCGTCGTCACCCACGACGAAGGCTACATGGCTGCCAGACCCCATATCACTGAGGGCATCCAGGCACGATCGGTGCTGGTCAATAAGTGGCACTGAGCGATTCACCTTTAAATTTGAGATAGACCTGTTCCACCACCTGGAAACCAGAGAAATAAGCATCAGTATTTGTTGAAACAAAGAGGTTGATTTAACTAACGTTTTTTTTTTTTTTTTTTTTTTAACTAATCTAACCTAACTCAGTTTCTTCGTTTGCGTAAGTCGAAGTTAATGTTTGGTAGGGATATAAGCAGGAAAGCTTCATCGTGACAAAGGAGATAGGCACGTAGCACTAATATGTATTCTGTTACATGGCACATAAAACCGCAAGTAATATTTACTTTTATATAAATATTTGTTTCTGTAACAATACGACAATTATGAACGAAAATGTTATTTTAAATAAATACTTTATTGCAATGCAACAAAATTAGTATATAGCTTCCGAGTTCCGACAGCAACTTCACTTTCGTTTAACATTTAAAAATAGGCTGTATTATATTATATATATATTATATTATAAAGCTGAAGAGTTTGTTTGTTTGTTTGCTTGAACACGCTAAACTCAAGAACTACTAGGGTTCGAATTGAAAAATTATTTCAGTGTTTTTTGGCCCATTTAACGGAGGAAGGCTATAGGCTATATAACATCACGCTACGACCAATAGGAGCGGAGCAGCAATTAAAAATGTTGCAAAGGCGGAGAAAATTCTCTTATATGAAGCAGACGAAGTTGCGCGGGTCAGCTAGTTCAAGAATTATTATTCTATTATCTATTATATCTATAAGTGAAAAAATATTTAGGACCAATTCAGTTAGTTCCATAGATTACCGATACACACAAACAAACAAATATTACCTCTTGAATATATAAATATCAAGCAGCGATAGTCTAGTGGAAAACCGTTAGACTGCCACTCAGAGGTGTTAAGTTTGATCCCAAGGCACCTTCGACTGTTCGAAGTTATGTGCGTATTAAATAGTTAAATATCACGTCTTGCTTTATCTGCGAAGGAAACATCGTAAGAAAACTTACACGTCTCAGAGTTTTACATAATGTTCTCAAAGATGTTTAAAGTCTGCCAACCCGCATTGGATCAGCGTAGTTGGACTATGGACTTACCGTCCTCATACTGAGAAGAGGTCCGTGCTTAGCAGTGGGACAGTTTACAATGTGACGTAATAATGTTACCTACGTATTCAGATTTAGTTTGTAAGTTTGTAATCCCACGTAGCCGCATTAATTCATGCATAATAAATTTGGACGTAAAACGCATCGTACTTCTTTTCTTTCGTTAAACACCAATTCTTACAACAAACAGCGCTGATATTATATTATTATAATACCTAATCTTATAGATACATACATAAAGTCTCGTTTTGGTGGTTCCATAAACAGATGCGCTTCCATCCACTGGTCGCACACGAACTTGGTCATGTAGTTGCGGATGCCGTCGGGTAGGATCACCACAACCTTCTTGTCAGGCCCAAAGTTTAACTCTTTAGCTGCCTGTATTGCTGAGTATGTGATTGCACCACTGCTCCCACCTACATAACAGATACACATATAATATTGTCTTCTGTTTACGCGAATGTTATTCATTGAAATTAAACTACTATATACGAATTTTATCGCATTGTTTTTGTTAATACAGTGATTAATAAACAACGCGATAAAATCCGTATATAGTAGTTTAATTTCAATAGATATGCATATATTAACAGGCTTTTATTAGCTCGGTGTGTATCTATCTATGTGTCTATATAACGGAATCTTTGAACGTGATTTTCACCCCTTTCAAACCGACGGATTGATTTGAAACTTTGCATACTTATCGAGAACCGATGACAATACAATAATTTAGAAAAGAATATAAAAGAGCAAAATAATTATTTAATAATTTTAATGTGAAAAGGCGTGGGGTGGGGGTAATCAAAATATCTTGGAAAACACCCCACGCTATTTTACATTACAGCGTGTTTTTTAGTTCTTTTATTTTTTTATTAAAGTAATGTTCGTTTACTTTTATTTATTGGCATTTTTGTTATTAGAGTTATTTGTCAGGAAGAGTCCCGGCTCAAAGCGACGGCCCACATACATACCCAACCATAGAATTCTGCATTGAAATCTAATTGCCTTGGTTGGGCGTCATAGAATTCTGAAGTGGGCATGGTCGACCTGGACCTCCGTAATGTACGTCAATGGTTATTGTCGATAGATGCGACGAGTTTGTTCCAGGTTAGGATATTTACCTACACGTATACATAGTCGCCTTTATTCCCAAAGTAGACAGTGGTGTTTGTAATACATATATTGCTAATGATGGCTCTTTGCACAGGTATTAATTAAAAACAGCGGTCGCCTAGTGGTCGAATTTCGACCGTAAAACATTACTTGCACTTCTCCATATAAACTTGAACTGTGCCAAATCTCACACTCCTTTCTCAATATGTTAAAAGGGGGAAGGTGCAAATCTTATTATCGAGTACATGTATATTGTATAGCTGGCATTCCCATATTGATCAAGTCACTGCTAGAATAAGAAAACTTATCTGGATTTTTAAAACCTTAAGACATGTGGTACCAAGGGAGCAGCTCTATGTTCAAAACACCTCAAGGAATATTCTTAAGGAAATCTATACAGCATTGGCGCAGTCCATACTAACCTACTGCTTACCTGTCTGGGGAGGAGCGGGTAAAACAAAAATGTTGGAGCTAGAACGTGCTCAACGTGCCTTGCTAAAAGTAATGCATTTTAAACAAAGATTTTCTACTAGCAGTCTATACTCCATCAGTAAAGTCCTGTCAGTAAGAAAGCTTTATATTCTCTATACTGTTTTGAAAAAACATGTAACCACTAACTTTACCCCAACCACTAGATCAAAAAGAAGAAAATACATAATTGCTCGTACTCTAATAAAAACATCATTTGCCAATAGACAATATAACAGTCGTTCTGAGACTTTATACAATAAAATTAATAATAACGTAGATATTTACACTAAAACCTTTCAAGAAAATAAAAAAGCAATAACTAACTTTCTACTACCTTTAAGTTATGAGGAAACGGAGTCTTTATTACAACACACTCTATAACAACAACACTAACTTATACACGCGCATACACACACATACACACACACAAACACACACACACACACACACACACACACAAACACACACACACACACACACACACACACACACACACACACACACACACATTATAGTGAGAATGATTATAAACGTATACGATTATAAACGTATACGATATAGTAACTTATACTATACTGAATTATTCTGTAACTAAGTATGTTCGCAGTACTTAAGAATTAAGTTCACGTATTAAGTACAAATTATAATTATTATTTTAAGTAATATTATTATTTTAATGTTTTAGTTTTTATTAGCTATGGAAGAGCGTAGTCACCTGTCACAGGCATTGTTTGCTTACTAGGTGACTTCGATCACTACACAAAAAAATGTAAATCTGTTTAATGAAAATAAAACAAATTATTATTATTATTATTATTATTATTATAGCTTATTTAATTACTTATATGATTTTTTTGCTTTTAAACGAAAGAGGTACTACTAACTATCTCCTTCGAAAGTAACATTGATTCAGGTCAGATAGTGAAGTGTTTACTAAAATTGTATTCTTTACGTAATTTATCATGAGTATATTAATTGATATAGGCAGGTATATAAGTACCTACTTATGTATATAAATATAATTATTTATACCCTTGAATCGCTAAAAAAAGATAAATAAATGATTAAATATATATGAATAACTGCAACCTTCTAAACAAATTGTTTGCAGAATTATCTAATCACTAGCTTTTTGCCTTTGGCTTCGCTCGCGTAAAACTAGATTAGGTTAGGTAAGGTGACACAGTACTTTTTTAAATATAATATATAGCCTATGTTACTCGGTGATAATTAAGCTTTCTAATGGTGAAAGAATTTTTAACATCGGTAATATATTTTTTGAGTTAAATCCTAACAAACCAAAAATCAAATCTTTCATCTCTATAATATTAGTATAGATAATGTAGTCAAACAGATTCTTACCGCATAACAATCCTTCTTTTCTGATTATCTCCCTCGACATGTTAAAGGACTGGCAATCATTTGGTTTTATAACTTTATCGATGACTGATTTATCTAAAACGTCCGGTATGAAATCGCCTCCGATTCCTTCCACCTGAAAATGTATTGTAAAATTATTATAGTTTTAGTTTTATATAATAAGCTTATGGTCAGTTATAACCGTATATGTCAATTGCTAAAATTGTATTAGCATTAAAATAAAATATGTGCCAAAGTTCAAATCAAATCAAATCAAATCAAATCATTTATTTGCGAAATATGGGAGAATAAAATATGGCTTTGACGTGTTTGTTACTCAAATGAAGGTTAAACTGAAAAGTTTGATGTTGTAAGTTGTTGATTTGAGATTTTATATTAGTTTGGATAAAATAATTTGTGTCATACAAGTACCATGTAGTATGAAGATTTTGTATCAATTTCAGTTTAAAATAAAGGTGTATGTTCGTGTCTTATGTCATGGGAGATACTAACGTCTAAGATACAGGCTCAGCCTAGTTTAGACGTTAGTTCTTTACATCGATTTATTCTTATGGAACTGCATCACTAGTTGTATGACATAATTATTGTTATGTGAACTTGGTCAATAAAGTTGTTTTATTATTATTTATTATTAGTTATTGGCATACGGCGTATGGCGCTCGCTGGCAATAAGGCAAAACGACCCAAAGGAAATGCCGACGTTATTTCCGAACGATAAAATTTTAGTGTATCATTCGGAAACAATGTCACTAACAATACAATGCGAAATAGTAAAACCAAAATAAATTATTTTTTGCTTTCCGTGACATCCGTTAGGAGGTTATTCTGAATATTACTAGTCAGGAGCCTTGGCTTTTAACCATGAACCATGTTTGAACTATGCATCAATATCGCACGTTCAATTCTATCAGCGATGAAAATTTGTTACTTATATAGCCCTAATACTAGTGGTAGAACTCCGTAAGAAAAAAATCATTTTTATACCAAGTGCAACCGTTCTGTCATATTCGGCCTCCGAGTACATTAAAGCAAAATAGTCCGTCTAAACAGTCCATCCATAAAAAAGGCGGCTTTTGTTAAGGATACGGGAAATTGGTTGTGTTTCCTAGTCGTTGGTTGGTTGGTTGGTTTTATGTTGGTGGCGAATTCATACATAAATCGTTGTTACCACTTAGCTTCAGGTGAGCCGCTGACTTATCGACTCAAAGGCGATAACAAAATATTACGTAAAGGAATAATATTATAGTTTTTAAATTAATATTTTGATTACATTTCATATTGATTACAAATCAATTTGCAATAAAGTTGCCTTTTCGTTCAGACTTTAGTTATTTTAGATTGCTGTTGTAATATTTAGAAAGTATTTATCCATTTTCTACAGAGGAAATAAATTGATTGAATAAGATTAAGTATAACTCGATCATACATAGACTTAGAATACCTTTCCACTATCATAACTCTTCTTGATGTCTCAATATTATTTGTGAAATAAATTTTAGTTCAATTAGGCTTAATTTATATCTATACCAGATATAAATTAAGCCTAATTGAACTAAAATTTATTTTCAATTAAATATAATTTTTCCAGCAAGATTGGATACATTTCTTTGTATGCATCCACTAGTATAGTAGATCTAAAATTAAATATTTTAGATTTAAAGATTTATATCGGTTAATATAACAAACATTTCTACAAAAACTGACTAATGCACCTAGTAAATATTGTATACAAATTGACACAAGCTGTGCAAAGTGTCAAACAAGTCAAACACGTTGTCTCGGATGTTAATACTAAGTGTAATTCTTATTATATTAAATACAATTTAAGACTTAGATCATTATAAAACACAGGCTCTTCTAATTACTTCAGAATAAGCCCACGTCTATAATTACGACCATCTTCCATTCATACATGTTCTAAACATCATATTCGCGTAACACATAATTCACACATTTTTTTATTATTTTAGCCAAATTTTAGTTTTGTTTAGTTAAGTTACCTTACCCAAGCTCTAAAATACAAATAAATTCCAAATCTACTTAATAATAAATAAGATACAAGTCTTTGAAATCTGGTAATAGGGGTAATTGTTGAATAACGTGCATCTGGCACGACACGAATTGTGACGTCACCACTATTTAACCGCAGCTGAGAGAGTGAGATAGCAAGACATCCACACTACAGACCCATTCATATTAATTATTCACTTATTTTGCAAAAAAATTGATACTGTTTGCATAAAAAGATTTCTTTTCATTACTATTTGCTCTTACATATGTGTAAAATGTTGTACAAAATCAATCATCTACCATATACCGTATATCCAACTACCCTATTTTGTATACACCATCAATTACATATTATTTTCGTCATTAGCATAGTCCATACTGTTACACCAAGTGGTAACAAGTAACCCACTCGGGAGTCAGTTTAAAATCTCAATTAATACCTACAGGACCACACATAGACCGTTTATTTAGATAAAATAATATCAATGGCAGTATCGGACTTGGTATTTTTTTCAATATAAAATTACGTCATAATGTTTTCCTTTGAAATATGTCGTCAAATCGATCGATCTAAACATTACGTGTAGGCATGTACTTATCACTTATAGCACGTGCAATTTATAATGTATCGCTTTCCGATATAGAAATCTGATATATATTGCAATTCGTTTCATGAAAGTCAACTCTTATTAAGGATTAATTTTTCTACGTCAGTAAGACTTGATAACGTTGTCAACATGTGTATCACATTTCAAACAGTGTACAGAACTGCTAAGATTAGGTATGTGTCTGCACTAAGCCGCATTTTATTCGAAAGCTAGATTTATATGCAGACCGTTATATTAATTACCATTGCTTACAAAAATGAAGCTGAAATGTAGATGACAGAAAGCAAATGTCTATAATATAAGGAGAAATTCTATCAAAGCAAATCAATGCACTATAATATATATCCGTTACGTAGGGGTGACGGATGTGGATGGATCTGCGAAGTTAGCTAACCTAAAACCATTTTCATAATGGCGCACGCCGCTGTGCTGTAGACTGACAATTACTTTAGGAGCCCATATCGATAGTCAATATCATCAAATCATCTGACGTCTATTTTAAGCTTTGATAACAATCGCACCGGAAAAATCAAAGATTTAAAATCTCTTGAAATCCTTATATTTCGCCGTCTAGGGGTCAATCGAGCCAATAGACTTGGGAAAATTAAGGCTTGAATGATGAAACATGTTATTGTAAATCTCATCGAAAGTTTTAAATATTTGTTCTACTTACGAAAAATAGGACAGGTTTTCCTTCTCCGAATATGATGGAACCCTTAGGATCGACGGTAACGATGATGCAGTTTGGATTGTGTTCCTTAAGTTTCCGCGCCACGCCGGTGACTGTCCCGCCAGTACCGGAGCCCATCACGAACATGTCGACAGAGCCTAACGCATCTAATATCTCAGTGGCTGTGTGCTCGTAGTGAGTGTTGGGATTCGTTTGGTTCTTGTACTGAAATCATTTAAGTTTCGAATATCATATACCTAATAGACGTTGCAAAAATAATATGTTTTCCTGGTTAGCAGACCAATTTTGATTTAAAGTTTAACTTGTACGTTGCATTATAATGGTGTATTTTGCGCTAAATAATATTAAATTACAATTGGAATCAGTTGACAAAATTACTTGTTTAAATCAGAGATTGTTAGGCTTGACACAACAAAAGACAAATATTTCATAATACGAGAAGTATTATATTTCTAGCTCTCCAGAGAACTAACGATGCGCGTTACAAAATCATTTAAAAGCTTTTTGTTGAAAGAAGGATATCATAATTACGTCTCAAATATAACTAAAATTGCAATACATACATTTTCTAGTACTATTACTAAGTACCTAGTATTTATGCGTATCTAGGCTTTGTTATCGGGTGACACCTCTACTGACGTATATTTGATATCTTACAACTCAAGAATTCTCTCTTAAAAAGCGAGCATGTACATGTACATTATATAAGTACCTATTGTATTTTATTAGTCGGTAAACAAGCAATATTTTTATTATATATATTTTTTTATTTTATTTATATTTTATTTAATGGAAATCCGTAGTCTCTGCCTACCCCTCTGGGAAACAGGCGTGAATTTATGTATGTATGTATGTATTTTATTTCACAAACGCAAAGTTTGTACACGTATATAAGAATTATAAGTGAAAAACAAAAGTAGTAGATATTTTCAATATATTTATTACGCCTTTTACGGTTCCAATACTATGTTCTTTTTTTGGATATATCTCACATTTAACCTATCTTCGATATTATTCGAAATCTAGGTTTCGATTAGCTGTAAATTTCATACAAACTTATACTCCTGATGCCGTAATGGATAAAATGTATATCAAAATAAATATTAATTTCTAGAGTAGTATGTCTTTAAGATGTTGTATGTTTTTCTAATTTAGATCGCGTTCTATAGACGTCTTTTAGGCTATATAGAATATCAACGTACCTGATCTAAAGAAACACCGTTGGGATGTTTTTCTAACAAGTCTTTGGTGACAGCGACGAAATTGTCCGGGTCGTCATAGTGTGCCATGGCTGGAGTCTGTACGATTTCAGAACCAAGAAGACTCATTGTGCTCATTTTCTCGTCAGAATTTTTATCTGGCGTTACGATAGTGCACCCATATCCTTAAAATAAGAAGCTATATATTTATTTGTATACAGTTAAAATTTATCATTCCACGGTTCCATGGAGCTTATAATCTAACTTGCGTTTATCAGTACTGGTGATATATGCAAGATTAAATACTTTTTATTTTTTTATTATTTTAAGTTTTGTACATTCTCGATCAAGCTAAGTGTTATTGGGTTTTTCTGCTACAAAATTTTCTGTAGCAGGAATCGGCATTGGTATCTGATACTGATATTGAAAATTAATGGTTAATTCTGGGTACAACGGACGATGTGTGTGAATGATATGATTACTTCTATTAATATTGGATAGATTAAGTCTGGATGGATTGGATAAAGTCTGACACGAATATAGACAATATCCTAGACTAACGCATAAGGTACTTACATATATCCCGGTATCACAGAAAGAATCTAGTGAAAAATAAATACCTCGAACTGCACAAGTTAGGGATACTCCAATGCCGGTGTTGCCAGACGTCGGTTCTATTAACCTGGTGTTAGGTTTAACGAGCCCGGACTTTTCCCCTTCAAGTACCATGCTGTAAGAGATTCGATCCTTTATCGAGCCACCGGGATTTAGGAACTCGCATTTTGCATCTGTAACAAAAACCTATTTTAGATATTTTAACTAGGTACTATCTATACCAAGAACTACACAAACTTTGTCGCGCCACCTCACGCACATACTACCTTCTACTACCTACTTCTAACTTTGGAAACAACAAAAGGTTCATACAAAGTACTAGTAGTAGAATAGCACTTATGTTATTATATACTTTAATAGATATTTATTTAATATATAAAGATCACAAGATTCATGGGAAAGTGAAGTGAAAGAAATTACACTATGTATAAACAATTACAATATAGGGAATAGTTTCTTGGGTGTCAGCTGCTATAGATTAATTAGATTATCACAAACTGGTGTGGATCTTTAGTATACAAAATTTCACATTAACTTTGAGCTCTCCTAACTTTCAAACCTGTTTACCTGTAAACTTAACGCGTATAAGGATAATGAGTTAAGTTTATGAGTTCAGTCATGCGCACAAACAGATGGAAAAGTCTTGCGATATACTATGAAAACATGGATTATGATTAAATGAAAAGATTTGTTTTTAAGTGACTTTTATAATGAATGTAGTTTTTATCTGATTAGTCCAAAACGCGATTGATTTTATCAGAATGTATCACAACAAATAAATATTCCATACAAGTACAGTGCAAATATTATCGATGCCACTGATGCTTGTGATATCCGTTTATAAATATTGTTATCATGAGATTACTGAAATTAAATCAATTGCAGTACTCTTTTAGCAAGTACTTACTATCGCTATTTGCGAATTATCTAATTTAAGTGAGTGTAAATGTTATTGAGCGTGCGTGTATGGGTGTGTTTGTGTGTGTTTGTGTGTGTGTGTGTGTGTGTGTGTGTGTGACCGTCTTAATCACGCCAGGTAGATTAAATGGAAAATACTGATTTCAAGTGAAGTAGGACATGTATTATATATATGAATTACTATTAAAACTGTTTCATTGTGCTGATATTCGCAAGGGAAAGATTGTACTTATGATAAATTGATATCAAGTATTTACTTAGGTTCATCCATAACTATATATATTACATATTAATTTATTGTTTATTATAAAGTAAATGGTTATCGCCAGTTACGGACAGACTAGCATGCATACTATGTACCCAAGTGTCACATTAAAATATATAATCATAGATTATAAAAAATATTAACGTTAACAAATAGATCATTCTAAAATTTGAACATAAATTTAATTAAATGTTATGTTAGATGACTAGTACAGTAGGTTATTTTTTTATATGGAGACTTTGTCAATATACAGTAATATCAGTTCTGTAATAAAGTATCCCTCTGCTGGGTCTCTTCTCAGTATGAGAAGAGACAATGACCTATGTTCACCACGCCTGGCCTAGAGCGTGTTGGCATACTTCATATATCTTCGAGAACATTAACATCATAAACAAGCAGGTTTCCGCAGGAATTTTCCTTCGCCCCTGAAGCGAGCGATAATTAACTATTTAATATGAATATAACTTTGAAAGATCAGAGATGCGCGCCTTGGAAACGCTATTATTGCTGATAATTATAAACTCTAAGGGATTGAAGATTACATATAACAGTATACGAAACAGTACTTACACATTTGACATTCTAATCCATAATCTTTAGGTATTCTGTTGAATTTGACCATCGGCGTGTTGCCGATACATTGTAGTATGTTGTCGTAAACTTTCTTCCTGTAAAGAAGAAAATGACTAAAGTCGATCAGTAAGTACTAGCGGTCGTCCAGTGGTCGACATTCGCCCATAATTGATTTAAATTTAAAGTTTGATCGTTATTAAGGTTTTATTGTCTATAACTATATCCTTATAATCATCACATAATTATTTACATATGTAACCATAGTTACGAAGAATTTTACGACATCAGCCGAACAATGCCGAAATACTACGAACATGATTGAATTGCGTGTGTCAAATGCATGGTTGTGTGCATGTAGTGTTTTTTCATTAATTTAATGTATTTCTTACGCATTATTATAAAAATATTAGTATTCGCCACTCCTTCTCCATATAAACTTTAACTGTGCCAAATTTCATACTCCTCCGTCCGCGCAATTTTCGTCAAAAGGGATAGGTACAAAGTTTTTGCTTCACATATTAATAAATAGATATTATGATCGGCTTCGGGGAAAGTGTAAACTTACATAAATCTAAATAATATTAATAATTTAAATAGAAGTAAATAGTAACTAGTAATAGTGTTTAATAGGAGTACTTTAACAGTTTAATGATCTCAAAAATCTCTAAAATTTAGTTTAGTCCTGTCAAACGACATTTCTTATTCTGAAATCGCCAAAAGTGACAGGAATAAACTAAATTTTAGAGATTTTTGGCTAAGATAAGAGAATTTTGTGACAACAGAATTGGCACCAATGTTTTATTCCATAAAGGGAATCTCTTAATTATTAATCGACAGTTTAAAATATCATTTGATACCTATATGCTCATATCTATGTAATATCAATGACCTTTAAGAATGGCCTTCGCAAATTAAAGTAGGCATATATAAACAAAAAAATTAATTTATTTGCTTGTTACATACATTACATTAGCCCTAGGTGTTTGTATTATTCATAGCTGGACGCACTGGTTTCCTCGACATTGTTGTGAGTTCAATACTCAAATAAACAAAATTTTGGTTGAACCTCAAATATTTGTGAGTCCACATCTGCTTTTTTGTACGATGTTGCTAGATTTATAAAGCACTCCACGACACAGAATTTATGTCAAGTACGAAATTTTAAAATCATTTAATATGAAATATGTTTAAAGACTTAATATTATTTTAAAAATCAACAAAGACAAACCTACATGAGGGAGAAGGGTTGATTTGATATAGGTTTGTAGCTTCATTGCTACAGTATAATACAAAATAAATATAAAATATGATCAAATATGATTCTAGGTATTCTTACATCATTTGCTTGTTGCGTGAGCTTACGTGTAATTGCCTAAATCTTTTGTTAAACTTGTTTGTCAATCTTATTTGACGGATGAATGCTTTGATATTTGTGATGCACGATCTCTTATTTAATAGTGAAAACTGTCGTGTACCTTTTTTATATTTTTTTTGAACACCAGTTTACTTCATAATTTGCAAATATGATTACATGTGAGTCATCGCGTATTCTCACACTTAGTTATTCATCTAAACTTTAGGAATATAAACTAGGTATCTAGTAAAATATTATCTAATAATAATTATGCAAGCAATTGCGAGTACTTGACAATTAACAATAAATATACCATTTATTTTACTTTATAGTTTTTAACTGGTTTAGACTCCTTATTTCATGGACTACGTTTAACGTAGCTTTAAGTTATGAATGGATTTCCGTTTTAATTTAGGGACTTTTATTGCTGTTGCAATATGTCAGTCCTATTGTAACCAACGGTAATACTAAAATAAAAATAAATAACACTACACCTACAAGGCTACATATTTACATTGCAGCCTCACTCACTGGTTCGGCCAATATACTTTGGATGCTTCCCACATCTAACCTATTATACTTAAACTTATGGAATACACTTTGTCGTTGTCTCTCGTTCTTTACAATTTGGGGATTCACTTATTATTATTTTTTTTTAATATTTTATAATATTTATTTATTTCTCCCATTTGACAAAAACAAGTATACACTGTTTTGATGACATTGTAGTGGGAGACTGGTTTCCAAACTAGGTTAAAAACCTGTGTGATGGACCAGGCCCCATTTAAAATTTACATTGATGTTCCAAAATTTACAGTTATGGAGAATGAGAATGATATAAATAAAAAGTTAAAAATTAAAACAAACAAGAGAATAAAGTTGTGTGTGTATGGTGTGTGTGTGTGTGTGTGTGTGTGTGTGTGTGTGTGTGTGTGTGTGTGTGTGTGTGTGTGTGTGTGTGTGTGTGTGTGCGCATGTGTGTGTGTGATGTGCGTGCGTGTCTTTTGGGTGTGTGTGTGTGTGAACACATACATATTATTATATTAATTATTAATTATGATATTTATTAATGTTGTACTTTTAGTAAGTTTTCGGTTTGTTCATAACATAAGGTAAGTAAGAATTTTGACACAGCTTCTTATGCATTTATTTTAGTTTTAGGATATATATTTAAGTTCTTACTTTTACGCCTGAGGTATGTAAACCTAGCCGACGAATAATGTCCTGAACGGAGTCTATGCATTTTTACAATAAAATAACGTGATGCTTCAACACTACTGAACCACGGCACCCGAGGAGGCTCTGCTTGCATGATTTCATAATTGAGATATATCTACAAAGTGTTTTTACATTCGTCATATACTATGACTTTATATTTATGTAATACTTCAGAATGGAAAGGGGCAATAACACAATCAATCCCCTTAATCAAAGCTAAATTTGCAAATAGTTTTATCGGTAGTATTTTCGGATATTTGTATACAAAAGATAATTCTATATAATATTTATCGCCAAGGTTGTAAGACTGATTTGGTAGGTAGTTCCAAATCAGTCTTTCTTCGTTAACAAAACAATAAGCAAAAACTAAGTCCCTACTTAGTTAGAATGTAATAAGTACAAAGCATAGAATTATACTGAGAATACAAATAATAAAAACTGCTTGTGACATCGCTTCTTAATACGCCGCTTAGGCAAGCTAGATTCGGTTTCATGCTCCGTGGATTATCTTACGTATCCTTTTATTGTTTTTCTTTAACAAAATAGGTCAAGGTTAGTAGGTTTGCAGCTTTATAAATGTTGCGTTATTGGAACACATAGGATCACATTGCATGAACAAATTTTAACGTACAATGCTAATAATCCTACTATCCTACTAATATTATAAATGTGAATGTTTGTGAAGAGAGTTGTTGTTACTATCACGCAAAAAAGTACCTACTGAGCAGATTTTGATAAAACTTTATAGTATTATTGTTTATACATCAGAATAACATATAGGCTTCTAAAAAAAATATCTGTACTTAATCTACATTAACGCGAGTGAAACCGCGGCAAATTATAATATATTAACATTTAACTATGCACTATAATAAACATGTAACTATGTGACTTCATCACTTTATTTAAAAGACTATAGTAGATTTGTAAACATCTTTTACAAGCGGCCATAAAATAAGTACTTAATTAAAATCGTGGATGCTGCTGGAATGTCTAGATTAGTCAGAATATGTCCGTGTAATTTGACAACTACAAACTTAAAACTTAAAAATGAGGTATTTCGGTTACGAGTACTATTTTTGGAATTAGTATAAATATGTCCTCTATTGCCAGATAAAAGTAACAATAAAATTTAATTTGTAGGTTGATATGTGTTAATGTTAAACAATCTTAGTATTATGATTATTACAAAAGTAATGTAAGATACATTATAAACTGTCATTTCTAAATAATTTTAAAAAAAATTTCTTGTAGTCACTATAGACGTCCACTTAAACTGGAAGGCACATATAGAGAAGGTAAATAAAAAGATGTCAAGTATTTGTTATGTTCTATCCATATTAAATGAAACAGCCTCACCTGATATAGCTATAACTGCCTACTATGGTATGATCTATCCGCTATTAACTTATGGTATAATTTACTGGGGAAATTCTACTGATGTATAGTCTACATTTATACTACAGAAAAAATGCCTAAGAATAATTTATAACATGCAAAACACTGATTCACTAAGATCTACTTTCAAAGATAAAGGTTTCCTTACTCTCACTAATATATATATCTTGGAATTATGTCTCTTTATAAAAAATAACACACAATAGTTTAATGCAAGAGCTACCTCAAAGCCAAATCAGAGAACAAAATATAAGTATAATTTCAGTTTGCCTACTATAAATAACACTTTGTACTACAAAAGTTCCTACATAACTGCAATTAGAGTTTTTAACAATCTGCCAGCGGAACTGAAGACTTTAAATGGAGTTCTGTTTAAAAGTAGACTCAAAAAATGGCTAAAGAAAAATGTATTTTATAATTTGCAGGAGTACTTCAGTAACAAAAATTTAAAATTGTAACTAACAAAATGTAACCTATATTAATTAACTATAAGTATTGTACCAATTTTTTGCAATGCCCGATGTGGGCACACTGTTGATACCTTTTTAAAAAAATTTGAAACATCTCTGTACACAGTTGTTGCAATAAATGTCTTTGTCTTTGTCTTTGTCTTTGTCAAAAACATTTTTAGGATTAATAAGAAATTTAAAACATAATATGTGAAGATTTACTAACATATTTACTAATATTTTACATTTCTTAGTTAAAAACTGAGTAAGTTACTGTATGCAATCACACTTAAACTGTTGATTGATTATTTGGCCATGCAGAAATTCGAAATAAATAACTTATCGTAAAGTTTTCCAAGCAAAAGTAACGAAAGAATAATCGAAATGTTGTAAATATTTGTGTATAAATTTGTTTAAAGACGTTTTATAATAGTGAATGCGTATCTTAAGTTTTTATATATCAATACTGATAACACTCTATGAACACTACACTATGAAGCATTAGCATAATTTAGTTTTAGTGCGCTAATATTTATAATCATAAATATAATTAATTTATTTAAATTGTTAACGTAATTTAAACAAAATATTTATCTAATATTTCACTTTAAGATTTTAATTATTATTATTAAGATTGTCATTATTCTTATAAAAAATAATTATTTACTTATATGTTTACTTACTGTAGTTTGCACTCCATGACTGAAATCCGTTTGTGCCACCGTCTAACTTCAGAATGTTTGTCCGACTGGCTACACAGACTGGCAAACTGCAAGGATTTGATACAATATATAAGCGTCAGCGTAGGCTGCGTTGCATTTATAGCAATAATATATGTTTGATAATGTATTTGTTATCACGGAGATAGAGCTTATACTTCGTGCCGCCACTACAGTTATTAACTTTGATTTATTATCTCGGTCTGCTGAGTTTACTAATAGAATTATAAATCTGTTTGAACTTCGTGAATATCGTGATGAATGTTAACATTGAACGAGTACTAACTTCATGATGTAAACTGTATGCTTGTCGGTTAGCAGTTATTTTATACAACAAACCGGTCACATGACATGATCACATGATTGTCTTGCCAAGAAAATCTTTATTACGGTTTTATCGAGCTACTGAATATTAATTGAACATTAAAAATGCATAGAGTTCTTACAAGGATGATTGTTTTGTATAAACGGTTGACGGCCTGATTTATGTCACAATGGTTTACGAGCATTGGCACAACTAGGGTTCCATGCGAATCTTGGGCCCTGAAATGGCGACGGTTTACATAACGCCAATGTTTACGAGATAATTGAACTATTAATTTAATCGTACTTAATTTAGTATTGTGCAACATTGTACCTACGTACAATCGAGGAATAAATTTAAATAAATTAGTCATAAGATACAGACACTCCCAGTGTCGTTATTCATTTATAAGTATTTACTGCTATTTATAGGGATAAACTTGTTAATGTAGTACTTTTTACCAACAGCGTGATGCACTCGAACAAGTACAAGTACCTATGTTTTAGATCCCACATAATAGAGGTCTATTTTTTTTACGTGGTGCACCTTATGCACGAGGGGAGACAAGAAAGTGATGTCGGGCTCTCCCGAGAGTTCGGCTAAAACTACCACGGTGTTCCATCTCGCTGATTTGTATGGAGGGCGGGTCACTGGAACTAAAACTACATCGGCGACATATATTATGTATAATAGAGATCTGCCTCAAGCTTGAAACCCTCGTGTTTTTTAATCTCCTAACAGAAAATCTAATAAAACCTTTATTAAATCTTAAATGTAAAGGAACGCCACAGAAACATATAAGTTGGTAGTTTTTATATACCTTTACCTGTTACATTAATTATTAATATAAACTTTAATGGCATATGGACGCATGTTGAGTGCTAAACACTTAGTAGTAGACTATATAATAAGATCTTGTGGGACAAAAAGAAAGAGTGTCGCATCTATGGTCGTATAATATGAATAATTTTTAAGTAATTAGAAAATGTTTAATAATAATTATACAGCAGTAGCCTAGTGGGAGAACGTTGGACTGCCGTGCAAGTCTCGAGTTCTATGCTGAGGGGCGTATCTCTGACTTTTTTATCTTATGTGCGTATATAGTAAATTATCGCTCGCTTTAATGATGAACAAAAACATCGTGAGGAAATCTGCATGTCTGAGAATTATTCTAAATGTTATCAAACATATGTGAAATCTGCCAACCCGCAGTGTGCCAGCATGGTGGACTATGGCCTACCCTTCGCACATTAAGAAGAGGCCGGTGCCCAGCTGGTATAGTTTAATACAGGACTGATATTATATTTATATATTTATTACCTACGAATGCGAGTCAAAACTTTAACATAATATAATAAATATACAAAGTACTAAATAGTGAAATTAAACATGTAGATATTTCGAGTATAAAAATGTTAAGAACCGCTGACCGCATGTATACATTCTTAAACTCAACTCATTGGCCTTACTATGAAGTGTTTGTTTGTATGCGCTTATCTTTGAACCTACCAGGCGAATCTAAATCAATATTTTTGTATGTAATAGCCCAATTCTTGAGGAAAGTTCTGGGCTAAATAATATTATGGTGTGAGCTATGGGAGGGGAGCAGTAGGTTATTATAAACATAGTACATTAAAAATTAATAGCAATAAATCTTAGTACATAGGTGTAATTAAGGTAAGATCTATAACATTTTACCATCTATTAAACGTTTTCGTAACAATCCTTTCTGTCTTCGCCTAGACAGAGGGTCGTAGGCATTTATTTAATCTTAAAATTTAATAAATGTACGGTGGATGCAAATTTTCTAAACAGAATTTTTTAAAGGTTCATCCGTATTTTCTATTTAACAGTTAATGTAAATAAATGTATGTATATGTATCTATAGCATTGTTGTTGTCCTATAGAATGCTAATATGATAATGAACAATGCATATATAATATGATACAACTTGTGTTGTGCGATTATTCTTGAACAAAATGGGAGAGTGCATTATTAGTAGGTACTACATTGTAATTAACTTTAAAAATCACAGCGAGGAATTGTCTCTCGCTATTTTCTTTCTCTTTTATAAAGACAACTCACCCTAGAAATAATTCCTGTGTCGCGGTGGACTTTAAAAATATTCAAACAACAGACACAAAGAAATCCCGGATCTGAACAAACATTTGAGTTTCTTGCACGTTCTTCTCATGAGCCCTACACCCTTGCTTTGCTGAACGTGGCAGTAAACGTAAATTAACAGGAAAAATTTAGTGTAATTTTGACATTCATAAGTGTTACCTTGTAACCTAACTTATATAAATCAATTGTCGATTTGATTTGATTAAACCGCACATAGTTTTGTGCCGTTTGGGATTCGAAATTCGAACCCACAACACTCGGCGCATTGGCAGTGTCCAGGCGAGCACTTAAACAACTACGACATCAGTGCAGTCAAACTTTATACATACCTAAGGTTTTATGTGTGGGTCATTATATTTGTTAACCTCTGAGTCTTCTTCGAAGAGGTTAATGAGAACACTATGTGGGTCTGTGTGTCTGTCTGTTAGTGACAGTTTGTTATGGGCCCTGTGGATCAAAAGACCCCCGAGATATAGGGGTCACAAGTTCATAAGCTCAGGGGATTTCCAACAACAGAGTGATTTGGAAGTCCAAGGAGGCTTTTGCCCAGCAGTGGGACATTACAAAAAGCTGACGAAAGTAAAAAAAAAAGGTCACATGAGACGAAGAGGCTGAATCCTGGGTTTTTACACCCATATCGTTATATAATAACAATGGCTAACCCATTTGCGAAATTTATAACATCTATGTATTTTAGTGGACACGACAGACATTTTCCTGGTCGAACGTTGGCTTGTAACCCAATTGTAGTGGATCCGATTGTGAATCTAAACCACCCATTAAGCACACACAAAAATTTCATCGAGATGGTCCAGCCATTAAGGAGGTGTCAGTTCAGTGTCACATACACGTATAGAATAATTACATCTACAACATGTAAAATAATAAAAGCACATCCTGAAAGTAATTTGTTCAAAATCGGCTACTGAATCAATTCCAGCTATTTTTAATCTATGTATTTTTTATCTCTAAAGTAATTAAAACGAATTAAATTATAGTCACCCATTTATTAAACAGCTGAAATAAACGAAAATGCATCATAATTCAAGGCAACAAGGTTTTTGATGCAATAAAGGCAATAATGTTAGATTTATTGTAATATACCCATACTATCCGCGCACAATAAGGAGAACTAATTCGTTAAATTAAAATATTTAAGTACATAAAAGTAACATTTTAATGATTATATTATTATTACGATTTAATAATCTAATTGGGATGTTTGAGGTTGTGCGTTATATCTGTGACATGTTGTTTATAGTATAGTATTTTGTCGATAGTGGACCTCTCGTTTGCTACCCCGGCCCTCGCCGCACGCGTAAGGGGATGGCGTGTCCTGGAGGAGGTAGAGACCCTTTCGGAATCGGTATATCCGTCTGGAGGTCTCTCTGCTCCGGGACCCTAGCAGGGGTCAGCGCTCCTCGGCGGGCAGAACACCTCGCTTTCCGCGGTGGGCTGTGAAGAGGCTGAACCGGGACCTACTGGAAGAGGCAGCCATAGTTCAAGCTTGGCTGTCTCCTGCACCCCCGTCTGGGGAGGTAGACGCCGGGGCTGTACGCTTTCGCGACAGCATTCAAGCTGTTTGCGACGCGGCCATGCCCCGAGTGCGACACTGGACCCCAACGGGGGTCTACTGGTGGTTCCAGGAGCTGACGGACCTCCGTGCGGCCTGCGTTCGTGCCCGGAGGTTATACACACGCAGCCGAAGCCTTCGCCACCGCGATGAGCGAGAGGAGAGCCGACTGTATGACGCGTATGGCGAAGCGAAGGTGTCTCTGCAGACGGCCATCTGCCGCGCCAAGAAACGGGCGAAAAGTGAGATGTTGGAGGGTCTAGACCATGACCCCTGGGGGCGCCCATATCGCGCGGCGCTGAACAAGCTCCGTGCGCGGGGCCCCCCCCTTACGGAGATCCTCCAGGCCAACTTCCTCTCCGAGGTGGTCGAGGAGTTATTTCCTGACCGGGCAGAGCACGTGCCCCCGACAATGGCCCCATCGGGAGGCCGACATCGGGAGGCGGACCTCAGTGCTCCCTCGGTTACAGATGCGGAGATGGGGGCGGCTGTCTTGCGGATTCGCTCGAAGACTACCGCCCTTGGACCTGACGGTGTGCCGGCGCGAGCTCTCGCGCTGACCCTCGATCACCTGGAAGTCCGCCTCAGGGAACTTTTCGACGCGAGCCTGGTGTCGGGACGATTCCCTGAGTGCTGGAAGGAGGGGAAGTTGGTACTGCTGGCCAAGCCGGGACGGCCTCCAGAGTCGGCCGCGGCGTACAGGCCCATAGTGCTGCTGGACGAGGCGGGGAAGATGTTTGAGAAAATTCTCGCCACCCGCATCGTCCGGCACCTGAGCACGGTCGGTCCCGACCTGTCGGACGCTCAGTTCGGTTTCCCGGAAGGACGTTCGACGGTCGAGGCCATTATGCGCCTGAAGGCCGCGGCCGAGGAGGCGGTCGCCGGCGGCGGTGTTCTGTTAGCGGTGTCTTTAGACATCGCCAACGCGTTTAATAGTCTGCCATACAGCTGTGTCAAGGGGGCGCTCCGATAACACGGGGTACCTTTTTACCTGGAGCGGCTGGTGGCAGACTATCTGAGAGGCAGGAGTGTACTCCTCGAGGTTCGAGGCGAGGTTTGGCGGCGGCCCATGTCGTGCGGTGTCCCGCAGGGATCGGTTCTTGGTCCGCTCCTGTGGGACATGGGGTACGACTGGGTCCTACGTGCTGTCCTACCCCTCGGGCTGAGCGTCATCAGTTACGCTGACGACACCCTCGTTACAGCCCGTGGGGGTACCTTCGAGGAGGCGGCCCGTTTGACTATCGTGGGCGTTTCCCAGGTGGTCGGGCGTATCGAGGCGCTAGGTTTACAGGTGGCTATTAACAAGACGTAGGCCCTGGTCTTTCATGGGCCTCGTCGCACTCCACCCCGCGGCGCCTCGATAATGGTGGGCTCGACGCGCGTTCCCGTCCAGGCCCACATGAAATATCTGGGCTTGGTGCTGGACGGAAGGTGGCACTTCGACGAGCATTTCAGACAGCTCGCCCCGAAGCTTCTCGGCACTGCGTCCGCCCTTGGGCGGTTATTGCCAAATTTGGGCGGGCCCAGTGCTGGTTGCCGGCGACTCGACACGGGGGTTATCCACTCGATGGCGCTTTACGGCGCACCGGTGTGGGCGGACTCCCTGACCGCTCAGTGCAGGACTCTCTTGCGGAGGCCGCACAGAGTCATAGCGGTCAGAGTAATACGTGGATACCGTACGGTGTCGGCCGACGCAGCTTGTGTGTTGGCCGGAACACCCCCGTGGGATTTGGAGGCTGAAGTGCTCGCCGAAGTGTTTGCAGTGAGTGAGGCGGTGCGGGAGGAGACGGGTTGTCGTCCCCTCCCGACAGTGATTGAGTGCGCGCGCAATCGAGCCCATCAGGGCATGATTTTAAAGTGGAAGGCACGGCTGGAGGTGCCCTTGGCCGGTTTCAGAACCGTTGGGGCCCTCCAGCCGGTATTGGAGCGGTGGGCAGGGCGGCAGCATGGGACCCTTTCCTTCCGACTAGTGCAGGTGTTGTCAGGGCACGGTTGCTTTGGCAAATACCTGCACACGGTCGCTAGGAGGGAACCGAGTCCCGTTTGCCACCACTGCGATTGTGAGGAGGACACGGCGCAGCACACGCTCGAGCAATGTTCTGCTTGGGCGGTGCAGCGCCGTGAACTCATTGAGGTTGTGGGTGAGGATCTCTCGCTGCCGGCCGTGATCAAAGCCATGGTCGACAGCGAGAGGAAGTGGGCAGCGGTCGCGTCCTTCTGCGAGGACGTCATCTCGCAGAAGGAGGCGGCGGAGCGGATCCGGGAAGAAAGTATCCTTGCGGATCCGAGCCGTCGCCGGCGAACCGGGCGGCGCAGGCGCGCTTGCGCGCGCCTAATGCCGCCATAATGAAGGCCGCGGGCGGGAGAACGGGGATCTCCCGTCCGCCAGCCATTGAGTCGGTCCGACGCCCTATGTAGTGCCGGGGCGTCGCCGAGGAGTTGTAGACTGCTGGGTGGGTCGCTGAGGTAGTAATTTTGCCAGCGGCCCATCCACTATACAAGCAGCAAGCGTGCACACCGTGGGGTTTTGGTCCGTAGGCCCGAAGTACGGGAGAGCCGGACATAACCCTCTCGCCTCCCCTTGTGGCGAGAGGGTATGCATCAGGCGCATTTCCCCACGTAAAAAAAAAAAAAAAGGTAAAATAACAACATTATATTTAAATAAAATATGAGTACCTAACAAATGGCACTCTTTTGCAACTGGGCATTGTGTGTCGTGTTACTACAGTCCATGTATAGACAAGGTATCACCGGAACATAATTTCCAAACTTACTTACCTACTTGATACACTAACAGTGCGACTGTCGATCAATCAAAAACTGTCTTAGCAAAAATCAATGCATTATTCAAATATCACCTCATTGTTTTATCGGATTTCTTATGTCTCTGTCTGCTTACATTTTATCTATTTATTTAATATACTCATCCTGTTTTGAACAAACTGCAAGCTCTAACTATATGGATAGCGCAGTGGCTTAATAAGCTTATTTGCCACTGTCGAGTAATGTGAGTTCAGTCTTGCCAAGAACATAATTGTTATTTAGTCTCCATGATCTGTCTGATAATTAAATGTTGATAATTGAAATTAAACTGCTTTATTCTGATCTTATCGCGATGTTTATTAACACTTCTATTACATCATTTTGAAAATATTACATTACTGCTGAATCTATAAAACTATTTTATCTATTTTAAATTATTGAAGCTATTTAGATTTAAATTAAAAGTTTCCCCAACGTTTAAGGCGCTATTCCATTAGGCGAGTTACTAGCATGCAAGTTGCAAGTTGCATACAATTTGTACAAACCTGCATACAAGTTACAACTTGTATGAGGTAGTTTGAACTTTTATATATTTTTATGCAAGAGACCTGCAAATTGAATGCGCAAACGTTAGTTGCACGTTTCGAATTTCGAACGAGTGACGTGTAGTAGGTACGTGTACGCACATGATATCTATCGCTGTACAAATTATCGAAACATAATGTCTGTTAGACAGGCGCACGAGCAAATAACCATTTTTATTGACGGGCACGTCCTCCACCCATGATGGCTAACTCAATTGTTGAACATCTCCACTTGTATACAAGTGAAACCTGCATGCAATTTGCACACTCTCCAAACATGTTTTCAATGCAAGCAACTTGTACGTAAATGTGACGTCATACTTACATGCAAGAGTTGTCTAATGGAATCGCGCCTTCAGGTTGCTTTTCAGCAGCCATGTTCACGGGGAGACTATGATGGTGGTTGTGTCAGAACATTAATACAAATACCATAGCTAAAAAATGTGTATAAAGCTGTTTTATTTTAATGTATAACAATATTATGCAATTTTTGTTAAGTTTTGCAATTGTCACTAATGAAGTAGTTTTACTTACTCTAAAAAAAACAGATTATTGATAAACTGTTTTACATTCTGTTACGACCAACCTTAGATGATGTAACTGCTTGCTTGGTGTAGTGGTTGCCTCGCCACTGCCGTCTGCCACTGTGCCGAGTGTGTGTTATAAAATTGTATGATCCATAAATGGCTGTACCGAGTCTAGGCCTTGTTTATGTTTGATACTTACAAGAATAAATATATTAGTAGATACTTAAAAAAGAAAACAGTTTGTCAATGACAAGTTATATTTTTTTATCAAAGACCTTTTGTAAATTTTGTGTCACGTTTACAGTGTCAAATATTTAGTAGGTATTAGGTAAGTAAATAAGGGAATTTTGATTGAAGTCAAGGTCGCATCATAACTACGATTTAATTTATTTCAATGTACAATATTCTTATACCTTCTTAGACCAATCAGATTATAATATAATCTATAAGGTCATTTATAGGCAGAATTAGGACAAGATTATATTTTATATTATATATTCTTATGTATGATTATAATGTTGACAAATAAATGATATGGGATTAACACTTAATCCAGTGACATGATGCAATGATGTTGTAGTCGAATATAGTAGTCATTTTAAAACACTAATGATCTTTAATCGGGTGATTTTAGATATTTAGCATTTAAAGACTTTAGACTTACGTACATAAAATTAAAAATATTATATATCCATGCTGCCTTATTGCTTTGATATTCTGTGAATGTAGTAGGTACCTACTCGGTCGAGCCGACATTTCATGCTATAACCAGCAATGCTTTATTAGAATGGAAAAAAGTCTGCACGCTATTTTGTCTTCCGTACCTAAATGCTATTGTTAACTATTAAAACCAACATTTTATCGGATCTATAATTTTATTAATGACAAATTGAATAAAAATTTATGTAATAGTTGTATTGTGATTTACGCCCACGTCCTGGAAGCTTTGCGAGGCTGTTTGGAGTAGTTGATTTCACGAATGTAGTCAAGAATATCATCACCGGTGACCACGCCTTTTGGATCGAAATAAGCTGGCAAAGAAGATTGTCATTATTAGTTTGTAGTTTGGCGCAAAACCAGTGAATAAATACGTATATATTATAGAAATCGGCCAATCAATCATTGCTTGTTGTAAATGTACTCTTTAAATGTGCTACAAACAATTTATACTAACCAGTGTCAGTTTCACTGTCATGTTCCTCTCGTCCGACGACCACAAAAGGAGTGATATCCAGTATACGAGACAGCAGACCAATAGTTGGCATTCCCTTTTTACCGTTTTCAGCCAACGTATAACAGTTTTTGACAAGATATTTTGAAGCCAAATCACTGAAGTTAAACTCCTTGTTTGATTTGCTTGGAAACTTGATTGGATTCGTCGCATAGTTACGGAGAGCGTCTTTAGAAACAGCACCAATGAAGTGTCTGAAATGTTTATTATATGTAATTTAAGTCATCTAAACAAACAGGAAAATGTAATTTAAATGAGATATTGTAAGTATACATATATACTTACCATTCTTGTTAAACACATATACTTACGCCTTGTACCTACCTACATAATATGTATATCAAGAAATGAGTCGTTTTAGATACAGACAGTTAAATTTCTATATATTTTACGTGAAATATCTGTTAAAATTAATTGGCCGTATGTAATACTGGTCGCAGCGATAGCTTAGTGGGAAACCGTTGGACTGCCACGCAGAGATCACAAGTTCGATCCTAAGGCTCTGACTTCGAAGTTATGTGTGTATTAAATAGTTGATTATTGCTTGTTTTAACGGTGAAGGAAAACATCGTTAAAAAACCTGCATATCTAAGAGTTACCCAAAATGTTTTCGAAGATATGTGAAGTCTGCCAACCGGCCCTGGGCCAGGGTGGTGGACTACGGCCTTCTCAAACTGATAAGAGGCCGGTGCCCAGCAGTGGCACAGCTTAATGCAGGGCTGATATTATTATATGTAAAACGACTTGTTTCTTGAATATACCAAGGGCCTTAATCATTTAGTTTAGAAGTTTAAACACACATACCCATTGTCGTCGGTGATGACAGCAACATTACCATCTTCCATAGCACACAATGCTTGGTCGCAAGTCGCATTTTTCTTGAGCTTTGGGTATTTATGATTCAACTTTAAATCAGTAATAGGCGTTTTCCACCATCTAAAAATGAAAAAAGGTTAACCATGCATTTTATTAAAATCAGCCGCGGTGCCAGTTGTATATGCCATTACTGTATAAGGTCCCGTCCGGGTTGGGCAAAGTGTTATTGGGTTTCTCTGTTCACAAAGAAAGAAGTTCTCAGTAACAGCACGGAGTTTGGAACTGTGTTCGATAAACGGCAAAAGGTTCGGTCTATACCTATTACGTAGGACCTTAAACAACATAACGAAATGTAGTTGTAATACGATCCTGCTTGATATAGACGTGACTCTATTTATATATGTGTTAAAACTGATTTGCCCGATTTTAGTTTCTAGTGATGCTGAACCTACTTCATGCTTTGTTCAGGAGGGTCCATGAAGAGATGCGCCTCCATCCACTGATCGTTGACGAACTTGGACATGTAGTTACGGATGCCGTCGGGTAAGATCACTACTACTCGTTTGCCTGCGCCCATGTTCAGTGCTTTAGCAGCCTTGATTGCTGCGTACATGGCTGCGCCGCTGCTTCCACCTGTTTCCAAAACAATATATATAGTACTATTTTTTTTGGTATAGTGATGCACATATCTGCACTCGTATGATGATCGGTATAGTTTTGTGCAACACAGTACCATAAAGTACTGCTTTGTTCAAAAGTATATCGATTATAAAGTACAAATATTACATTGTTAACGACGCAGTGCACCTACTTATGTAAACTGTTGTCAATACATATAATTCGAATGGTATAGAATAATTATAAATATAATATAAGTACGTACCGCAAAGTAGTCCTTCTTTTCTGGCTAGTTCTCTCGCAGTAAGGAATGCTTCTTTATCAGTAACTACTTCGACGTGGTCGACAAGAGACTTATCCAAGACCATTGGCACCCATGCTCCGCCTACTCCTTCCACCTATAAAAACGCGATTTATTACATATAATTTTTCATAAAGAGTTCAATAATTAATGAAAGAACTCTAGTGTACTTGCTTATCGTTACTTACCAAAAAGGGATGATTTTTTCCGTTTGTGTTGATCATAATCGAACCGTCCGGCTCTGCAGCAACCAGGACACAGTCAGGATATTTCTCTTTGATTCTGCGTCCGACTCCAGTCATCGTTCCGCCAGTACCAGCTCCCATTACCACCATGTCCACTTTATCTAAGGCGGATAATATTTCCGCGCCAGTGGTCTCATAGTGGATCTTAGGATTGACTTCATTTTCAAACTGCAACCACAACGATTTTAATTATATTTTCTGTATTTGATTGCTTGTAAATCAAGGTAAAAATAGTTTATTTTACGCATAAATGCATGAACTAAGATATAATAGTAAAATTTGTAAAAGTAAATAAAGGAATCTTGCCGGAAAATGTATCTTAAATTTGTACACTTAAAATGGTGAAAGGCCGAATTTATGGTAATGTTTGGGATACTACATGAAATACTTTCTACTAAAAGTAGTATTTCAGGCGTAATTCATAATCTATAGAAATATGCAAGAAAATTTAATAAAAATAAAAATTATCTCTTCAATAAAAAAAAAAGAAATCTATAGACAGTGAACCCATGATCATAATATTATGAAAATATTACCAATAATCACAAACATGTACTCGGTAAGTATATCGTAGCTGATTCTTTACGTGATAAGATATAGATTTGTTCAGGCTTCATACCTGATTTAATATGACAGCAGTGTCGTGATTTTCATATTTGAGCTGACTTGCGATCATTCTGTCTTTGCCTCTGACTTGGATTACTTCAGCACCCAACAGACGCATGGTATCCACTTTTTCAGCAGAATTTTTGACGTCCATTACAATAGTACATTTGTTATCTAAAAAGGAACAAGTTGATGAATTAATTGCCTTATCGGTTTCTTATTGATTACAATTTGTGTACCTACATTAAACCCTGTTACACTACGTCTCGTGGTAACATACGCATTTTCTGATGTTTTAATAATAATACGAAATCACATGAGGCATGATAAGATTTAGAAAGCTGATATAATTTGTTAATGCAAAGAGTCTATTAGAGGTCGAACAATGGTTATCAGCCTTCGAACGACGAAGAGAAAACTATGTCATGTGACTGATCGTATCTATACTGTTTTGTAACTGTTATGTTAGTAATAAGGACAAAAGTAGTTTTAATGTATGTAGGTATGCTTGTAGGAGGCTATCTCCTTTTTCAGTCGTGAAGTCATGGCAGTGCTCGTAGCCTTATATCTACGAGCCATCATACATCTACGAGCCATCCATTCCTTGACTTAAAATGATTTTTATCGGTAAATTGTCTTGTCGGGCTGGCTCTTTTTAGCGTTTACTACATTTTATTAATTTATTAATAATACCATTATAGAGTATAAATAAAACTTACCCATAAGTGTGGCATTAAATGCGATGCCTATGCCAGTATTTCCAGACGTAGGTTCTATGAATTCAGTGTTTTCATTCACCAATCCCGCTTGTTTCGCATCTTGGACCATCGCTAATGCGACTCTATCTTTTATGGAGCCCGCTGGATTAAGGAACTCGCATTTTGCGTCTGAAAACAAACAGACAAGTAATAAAAAAATTTACTCTAGACTGATTGTTGGTCTTGGCGGCCAATCTTAACGGGAAATGACCGTTTACGTAAGTTATATTATAGTTCATAAGTGCTCTAGTTGTCTCTATTTATTATCTCTCTAGAGATACATTACAGAACTTATCTTGTAGAACCTCGACCCTCTGGTCGGAGAGTGAGGGATCCCTCTTTCTAGAGATCATGCGCAAGACCAACGGCTTTATGTGTTTTAATATCACACCGTCAACTTACTAACTCCGCGGTGCTATTGGGAAATTCGTGGCAGAGAAACCCAATAACTTTTTGTTAGCCTGACCCGGACAAGTGGTAAGTGTACGAATTGTGGAAAACTCAATTGCTTATTTAATGATTAAATATTATAAGTCTTACAGATGTCGCAGGACAGTCCATGATGTTTCGGTACTTTATTCAACCTCACAAGTGGAGTGTTGCCCACTAATTCGAGGATGCTGTTGTACACTTTGTTGTTACTGCTGCAAAGAAAAGTAATATGTATAAGTACATATTTATTTATATATTAAGGATCTCTTACAAGAAATACAATTTCTCAATCAATACATCTTGGTAATTAAAAAAGGTCTCATGTTTTCTTAATTACAAAAGATCACAACATGCCAAAAGAAAAAGTACAAACAATTAGGTAAAAGACAATAAATAATGTTATGAAAAATTAACATATTGCCTATGCAATAAAAATAAATTTAAAAGGAATTTACAAAAATAAATTTAAGATAAAATTAACTTATATATATAAAATAATAAATATAAAATATTCTCTATTAAAAAACACTTCCAATAAACCGGATCAACAGAATATATTAATAATTGTTTCCTGTTTTTTTGCCTCTTAGTAACAAGGAAGAAGCTCCGATATTAAGTCACATTGCATCATAGTAGTAGGTATTACAGTACTCGTAATGTCATAATAAAGAAACAACAGTAATTGTAGATTTTGTAGGTTCTTTCTACCCTTTCTAGGGTAGAAGGTCCTACAAAATCTACAATTACCAAAATAGTGCAAACGGAACTTTGATTCCCGTGTCTACTGTCTACCGTCTGCCTGTGAGTGCTGATTATCTTAGCAAGACCGAATGCTAATAACTTTAAATTTGGAATATTCATTATTAAATAATTTCTAACAAAGTACCTAAATTAAAATTTTCCTCGATATGTTTATTTTTATATAGGGTCCGTTAGAAAGTCTAACCACATTAAATAGGATAACGAGGTAAAATGGGGTAGTTATCATATGAAATCATTTTACTTGCACATTATAAAATACATTTTTACTATTTTATAAGCATTTATGAGCGGTAATGAGATCTGGGATTGGGTTTCCGAAAAAAATTCGCCACCGAAAGCTTTGCAAAGCTTCTCATAATTTGCCTATTATATCTTGCAAATTTATTAAAATATGTATTTTTTTGTAGACAAATTTTAATGTGATTAATTGTCACTGTTAATTTTAAGAGAATTCTAGTAATTTAAAAATGTCCATAGAAGAATATTTAAATGTTAAAATAATAATTGTTCGGTAATTATAAATTTTACAATAATCAGCTGTGACAGCTGGGTTATAGCTCCAACGTTATGTTGATATAATCGCCGCGACCGACTGGTCACAACTGATGGACTCATCAGTTCAGAAATTGTCAGTTACCTCAGTTTCTCGCCACATTGACTCTCTTCAAGCAAACTCGTCCTGACACTCACTAAGTTATACATTTTGAAGAGGGTTATGAATTTTTGAACCACGATCAGAAAAACACACAATGTGTGTCCTGAGTATATGGCAGATGTTCAGAAACTGTGCCTTCTTGTGTTGTTCCTGCTTTATATACTGGAAGGAATTGCGGTTACCTTTCAAATCGACCCATAAGTATGACTGGATTATATTATTACCATAAAATTACCCAACCGCTAATTATTAATAATGATTTTCCTCTTTGCAGTGATCATTTCGTGCTAAAGATGTAATTATTCTAGCTTTATGACGACGCGACTGAAGGACTTCTTACCATAAAAGGCTGTAATACAGTTTTCACTAATATAATAACAAACATATTAGATACACAATGCCTTTTACTGACAATAATTGACCACCCAAAAATATGAAAATATTCGCAAAATTATGGCAAAGAAACTAAAGAAAAAAGGTACTAACATATATTTTTAAATCATAATATTAATATTTTTTTGGAATGGATTCGTATGTATTGGCATATATCACATTGTTTGTTGTTAATAATCAATATATAGGTTAGTTGATAGTGTTTATGTAACTATCATTAACTTTTGGTTAAACATAAATATCCGCCGAAAATTAGAGGATATTTTTTAAATCAATCCCGTTCACAAAAGGCTTTAACAGTTAAGTTTAACTAAGTTTCGAAAAGGGTTATTTTAGTTTAATTGATTGAGACAAGAGATTTAAAAAAAACTTATACATATGGTCTTAGATTTTAACCACTTACTCGATAATTTTAGTTATTTTAAGTAAACATCTTAAGCATCTGGCAACATACGATACCATATTTTCAATAATTACCTAAATTACCAAGAAAATGATGTAAGAGTTTTATAAAGAAGAGGATTTAATTAGGAAAACGCATTATTTTAAAACATTGCTACTTGGTTGTATAAAAAAATACAGTCAAATTGAGAACCTCATCCTTTTTTGAAGTCGGTTAATAAGGCTCTATGAGTTTGCTATTAGCAAACCCATAAACTAATCTACATACACTTGCATATTATTATAGAACTTTTAAGTGGACAGGTTTATTTTTTTTGGTTTCTCTTGTACTTTACTTTACTGTGTGACTAGCTTTATTGCAAATTACACACATTCTAATAATTATATATGAGCGCTATTTAATTGTGCGCATTTTAATTACAAACTTTATTCTTTGTATTGTTATCAAAACACTTCAACGCTGATACAATATAGAGTGCTCTTAAAATATCCACCCAAGGTGTTTACAAGGTACAAGTACAAGTTGTAATTCTTAATTTTTATTTATAGATTGTAGTTTTATTTGAGTCCTTACCTAGTAATATAGATCCCGGATAGACAACCGATCGAACGTGGTCGGTCGAGATAATTCAGAGAAAACGCTTACTATGTAAAAAAAACCGCTGCAAGAAGAATTGCATGCTACATATAATCATCATCATCTCAGCCGAAAGACGTCCACTGCTGGACATAGGCCTCTCCCAAGGTTTTCCACACAGATCGGTCTTGAGCCACCCGCATCCAACCGCTACCCGCGACCCTTACCAGGTCGTTGGTCCACCTTGCCTACCCCTGCTGCTTGTTCCGGTGCGAGGCCGCCACTCCAGAACCTTTCTGCCCCAACGGTCATCGGTTCTGCATGCTATGTGCCTTGCCCACTGCCACTTTATCTTGGCTATCCGGAGAGCTAGTCGGCAACTTTAGTTTTATTACGGATCTCCGCATTTCTGATTCGATTACGCAGGGAAACCCCGAGCATAGCTCTCTCCATCGCCCTTTGCGTGACCTTGAGCCTTCTGATAAGGCCCACAGTGAGTGACGCAGCACAGTAAACTAAAACAATTTAGTTACAAGTACGTATATAGCATGATAAAAATCACGTAATTGTTATAAAGATTTTAAAAGACCTAATTAGTAAACCGCACAAAGTCATGACAGTAAATAGTAGCGCTCGGTCCTGACCTGATAATTAATCGCTGTAATTCATTAAAACAGTTTTGCTAAAGGCTAAATACATTTAGTATGTCTAATAAATAAAGAACATATATAAATTTAGTTAAATGTGATGGTTTTACTGCAATGCTGAAATCCGATTAATGGTGAAGAAGAAGAAGAATCCATAATTCACACCAAAGACTCACGCTTTCTTTTTTTAAAGCTAAAATAGATAGCATCTATTTTGGATACAATTTACTAGCATTCTTGTTAGTGGTTTTTAGAATATTCAACTCCTGCCGGCCATTTTTGCTACAATTAAAGAAATGATACCATATGATCTTAAATAAACAAATATATTTTTTTAGAATATTCTTTATTATTTTACAGTACCTACTTATTACGAAATAAATAACGTACCATAGAATTGGAGATCTACATTTGGCATAGTTTACAACAACTTTATTTTACAAGTAATCCGTTGATAACTTTTTTAATCACGGCAAGTAATAGAATTTTATTTTATTTATAAATTAATATATTTATTAATTTACCCAAAAGAGACCGAACTGATGTTTCGACAGACGTAGATGCGCAATCTGCTACTGAAGACGTAGATTTTTAGAGAATTTAGTAACATTCTCGGGTCAGTAAATTTACGTCGCTAAAGAAAGTTTCGTGCGGCTCTGTTTAACTTTCCTATGTAGAAACGTTTACTGTATTGTATTGTTCTGATTATCATCAAAATAATTCTATTTAATTTTTGTGTACAAATTTTTACTATATTGTATTGATTATTGGAATGTTCTGATTATCATCAAAATAATTCTATAAAAGTCTTCTAGAGGATTTTAAGGTACATGTTTTCGTAGAATAACAAACCCACCACTCGTGTATACATATTTGCTTCTCCAAACTTCTTTCAATTCCTTACAATGTTGATAAGAGTTTGATTCATCACAATCAAACACGTCACTTATTACGCTAAAGGAAGGGGTAACGAAGTCAAATTATCACAGCACATGACGGACACAAGACGTAATGAACTGTATTAAACGTCATAAACTCATAACATTTCAGTATTTTCTAGTTTCTCTGTCTACGGTATTTGCCAACGCGGCCGGTGACAAAACGGCTCGGAAAATTGTCGTTTAACGGTAAGCGATACCTACTTGGGCACAAAAGTTTGAATGCTTCTTGGATCGAAATTTTTATTATATTCACGTGACGTTAATGTGATGAGTGATGACTGATGAATAATTGTCATCTTTATGAATGAAAATGTATTGATATTGCATTGGTCATCTTTAAATCTGTGTTAAGATAAGATATTTTGTCGTGATATATTCAGAAATATATCATGACAAAATATTTTCCCAAATCTATATCCTAATCTTAACTAATATTATAAATGTGTATGTGAATTTGTTTGTTTGTTACGCTTTCGTAACTTAACTACTCGACCAACCATTCGCATACACGTTGTCAGGGGAAGAGAAAAGGAAATAGGATACTTTTCATCCAAAAAGTACTGTTACTATCCTAACCTACATTTACGCGAGCAAGCCGATCTTTTACTACGTTTGATTCAAGTACTTAATAAAATCGTGTCCTCAACCTTCCTTCTCAGACTGCAAAGCGTATTTTACAGACTTCATCAAGCATGACATGTTTGATATTATAATCTATACTTATTAAAGACCAAGACGAAAGTACTGGTCAACCAAATCAGTAAATCGACAATCGCAGAAGTCGTTCCACATGTAGCTAGTTCTAGTCACAGACGTTGACCACAATAGCAACAATGCAGTCCAAAACTGAATGGTCGTGATCGTCCGTTTAGTAAATGTTACATTGAACGTAAGTGAACTACGCATAAGTCTATAGTAAATAGATTAATCATATCTAATCAACACAAATCAATAGACAGTAATAGTATGTGTTCATGTTTTCGCGATAGTGGCTCAAGTAACCTTTATCAAATAATATTGGAGCTGTTCTCAAACACTATATGTGATTAATTATAATATTATATATCATAATATTAAAAATTTCTAAATTGACGTTTTGTTATTCATAAAATAGTCAAAACCTTGCAAAACAAGTTGCGATACTTTGTAGTTTTTTTTAAACCTTTGAAAGTGCTTATATAATAATAATAATATCAGCTCTGTAGTAAAATTTCCCACTGTTGGGCACGGGCCTCTTCTTAGTGAAAGAAGGGTTAGGCCATAGTCCACCACGCTGGCTCAGTGCACATTAGCAGACTTTACTTATCTTCGAGAATATTATCAAGAACTCTCTGGCATGCAGGTTTTCTGACGATGTTTTCCTTCACCGTTTAAGCGCACTTTAATTAGATAACTATTTAATACGCACATAACTTCGAAAACTTAGAGATGCGTGCCTTGTGATCGAACTTGGGACAACTGCGTAGCAAATCCAACGGTCTCCCGCTAGTCTATAGCAAATTTTTAAAGTGCTTTATATAGTCTTTTCTTGATTGGTATACAGTCTGTTAATAATGTAAATCTATATAAAAATGAGCAAAGACAAAACTGTTCGGTCCCTTTTTCTCCACTGTTTGTCACCTGTTTTACTTTACTTTTGTTTTTTAGTAGCTATTGACGATATTAAGTGTTACCACGTAACAAAATTTTAAAACAGTCAATTCAAAAGGAATATATGTATATATGATTTGCTCAGATTTTTATAATCTAGTCATATGAAATCAACATTGTGCCTACTTGCTTGCATTTTATGTTATGGTGGCGTGGCGTCACTTTGTCTTGATTATTTTAGGTTTGACTCATTTCTATCGTATCTAATAATAAATCCAATATATTTTTGTGTATAAATCAGACTAAGGTTATTACGCATTTGTAGCTTCGGCGGTAACACAATGATCAGACATCGGCTTTGCAATCAAGACGTTGTAAGTTTGAATCGAGTTACAACGCAATTCTTCAGATGCAGCTTATGCAATATACAGGGTGTTTGGAGGGTGAGTAGCCATAGGAAAATGGTCGATAGGTGATGGTGTTGGCTACGTGTCGCGCCTGCTTAAATAACATTTTGCCTTAAGTTTAATGAGTAATCATTTTTTTTCTATTTTTCTAGAAAATCTCCATTTTTTTGTATAAAAACTTTAATTATTTTTTTAATAACCGCTGAAATGTTAAAAAAATGATGTCATTTGTTAGTGTAGTCTTACCTTATTCAGATTTAATCATAATTTCATACAAACAATTCAAAAAGAAATAACAGTGAAGTATCAAACTTTCATAAATAATAAAAAAACATCCTTATGTCAACTTCACATGGTAAAATAAAAAAAACTTACGGTGTATGGCATTTACAAATATTTTTAAAAACTTCTTTAGTTAATACTGTTTCGAACGGTATGTAACATGTATCATAACTAACCAGGTAACTCAACAAAAACCGGTTTGTCGTCACGAATGCATTAAAAGGGTGAAAACCTAAATTATTCAATTGAGCAGGTAAAATGTTTTGTTTTGGCTGACGCAACGAAAAAGTGCAACAGGTTTGGCTGTTGCACTTTTTTGTCTCCTATTACTATGTATGTACTTTATTTTGGGGCAATTAAAACAAAAAAGTATTTTTTTAATCATTTTCAAATTGATGACCATTATTTCTGATACATGCGTAACATCTCTTTCTAATTTCCGTTGTGGTATGGCTTAACCTGATTTCTTGTTTCATTATCACAAATGCATTATCAATTTTTCAATTAATTGCTCTCTTGTTTCAATGGTTTCCGTATACACTAGAGCTTTAGCAGGACCCCAGACATAAAAATCAAGCGGTGTTAAATCCGGCGACCTTGCAGGCCATGGGATGGGACCATTTCTGCCAATCCAAGCGTTGGGAAATGAATGTTCCCGGACTGCTAATGTCCAGTGCGCTGGGCAGCCATCTTGTTGAAAAACAATGGGTTCTTGATTCTGAACATTTGGAACTCCATCCATGAGTTCGGGCAAATCATTTATTAAAAATCTAAATAATTATTGCCATTCAAATTGTCTGGTAGATAATGTGGACCAATAAGTGTATTGCCAATTAGTCCTGCCCAAACGTTAACCGAAAACTTCCTTTGATGTGTCATCGCTCTTTTTTTTTTAGGGTTTTCATCCTTTGGGGCCCAATGATGCAAATTATGAAAGTTTACAATGCCTTCCCTTGAAAACTTTGATTCATCCGTCCACAGGATACTTTTTAAGAAGTCGCGGTTGTCAACATCCATGTGTAACAAGAGACGGCAAAACTGGACGCGTCTTTGATAATCGTTTTCTTCTAGACCTTGCACGGGAGTGTAATGAAAAGGATACTTTCCATTAGCGCGAAGAACAGACCACACTTTCCATGGGCTTAGATTTAGTGTTGCAGCTACAGTGCGGATACTTGTTGTGGGATCTTCATCAAAAGCTTCCAAAATGCGTTCGTCATCAGCAACGTTACGTTGTCTGGCAACTCCAGGTTCACGGATAGATTGCCAGTTTCCCTTAAGCGTCTAAATGTCGTTTCAAAAGTATGACGATTAGGTTGACGTCTATTGGGAAAACGCTCTTCATAAATTCTTTTTGCTTCTCGTCCATTTCCATCAGCTTTGCCGTAAGCCATCAACATATCAGCGTATTCCTCGTTAGTAAAAGTAGCCATTAAAAATAACAGTAACAACAACAAACGAAAACAAAAATAATGCGCAGAGCGGAGTTGTGAAGTACAACACGTGAAGTAGCAAAGAACGACAAGTGTCGACTAAATGCACCCGACAGGGTGCGCAAGGGCCAAAGGGAGCATAATAGTCAACCGATGAAAGAGATAGCACAATACTTTTAGCTGGGTTACAATGAGACAAAACATTTTACCTGCTCAATTGAATAGTTTAGGTTTTCACCTTTTTAATCCATTCGTGACCACAAACCGGTTTTTGTTGAGTTACCTGGTTAGTTATGATACATGTTACATACCGTTCGAAAGAGTATTAACTAGAGAAGTTTTTAAAAACATTTGTAAATACTATACACCGTAAGATTTTTTTATTTTACTTTGTGAAGTTGATATAAGGATGGTTTTTTAATTTTATGAAAGTTTGATACTTCACTGTTATTTCTTTTTGAATTGTTTGTATGAAATTATGATTAAATCTGAATAAGGTAAGACTACACTAACAAATGACATCATTTTTTTAACATTTCAGCGGTTATTAAAAAAATAATTAAAGTTTTTATACAAAAAAATGGAGATTTTCTAGAAAAATAGAAAAAAATTATTACTCATTAAACTTAAGGCAAAATGTTATTTAAGTAGACGCAACACGTAGCCAACACCATCACCTATCGACCATTTTCTTATGGCTATTCACCCTCCAAACACCCTGTATATTTTATATATTTTAAAGTATGTAATAATATATTTTAAAGTGTGTAATAATACAAATATATTATAATAAAATATAAAACATGCTTTAATAGAAAATCAAACTAAAAGTAAAAAAATATCTTCAATATAATTTAAGTTTAGAATAAAAATGGAGTGATTAACATAATACTTCATTTCATTGTAAAAAGGGTGGGTTGCTTTTTCTGGTATTTATATAATGACTCTAATTTCACCAAAATCTGTCAATAATAATAATAATATTCTTTATTGACATAAAATCGATACAATTATTAGAATTCCCTAACACCCGCGCTAGTAAATACTGTGTTGCAGGTTGTCTTCACCTTATGTTGACAATAGTTTTATATAAAATAGAATACTAGGTAATTAATTAAAAGAACAAAAATAAATAAAAATAAACGAAAAATTTACTTAAAATTATTTCTTGGTAAGTGCGTGCATGTGTGTGTGTGTGTGTGTGTGTCTGTCTGTGTGCGTGCGTCTCTCTCTCTGTGTGTGTTGTGTGAACGTGTGTGTGACTACAAAATTCATTACTAGATTTTCTACAGCGTCATAGTCCATTGGTTTTAGCTAATTAGATATAACCATTTTAAATTCATTATTATTCAATTTACTTTATGATTTTTGTTACATTTATTATACGTACGAGGAGCTAAACAATGATAGTGCCTTTGAGCAAATGTTAATTTAACACGAGGCACAGGGCAGCGTTCAACGCGCTTTTGTGACGTATGTAGATAGGGAACAACTTTTTTGTGATATCTCCACAACATTTTGTACACAAAACTCACTATACTAATTTTAAGCTAAAGAAATTATTAAAACTATTTATATTTAAGTTTACTACCATATTAATCTCCCCGTGACCATGGCTGCTGAAAAGCTACCGAAACGTCGGGGAAAGAGTAAACTTAAATATAAATAGTTTTAATAATTTAATTAGCTTAAAATTAGTAAAGTTTAATAGTAGTATAGTAGTATAACAGTTTCTAAATTATGTAATAAAGTGTTAAATAAACAACGCGATAAAATCCGTATATAGTAGTTTAATTTCCTTAATTTCTTATAATGTATGTAGGTTATATATATGGCGGCCTCGGTGGCGTAGGGGTTGGTGTAACCGACTGCTACGCCTGAGGTCGCGGATTCGATTCCCGCACGATGTTTGTCTTGGTCTGAGTGTTTCTATGAATAATAAGTAAGTATTTACAAAAAAAAATATTTTAATGTATGTTTATCCATTGTCTAGTACCTACCTATAGTACATGCTCTGATTAGTTTGGGCTAGATAGTGTTGTGTGTGATAGAATATTTAAAAGAATATTATATAATCCTAAAATACATACAGTCTCACGCCTATAACACCGAATGAATAGGCAGAGATTATACCAATATTTTTCCCTACATGGATTTAGGTCGCGCGTAGTAGGGGCAAGTGTAACAAGCAGTCTAGAATCCATGCTCTGACAAAGCTTTACTGGACAAACAAGCCCAATAACACTGTGCCTGGCCTGATAATCGATTTAAGACCACATGCACAACAGTCGCATTAACTACCACACCACAACCGATATGTTTCTGACAATGTTTTAGATTCTCTGTTATATAATGAACTAGCTTTTTCCCGCGGCTTCGGTCGCTTAAACGTAGATATCTAGGTTATGTTAGGTTATGTTAGTAGGTAACGGTTCGCCGTGAGTTGATCGCGGCAGTCGGATTGGTTGCCCTCTCGCTCCCGGCCGTAGTTCAGTCTATGGTCCGGAGTGAGAGGTCGTAGAACGCCGTCGCCTCCTTCTGTGAGGAAGTGATTTTCATCAAGGAGGCGGCGGAGTGGGAAAGGTAGCGCTTAAACCCTCTCCCCAACCGCAGAGCTGGGCGCCGGAGGGCGCGAGATGACCTCCAGCCACCCTGAGGTTTGACCTGGGGATGGTGGGCTTTGTGAGCCTGCCCGCCATCAGATCAGCACCAGGTCCGAGAGGCGGTGTGCGTGTTCCCACGCGCACGTCTGTGTCGACAGTAGGGCTTTTAAGTGAGAAGTGCCTATTTTGGGTAGGTCTTGTTGTGTAGTGGCCTGCCGTTTCATACGGCGCCGGCGGGCCAAAACCTCGGCGGGGTCGCGACCGCATGCGAAAGGGATTCGCGCGGCCCCGTCGATAGTGGTTTTGTTGAGGAACATCGTGATAGGTTTAGTCGGTATTCCGGGAGGTACATTACTATCATTTTATTCCATCTTTCTCTTTCACCCCGGTAAGTCCGACATAACCCCTCAGCCCGCCTCCCCGCGGAGGGATATGCGTCAATGCGTACCCACAAGTAAAAAAAAAGTAAGTAACGGTGCCTTTTTTAAAAATAGAAATGTTACTTGTGGGTACTACTCTCGTCTCATGACGCGGATGCTGTGCAGGAAGATCTACAGCGACTAGAGGTATATTGTCAATGTAATAAATTGGATTTGAATCCGTCCAAATGCTCGGTAACTACATATTCACGTAAGCGTTCTACTATAACCACAAATTATACATTGTGTGGCCAAACCTTATCCAGATGCAACACTATTCGTGATTTAGGTGTCCATCATGATTCTTAACTGATATTCGACACTCATATAGATGCTGTTGTTAAGAGAGCCTCTAAAGCATTAGGTTTTGTTATGCGTATCTCTAAATGCTTTACGGAAGTTAAGACTCTTAAAATTTTATATTGTGCCTATGTCCGTAGCAATTTGGAATATGCTTCCCAAATTTGAAACCCATGTTATAAAAAATATAATATATTTTTTATAACATGGGTTTCAAATTTGGGAAGCATGTTCCAAAGCGCCTCTGTATGCACTCTATTCGATCTATATTATAGATCGAATAGAGTGCATACAGAGGCGCTTCATTAAATACTTATGCTTTCGTCAGGGGATGCCGTACGACTCTAATAATTACATTGAATACTGTAAAAAGTATCATCTGTTGCCACTACAGAATCGTAGAGAAATTGCCGACTATTTACTTATATTAAAAATATTAAAGAATTATATAAATTGCTCCGATCTATTATACAACATTGGCCTTAACGTTCCTTGCAAATCATCTCGTTTTTATCCCCCAATAAGTGTTCCACATGCTTCTACTAATTATAGACAAAACACCTATACTGTGCGAGCGAGTAGAACTTTTAATAAATTGTGTAAACAGCATAATGTTGATCCATTTGTAATTAGTATACCTGCAGCAAGAAGATGCTTGTGCCTTAACTTTTTTTCTTGACTTAATTTCATATATAAGTAGTTTATTTTAGATATAATTGGTTTTGATAATGTTTAATTCTTGTATCACATTTTCGACTGTACTGTACGGTAAACTTAAACCAGTCACACTTAATTATTAATCAACTTTTTATAAGCGAAGACCTGTAATTGGCTTTTTGTCACTACTCTACTGCTATTCTGTTAATTTAGCTGTAAGTCTTCCATAGAACAAATAAATAAATAAATAAAATAAATAAATTATTAGCTTTTGGATTAAATCCTTACAAACAAACAAAAAACAATCAAATCTTTCCTCTTTATTATTTTAGTATAGAAAAGTAATTGTGAATATGTAGTTGATGTTAGCGACATGTATTTTAATTTGCATTCGTGGAGGTCATTACATACAGCCGCTTTACATTGTAGTTAGTTATTCATTATGGCTGTGTTTATTTAATACGTGTTAATTCGTCGGCTAAACGCTATGACTTATATGGATCTTAACTACATCAATTATTCATTTTATTTATCGTACCTACTTCATAAGTGTGATGCTTTATCTTGGTTTTATGACAAATTGTTATAAAGGTGTGGTCACGTTTATAAGTCTAGATTAAGGATGTTGCGAATATTCGAATCCGCGCGTTAGCTTTTTAATTTTCTGGTGTTTCCCGATTCTCATCTTTACGTGAAGAATCATCGCGCCATTCATCGGCTTACCCATTTTCTTTCTTTTCGCAACGTGCGCTATATCTGGATATTCATGAACATCTGCGTTGATTATTGCGGATGCGTTTGCGGATGCAGATATCCAAATTAATGCGGCAGATCCGAAATTACGTATGCGGTTGCGAATATTCGCAAAATCCCTACCTCAAATAACCGTATCCACATCCCCGGATGTCAAAAAGCTGCAATGAGTGGCGAGTGTTTTGCCCGTGTACATAAGTGCTTAAACATAAAATACTATTGAAATTAAACTACTATTACATAATTTTGAAAACTGTTACACTACTACTACTATTGAATTTTACTAATTTATAAGCTAATAAAATTATTAAATCTATTTATATTTAGGTTTACAGTTTCCCAGACGTTTTGAAAAATAAATAACTAAAAATAAAATAGGTACTAGCTAGCCCTGGAGGTTTCACCCACGTTTATGATTACTGTTCCGCTCTAGTGGTTCGTAGCGTGATGGTGTATAGCTTATGCTACTTCTAAATATACATACCTATTCTATATACCAAGGATAGCCTAGTGGGAGATCTTCGAACCTCCACAAAGAAGTCTCGCGTTCGATCCAAAGGCACGCAGTTCATTTTCGAAGTTATGTGCGTATTAAACAGTAAAATATTTCTTGCCTGAGAGTTACCTGCATGTCTGAGAGTTCTCGATAATGTTCTTGAAGATATGTGAAGTCTGCCAACTCGCACAGGGCCAGCGTGGTGGACTATGGCCTAACCCTTCTCACATTGAGAAAAGGCCTGTGCCCAGTAGTGATCAGTTTATTACAGGGCTGATATTATAGACTATGAGCAGGACATCAGACTATTTTCACAACTTTTTGTTAAATGCGCCGACAACGCTGCGACGTTATATTTGTATGGTATTCAACGCACACATTTGGCATCTTGTGTTGCAAATATTCTCTAGCTATGGTCCTACCAAATACGAGTTAAGTATACTATTAAATATGCTTACAGTAGATAACTATTGTATTTGGAAAATACATATATCTTTATATATATAATTCTTCTGTACGTGTGTTGACAGTGAACTCCTCCTAAACGGCTGGAACGATTTGTTTTTTTTCACCTGTACTGTACAACTTCTGTCTGGACAGCTAGTATAATGATGTATATAATTTGCTAAATAGATTTGTTTATGCTTATTCTGACGATCGTGCAGCTCTAACAGCATATTATGGTTACGTTCAATCTACTCTAAGATATGGGTTGTTGCTGTGGAGTAATTCCACAAACATCGACCGTGCGTTTTTAGTACAAAAAAGATGTATCAGAGCATAAGCGGTGTAGGACCATTCATATCTTGCAGACCACTTTTCAAAAAGTTAAGAGTGCTTACTTTGGCTTCTTTATATATAGTTGAGATTTTTATGTTTGTTCAAAACCACTCATAACTTTATCCAAAGGTTAATGAAAATAATAAACATAATATATCTAGGATACATATGTTTATTATTTTCATTAACCTTTTAAGAATTGAAGATGTAGAAGCACACTTCATAAATATAATATCGGTATGATGATTATCATCAGAATTTACAACCACATACGTACCTACCTAGAGAGATACGAGAACTCCCTTTACATACATTTAAAAGTAGACTTAAGTTATGGCTTCTAGAAAATAGGTTTTACAATATTAAAAAATGTATTAGCTATAAAAGAAATAATATGTATATAAATGTTATTGATATTATAAGTTTTGTAATGTGTAGAAATAAGTATAGTAAATAATGATCTAATTTAGTAAAAGTATTATATAAACCAGCATTATATAAATTAAAAAAAAATCGCATGTTGAATTTATAATGTTGTAGTAAGGACGGTGATTATGAAGCTGCGTATTGGTAACGGCGGCGTATGCGATGAGAGCGGCACAGCCGACTCAATAGAGTTCTCTGGAAGAGTGTTCATGTTGTAGATTTTAAACTGCAATTATATACTTTTCTCAATCATTTTATTTTACAGCAATTACAGACTTAGTAACAGCAAATAGTGTCTGAATATTAGATCTGATTATAATTTGAGCCGAGTTGACCAGCGGACCCGTTTGGATGGCCCGAGCTACTTCGTAGCTTCCGAACAACCTTAACAAGTCTCACTTCAAAATGTAACCGTCGCGCCCCGCCCCACTAAACGACTCTGCGCACGTGACTGACCTCGAACAATGGCTTCAATTGAATGTCTTATTATCGTTTAATTATCGTAGTCACCAACAAACATATAATATATAAACAAATTTAATTCAATATGTGCTAGACATATTGAATGAAATAAAATAAGATACAATTTATTTTTATTCGTTCATCGGTACAGATGTACGCATATATGTATCTCGAATAATGCTTCTTTAAGCTCTCGATTATTTTCGATTACTTGCTCTTACATAACTAAAAAAATGAATTCAAACAGGAAATATCTGTAGTAACAGGAGTGAAAAGACCAGCACAGGTGTAGAATTTATTGTTTTTTTTTAAATGCCTATAATTTTTAAAATACGTAGCTGTGTTCTTTTTTAATTTTCTGATAGCTATTATAACTTAGTCTGTTACCTGATGCCGACTTGACGTCGACTTCTGGGACACCCTATATTATACATATAAGTTAGTCTTGTTTAAATGTATATAGCGTGATACGTATAAATCCTTAATTACTGCTGCAACTTCCGATAGAATATTCATTACAGTTCTTCATAGAATTGTAACATATTATACTGTAAGTTATAACCAGGAAAATGAATTCAATAATAAGCCTATTCATATATGTATTTATGTTCAAGAGAAAAACAACTCCTTTTAGGAAATCCTGAATGCGCACGTTTAAACAAATAATAAATTGAATACATAAGGCGTTGCGTATCTGCACTAATCTGCTTATTAGACCAAAGAAGTTATAAATAAAATTAGTTATTGCTCTCTATTCGCTCGCTAGGTTAGGTTAGCTTATGCAAGAAACAATACTTTTTTTAAAATAAAGTATATCCTATGTTATGCGACGATGATATACAGGGTGTCCGGTAATTAATGGATAACCTTGAAATGTCTTATAGTAGAACTGAAGGCCGTTCAGAAAAATGAAAAAAAAATGTATATAAGTATATTAAAAAGTGCAATATACTAGCATAGCATACTTTTGACTGTCTATCTATTAGCATAAATAGTGTTTAATAAAAAAAAAACACATCTCAGGTAGTAGATAGGATAGGTTTTTTTTTATATATTTTTCTAAACGGCCATCAGTTCCACTATAAGACATTTCCAGGTTATCCATTAATTACCGGACACCCTGTATAGCTTATGAATGGTTAAATCGAATTTGTAAATCGATTGAATAGTTTTTGTGTTTTTTGTTTCAAACAAACAAAAGACCAAATCTTTCTTCTTTATAATAATTCTATAGATTAGCAAGGCTATGCCCTAACTATGGCCGTAGTATAGTTGGGCTATTTTCGATGTATACTTATATAATCAGGGTGCGATTGTCAGTGACCACAGCTTTATGTATCAAACAGTCATAGTCAGCGTGAAAGAAATCGTGCACTTGGTTTTATCAATATTATCGATATGACAGAATGTACTCGTCACGTATTATGTGCTTCACACATCAAAACTTTCAAAATTATTCTTTACTATCGTGTTCCTCGTGTACGGTATGGTTTGCTAGACATGACGTTTGTCATAATTGATTCGGCATTTTATGCAAAACAACAAAGCTGACCTGGATAATTTTCTACAGAAATATTCTGTTTGCATTCGATTCACCTGGTCCGAAACCCAATCGGCAAGACCAGATTGGCAAAACCTACATCAGTAAAAATTCATGATTGATTCCTTGTTTAGCTGTGTTGGTTTACGCCAACTCTTTTTCACGAACACGTATTTGCATCGGCATTATTAAGCGGCAATTTTGTTGAGCATATATCAACACATCATATTAATGCTACCGCTCGGCTATGCCAACCTGAGCATGAGTATACCAATCCTTACTACGTACAGGGTGAAGTCCAATAGATATATACTTATGATAAAATAACTGCTGACGTGTTGTATTTTTGCTGCTTTCTCTAGGATAGGATTCTAGAAAAGTACATCATTGAAAATGTATACACATTCAAAGCTACGGGTAAAAAAATATATAATAACTAAATGCATTGCTAACAGAGTTCGGTCTTATGCTAGATTAAATTAACCTTGATGGTCATACAATAAGTTTTAGCACGATGGCTCCATGTCGAGTTATCAAGGCTAAAATGAGTATGATGGAATAAATCAATGATCATTTTCAAGGTTAATTCGATGCGAAGTGCACCTGAGAATGCCTCGTGTAAGTACGAAACACGTGTCCAATCATGATGTTTATTTTCTAACTAACATATAGCAAATAAGTATTGTACATAAAATTAATGTATTATGGTAATTTTCTGCAAAATGTAGAGTAGTTCAAGTTGACAGTTCGGGTAAGTGTACAACGGGCCTTTTTGGTAAATAATACGCGAGAATAGCTGTTTATGATTCAAATTAGTAACTATGATGGTTTCCCTCCTTTTCTTTGACGTTTATTAGTATTACATATGACATCAAATATATGTAGGTATATCAAATATACATGGTGAGAAATGTAAGTGATAGTCCATTGAAAAGTTACATTTAAGGTTGCGTTTTTCAGCGGACGCATTTTATTTTTTTGATGTGTAGGTGGGTTTAGTATATGATTAAGTTCAAGTTTGTGGAGTCGCCACTCTTGTCCCCCGGCCGCCATCTTGGAAAAAGGGGTGCAAAGGGTTTTAGCGCTGTATCTCGTAAACTAGCAACCCTACCTTTACGAGATACAGCGCGAAAACCCTTTGCACCCCTTTTTCCAAGATGGCGGCCGAGGGACAAGGGTGGCGACCCCACAAACTTGAACTTAAGCTTATACTAACCCAACAAAAAAAATAATACTCAACAAAAAAATAAAACTGCGTCCTCTGAAAAACGCACGCTAAGGCCTAAAAAATGTAACATTTCAATGGACTATGATCCAACTCTGCCAATTAGAGGAACCGCCTGGCACTATTTTTGGGACAGTCCTTACTTTACCTAACATTTTTCTATTAATTGTAAAAGTATCTTCGTTTTATATATATCTACTATATATCAGAACGGTTACTTTAGTTTTGTTATCAGCCCATGTCTAGCGCCTTTAAAATATAACAAAGCAACAGAAATAAAACTTACACAACAGAGACACAGATATATGCGTATGCGCACCTAATAAAATACTAGTTCACGTGTTTCAATTCATATTCACGTAAAACATGTTTCTTTTAGTTATTAATAATTACTAGCGGTCGCTCAGGGGTCAAAAATCGACCATAATTGATTTAAATTTTATTGTCTAGGATTATACCTTCGATTCGATTTCGATCTATAAAGGTTAATTTACCTATATTTTCAAACAAATGATTATTTACTTAACTATACTCTTTAATTGACGATATCCTAAGCTTGCTACTTTGTTTTCTTTATTTCTTTATTATATTTACATATAAATATGTAAATATATTATAATATAAATAGTATATATCATTCCAATCCGCCCAATCCGCCGCCTGTAAGATATTGCTGATATATGTCATTTTATATTGATTTAGGTAACCATAGTTACGAAGAATAGTACTGCATCAGCCGAACGATTCCGAAATACTACGAACACGATTCGACTGCGTGTGTCAAATGCATGGTTGTGTGCGTGTAATGTTTTTTCATTAATTTAATGTATTTCTAATGCATTTTTTATATAAATATTAAGATTTTCTTCCCTTCTTCTCCATATAAACTTTAACTGTGCCAAATTTCATACTCCTCCGTCCGCGCAATTTTCGTAAAAAGGGATACAATGTTTTTGCTTCACGTATAAATATATATGTAGACTAGCGGCCGCCTAGTAGTCAAAATTCGACCATACTTGATTTAAATTTTAAGTTTGATTGTTATTAAGATTTCATTGTCTATAACTTTACCCTTATAATCACATTTCACTTAGATTTCGCCTAGGCTATACAGGTTAATCTACCTATGTTTTTCAAACAAATTATTATTTACTATACTCTTTCATTGACAATATTCCTAAGCTTGCCTACTTTGTTTTCTTTTTTACATATAAATAGTGTATGTAACCATAGTTACGAAGAATTGTACGACGTCAGCCGAACAATGCCGAAATACTACGAACGCAATTTGACTGTGTGTGTCAAATCCATGGTTGTGTACATGTAGTGTTTTTTCATTATTTTAATGTATTTCTAATGCATATTTCATAAAATTATTAGGATTTGCCACTCCTTCTCCATATAAACTTTAATTGTGCCAAATTTCATACTCCTCCGTTCGCGCAATTTTCGTAAAGTGAAATAAATTGCAACTATAATATAATATTTTACCTGTGTAATCTGCTACAGTTCTAGATGCAGTTAGTTGTTTTATCGCGCAAGATATTTGTCTAGGCGCGTGCACAGTTTTTGACAAATGCTAAAAGATTTACTTTATGATCTTGTGAGCCACCTCGATTATATTATTTTATAAGTTCTTTGGCGTGGAAACCTATTCGGACGAAAATTCGTGTTACTTTACACGAGATTTGTAAAAAATATTCCAAAGCAATGTGTAATTGTATTATATTATAATATTGTATTATATCATTGATTTATTTATAACAACGTCGTTCCACAGGTATCCTGAGCGGGTAGTTGTTGAATAATGGCACAGGTAAGGCATGGTGCCACAATCAGTAGCAATTTTGGGCATCACAGTTATTCACCTCGAATCAGGACCTCGTCAGTTGCCCCACGGACAAACGGAATGATCTGGTAGGTTACTCATTGATATCACATATATTATATACTATGAGCCCTGTAATAAATGGGCAACGCCACTGCTGGGCACGTCCATCTTCGGGTTAGAGTATAGTCAACCATGCTGGCCTAACATTATGAAGAACTATCAGACATGTAGATTTCCTTACGATGTTTTCCATAAAAGTTAGAGCAAACGATAATTAACTGTCTATGACGCACGGCTTCGAAAAGTCAGAGATGCGTGCCTTGTGATCGAACTCGAAGCCCCTGCGTGGCAGTTCAATGGTACTAAGCTGTCGCTATATACTCCAGCAACAATACCGTTATATTATGAGAAAGTCATAAACATTGTTTTGCTGGTTGAACAAACATATGATTTTTTTAACAATACGGGAAATGCAGCCTTGTTTTCTCGGGTCACATATTATACTAAGCAAACAATAAAACATCGAAACCGCTGTGCAGGTACACATGTATACTGTATACTATTTTGCTAGAAAACAAATATTAATCATAATAAATGTAATGACTATCTATACTGAAAAAGAATAAAGGCGTTTGCATCTCCCAAGATAACAGAAAACAAGAAAAGTATTTAAGTATGACAAGTAGCATTTTTTCAGTCACCTAATTTCCTATATTTCTACTGACCGGAATGTAATGAGTAACAATATGCAATCGGGTAATCGACAATAAGGGAAATATTGGCAGATTTTAATGTATATGCTGGGTTATAGTCTATCATGCTAAATTTTTTTTATGTGTCGCGGTTTCTTCACAGACTTTCAAACAATTGACACAAAGAACATCCTGACTCGGAACAACTATTTGTGGATTATATTATATGGAGTATTTTATAAGTAACCAGCTGTCCCGAAAGAATTGGTCCTGCACAGGCGAAAAATAAATAAAAATCTAATCCATCCTCGAATCCACTTGAACACACACAAAAAAAATCGTTCAAATCGGTCCAGCCGTTTACGAGGAGTTCACTGTCAACACACGTACAGAAGAATTATATATATAAAGATTATAATTATATTCCATCCATATATTTAATGTTGAAATTGATATCCTTGTCAAAGATTGAAACTTCTTTTAGAATAAACTAATACTTATTAATTTAATTTAATACACAGTAATACCTCGACTTACGCTTTTCGCTTTTCGCGATTTTCAAATCTCGTCAATTTGTCTTTTGTTTGATCATAGTACAACTCTCAATTATCGATTTTAGACTTATCGTCTCTACTCTATTGTTCAGGAATTGAGGTAATATTGCAGGAGAAAGAGTCTTTGAGTCGTCAAACTATCATCTTAGATTTTATGAAGCCTTCTACATCCCAATAAAGGCAGATTGTCGATGTCGATTTTATATTTCTAAAATCCAATATGTATTTATATGCTAATTTATACCTCGACTTACGCGAATTCCACTTACGCGGTTATCGCTCAGTCCCACCTATCGCATAAGTTCGGGGTATTACTGTATTTTATTAAAGAAAAGATTATTTTAGACTTGCCCCATCGTTCAAACTAATTCTAAGCTCAATTTTATTAATTGTCAATGTCAGCTGTGGGTTTTAAAAAGATAACTGATTCAGTGATTTAAGGGTAATTATAAGGTCGCATAGGATGGACTGCCAATCACAAAATCGTTTTAGATTTTGTGATTGGCAGTGTTCATATCAGTTTTAGTGTTTATCACGTCAAGGAGACTAAAATTAAACGACGTAATACTTTTTATTATGTGTATATTATATGTAATATATTTAATAAAATAAATAGGTACATTACAATTATTAATATGATATTCACATATATGCATTTTCAACGCAGAATAACATTAACAATATTATAATAAATAATGAAAACAAAACTTTTAAAGTACCAATCCTGGTTGAGTGAGGTTTTTAAAATGATATTTTATTTAAATACAACTATATTAAAACTACGTATATCTACATAATTACATATGATTTAACATGACTCTATGTCCCAACAATAAAATATGATAAATCTAATAATAATAATAGTCTTTACGTCATCTGCTAAGAAGGTATAAACTATTAAAATTGTTGTATTTTCCATACGGCTACATAGTTATAGTAGTTATATGCAATATTTTTTCTATAGGTTTGTACTAAACATGCAGATCTACGCAATCCAACCTCGGCGCTGAGCCATGCAAGGCTGTTTGGAGACTTTGGACTCATCCATTTGACGTATGTATTCAAGAACATCTTCGCCTGTAACTACGCCTTTTGGCTTGAAATAGTCTGAAATGAAAACATTATAATTACTAGGTATTATTACCGATTAGGTTTGCGACTCGGCATGGAATTTAGTTGTTAAGAGATTTTTGTAATCTTGAATATAGTTATTTGTGTTTATAAATCCTTATTTACATGCCAAATATGCATAATTATCTAGTAACATAATATAACAAAGGAACTTAAAGCGAAAAATCTTCTTCAGTCACTATACTGTGTGAATTTTGAAAAATCGGGCTATCTTATGTTTAATATTTCAGGTTTGTAAATACATAGGTTTGGGTTATATTTTGATGAGTCAATCAATGAGTGAGTTAGGACTTCTTGTTTATATATATTGATTAAATGTTATAGTTGTTATGTCATACCACCTACATAATATATATACTTATAATAATATTAGTAAGAAGAAAATGAAGAAAGGAAGATGTATTATATTATTTCGTAATGTCTCCATAAAGGACTTTTTAATTTTGTAGTATTTACTGTCAGGTGTCATCTGGAACTGTCCCGTACTTCGCGCATCATAGGTGCAAAATTAATGAAAATTTAAATAAAAATACTATACCAGCGGTATCGTGCCCTTCCTGTCCAATGATCACAAAAGGCGTAATATCCAGTATACGCGACAACAGACCAATAGTTGGCATGCCCTTTTTGCCGTTTTCTGCCAAAATGTAGCAGTCTTTGATGAGGTGATTTTTTGCTAGATCTTTAAAACTAAACTCTTCAAGCTTGCCGTCAAAGAACTCTATGGGATTAGTCGCAGCATTACGGAAACTGTCTTTAGAAACAGCACCCACGAAATATCTGGAAATTAATTTAGTTAAATTAGTTAAAATAAACTCTTATTTAAACTATTATTAAAATGAAAAAGATAGTAAAATATATACCCTTTATCGTCAGTAATCACGGCAATATGAGCATCTTTCATAGCATTGAGAACGATTTCACAAGTGACATTTCCCTTCAGTAACGGGTACTTATGAATCAACTTCAAATCGCTAATCGGTTGGTTCCACCATCTATAATATATAAAATGAATACATGAGAAACAAAAGGCAAAACAGGTAATCTTTAACATAATTTAAAATATTATTTTATTTGCTGTGCCAATACAGGGCAAAGGTAGTCCCTTCCTCCCTCCTCCTTTCTCTATCCACTGGGATCTGGCTGCGATTCCATCTGTATGCATTTAGTTTGTCTTGTCGCCGTCTTCTAGGTGTTCCTCGCTGTAGCTACCCGCTATTTGGGATTCATACATCATACAATACTTAAATAAGACGCTAAATGTAAATATAATTACGTCATAGTATGTTTTGGAGGGTCCATGAAGAGATGCGCCTCCATCCACTGATCGTTGACGAACTTGGACATGTAGTTACGGATGCCGTCGGGTAAGATCACTACTACTCGTTTGCCTGCGCCCATGTTCAGTGCTTTAACAGCCTTGATTGCTGCGCACATGGCCGTTCCACTGCTTCCACCTGTTTTAGGAATAATATAGATAGTTTTAGTATGGTTTATCATCAATAAAACTATGAAAATTCTCAGTTTAACAACAATTAATATTTACCGCATAAGAGTCCTTCTTTTCTTGCTATTTCTCTCGCCGTTAGGAATGATTCTTCGTCCGTGACTACTTCTACGTGGTCGACTAGAGATGTATCCAGTACTATCGGTACCCACGTGCCTCCTACTCCTTCCACCTATGTATATACATAGCCCAGATATAATAAATAGTTAGTTATACACACCTACTTTCTCGATATAATAAAGAATTTATTAAAGATATTTATTTCGGTGAAGGCACTTCCAAGCAAGCATTACTTTTATTGCATCGTGTGTCTGTAACACAGTCTGCAACATACGGGCCGGCAATAAAACTCATATACATAGATCACACGTCAATATTTTGCATATGGTTATCCAAAGAATTAAGTTTTGAATGACCGAAGCAATCAAATGTTTCGAGCTGGCTGGGCTATAGTTGTGTGTTCCGTTCTGGCCCGGCCACGATGCCAAATAAGGTTATGGTTATGGCAGTAGACTGTACGTGTATGTACCTTTTGGTACTAGAAATAGAAATAAGAGTACCACATTATTTCATGACTTATAGACAAATGTCAGTGGCCGTGCTACAGCGTATCCGTCCTAGCACGGCCACGCTTAGATCGGTTGAAATCCACAACTTTAATGGATGATTCCTATCTGAGATAAATGTACGTGTTATCTACTATAAACCACACCTACTTACGTTTAAATGAAAACCTTTCAAATCTATTTATAAGTCACTTCAATTTTTAAGTAGCATACGCTTGACAATAATTCAATAGCAATAGTATAACTTGACAACTTACAGTCACTATTCAAGTGTCGTAGGCGCTTAATACGCAATAGGACTCAGAATAAATACTAAAGAAATAGAAGCATATCTAAAATATAAAAATTGAAGTGACTTTTGACGTTTATTTTTACCTATATTGTAACACTAGCTGACCCGCGCAACTTCGTCTGCTTCACATAAGAGAACTTTACCCGTTTTTGCAACATTTATATAGGCCTATAGCCTTCCTCGATAAATGGGCTATCCAACAATAAAATATTTATTTAAATCGTACCAGTAGTTTCTGAGATTAGCGCGTTCAACCAAACAAACAAACCCTTTAGCTTTATAATATTAGTATAGATAGAATTATTAATCATATCCAATCTATCGGTAGATTTTAAAGAGTGTTGTGGGTTCGAATCACACTCGGGACAACACTTTGTTTGATGCACAAATGTTTGTTCAGAGTCTGTGTGTTCTTTGTGTCCGTTGTTTGAATGTTTGTAAAGCTCACGACGCAGGAAATATCCATAGTGCAGGAGATGTATTTAATTTTTGCTTACCAGAAACGGATGCTCCTTGCCATTTTTGTTGATCATAGTCGAACCATCAGGTTCAGCCGCAACGATTATACAATCAGGAAACTTCTGCTTGACTCTGAGTCCTACCCCACTTAGCGTCCCTCCGGTGCCTGCCCCCAACACCACCATATCAACTTTATCCAGAGCGTTTAATAATTCCGTGCCAGTTGTTTCAAAATGAGTCATGGGATTCACCATATTCTCCACCTAGTAATAACATAGTTAATTAATTTCGTGATAATAACATAGTACTAATCAACGTTTTTAGCCCTTCGCGATTTGTACACATACTTAATATAATATTAGGTAACGGGTCTTACGCGCGATTAAATATTTAAAGAGTAATACATAACTATTCATTAATTTCCCGGCATTTCGACCGACTTGCATCTATGGAGTCAATCCGTGACCACGATCGATGCAAGTCAGTCGAAACGTCGGGCAATCAATATTATCATATAAATACTTCATCGCGAATAAGACCCTTTACTTAGTATTATATTCAGTACTAGCTTTCCGCCCACGGCTTTGCCCGCGTGGAATTTGGTTATATCGCGCCTTTTCACCCCTTTCACCCCTTTCGGGGTGGAATTTACAAAAATCCTCTCTTAGTGCTCCCCTACACTCTCCAAGGAACATACATGCCAAATTTCAGCTTCTTGCGTTCAGTAGTTTCGGCTGTGCGTTGTCTGTCAGTCCATCAGTAACGGAAGAGTTTTATACAGGGTGATTTTGAAATCGTGTAATTCCTTTTAACCACGCATTCTACTGGTGATATAGAATAACCCTGACCATATTTTTATTTAATTAGATTTATTTTTTTAGAAAAATTATTATTCCGTTTTTTTCGTGAAATGGTGTCAGATAGTCATATGTTAACCAACCGAGGCAATTTTAATTTTTTACTAATTAAAATAAAAAATCATATTAATAATTAATGTCGTAAATAATAACGGGCGGTCCTTTTTATTGCCCCTTATTATTTACGACATCAGTTATTGTTATATTATTATTTTTAAATTAAAAAAATATTAAGATTGTGTCAGGTGGTTAAAATATGACTATATGAAATCATTTCATGAAAAAAATCTGTACTCTAATTTTGCCGAAACCATTATTCTAATTAAGAAAAAATATGGTCAGGGTTATTCTATATCACCAGTAGAATGCGTGGTTAAAAGGAATTACACGATTTCAAAATCACCCTGTATATACAGATTAGTACTAATCGTTAGACATATATGACAAATATATCAGATTAAAACCACATGTACGAGTCTTTCACGGTTCAAAGCGGTTACTTGGCTAGCATGGTAAACTATGACATTACTTGTACTTAAACTAAACGATAAATTCATCAGTAGAGTTTGAATTTTATACATACATGCATACACAGACGTATGCCCGTATGTTTAGTGATCAATGAAGCATATGAAATACGTTTGCTTCAACTTTTCGATACATTATTATACACCCTCATATTGCCAGGTATGTATTTTAAGTTCTATTGTAATAGTTAGTGAACTTATTGCCTTCTATCTGACACATTGACAACAGAAAATCTAATAATACAGCACCCGATTTGACAAACATAAGTAAACTTATAGCAGTTTTGAGAGTTTGAAAATGTCATTAGTCTCAAAATTACCATCAGAATTAGTTGTTATTATTGCATTATGAAAATTTTATATAAATATAGCATAAATGTGTAAGTAGGATATGGAATGTCTAATAGTTACTTGGTTCAATATAACAACTGAGTCAGGATTCTCTTGTTTTATTTGTTGAGCGATGTCTACTTCTTCCCCTTTCACTGGAATCACCTGAGCACCTAATAAACGCATGGTGTCTATTTTATCGGCGGAGTTCTTCTCACCAGTTATGATTGTACATTTCGTATCTGAAAATAACATAGCTTATACACTTCTGTATAATTTTAAGGCAATACAGAACTACATATGTCTTACAAAGTTTCGTTATGTACAGTAACATAAGTAGCTGAACATAAAACAAATTTGAAAACGTATTTAGGAATTAAAAACTTAATTATTATTCTATATTTTAGAGCAGTTTGGAGACCAACAGACTGCAATGCAGAGGGTCTCGAGTTTGAACCCACGTCGCGCACCTCTGACTTTCGGAAGTTATATGACTTTTCAAAATTATGTGCGTATTGATTGACAATTATCGCCTGCTCAACATTCAAATTCTTCCCAACAATGAAACAGCGCGGCGGCCACGCGGCGACTGCGCGGCATTCGTTCATAGAAAGTTTAAACTCTATTAACTAGGACACAACGTTCAAATTCTTCCGAACGACGAAATCACGCGGCCTCCGTGCGGCGGCCGCGCGCCTGTGGAGAACGAGCGCGCGGCCACCACGCGGCCGCCGCGCGGCCTCTCTGCTTCCCATATAAACGGGCCCTTAGGGTATCGTTAGCCTTCGGGTTGCGGAGGTCAGGTAGCAGCCGCTTCGTGTAAAAACTGATATCCAGTCAAATCCGGTTAGACCAGAAAAGCCAATCCCAAGTGACTTGGGAATAATAAAGGCTGGGAAGAAGATTTTAGAGCTGTGATTAAATCAACTATACTATATTTTCGCTAATAAAGTTATTATTTTCAAATAAAGAGGAAATCGAAATCTCGCTAAGGTGTATCAACTTATATTGCTGATTGTAGAAAACTGTACACGAATGTTATTTGGATATAATTATGTGCGCGTTACTTAGTTGATATACAATTTCCACAATTTTTTTGTATTTATTTATTAAATTGGAGTAAAATCGTTTGTATATACATGCTTACCCATTAGTGCGGCATTCATGGCAATACCGATGCCAGTGTTGCCAGATGTAGGCTCTAATAATGTAGTGTCATCGTGCACGACGCCAGATTTTTTCGCTTCTTGGATCATCGTTAAAGCTATTCTATCTTTTATGGACCCTCCTGGATTCATGAACTCACATTTTGCGACTATAAATATAAAAACATATTTATTATTTTATATGATCGTAAGCTTCTACATTGTTTAATAATTGACTAAAATAGTCAATCTTAAACATTTTTTACAGATAATTACAATAAAGAAATATATGTATATTCTTCTGTGAATTTAAAAGTGCTAACGGACATGTTATTTATTAACCTTCAACATTATTACTTTATTAAAATGTAAGTGACACTTTTTTGTGTTTTAAATAAGAAATAAAGATATTATTAAACCGAAAAAATATTCAACTTACAGATTTCGCAGGACAGTCCATGATCCTTTGGTATTTTGTTTAATTTAACGAGCGGTGTATTGCCTACAGATTCGAGAATACTGTTATATACTTTATTGATGTTATTGTTAGAACTGGAAATAAAAACAATATAGTTTTATATATTATTGCATGGTTAGATCGAAACAATTACAATTAATGGTAGAAGGTATCTGCTAAGTATTTAAACTATACACTTGTTAAACTATGAGCAGCAGCTTAATTGTTATATACCATGTAAATTATTATAACAACAACCCATATAATTGTTCGAATTATGGTACCTAATACCCAGCAATACATAGACCCATTATCCAGTAATTAATATAATACACAAGCTTCTTTTCAGAACCTTCAATCGGTATGGAGTTAAAATTTTACGTATATCATACACTCGAGAACTCGCTTGATTTATGTCCAAAAATGATAACAGATAATATAGTTATGAGCGCACAAAATTCTTAAAGATAATTTTACTTTCCGAGCTTTCATACTTATGTGAAAAAGAGTTATTCACAAATTAATTAAATACTATAACCATAGAATGCGATGGGCTAATACTATAATATAATATGTTAACTTACCTCGGTTTCTCACCACATTGCTTAGCTTCTAGCAAACTCATTCGAACACTCACTAAGTTGTACATTTTGAAGTATTTTTGGAGTTTCACGGCAAGTAAAACAGCAAGGTGTGCTCTATGGCAGATTATATGATACTACTTCATCGTCGATCCCAGTAGCTTTATATATTAATGAAAGAGTTTGTGGTTTTCTCCAACGACGTGTTCTTATGACGAATAAAACATTGAGTGATGAAAATTTTATTTTTCCCGCTTGAGACGTAAGTTGCAGTAAGTCTTTGTGATGTCATGAGTAGAATCTTGTTTATTTATATTTATGTACCTACTTTAGGAAATCCTGCAGTTTCCAATAAGGTAGTAAGTGACAGCCTTCTCGGTGATTATTAAAGTGGTCTGAGAACCATGACGCACAGTAATAAGGTAAAAATATAAAGTATGCCAATATAGAGGAATTCATTGCCTCTCCCCTGGATCAAAGCCAATAAAAGGCGCTTTTAAACGAAAATTTCTTCGGGTGATTAGGTAAAATACCTAAATGTCACTCCGCTCCGCTGTCGGTTCTCCACTAGAGATTGCTGCAGACTCCTTGACTATTGGTACCTAGTTCGAAACTAGCTCACACCCACCTCTCTTTCAATGACGTCATCATTTCTTCCAATTTGTGGCCCGTCTCTACTTTATACCAACATAGTTTGCGTTAAATTAGGCCATAACTTCAATATTTCTTATAATATTCAAATGACGTTTTAAAGAGTACTCATATTCTATATGTAAAATTTACCTGTTTATTACTCAATCACGTTTTATACGCGGAAGATCCCGCTGTTGTCAATTACGACATAAATGAGCCGCTCGGGGAAGTACCACTTACTCTTACAGCAAACAGGACTAATAGTAATACATAATACTATCTCCCTTTTTATTTTTATTTTGCATGTCTTATGGTGAAAGAACAATAATGGTATTAGCTATTATTAGCTAATACAATTATTGTTCTTTCACCATACCATACTTATGATCTGCAAATGTATAGCCATATTCGCAAATGAATAAATTAATTATGAATTTCTATTACTAGGTACTACGTCACTATTACTATACCACGCAGAGGTCTCGAGTTCGATCCCAAAGCACGCATCTCTGACTTTTCGAAGTTATGTGCGTATTAAATAGTTAATTATCGCTTGCTTTAGCGGTGAAGAAAAACATCGTGAGGAAACCCGTATGTCTGAGAGTTCTCCATAATGTTCTTTAAGATATGTAAAATCTGCCAACCCGCACTGGGCCAGCATGGTGACTATGGCCTTAGCCTTCTCACACTGAGAAGAGAGGCCCATGCCCAGCAGTGGGATAGTTTAATTCAGGGCTGATATTATTATTATATATATTACTACTATAATGTTGTGATAGATGTTTAAGTGAAACACAAGAATGATGATTAATTACTGCTCATTTATTTAGGATTACCCAGATTTATAAGTGATTACACACACAGATAGAATATTATGTATACATGAGTTCATTACACACTACATCACCCCCCTTGGGGAAATAATAAAATAAAACAAAGTTTTATTTTATTATAACATACACCATGGTTATAGTTTAATTACATTATGAAATGAATATGTATTTTTATTACATCTTAAATACTAAATATAGAATAAGCATATCTCATATAATTATGTACTATCTGGAATATACAATTTGGTTCTGTTTTTATGTATTATATCTATTTTACCATCTCTTGAGATTTCGACATTAGGCGACAGATCTCTTATTACAACATAAGGTCCTAAATAAATATTGGTTAGCTTATTACCAGTTTCATTCCTAACAAGAATTAAATCGTCCTTTTTGTATTGAATAGGGTTTATATTTCTATCGTATTTTAATTTTCTAGAAAATTTAGATTTAATTAAATTATCGCGTGCTTCCTTAGAAGATACTTGAAGTCGGTATTTAAGTTGTAACGGATAATCATCATAATTGTATAAAGGTTTAACCATTTGAGTTAGGTTACTGGGTAAGTTACATTTTTTACCGTAAACTAACTCAAAGGGAGTATATTTTGATTCAGTGTGAACAGACGTGTTATAACTGAAACACCAATAAGGCAGCCAGCTACTCCACGTTTCCGGATGTGTATCTGTTTGTATTCTCAAAAATGCTCCTAAATGTTTATGTGAATTTTCAAGAGACCCTATGCTTTCGTGATGATAGGCGGTCGAATTAATTTTGTTAATATTAAGTAATTTACAAGTTTCTTGCATCGTTGCAGACATGAATTCGGCACCCCTATCAGTCGCAATTCCTCTAGGTATTCCATGGCGTAGAATAAAATTATTTACAAAACTTTTAGCAACTTCTACGCTACTTTTAGTTTTCAAGGGTTAAGCCTCTACGTATTTTGACAGTTCGCATTGGAGTGTTAATATATATGAGTAACCTTCTACATCCTTATCCATTGGTCCTACGATATCTAAATACAATTTTTCAAAAGCAGAATAGGCCGTAGAAGTAATTGACATAGGTTCTTTTATACGAACAGAATATTTTTGTTTTTGACATTGAACACACTTTTTTATATATTCAGTGACATCACGTTCGAGTCCTGTCCAAAAATAATATTTTTTTATATTATTGATCATTCGTCTGATACCTGCGTGGCCACTTGTAGGTAGCAGATGAAAGTCATTAAGAATTACTCTCTTTTCGTCCTTATCCTCTATTCTTATTATATCTTTAAGTATACATAACCGTGGACCTAACCATGGACTCGACTTTTTTATTTGTTGTACCAAACATTTAATAAATGTACCATTATATTTATTTTCTAAAAAATATATTTCACTTATGCTTAACTTTTCACAAAGTGTTACCAGCTCTCTCACAAAGGCGCCTGGCGACAGTTGCGATTGAAATACCGGTTTTATATATATTATCATATCGTTTGGTACAAATAAAAGTGACTGACTTTCTTCCTCTATCATATTTTCTCTTCTTAATTTGCATAAAGTTTGATTATTAATAAACCTCAGCTCAATAGACTTTTTCGGCTTACTATGAGTTTCCATAATGTTTGGCTGATCAGACCAGTCATCCGTAGTAACTATAGTATCCGAATTGTCTTGTCTAGTACCTAGTTTTCTTTTCTGTGCCCTTGTAAGCACGTGTAAGACAGATTCATGCATCTCTTTTAACTCAGTCGACGTTACAACCATTCGAGACAATGCAACTGCAGCTGCGTTGTCAGATCCTTTCACATATTCCACACAATAGTCATACTCTTCTAACAAAATTCTATATTTTAATAACCTACTAGATGGGTCTTTGATGTTAAATAAATACACTAAAGGTTTATGATCTGTTAAAATCTTAAACTCACGTCCATATAAATATGGCCTAAAGTGTTTAATCCCCCAGACAATGGCAAGCAATTCTTTTTCAATAGTTGGATAATTTCTTTCCGCTTTATTAAGTGTTCTACTCGCATAAGCAATGGGTTTTCCATTCCCATTCGCTAATACCGCTCCGAGGGCAAACCCCGATGCGTCCGTTTGAAGAATAAACTTGTTGTTATTCGAAAAATCTGGATATTGTAATACTGGTGGACTGACTAATAATTGTTTTAACAGGTCAAATGACTGTTGACAATTTTGTGTCCATTCAAATTTGGTGTTTTTCTTTGAAAGGTTATTTAAAGGTTGTGCTATTTGTGCAAAGTTCTTAATAAATTTTCTGTAATAATTAGCGAATGCAACGAACCGTTTCACTTCATCTGAATTTTGAGGAATAGGATAGTTTTTTTACCACATTTAATTTCGATGGATCTGGTAAAACACCCTCTGATGATATTACATGGCCTAAATACAGCATCTCTTTTCTCAAAAAATCACACTTGATAGGATTTAATTTTAAGTTTGTTTTACGCAACCGTTCAAAAACATCTAATAAATTTTTTATAGCAGAATTTAAACATTTACCGTAAACAATTAAATCGCCTAAATAAACTAAACATTTGTCATACGTTAACCCGGACATTGCAATATTCATCATTCTTGAAAAAGAATTAGGGCTTGTCTTAAGTCCCATTGGCATTCTGGTCATCTGGTACAGAACAAAAAGCTGTATATTTTCTACTGTCCTTATGGAGATTTACATTAAAAAAACCTTGGTATAAGTCAAGATGGGTGAAATAAATACAACCGGAAAGAGAATCAAGGATATCCGTAATGTTAGGCAGTGGAAATTTGTCATCCCTAATGCAATTATTTATTTTTCTATAGTCAATAACTAAGCGCCATTTCTTTTTTCCGGTAGAATCAAGCTTTTTAGGAACCAAAAGCACCGGACTTGACCATTCGCTTGCACATGGTTCTATAATTCCTTGTGATAACATTTCATTAATTTGTTTATTAATTTCAGTTTTTTGGGAAAATGGCAATCTGTAGGGCTTGACATAGACGGGGTCGGTATTTTCATTTAATTGTATTCTGTGACTGTATATAGGTGTTGTAGATAAAGTATCTCCTTTCAAATAAAAAATGTCAGCATATTTAGCGCATAAGCTTTGAATAGAAATCTTTTCCTCCAAATTCAGATGCTTTAAATTTAGGTTTGATAATAGTGTCTTAACTCGTTCCGCGCCTTGAGATTCACTATTGAATGAACATAAATTATAATCGCTTAACTTGTGTATTACTGGCTTAATTTCATTTAAGACTAAGTTTTTTTCTGTTGTATTCAATATTCGAATTGGAATCTTGCCATTGACTGGTGAAACTAAAGTACTAGCTAAAATAATTCCTTCGCCTAACTGTTGCGCACAAACAACACATTCTTCGTTAAAATTTGCCTGTAAATAATGTATAGATTCTGACCTAGAAGGAATATAGAATATAAACAACTGCTTTTCTTGATTGTTTAATTGTAAAGTGATCTTGTTATTAAATGAATTATATAAACTAATTTGTTTACATTCTAAATCTATGCATTATCTAAACCTCTGTAAGAAATCATAACCGATGATGCCATCTGCCTTACATGGCAATGAATTGAAAACATAAAACTTGTGACTAAAACTATATCCCTGTGTCTTTAACCTTAAACACGCGTATCCTATGGCTTCTACTTTGCCCCTAATACCATTTATTGTAGTTTTCCATTTTTGTATTGGAATATTTTGCTTGCTGACGCTATCGTACTTTACAGCTGAAATTGAAGCGCCAGTGTCGATAAGCCATGTATAATTTTCACTGTTTAAATATATATTAGCAACTAAAGAATTATCATACGAAAATATAAACTTATTATGGGCCTCGAAAAAACTGCTGAACGTTATCATTAACTACGTTTTCGTTTTGCACTTCAGGGTCGTTATCCCTGGCTATAACTCGTACCTGTCCACCTCTTATAGATGGCTTATCACCACGGTAATAGTTATGCTGAGACCTACCTCGAAAACCACGTCCCGATGAACGACCTCGAAATGTACGTGTCCAACTTTGCGAAGCACCCTGCTGCTGGGAATGCCCACCTTGGTAGCTGCCTCTCGACCCTGGGGCCGAATACTTACCTCTTTGATTACCCCTGTAATTACTAAAATATTTCCTATTTGGTTTTCTCATTGTCAATATATTGGATGAGTCACAAGTTGATGAGACCTCTTCATCCACAGCAGCCTGTATGGCATCACTGAGAGAGTCATAATTCCTAGCCGCTATTATCGTGCTCAATCTACGGTTACGCAAGCCGTCAGCAAAGCGCTTGATAGCAAGTTTTTCATTTACACGTTTTAATGCAGTATAACTTTCTGAATGACCTTCAGATTGGGAAATCGTTAGATCAACAAATAGGCTCGATATTTCTTGACCGAAATCTAACACTGTCTTGTCATTCTGTCTAACAGACTGCAGTTTGCTCTGAATAGCCGTATAAGACTTTTTTGGTAACAAAAGTAATTTCATGTCCTTAACTAATTCCGATATATCAGTGTATTTTTCACGAAGCCTCAATTTTGCAAAATGCGACAGCCGGCTTTTGAGAACAAACTGTAACAAATTATTTTTGGAAGCGTCCTCTAATATAGAATCGTAATATTCAATGCCTTCTATTAACTGCCTTGTGTTTGATTCTGTGTCGTTCATCACTGGTAATAAGCTAAGCGCAATCTTTAAATCGAATTTAGCCATTGTAGAAATTTTACACAAATCAATAATAATTGAGTACAATTGGACAATTTTTCTACACAAGTTGTCAATCAATTTAATTTCAGATATATCTTTAAACTGTTTTACTCTGTCAATTTCCTCTAAATAAGTATTATATTGCTGGTACAAAATTTCAGCTTCACTTAGTTTTTTCTTACATATATTTTCTTGTCGCCTACTAGGGCTGATTTTTACTAAATATGTTTTAACTTTTAATAACTCATCATACAATTCTTCTAAAAACTGTGCCATTAACATAAATTATATCTCAATATTAATTTAACAAGATAATAAAATAAAAATAATACATACCAATACCCAGCAAGCACTTTAATAATTTACTCTTATCACTAGCTTAAAGTTCCATATATTGACCGACGATAAATGCATACTTTTATTATTTATTTCGTTACGCACATTGCACTTATGCACCTGAAAAAACGCACTTTTTGTTTTTACGTGACGCACTCTATATTTTTATTTTTACCGCATTGAAACCGCACTTTTATATTTTCGATGGAAATCGCACTTATTTCGCCTTTTACGGTACGCACTATATATTTTCACGACAGGAATTGCACTTATATTGACCTTTGGATTACGCACTTCATATTAATACGACGATCGTACTTAGTAAGGTGTTAACACCTTAATTGCCACGCTCACCATACTTTGCACGTGTCTTGTCGTTCGTATAACAGCTTTCATCTGGATCGTCTTGTCTGCGAAGCCCCCGAAGCCCGAATACTAGCATATCTCCTCAGTATAATCTCATTAGCTTGCCTCTCTGCTAATCTTTTGTGACACCTCCGGTACATCCGATAGGCTATAACAGCACCTCCAAGGGCTATCAGCAAAGCAATCACCATCAAAATAATACTGATGTTGTTGGCATGGTACATCAGCTGGTCAACACGAGCCGAATTTTGTTCTGCGGCTGAATTTTGAGCCACCACGACCTCTTCTTTATTGTTTAGCGAATTACACATCTTGGATTTTGGTAAGACAACGATATAAGCGATACGTCTGTTTATAACAGAAATATATTTTGTAATCTTCCATTGCGCAAACAATTCGTCACGATCATCAAAAAATTGTATGTGTTGCACTTTCTTTATAAGGAAATGGTACCGCGGCGCGTGCGCGAGGTTGACCTCACTTGAACTGGCAGGGTCGCCATATAATGTTGTGATAGATGTTTAAGTGAAACACAAGAATGATGATTAATTACTGCTCATTTATTTAGGATTACCCAGATTTATAAGTGATTACACACACAGATAGAATATTATGTATACATGAGTTCATTACACACTACACTACGTTCTGTCCGGTGATTTAGATTCTCGAATGCTCACATACGTTGCTCTTCCACCCCTTTCATCCCATATTTGATTCCTTTGCCTTAAGGACGGCAAAGAACGAACACGTATTGCAAGCGATCATAGACTACGGTAATCGTTTCCCATCAAGCATACAAAATGCTGGTTTGCTTTCTTGATGAAATAAAAAGCATACACCATTTTGCGTTTAATAAGTTTAGAAAAGCTACAATGTTATATTGCGGTTTTATTTTGTCGTTGTAAAATGTGTCGCATGCTCATCGTTACACAGAGACGAGGAGCTATGTCGAGCTCTCCCAAATAAGTCCGAACCTACCGACCAATACCATCACGGCGTGCCTACTCACCGCTTTTGCAGCGAGCTGAAACATAACTACATCAGTGATTTAGCCAGCAGGTCGCAACACATGCTGAGGTAAATAAGACCTTACTTAATATATAGAATTACTACAACTTATGTAAAATGTTGTTTTTATTCTAAAAAAATTATTATTCTGAGGTAGAAGTCACTAACCGGTGTCACTTGACGGTGTCGTTATGTTAGCGATAAAAGAGTATCATTCAAAGAATATATTAACTAGTTGGTATCGCTATAGATAGCTAATTGTTCTAATAAGTAAAAATAAAGAACAAATTCGGTATTTTTAAACAATATTAAATGTAGCATGTTTAATTAAATGTAGTAGATAAGATATTCCACGTTTGTCTATGTTTTAGGTTGCCTTTAAGATTAACTTAATAAAACTACTTCAATATTTGTGTCTTACATATTTATTAATTATAGTCGACAACTTACTGCTAATTAGTCACATTATCTAACCTAAAAGAACAGGCAGAACAAGATAGGTAGTTGTAATTTTTATATTTACATCATACGATATTAACATATATTTGAAAATTCGTCTGCAAGGAAAGCAGCTGATTTTCCATTTCTCATATCAGAATTGGAATGAGCCTTCATGAACAATAAAGTTCGATAATAATAGTTCCATGAAACACTAATTCACATTGCACATCTGAAGCTCTTGTCAATTGTTCACTATTTGCCGTCAGTCATGAGATCACAAATAGTAAAAACATGTTCTAAAGTCCTTGTTATAATTTATCACTTTAACTCAATAACGGTTTCATCACTTTTCTCCTCAATCACTTCACTAAAATGTACATTTCTACTCTTCGATACTCGTTGTATTGAGTTCTGACTTGTTGGCGTAGTTTTCGTACAACCAATCCCAATACTTGATCCTCTTCGCCTCTGGATCCTCCTTGACGGTAAAGTTAGCAGTAATGTCCAGGTAACTTATGTGTTCCGTGTTGTTGACTCGAGGCCATTCGAAGTCCACCACAGACTCGTAGTCGACGGGAGGCGTGGGGTTTCTGAAATACAGTGAAACGGACGAATCAATGGAAGCCATAGCGATTAACAGTTAAACGGGGAGAATCCTTGTGAGGTGCTCTCTGTCTTTTGTAATGGGGCATCTACACGAAAAAGCAATGCGTCAGCTAATATGGTAAGTATGATGTCCGATAGGTTTCCGATAGGCTATCATAAGGATGTATCAACAAAAAAAAAAACAAATATTCTGCAGTCAATGTCCCTTCATAGGTCATGCGGTTGCCAATTATGAGGTTATGATTCACGGCTCTGTTGAATACCAATATACAAAAATAAAATATCTACAGAGTTTATCCATCCAATCTATTAGATAAAATTAGTTAACATTGTTTTAATACACCTTCAGGTGACCCAACTGGCATACCTATATATTCCTATCGACATACTCGCCTTTTATATACACTCTCTACTTAATGTACGAATGTTTTGCTATTCAATAAATAAATATCTATCTAACTATACCTACTATTGCTCTAATCTTTAATATTTGGCAACAATATCCAATCTATGTATCTCACTAAGAATAGTTTCACAATATGTAATGAAAACTGACGTAAACACAATATTTGCTTCAAATATTTTCTCTAGATAATTAACGACAGTGTATTTTCCAGATATATTATCTTTTAAATGATATCATACACCTTTAACAAATTATTAACTACATAATGTGTGACAGTCACGTGTAGAGAGGAGATGATCTTTACTGGTTATATAATTGGAGCGAGGTTCAACGCACATACATAATATGTACCTACGAATTTTATAAAAGACTAAATTCAAGTTCTGCAGGATGGCGCAGTGATGTAAGTGATAGCCTCGCCATACACACTACCCCGGCTACGTAATTCCACACAGTAGGTACATACAGCGACACATCAACCTAGACTGTTTGGACTTTAAACTATTAGAAGGTGAACGCTATATTTTTGTTACGCTCTAACCTTACCATTACATTAACACTACTATGCACTGTCCCTTGCCGACAATTCTCTATTTTGTATGTAGCGTAGTTATGCGTATATAGGGTTTCTAACTTGATGTGTAGCCGTGTGTACGAACATTTGTAATTGTAATCCATAAATTAATGTTTCAAGTTCGGGTGCTATTTGTGCCAATTATTTGAATGTTTGTAAAATTACCCCGCGGTACGCAAATTTTACATAGTGCTTTGTCTTTTAAAAATAGGAAAAGGAAGAAGTTTGTGTTACTTACCCAGTTTTAGCAAAATTGGTCCACATTTGAACCATTCGTCGCGAGACTGCCAACTCAGGTGAATCATCATCCAACCTATAGTTTAGTCTTGAGAAGTAAAACAGGTAACCCATCTCGTCGCCATGACAGGCGCCGGGGTGCGAAATGCCCAACATGCGCTTGAACAGGCCTAAGGCTCCATCGAAAGCAAACCGGTACAGATATGTAGGACTGGTGCGATTACTTTGTACTTGTTGACGTACTGTTTCTAAAACCGGTCGCAGGAACATCACATCTGTGAACAACTAGAAAAGAAATATGGCGTTAGAAAATAAGCTAACATATAGCTACACATATGATATATATACATTTAGTCCTAATAATAATTGTGAGTGAAATCAGACTTGGCAGTATCAGCAATTATCACTATCAATAAATATAAGGAACTACCTCATAGTTGTAACGTATTTACTACTAAAGGGTACTACGTAAAATATACCTATTTACTATGTTCTATGCCACAACTAGTATTTGTATAAGAAATGGATAGACCGATCGATAACGTTGTGATGTTTTAGAATAATATAGACGTTTTTAGTTTTTCAACCCTATTCTCGTTCTGTAGTGAAATAGCTTGGTAGCTATTCCGCTACAGAGGGTTAAGGATGGACAAGCTGGTGATTGTCCAACACACTTCTAATTTTTTAAGTACCTATAATAATGCTAAGGTCGAAGCTATTGGATAACAGGTATTGATCTGTGTAAAGGATCTTTATTCATTGTAGGTATTTTAATAATATAATATCAGCCCTGTTTGTAAACTGGCCCATTTCTGGCCACGGGCTTCTTCTCAATGTGAAAAGGATAAGGACGTAGTTCACCACAATGGCCCAGTGCAGGTTGACAGACTTCACATATCTTTGAAAACATTATGTAGAATTCTCTTTTCCTCACGATAAAATGTGCAATGATACTGTCAAATAATAAATAATTGACTCCGTTAAAGTATAAAGCATGAATTGCAATAATTCTTATAGTAAATTATTTACCCGCATATATTTTTCTCCAACTAACATATTTTCTTTTCAGTATGCTTAGGTGATAGAAAATGACTAACTATATTGACATAATGCTTCTTGCACAGTCTAATAGCTGCACCAGTAATGCGCAATCTTTAGACTAAATTGCAATAAAATAGTTCATATAGCAAGTCGTAAAGTACTTCTAAAATCTAATTTTACAAAAATCGTCATACGTCTATAAGGCTGTCTATATTCCTGTTGTCAACGGCTCGCTGCTGGAAGTAGAACGCTTTGATGGACTCTGATATCTTGTTGGTGATGGTATCGTTGTAGACTTGCAGCTCCGGTGGCACCACGCGTTTGAATTCGTGCTCCAACTCGGCCAGCAATTTCGGGTAGCGTTGCAAACCTGTGAATCAACGTATAAGATTAAAGAAAAGGATGTTAAAAAAATTTGGCGTCGCGTGGACCTAGCTAAGAGATGGCGAGATAGCATCGAAATATCCTGCAATGCGGTACGAAGAACATTTAGAGCTCTAAAATTTGTCATCAGCAGGGGAAGTATATATACCGATCGGTAGATAGCATCCAAATAACCTGCAGTACAATTAGTAGAAGTACCCTAACGTCTATACATGTCATCAAAGGGGTATCCGCACTGATCGGTAGTGAGCATCAGCAATGTGGTTATCAGGAAGGAATAGTATTTGACAGTTGCACTGGTGATACAACAACTGCTTTTTATATGATAGGTAACTAATGAGCGTATTTTTTGGTGTTCCAAGACTAAATACAGATTCAAGAGCCGCCAGACTGCTGTCATCATTTAGTAAAGCGAGTTTTGTAGATGAGTGTAACATAGGAGGTAAACAAAACATGCTTGAAAAATACAAATAAATAAATTGGCCTCACGTTCTATCTAGCTAGTATGTTCCTTTCAACTATCTCCTTGCTTTGCCTGATACAATATATATTCTCTAACCACTATACTCTGACGTTCATAAGTGTCACTTTGTGACCTACATATATGATTACTGTCTTTGATTTTTCCATTTACCGATGTAGTAGATATACCTGCATTTTGCAAAAACGCCGTAGATTTGGGAGCATTAGCGTCAAGTATTGCTAGAGTAACCAATAATTTTTCGGAGCACCTCCTTTTCTCGTAAGTACTTTGTACACATATTATATAAGACATTTTTTTCGTATCCAATAATAATTCGAATCAAAATTAGTTAATATTGTCTTCTGTTTACGCGAATGTTATTCATTGAAATTAAACTACTATATACGGATTTTATCGCGTTGTTTATTTATCACTGTATTACAAAATTTTGAAAATATTACACTACTACTACTATTGATTTTATTTTACTAATTTATAAGCTAATAAAATTATTTAAACTATTAAATCTATTTATTTTTGTTTTACACTTTCCCCGACGTTTCGGTTGGTTTTCAGCAGCCATGGTCACGGAGAGACTAAGATGGTACACTGGAACATTGAGACAACTACAAACTACTTTAAAGTAAAATAAACAACGCGATAAAATCCGTATAAAGTGTTTAATTTCAAGGTATAACATTCGCGTAAACATAAGACAATATTCCGTATATAATAGTTTAATTTCAATCAAAATTAATTGAATACTCATAAAATTGGAAACATAATTAATGTGCATTACAATGATGTCCTCAAAGTGTCTCATAAAATCATTTAATAGTTAATTAATAATAATATTAATTTATTTAATAATAGTTTATCGATTCGCAAATCAGTCATGTTATGGGATACTAATTGCGTCAGTTAAACAGTTACCTCTGGGTTTTTTAACAATTTACTCGTTTATCTAATTCATTATAATAACACCTTCCTTATTAACAATCCACAATAAACACTTCTTTAAACAGGTAGGAATCATCTTTGTCATCAACCGGTCAAATTGTTAACGATAGTAGTCCTTTAATAATTACCCTTTCTTTTAAAGTTTATTTTTAGGAAATATGCTCAATATACGCCCTTGTAATCCCGTAGGGGTTGTGCAGAGGTATAACAACCCATATTTAGCGAGAAATGTTTTTCATCCGACGTTTTTGAGAATTCTCAGTCGCAACATACATAATCGCAATTCTAAAATTCGAGCTAGTGTTTCCCCTGTCCACTCAATACATGTGATATACTTAAACATAGCCGTATTCAACGTGAGTATAATATACTTTCGGTGACAAACAATCGTCAAGCTTTATGCTCTTAAGCCTTGTGTCTGGCCACCCGTGTGCCAATGTGACTCATTCGTTTAAAACACTAGCGTATGTACTCAGACTCTAAAGTTGAAGCTAGCTTCGAAACAGTTTCTTCTCAAATCATGTCTAGCCATAATATATATGTTATATTATATTAGTACATATTATAGATTAAATAGCTTTTGTCTATAAAATATATGTCGTTAGACCCTATTTTATATAGGTATAAGAGCTCTTAAAGCATTACTATTGCATGCGCAAGAATGAGACAACACGATAAAGTGCGTAGCTTTGTAGTTCTCGCGCATACTATGACACTGCTTTAAGAGATGTTACGTATTTTTTATTGTTATACGAAACTACATAGTACAACGTGCATGGTCGCACGTGTTATTTTGTTATGTAAATACAAGTAACGAGTGTATAACTGCTACTCAACGCGTTCTCACTTGCCGTCAGCATCGTTGAACTCAGTTAGATCACAAGTTACATCATCGAAACAAAGTTAACACTCGTTTAATTACACCAACGATAATAATCTATTATTAATATGCTTTAGTATGCTACAAACCGCGTTCTACTTTTAACTTGATTTATAATAATATTCTCCAGACCGAATTTCGGTCACGGCGGCCAATCTTAACGGAGACTGGCCATTTGCGCAGGAGATATTATAGTGCACAAGCGTGTACGCAGTCACAAGTGCACTCTCTGTTCTCTAACTCTCAAGATCCGATGGGACCGAAGAGAGATCAGGCGCAGGACCAACGGCATTACGTGCTTTCGTACGGGGACGTCTAACACCGCCAACTTCGTAACTCCGGGCTGCTATTGAGAATTCTTAACAGAAAACCCAATAACTTTTTGTTGACCCGACCCAGGATTTGAATCCAAGTCCTCATGCACAGCAGTCGCATTGACTACCGCTTCGCCACGGAGACATACTAATATTATAAAGTTGAAGAGTTTGTTTGTTCAGTTGAACGCGCTAATCTCAGGAACTACTGGTTCGAATTGAATTTTTTTTAAGTGTAGCTGTGGATAGCCCATTTATCGAGGAAGCTTATAGCCTTCCTCGATAAATGGGCTATCCACAGCTACAATATAACATCATTCTACGATCAATAGGAGCGGCGCTTCAATGGAAAAAGTTTCCAAAACGGGGAATATTCCTTTATGTGAAGCAAACGAAGTTACGCAGGTCAGCTATTATGCTGTAATCAGCGTTCTACTTTTAACTCGATTTATAACAAGTAACTTGAATGGCTATAAGTGTTTTTGTTAATCTATCATACGGATATAGAAATGTAGATTGTATTGGGCAAACAGTGTTTTAGATTGATAGTTATGCTACGTCAAGTGTTTCGACAGATTTATTGATTGCTAGTACTTAGTTATTGAATAATACAGTAACGACCAAAATAGGATGTGTCACTTCGCCTCTTCTCTTCCTTCCCCTTAGTGACCTATGTCTAGGTACGTCGTACGTCATAATGACGAGCTGCGGGAAAGCCCTTAGTCATTATTCTCAACAATAATCTTAAGGTAACTGAGTTCTAAATATAATAATATACATACAAGTATGAGTATAGGTAATGTACCGATATTATACTCGCATTTCTCGACTATATGCACTGAAACATAGCCGAGAAATGTGACCTACCCTAACAGGAAAATTTAATTAAATACTGATGTGATGATTCGAGAATTGATACTCACAATTACACACTAACACAAATATGAACTTATTGCTATGGGTCTAACGAGGCGGTCAAATTTGAAAATACTCTTCACTAGAATTTTACCCGCGGCTTTGCTCGTGTAAATATAAAGTTCCAGTGACCCACCCACCATTCAAGGCAGTGAGTTGGCACACCGTGGTAGGTTTAGTCGGTAGTACCGAGAACGTTCCATCTTTTCCCGGGTGATCCCGACATAATCTCTACGCTCGCGGAGAGGAATGCGTCAAGGCATTCCCTCGAGTAAAATAATTAAAAATATTAAAGAGTTTTTTTTAAGACATACCTGAATTAAATTTAATAGTTTTAAAAATACAAATTATTAATTATATACATAATATAAACAATTCTTTAAAACTAACTTATACCTAAAATATTATGAAACAGAGAAAATAAAAAGAAAACTAAAACCCTCTAATAGGCGTCATAGAATTCCTCCGCATCACAGTCAACTGGTAGTGTGCCCAGAAGACTGGCAGCATTGCCACGTTGAATGGCAATGCTTATCCTTTCCGCGAAATAAAGGCCAGCCCTCTGGTCACGGGAAGCGTCGATTAACCTTTTCGCTATGTCTCTATAAAGAGCACGAGCACTGGGACCCCATGACCCTAGCGTTTCGACCCCAAACGGCTCAAAAACATAATCCCCTGCCAGGTTTTTGTATTTGCGCCGCTTGAGAGTCTCCGCGGATGCAGCAGCAGCACCAGCACTTAAAGAGTTTAGTTTAGATTAGTAATATAACTTTTTTTAGAATGAAAGGTGCCCTTTTTGCTCCACTAACATGCATGCATGCAAATTATAAATATGCAGGTGCAATTAATGTTGTTGTCGTGACAATTACAATATATTGTGATTTTTATTATAGGTCATTTTAAGCTCGCGTTTTCCAAAATAAATAGTAGCCTATGTCTGTCTTCGTCTTATAAGCTATCTCTATGCGAATAATCCTATTGACCCGTTGCTCCGTAGCAACGAGAAAGAAGGCCAAACCAACAAACACAATTTCGTATTTATATTATTAGTCTGACGGTTACTGACGGTCAGTATCAGCTATGCTCTATCATACTGTCATTGCTATTATTATACACTTTATGCAACATACGGCAAAACAGAACAAGTATTTTCTTCGTCACGTACTCTTACATACAGAGGAAAACATACACACACAGTTACATAACCAGCCATTTTTCTAGAATCTTTCAAAATCATTTATTGCAAAAATGTTCTAAAACTATGAGTCATGGTGAAACCTGTGAAATTGAGGCAATGTGATCTTTACTCATTTATAGATTTGTGTTTGTATGACATAATATTACGTGAGTAGAAACATTTTGTACGGGTATCTTACTTCAGTACTGATATGTAAAATACATAAATGTGTTATAACTGGTAGCATGAAGTCCACTAACCTATTCTCAAGTAAATACATATTTAACGAATAGTAAATACAAAAAAGAGGTTGAATAACAATGTCGTAGAAACTGCAGACTCACCTATTTTCCCTTTATTTTCTAATTTATATATTTTTTTACGATTTTCTATTTATGTGATGTTTTTTTATTAAAACGACATCTAATCAAGAAGCGTAATCAACCTACCACGAATAAATTGTTTTTATTTGTTTTATGGCTTATTTTTATAGTGATTGATTAAATAAGATTAAATAAGATTAAAAGGTTATCTTAAAAGTAGGGTATTAATAATTAGTTTGCACCGTAAATGCTTCGATCACGTGGCAAGTTTGCAGCCAATCGTGACTTTCCGAGTTCGATGCCCGAGTTCGACTAAATGTTACTGGGTTTATCTAATAGGAAATTCTTAGTGGCAACACATACTCGTAGTCTAGAACTGATATTAATGTTTAGTAGTTAGTTGGAAAAAGACATAGTAAAGAAGCAAGTTAAATAAGTATTACTATTAAATATAAACCATACTACAAGCTTTACTTACTACGTGTGTGTTTTGTGCCTTGCCGTCGTGTTTTCTCTTTTAAAGTTAGTTAACGAGTACCTATGCCATGAATTATATTTTAACCTAAGGGTCCCAGCGGTTTCACCCACGTTTAATTCTGGATAAAGTAGAATTCTAACGGTAAAAGAGTTATTAAAATCGGATAGAAGATTTTGAACTTGTTCATTATAATGGCAGCCCTGTATTAAACTGTCCCACTGCTGGGCATGGGCCTCTTTTCACTGTGAGAAAAGTTAGGCTATAGTCCACCACGCTGGCTCAGTGCGAGTTAGCAGACTTAACATATCTCCGAGAACATTACGGTGAACTCTCAGACATGTAGATTTCCTCACGATGTTTTCTTCACCGTTAAAACGGGCGACAATTAATTATTTAATACGCACATAAGTTTGAAAAGTCAGAGGCGTCAGGTGCCTTGAGATCGAACTCGAGACCTTTGTGTGGCAGTCCAACGGTCATCCATTAGGCTATCGCTGCGGGTTTTATTAATTACAAACAAAATATAAAATACTTATATTTCTTCTTTATTATATTAGTATAAACGACTTCATACAATGCTATAAATGAATTTGTGTAAGCTGTAGTACACACAGCGACACATCAACCTAGACTATTTTGACTTTAAACTATTAGAAATTGAACGCTGCGAATCGTGCGAGAGGTGCGTTATATTTTTGTTACGCTCTATCCTTACCATTACATCGACACCACTATGCACTGTCCCTTTCCGACAAATCTCTATTTTGTATGTAGCGTAGTTATGCGTATATAGAGAGTCTAACTTGAAGTGTAGCCGTGTGCACCTAAGGTTAATTATTTAATGCTAAATTGTTCCCGCGGATTCGCTCGCGTAAATGTAGTTTAAGTTAGTTTAGAAACAGATTTTTTTCTGGATGTGAGGTCTATGTCATATTCTGTACCTCTGACAACGTGTATGCCAAATTTCATGATGATCGGTCGAATAGTTAAGGTGTGAAAGCGTAACAAAGAAACAAACAAATTTTCGCATTATTTATAACTAGCGGTCGCTAGTGGTCAAAATTCGACCATAATTAATTTAATTTTTAAGTTTGATCGTTATTAAGGTTTTATTGTCTATATCTATACCCTTATAAAACCCATTTCATTTAGATTTCGCCAAGGCTATACACGTTAATATACCTTTTTTTTCTTTAACATTTAAACATATTATTATTTACTTAATTATACTCTTTCATTGACAATATTGCTAAGCTGGCTACTTTGTTTTCTTTTTTCTTTATAACGTATGAATAAGGTATATTATATGTAACCATAGTTACGAAGAATTGTACGACTTCAGACGAACAATGCCGAAATACTACGAACACGATTCGACTGCATGTGTCAAATGCATTGTTGTGTGCGTGTAGTTTTTTTTAAATTAATTTAATGTATTTCTAAAGTTTATTTAACTGTGCCAAATTTCATACTCCTCCGACCGCGCAATTTTCGTAAAAGGGCATACAAAGTTTTTGCTTCATGTATTAATATATAGTATAGTATATTAGTTAAAATACGTACATAAATGAAATAACAGTACATAACTGTCTGACGGAAGTAGTAAAATGCGACGCTAAGTGAAGGGTCCGCGTATAGGACAAGTTCCGCTCACTTGAGTCACTTGCAAAATAACGCGGAGGGATTTCACACTTTAGTATATTCGGCCTTGAAACCTGACAAATACGATTGGTGGAAAACTGCTTTGGCCTGGAGCTAGTTTAGGCATAAAGAAATATGTGTGGAGCAATACATTCTGCAAGTACAGACGTGAATGTCGTTATAAGTACAATATTTATTTTTATTTTAAGATAAAATTCATTTATTTTAACTGCACCGATGGCTCAGTGGTTTAATTGGTGGCCTCGCCATTGCCACTGCGTCAAGTGTTGTGGATTCGATCTCCATACAAGACAAAAAACTATTCACAAATTGTTATTTCAAATCTGGGTGTAGGTACTCTGTGTCCGCTGCATCATGTATGTCATGTATATTTGTCTAATGCCCTGCGGTACAGGATTATTACCAGTGCGGACGTTATCTATATATTAATAGGTGAAGCAAACACTTTTTACTCCTTTTTAGGAAAATTGGGCGGACGGAGGAGTATGAAATTTGGCACAGTTAAAGTTTATATAGAGAGGGAGTGGCGAATCCTAATATTTTATAAAATATGCATTAGAAATACGTTAGATTAATAAAAAAACACTACACGCACACAACCATGCATTTGACACAAGCAGTCGAATCGCGTTCGCAGTATTTCAGCATAGTTCGGTTGATGTCGTGGAATTCTTTGGAACTATGGTTACATATTATGTGCATATGTGGAGTAGGCGACAAAATTAAATGTGATTTTAAGGATATAGTTATAGACAATAAAACCTTAACAACGATCAATCTTAAAATTTAAATCATTTATGGTCGAATTTCGGCCACTTGGCGACCGCTAGTCTTTTTAATATGTCAGGTCTTGAAATACCTAATATAAAAACCTATCGTGTGTGACCGCCGGTGTGCCGCTGTGGACCAACAGGTTAAACTAATAATTTAATATTTTTTGTAGGATTATGAATTATCACAGATTTAATTTATCGCTAATCTTTTAATGTGTCATTGAATTGTTATCAAACTATATAACAGCGATAACATTGATAATAGTGTTTACTGATGAACTACATACTAACTTCATCACTAATCAATATTTTATTTAATAGGAGTTTCAAACAATCGATGTATGAATTATTTGTCGAATGCAAGCAAATTGCGCATGAGCACTTCGCTACTGTCGCAGTGACGTAGTGTTTATTGCAGTGTTTCGATAATAACATTGAAAATAAAAACTAATTCTGTCTATATAATGCTATGTTTTAAAAGTTAAACTACTGAAACAATTTTGATAAAATTCGGTAAGGTGACTTGAACTCTTAGAACACGTGTGCAAATTATAGTAGGATAAGATAAGATCATTTATTTGCATAAACATGTGTGTACATGTAGGTCGTCTATGAACCCAAAACAGACAACTAAAATATTTTTTATATCAAATGGTATTTTCCGCTAACGGCTGACCATGCAGCCGGTTAGTAGTAGCAATGATTGACTATGTATGCACGAATGTTACAGGCCCACTCATCCGTATAGTGGGTTACTTTACGGATGCTTTCTTCAATTTAAGTATAACGTTGCGGTTTTGATGTTTACGAACAAACAAATCCCTCGACGTGGACAAAGCACGTTACAAAACCCACGTCACGTTATGACGCACTCTTCTTAAACAATGTCTCATGCTTTAAGACTGCGCCGAGCGAAATGTGCCAAAACAGGCGGTCACAGTTAAGTTGGTAAAATCAACACTTTTTGTTTAATACAAATATAAAATATACATTTACCATAACAATGAATGTGTTTACAATTACTCCGTGTAAAAAACTTAAAATAATTAATATTTTCGCCCACAAAATTACGTAAATTAGCAAAAAAGTAAGCTCGTGTTACGTGATTTTTAGATTATAACAGTAGAAATCTATCCTATTTTACAGCTTAAACGAAACATAAATAGTTATATTACAATTTGTCCGACCCAAATCTTTAAGTTATTGGTTGACAATAAAGATACATATTTATCAAAAAAGCACTTCATATCCTTCATACAATTTTACTATGGTTATTATATTATCTGTGCTATGGTATTGATTGACAATTATCGCCTGCTCCGTGCCTCGGAGAGCACGTTAAGCCGTCGGTCCCGGCTGCCATGAACATCTATGGCAGTCGTTATTGGGGAAGTCGACACAAAAGATCCCACTAGGTCGAAGTGTCGCCAGTCTGTACTGACTGGCCCCCGCACAAGATAAGATAAGATACTATGGCGGCCGCGTGCCGATTTGATTATCGAGCTCTGTCATCCAGTCCAACTGCGTCTTACGATCGGCGCACTCTTAAATCTTAACTGATATTATAAATGCGAATGTGAGTTTCTTTATTTGTTACGCTTTCACACCTTATATAGTCGACTGATTACACGTTGGCAGAGGTACATCTAAATTCGGTTTGTGCCGCATATGCTCCTACATTACGTTCCACTTTCCAAAATGTTCCTCATTCGCCCCTCTATTTAAACTATTCCTTTTTCATTCTACATTTTTGAGCATATGGTTAGCAAAGCAAAATATGGTTAAAATTAATTAAGTCTTTTCGTTGTCGGGCTCGTGATGTAATGCAATCATAAGCCCAAAGTTTTGCCGAGAGATCAGCGAGGTAATTTAAAATATTTTTCGGCTGACGGTATAATAAAAAATCCATAAAAAGCAAAATAGGGACAAAAATGGAACATAATTTGGGACGAAATAGGAAATACCATATGAAAATAATATTTATTCAAATTTAGGGGCATATAGAACAATTTTTGGGACGAATGAGGAACAAACCAAATTAACTTATAACGCTAGTTTCTCCAATATTGACCTGGTGGCAAGGCACCTTTCTGAGAGTAGCTACCGTGAGCGTATCCTACAGTCTTTTGTTCTCGTGTCCACGCAGCATGTTACATCATCGGGTATTGCTCTAGTAATTACTACACTCGGTGTGATCATTATCATTGTTTGTCACTGTGTTACACTTCTTACCGCTAAACATGCCAGGAAACTCAGTAATTGGCTTAAGTATAACTTTTTGTTATAGGTAGTACTAACAATGGATACTACGATAATCTTAATGTTTAACGCGTTCCTAAATTTTGATAGTGCTATCTACTCTCTTAGATATGTGTATGGAAATGAAGCTGTTGAGTTTATAATAAATAATTAAATAACGCGAGCGAGTACAGAATAAAATCACTTACGTCGAAATAGTATGATGCCTTCTTGCGCGTTGTATCCTGTGAGGAAAGGCACGTCAGCTCCAGGAACGGTGTCCTGCGGCGACTGCGTAAGGAAGGCTCCCGGTGCGTCGGGCTCCAACGCTGGCAAGAACGGTAGAGCTACGGTACTCTGCAGGTCAGCTGATTTCCCCTTAGCACCAACCAACCTCGCACCCGCTTTGACTAATAGTTCACTGGGCGTTGCACGTAGGTAACCTAAGGAGACAGGTATATTTTAAATGAGTTTGATACAACTAAATTGCGAAACAAAGGTAGCCTGGTGTTGCTGAATCAATTAGCCAGAAACCAGATACAATGAAAAAGGATTGATTTTGGATCTCAGGGTTCGATCGTTGGTCAAAAGACTAACTGGATATCGCAAGAAATTACCCTGATATTAGCAGCACTCTAAAGTATAAAGCCGTAGCTCAAACCCTTACTATATACCTAAGGGATAATGCTTTTTTATTGCTAAGTTGACCACACGCACGCCAGTTGACAACCCAGCAAAATTGTTCTTTGTCTATTCCCAATGCAAAGGACATTTTAAGAACTACGGCAACTCAGCATGCATACTAATATTAAGTTAATTAGATTGCGATCTGGGATTTGGAGAGCTAGTTTAGTTTGTCAGTTTTTTAAAAAACAACTCCTACAGTAGATCTAATTCGTGCATCGACTTTACAAACATTCAAACAACGGTCACAAATCACCTAGACTCAGAACAACTATTTGTGAATCTCACAAATTTTTGTCCCGTGTGGGATTTGAACCCACAACACTCGGCACGGCAGCAGTGGCGAGCCGAACACTTAAACCAAAACGCCATCCACGCAGTCAATGTCATGGTGGAGATATGTCGTATATTTCTCAGTATATAACGCGCAGTTTTGCAACTACAAGTTATAAGCAAGGTTTGCGTAGCAGCACGTACCTAACAGTTCAGCAGTGCTGTTAGTATCGATGCCCAATTCCCTGCCGAGTTCAAATGCGCGTGCGCGTGGCTCGTGCGCCAGTGCCCAAGGAGCTAGCGCAACGCCACTTTGTGCGATCGCCGCGTGGAACAAACCCTATAAAATAAAAATACATAAATTTACTTTTATTAAAATTAAACTTTACGGATGTTATTCCGATGGTATTAAACACTTTGAAGACATGATTTTAAAAATATTGCATTACTATTTAATCTATAATACTATTTTATCTATTTAAAATTATTAAAACTATTGAGATTTAAATTTACACTTTCTCCGGCGGCGGCGATTCGGTTGCTTTTCAACAGTCACTAATATGATCTTAGTCTCCCTGTGTATTAGTATAGATTCAGTAATAGTGTAATATTTTTAAAATTATGTCACAAAAATGTTAATATACATCGCGATAAAATATACGTGTATATATACAGCAGTTTAATTTCAATGTTTAGCACTCGCGTAAACGTAAGAGAATTTACGTTTACTTGAAACCGACTGTTTGCAAATATAATGATTGATGAGTTTACTGAAGGAATCGCATCATGTCAAACATATTTCGATTCGCAGAAGTTTTGCGTCATCAATTTCAATTCATGTCAGGGATATGACGACCTACTGTTGTATCCTCGTATGCGTAATTTCCAAAATCCGCTTAAACAAAGATTTCCACTATTATTATCATTGCGTGTTCATCGAGGCGGATATATAACCATCCACCTAAGTGCATGTTGCATAGATGACATTGGTCGTAAGAAACTAATAATAACTAACATTAAAAAAACAACTGTTATGGGTTGAATTGCGGATGTACTCTATCCATTTCTAAAACAAGATATTGAATGTTGACTGACTTTTTGCGTGTAATACATTATATAATATTGTCGATTACATAGAGAGGGTATTTAACAGTTTTGTTCGTACGTCTTTTGCAATCAAAGCACTAGTTTGACATTTGGTAACATGACTATGTTGTTTTCTACGGCTGGCTTTTTTGACATAATCTAGATCACGGTCTAGTTATATAATTATTGCACTTCGAATAGAACAAAGGATTTTTTAGTAATCTATAAATAAACATTGAAATATAAATAACTATTACAAATCGAATCTAACTAAGGATAACTTTTTGTCATATCTGGATTAAGTGGTAAAAATATATAATTTTGCAGAGATCTCTTGGTAAACACTAAACATTTAAATCATATTATATGCTGCTTACCTTACTTATTTCCTGTGTCCATACTAAGCAGAGTAAGCTCAGATAGTAGATAAAGAATTACAGTGGATGGTTTCAATATAAGTGTGGGTGATAACATTGGTAAAATAATGTGGACGTTAAGTAGTCGGAAGACAGCTTAACGTCCAGAAACGTGATCATATAACTTTAGGTCGCATCTATGCTTAAAATCATTGCTAAACACGATGTTATTATTATTTTACCATAAATATTCTAAAGAAATGTGATAATATAATAGAAAAATGTTTGTACTTCAGAAGCAGGCGACAGCATATGTAGATGCACGGAGGCAGCGCCAGCGGACTCTCCGAAGATGGTGACTTTCCCAGAGTCACCACCGAACGCTTCGATGTTGTCGCGAACCCACTTCAACGCCATCACTTGGTCCTTTACACAACAAACACTCGAATATAACACTTTTAATTTTTTATAAAATACTAGCTTTTCCCGCGGCTCCGTTCGCGTAAAGTAGGTTAGGTAGGATTAGGTTGTTGTGCAAATGTTAGAACATTACTTTTTTTAAATAAAACATAGCCTCTGTTACTCGCTGTTAATATAGCTTTCTAAGGGTGAAAGAAATTTCAAAATAGGTTGCATAGTTTTTGAGTTAAATCCTTACAAACAAACAAAGAATCAAATCTTTCCTGTTTATAATATTAGTATAGACAACACCCACACTAGGAATAAATCCTGTGTCGCGGGGGACATACAAACATTCAAACAACGGACACAGAACATCCAGACTCGGAATAACCATTTGTCAAATTTTCCCGTGTCGAACCCACAACACTTGTCGCGACAATGGCGAGGCGACCATATAAACAACTACGCCATCAGTTCAGTCCCACGTTACCTAACACCTCATGACGTAATACTAAACTAACGACTGATTATTGATATTTAATAGTCTTCAAGCCTATTAAGTAAGTACGCGTGCGAGCTATTGTAAAGCTTTTGAAGCATGCTACGTGTTTAAGTCATGTAATTATGTCATGTAAAATAACTTGTGTAAAATTCTTGTTTAATAATGACTAGTGGGCACCCAGTGGTCAACCGTGGCTTGTAATCCTACTAATATGTATTATAAATGTGAAAAGCTGTGAGGATGGCTGGATGGATGCTTGGTACTCCTTCACGCAAAAACTACTGAACGGATTTTGATGAAACTTTACAGTATTATTTTTTATACATCAGAATAACATATAGGCGACTAAAAATCTATCTTAACATAAATCTACATTAATGCGAACGAATCCGTGGGCAATATCTAGTTTTTATAAATTTTATCCTCTGGACTTCTTATTCACACAAACTTTAACTATGTCAAATCTAACACTCCTCTGTGTGCGGCATATGCTTAAATAATCTATACTAATATTATAAAGCTAAAGAGTTTTTTTGTTTGTTTGGTTGAACGCCCTAATCTCGGAAACTACTGGTTCGAATTGAAAAATTCTTTCATTTTTGGTAATCGAGGCGCTCATAGCCAATTGTACTCACTGATCGGTAAACGATTAGCGAAGTTAAGCAACGTTGGGTGCGGTCAGTCTATAGATGGGTGACCGCGTAATGGTATTTCTTCTGAGCGTCTCCGTGCTTCGGAGGGCACGTAAAAAGTCGGTCCCGGTTGTTGCCAAATTGACAGCAGTCGTTAAGCCATGTCAGAGGCCTATGGGCGGCTTGAACGACTCTCGACAACAGGTTGGTCACTAACCACAAGAAAAGAAGAAGAAAGAGTTTTGGTTAGCCCATTTATCTAGGAAGGCTATAAGGCTATATAACATCACACTACGGCCAATATAGGAGCAGATATGAAAAATGTTGCAAAAACAGAAAATCTCTTTTATCTTACATGAAGCAGACGAAGTTGCGCGTCAGCTAGTATATAAAACAAAATAATAAATACGAATGTCAGTTTATTTGTTTTTTACGCTTTCACGCCTTAACTACACGCCCAATAATCATGAAACAAACACTTGTCTAGGGAACAGAAAAGGACATAGGGTATCTGTCCTCCAGAAAAAAGGACTGTAATCCTAACCTAACCCACGTGTACGCGGGCCAGGGCGCGGGAAAGCAATCGTTTTATAAATTTTAGATTTCCACTCTTCTCGCTCCCACGAACGATTGGTATGCTTAAAAAGGTATCTATATAAAAAGCTATATGTTCACATATAAATATATAGATCCAACGTGAGAAGTGTGCTTACTAAGACTATTTAGTTATGTTATAAACTAAGCTTGATAAAAATTACATAATTGAAATCATTATTAACAGAGACTGATAAAGATCCGTTACAAAATAGTATTTTATGTGACCTTTTGCCGTGAACATAATATACTTCGCAATCATTTGTAAAACATATTTTAATTCTAAGGTCTTGCATTGAATATATTTATTGTGAACTTGACCGTAATAAGTAAACAATGACCGAATATTTCTAAACTACAAGGCCTAATTTCAGGTCGGCTTTATTATATTTTCATACATACCTACATATGCACATAGATAATCTCTATCATAATATTCTATCACATACACACAAAACCATCTAGCCCAAACTAAGCAGAGCTTGTACTATGGGTACTAGACAACGGATAAACATACATATATACTTATTTCTTGTAAATACATACATATTATACATAAAAACACCCAGACCAAGACAAACATCCGTGTCCATGCACACAAATGTTTGATTGGTGCGGGAATCGAACACGCGACCTCAGGCGTGGCAGTCGGTTACACTAACCACTACGCCATTGAGGCCGCCTAGAAATAGATAGATAGTCTGACACCTCTGTCGCTGAAAGGGTAGGCTGAGGTGCATAACGCCAACATTTCGCCAAATGTGTTTGGGTCCCACGGAATACAAAGCGAGCCTGACCGTCACATTTTCAGACCCCGTGGTACTATTAAGTTTTCTTGGCAGAAAAACAAAAACTCTGCCCGATTCGGGTATTGAACCTTTGCACAGTCGCATATATACCACGTAAAAGTTACAGGTGAAAATCAAAGCATGTAATATTATGTATCAATACACGTTTACTAACTGTATATCGAGTAGGTACTTGCGCAAAAATGACTGAATCCACTTTAAAGGTGTTAAGTAAATACGTTGTGAAAAATAATGCATCACGAACCACTTTTACACGTTCTAGCATTACTAATCCTCTATAAATATAAGCAACTCGGTTGTTCATTCATATTCAATAAATTGTGGTAAGAAAACGATAATTGAAGACGCTTGTACTCGTACATTCTTGGCAAACTCTTTCCTTCCGTAGTCAACTGTCATATCGAGACCTAATTCAAATTAAGTTTACAGGTAGAACTTAGCTTTATAATCTTTTTGCCTAATTAAGACCGTATATGGTCAGACTTCAAAGATACGAGTACTTGTAGATTTGAATAGACCTGACCTTTTTGACACTTATTGTGTAGATAATAACGTGTGTGGCAAGAAAGGCTAAATTATAAAATATAAAGACTTATACAACAGTATTTTTTTATAATTTGGCGTTATGCAATAGCTTAATGTTTTATTAAAAATATTCTAACTAATATTATAAATACGAATGTTAGTTTGTGTAACGCTTTTATACCCTAACTACTCGACCGATCATCATTTAATTTCGCATACACATTATCAGTAACAGGAAAAAACGTACCTTTCATCCATCAAAAAAGTACTGTAACTGACATAATCTAACCTTACCTACATTTAAGCGAGCGAAGCCGTTGGAAATATCTAGTCAAGTATAAATACCTTAAGTCCATTGTTGCCTGGGACCTCGTCGTTCTCTAAGCTCAGGAAGCCAAGAGCTCCGAGCCTGTAGTTAAGGGTGACCAGCACTACGCCCGCGCTGACTAGGTGGTCGGGCCCGTATAGGAACGCGTTGCCGGAGCCCATCGCGAAAGCCCCGCCGTGTATCCATACCATTACCGCTAGTTTGGGATTATATCTGTGAAAGAATTGTCTTATTTTATTAGTATACTATTTTCTTTTTTTAAGACTAGTTTTTGTTATACTCAATACTTCATAACATAAACATACATAGATTGACATCTCTGTCATCTACTTTTTACTTCAAAGTAGAGTATGCACGCAGGTTTAAAAAAAACGTTTATTATCTATATATTATTATATACGAATCTATTGAAACCTTATTCATTAAAATCGGTTCATTAGTTTAGGCGCTTCGGTGGCACATACAAACGTACATACCTAGACTGCCAAAATCATTAACCCTTCCTTTTGGCTTCGCCGTAGTCGGGTAAAAATGGAGAATAATTAACCTTGTATTTAAATAGCAATATTACTAAGTTCAAGTATAATAATAGTAACCGTCCTGTATTAAAATGTCCCACTACTGGACACGGGCCTCTTCTCAGTGTCAAAAGGGTAAGGCGATAAGTCCACCACGCTAGCCCAGTGCGGGTTGGTAGACATCACATATCTACGAGAATATTATGGAGAATTCTCAGACATGCAGGTTTCCGCACGATGTTTTCCTTTACCGTTAAAGCGAACGATAATTTACTATTGAATACACACATAACTTCAAAAAGTTAGAGATGCGCGCCTTGGGATCGAATTCGTTTGCACGGATTGACTATATTTCCACAATACCAAGAAAATACTTGTGAAAGAGAAACAAATAATATTAAAAAAGTTAAATTAATTCATAAAGTGTCTTAAAGGCAAAACATAGTGGACTATTGATTAATTGAAGACCTTCAATAATTGTATTTACCTATGTTTAACAAATAAATGATTCTGATACTTAGTATAAATTTGTTAAATGTTCTCTTCAATTTAAGAGCCAAGCTCTTGTCGGTGAAGTCTCTTCCATAATGTCCTATATTTCAGCCAGCGCTTTCACTTCTTGAAACGACTTAACTTTTACCTTTTCTTTTACTTGATCTATGAATGTCCCTTTGGCCTTCCTCTTACCCTTCTGCCTCCTATTTATCTTTCCAAGATGTTTCTTATAAAAGTGTCATGTCGTATCAAGTGGCCCAACATTTTCCCTCATCTGTTCTCTATTGTTTTTTGAATATGTCTCTGTTACTTTACCATATTTAGAACTTCCTCATTTGTTTTTCTTTCAGTCCAACTTATTCTTTTCATCCTACGCCAACACCACATTTCAAACGCTTCCAATCTCTCTCTGTCCTTTTGTGCCAATGTCCATGTCTCTGAACCATACAGTACTATACTCCATATATAGGTTTTTATAAATCGTTTCTGGTCTTAGTTGAATATTCTTGGTCGTGAGTAGCTGTTTTTTTGAGTTAAATGCTCCTTTTGCCATTCCTATTCTTACCACTAACTCTGGAGTGCATCTGGAGTCACTGGTTATTAATGTTCCCAGATATCTGAACTTATTAACATTGTCTATTTTAAAGTTATTTAGTTTTATGGGTTCAATATTGATAGAAGGAAATTTAGATATGTTCATTGTTTTGGTTTTAGAGCAATTTATTTTTAATCCAATTTGTAGAAAACCTCGTCCATTCGGTTTAGTAAAATTTCTAGCTGTTCTCTACTTTCTGCTAAAGCAGCTATGTCATCTGCGTATCTTATATAATGTATATTTTGCCCATTAATCTATACTCCCCCTTGTTAAATGTTAAGCTACTAATTATTAAGTGCCATAGAGAGCAGACCTTATAGCTTTAGTAAGATTTTCTGTAGGTGTCGTAATCAGTGTACATTGAAGGGAATAGCAAATAACATGAAGGTGTTATTGTATATATCCTTCAATGTACATTGATCACGACACCTATAGAAAAATCTTACTAATAGCGACACTTAGCGATAAATTTTTATCACGTAAATTAAAATGCTAAATAGTCTTTAAAACATTACGAATCAATTGCATATTTATCTTTATTATTATAGATGTCTGACATTTTATGTATTTAGCAATCTTGAACAATAAGCATATCTGTATTGTTACCAAACTTTATGTATGACTGATACCTGATAGAGCTATATATGTTCAAGGATCGTACTATTTCATTTAATTTACATCCATTAATGTAAATAGTAGTGCAGTTTTGGTTTGGTTGTATCGTTATTATTGTTGATGATTTATCAGAAGTAATATAAGTGAACCATTTATCGTATAGGAGTGAATAACATGTGCCGACTATTTCCGGTTTCAAGATCTTTTTCGTTTTTTTGATATCTGAGAGACATGCAACAACATGCAAGTCACCTTACATACATAAATATTTGCAATACTGATAGGTACTATTGGGTAAGTTTTGTATAATTATCTATTAATTAGCTTAAGGTCAGGCTTAAAGGAAAGATTAGAAGAAAAGAAGACTCAGACCCTACAAAATGGTACAACATCATTACGATTGTCTTACCCCGACATCTTATCAGGCAGTGCTGGTGTATATACGTTCAGGAACAAGCAGTCTTCATCTCCCTTGTAAGTGTCGAAGAGCATGAACCGATGCGGACACACGGCCCCTTCTTCCAAAGCATCTCGGATACCAGTCCAGGGTTCCAAAGGTGCTGGTGGACGAAACCGAAGAGAGCCGCGTGGAGGCTGTGCGTACCTTATAAACAGAGAATAGGTTACATAAGTTGTGCGTATGCGTCTTTCTTTAGCGTTATATATATATTTCTAAAAGAAGAGTTCTAGGTTTAAACAGTTTTAGCAGACGTTAGAAATAATAGAACACCAATCACCCTATACCTATCACCTATTGCAAGTATTTATAGCAATCAGAAACCGATTTAGTATTCGAGGAATAAAGGCAAAAAAAAAGTGCAACGATAGCTCAGTGGGGAGACACACAGATTGCAATGCAGAGAGTCTCGTGTCGAACCCACGTCGCGCACCTCTGACTTTCGGAAGTTATATGACTTTTCGAAATTATGTGCGTATTGATTGACAATTATCGCCTGCTCCGTGCCTCGGAGAGCACGTGCTCGTTAAGCCGTCGGTCCCGGCTGCCATGAACATCTATGGCAGTCGTTATTGGGGAAGTCGACACAAAAGATCCCACTGGGTCGAAGTGTCGCCGGTCTTTACTGACTAGATAACAAGACACAAGATAAGATAAGATTCGAGGCATGGAGGCACGTTGGAACTATCCCAATTAGACTCTGTACAGTAACTGTATTACAATGTAAAATATGATTATAGAATTTTTTAGCAAAATTACATTGAAATCGAAGTCCTCATAAGTTGCAGAAAAGCTTGCGTTTTATATAGCGTTACATGATATGTATTAATTGTTAAAGAAAAATAAAGCATTTTGAGCTACAGTGGCTGCCAGACATGGTGGTTTTCCATTAAAGGTCGCATTTCAGCAGTTGACAGATTTATTACAAATACAGTATTTAAGGTTCCATCGTCGTTATTTCCTTTTATTGCACACAGGCGTTCATAGCCAGTTGCACTCAGTGATCGGTAAACGATTAGCGAGGTTAAGCAATGTTGGGGCGATCAGTCTATAGATGGATGATCGCTTAGTGAGCGTCTCCGTGCTTCGGAGGGCACGTAAAAAGTCGGTCCCAGTTGTTGCCAAATTGACAGCAGTCGTTAAGCCATGTCAGAGACCTACGGGCGGCTTGAACAACTCTTGACAACAGGTTGGGCACTAACCACACGAAAAAGAAAGATTGCACACACTTGCGTCTGTTACGCAGTACATGTTTTAAGTGTAAGCGTGTAGGACGTCAGGTGAATAATTATAATCTTCATAAGTACGAAATAAAAACCGTGGCGTTATTTAGTACTTAATAACGCCAGGCTTTTTTATGAACCTACATTGATAGACGTGACGTATGGTTGGCAAAGTGGTTCATACGTTTGAAATACTCAAAATTCCTTGGTGCTGGGAATGCCGACCATACATACTTATTACATTTACGGGTAAGTTGAGAGTCCCAGCGTTGAGGCTGAGAAAGGAAACCAAAAACAAAATTCACCTACCTAATGCCCTTAAAGCTGTAATAGGGTGTTTGAGCCGTGGTCCTCGTAACAAGCTTGCGTCCTCTGAGCGCTCCCAGTTGTGTGAAGACGAGAGGGCCTCCACCGACGCGCATGCGGTCTACCAACGCGTGGACAAGACGCGCCGCGCGCGCTGGCACCGCCTGCAGACGTCGTAGTGCGTGCTTCAGTCCTACAGACTCGCTCACTGTGCTTGACAACCGCCGCCATGCACCTGTCACCTGAACAGAAACCCAGTCTTACATCATGTCTTCATTCAAATACCAGCTTGTACCGCTGCTTCCCTCCAGGCCTATCTAGCACTATGTCCATCTGGTTTCTGGTAATTTCCAGAAACTAGACATAGCCTATATATTAATATAGCATATGTCCATCTGGAATAAAGTATATTTTATTTAGTGAATGGATTTTCCAAATCGGCATTGTGGTTACGAGGTTACCCTCCACATAAACCAAACTCACAAAATACGTACCATCCCTTAAAAATATTATACAATAGGTTGGGACCACAGAACATATGTATTACAATAGTTAGTACAATATTTCAGTGCTGAATTTTTACATCATCTATAAATATTAAAATTAATGTCTGTTTGCTTGTTAATGTCTTTTTCCTATTCATCCGATTATGAAGAACCTATGATGAATTGTACGCACATATTTGAAAGATTCCGACGATAACAAGACTCATGTAACGCATACTGTCCATGAGCTTGTGCAGCAAAATATTAGTAACAATTAACAACCTTCTACCAGATGCTTTGCTTAAAGAAGGAAGTATATAATTATGATTCCTCTCAACGCGTCGCTCATTATATTAATAAGTCAGCAGAATATTATAGAGCATTAAAACATGTCACATTATAACACTAAAATAACTATAATTATGTCACCGTTGCGTGTGCTTAAACATGGTAGTTAACATATTAAACCAATTTTGGTGGAGTAAGTATAAACGTGAACATTGACACTTGAGTGTTGGACCACACGCGATCTGTAACCGACCACGTAGGTTCAACTTCGTAATAATATGCAATGTACCGTAAAGTGAAGAAAAGGTTTCATACAGACACATGTATAATAATATGTGGCTTCACCGTGCAGGTAATACTGGTGATTACTGGTGTTGCCATCTAGATTAAACTTATAAAGAATTCGGTAACTTGAAATTGCTTGTGAACCAAACAACACGGCGCTTGTTTGGTACAAGCTCAGTGTGATGCAAAAAAACATTTATATTCCACATTCAAATTTTTTCAGTTGGCGGTTTAGTAATTATCGATTTTTTTAATAATTATTTTAGCTGTATTTGTAATTTAGTTAAATAATGTCGATCTAAAGAAACCTACATTTTATAATGATGGTCAGTAAGGGATTCAAGGGGAGTGCTAAGGGTCGAACGCCTTTCGAAAGCATATCCTAACAAATCTCAAATTAAACATGATATTATCCTACTTTCTTGGTAATACACTAGCTACAGGTCAAGTGCTTCAGACCCTCCCGAACGCAAATCCTGGATCCGCCACTTATGAGTATATGCATTAGGTACTATATATATACCCATGATTTAACTCTCATAGACATAAAACTATATTTTAAACCTGCATTGGTTAAATGCAGTTATTCCAGTTTATATTTAGTTATTGCTAAAATTCTGTTTTTTGGTCAAATCGGTGTCACAAGATTTGGGAAATGCCGGTTACAAAGTATGGGCGCACGAAGGTGCTGTGTCGGCCGCAGTGACCGCCAACTGTCCGCCAGATTGCAGTAACGCTCCAGATACTTCAAAACTACGTATTTCATACTATGGTAGCGGAATCGACGTGCCTTAAGATATGTAGTGTATTTTGACAATCATAATGATGTTCCGGTAATGTTGTTCAAGTTGCATGATGTTCAAGCAATAAGCTACTACATAGATACAACTTACATACGTGCTTGAGATTTTTTGATCTAAATTAGAGTATATACTTGTTTTAAAATCATGCGTTTTCATACTTGCTATATTAATTGCGATAAAATTAAGCAATCAAAGTAATAATGAACTCTATGTAGGCCTCCATTATTTTTACAACGGAGGTTCAAGCGCTTCACCTACTTGGAGACGTATGTCACAACTTTAAGTTGCAATATTGGCCAATACGCGAAATGTCTATTCATAAAAGTTACTTTAATTGATATTTCATTGAAGATTTGTGAGAGTATTAATGTGTGCAATGTTTTCATATATGTAACTAGCAGTTACCCGCGAATTCGTCCGCGAGGAATTTTTTTTGTCACGAATCCCAATTTTTCTAATTAAAAGTAGCCTAAGTTACTCCTTTTAACGTCAGCTATCTGCCAGTGACCCGTTCGAAATCGGTCTAGCTGTTTTAGAGATTAGCCGGAACAAACAGACAGTCAGACAGACAAAAATATTAAAATAGACTTTTTGATATACCTAATTACCGTACTTTCATATCACATAAGCATTTAGTAAAAAGCTGTTATTTTGACATTACAATCAGACAGTTTTTGTATTGATAAGTAATCCGGTATTTGTTTAATTGTTTTCTTTGCGTACTGATGCCAGCATCCAGATACAATGCTTTTATCACTATGCCACGATACGGGGACAGGTTAAGCACTACTTATTAAAAAAGCTTACAGTCAATTTTGAAACTTTGTAAATACCAATCGTATCGTCCTTAACGTTGCTATATAAATAAAGGAAGCCTATATATGGACTCATGTAAGTCAAGGTGCACTATAAAATATACTCAGCAAAATATAATTTTATATATATAATATATAATATAATATTCTACCACATACACACAACACCATCTAGCCCAAACTAAGCAGAGCTTGTATTATGGATACTAGACAATGGATAAACATACATATATACTTTTTTTTTTTGTAAATACATACATATTATACATAAAAACACCCAGACCAAGACAAACAGCCATGTTCATGCACACAAATGTTTGACTTGTGCGGGAATCGAACCCGCGACCTCAGGCGTGGCAATCGTTTACACTTACGACTACGCCATCGAGGCCGACATATGAATTGTACAGTTATAAATAAGCATCTTTTTCATCGGTTACTGTGTGTAATTCAACCTTAAAACAACTTTTTTATCGAGTAAGTAATCGTTATTATATAATAAAAAAATATAAGTAAGTGTACAGATATTGTTGCGCAAGATTCAATCCAATCCATGAGATGTCTATATAGGTCGTCACGTGATTTTATTGACAAATTTGTTTAAATGTACTCTTTATAGAAAATATATAAACGCGTTGTATGATAGTAAAGTTTCACTTGTGTTACTTATTTTCTACAACAAGATCAAGTCAATAAAATATAAATAATACGACAATAAAAAAGAAATTATGGATGTCTTTGCACATTAAAGACTAATTAAGTTATAAAATTAGTTTGTGTAATACAATCTTTTAATAAATTTAAGAGGTAAGTATTTCTTTTTGAGAATGTTAAATATTTGGTAATATAATTATTATTGTCTTATGTCATAAGTTCTGCATTAATGCCATTATCTATTTTTGGTTATAAGTATTACATAAAAATAAAAACACGAACCAAGTGAGAGTGGGTTTCTTACCCCGTGAGTTCCGTATAGGTCAATTGTCAATGACACTCTGTCGCTATAACGCGCGTCTGTCAATATACCGTAAGATTTATAGTACTTAACTATTATTACCTTTAAAATGTATATAATGTAATGTATTACACTTAGATTTTACCGTCTATGCTTTTAAGTAACTAGTATCTAAGGGGGACGAGCGCTTTGTTGACTTTTCTCCACATTACCAGACTCCGTGCTGATATTCCGAATTTCCTAACAGAAATGAGGAATCAAAACTTCAATATCGTACAGCATCCTGAGGCTTCAAACGATATGTTATGAATACGTATGAACAATTGAAATTATCAGTTATCTAGTTTAAAGTGTTTTGATCACTTCATCGCTAATGGCTTCCTTTGGACGGGCAAAAAGCACAATAATATAAATAAAATAAGAATGCAAGTTGCATGTTATCTAATAACCTATACGGAAGACTAATTGCGTAACTTGCTTTATTTCCAATCGTTAACGAAACCACTAACAAACCCACAAAAAAGTTCGTCTAATAATCATAATTCCAACCACAAATTGCATAAATATCTTTTTTGTCACCTACCACTTCAATATAAAAATAAATAAAATATCTAAATTACCGGATATTCCGTTAGCTTAAACGAGATATAGAAAATTCCGGTTCTTGGCAACGCCTCCGACTATATATTATTGTATAAACGATTCAATATTTCCGTTAACTTTAATGTGTGATCTTGAATAATATTCATTCTAAATACGAACATAGTCATTGACTAGATAATTTATTCAACAAAAACAATCGTTACATCATTTTGACGATCGCGATGTTATATAATACTGCAATCGGTTGTTCGAATGAGTAAGACGAAGAAGATTGACTTTTGTATAATATACCTATTAACCGCTATGAGTATGTCGGTCAGGGCGCTCGGCTGTCAGAATTTAAGCAATGTAATAAATATATTTACACTGCAACGATTATTACTCATTGTATGCAAATCGAATAACTGCATCGCTGCATTCGGACTGCCATACATGTGTATCGATTAAATTCGGCTTTTAAATATCAGCTGTTAAATGTTACGTGAAGAGAATTTGGATGTATGAAAGATTGAACAATCATTTATATTTTAACGATCTTTACTTAGATGAGAGAACTGAGCAAATGCATTTTAGGAAGGCTTATGTGGAGCTCATATGAGATCCATGCTGGTATAGAGTACGAAACTAATTTATGCTCGCCCGCATAGGGTTACAGCACTTACAACACGCAAATTTCATGCTCTATGGGCTGCTTCTTTGGGCAACAAAGAACAAACTATTTAAAAAAGCAGCAACCAAGGGCTAATTGAACTAGGCTAACATTGAAAACTTTGTACCTTAGAAGAAAACGTATAGAAAGTGATTTAGTTAAATTCATCAATTGCCAATACTAGAATGCTGACGCTTGCTTATGTTTGTTAGTAAACGATATTTAATGGTTTTTTTAAACTGTGCTATTTAGATAGGTACATCGCTATATTTTTTTATCGAAAATAAGTGTGTCCTCTCTTATCGCCGAAGTACCTGCTTTGGTATTTTTATTGAAACTAGCGGTGGCCAAGTGGTCAAAATTCGACCATAATTGATTTAAATTTTAAGTTTCATAATAATTAAAGTTTTACTGTCTTATACCCTTATAATCACATTTTATTTAGATTTTGTCAAGGCTATATACAGGTTAATTTACTTATCTTTTTTCAAACAAATGATTATACTCTTTCATTAACGATATTCCTAAGCTTGCAACTTTGCTTTTTTTCTTTATTACATATAAATACGTAAAATATATAATTACAAACCACCCAAAGGTTGCCTGTAAGATATTGCTGTTATATATATGCCATTATATATTGATATATGTAACCATAGTTACAAACAATGCCGAAATACTACGAACGCGATTCGACTGCGTGTCTCAAAAAATGGTTGTGTGCGTGTAGTGTATTTTTAAATAATTTAATGTATTTCTAATGCATATTTGATATAATTATTAGGATTTGCCACTCCTTCTCCATATAAACTTTAACTGTGCCAAATTTTACACTTCTCCGACCGCGCAATTTTCGTAAAAAGGGGGTACAAAGTTTTTGCTCCACGTATAAATATATAGATTGTTCATTAACATTTTCATCTTCATTCACACTTTTCACGTCACGTGGCGTGAAAAGTGGGTTACGGTGCTTAAACTACAGCAAGTGATACTCCCTTTCAGCCAATTCAATTTGGCAAACGATTTACCAAACACCCTGTATAAGTAGTTATGTATATTGTAAACATGATATTAAAGAGTGACCTAAAATAGTTGCACCGTCTGTGTGGAATGTTACATTATGTTATTACAGTAAGACAACTCTAGAGAAACGGTCGCCATTAATATATTTCAAAATTACCTGACAATCTTTAAGTGCTGTATGGATGGTATGTAGGAGCTAATGATATCCGGGTATGACATTATATTATTGGAAAACGAATGAAGTTAATATTACAAATAGAGTTGCTATACATACCAGTACTAACTTAGATAAATTATGATCAGCGTCGCGTCGCGGCAATTATAGCGCAAGAATATAGTTATTATTGGCGGTTAAAACAATCATCATTATATTTTCATATATCCAGGTCACTGTCAACCACTATGCTGAGTATTGTGGGTTCGATCCCATATAATTTAATTAACAAAATTATTTATTAATCGCACCTTTTTTCGACATAAGTTTATGATGTATCTCTTTAGATCAGAAGTTCCCAGACTTTTTTTGTCATAGACCACTTTCAAAATTTGGCTAGTTCCGGTGGACCTCCTGCAGCTAGAAATTCAATCCGCCAAGTAAATCCATGGGATAAAATTTAAAAAAAATGTCGTATCTCTACAGGCTCTTTCTTTTTTTAGAAATTCTCAGAATATCCGTCGACCGACTTATAAACAAGTAACAGTCGCTGAGCTTCTTAAAATATTATCTGCCTACATTGATAGGTGAAATCAAGCCCACATTTTAGTTCTTCACTATCGAAAACAAATAGATTTTCGTGGACCCCCGCTTACGAATTTTGTACTTCCATTTTTTTGCCACGAACGTAGACCCTCGTCGAGTCTCCCGTGGACCCCTAGGGGTCCACCTGAACCACTTTGGAAACTAGGCTTTAGATACATCATAAACTTATGTGCAATATTTGTTGTACAAACTCGATTTCATTAAATACGACTCATTTTATATTTTATAAATGTAAGTTAGGTTTGATTAGTAAAGTAGTTAAGTCGTGAAAGCATAACAAACAGACAAACTCACATTTGTATTTATAATGTTATTAGTTAGGATAAGCACGTCACCACGGAAATATTTTTAGCCAGTATTATATGCATCGAATACAGTCAAAAGTGCACCTGTATTGTTAAATATTTCATTAAAAATTAAAGGACGCCAATAAAAACAATAATCGTTAAATACGTAGATATGACCAGCATTCTCTTTTTAGCAAGACGACACTGAAATCATTGTACGCGCTTATTGCATTAATTGACTAAACTCGCTGAACTGCAATTAATTGATCAACAGATTGGTCAAGATTCGTTTTTACACTTTATTCAGCTTGTAACATTACCTATTCTTGCGATTTCAGCCTTCAACGTTTGTCTATATTTTATTTGTATTGTGAAAACAACGTTTTGACCCCATTAACGTAGGCAATCGTGTAATCCTTTTGAAGTGATGCCCAATTATGTCAAGTGCATAATGTAGATCGTATAAATTCGGCTCAGTTCTCGTTGCCTAATGTCTTTATATTGCTGTTTAGGACAATCTCAGGGTGATAGCGCAACGTCACTATTGTTGTAACTCGACGTGCACCGCTTAAAAAGGTAAATTTCTAATGCAGATCAAGGTGAAGCACGCAATGGACGTGCCCTTTGCGGAGATTTATATCAGTCAGATAAACTATAATGTCATAAAACGGGTTTTTGTTTTGCCAATCTTATGGTTTTCGGACGCAACTTACTGAAACCTTCTTTATAAATGTTCTGTGCTGTATAATCGACGGCAATTATGGATGTACTGTGTCGGTCGACATAAACTTTGACAATATGAGATAAATACCAATTTCATCAATAAATGTTGTTATTTATTTAATATATATAAATATAGTATACCTTATTCATAATCATAGTTAATCTATAAAATCTTTAAAGTATATTGGTTGGTATCAGAAGTAGAATTTTTAAGAGATGAATAAAAGACGGTCATATAATCACTCATATTAACCGCCAATAATTTAATAATATATAAAATATACAGTAAATAATTAAATATTTTCTTTTAAAGTAATGATCGTTTAAATTTGAGTTTGCACATCAATTTATTTGCTCAAACACCTACCTCGTTAATTCAATTTAAAATAAAGTTTAGCAACAGTTAGCCAATGTTATGTGCAACAACGCACTATTATACAATTGGCAATCAATTATCTAATATCTACATTAGTATACCTTCTAAGTATCACGCTTAGAACTGGAGATATTTTTGTGACATTGAATACTTGTTTTTTATTACTTTTCGGTCCAATGTCATTATTTTGCATTCAATGTTGAACGGAGTGAATGTAATTCCTAAGTCGATTACCGTCATTCTATGAAGGAAAACCCATTCACTATTGGGTTTTTCGTTGATAGTAAGACACGCCCTCTGTTACACGTAATATAAATATGACTTTCCATGTAAATTGTCTTTATCTAACACTTTGAAAATACCACGCGTTATGTAATTGCATTATAGGTTTGACAAAAAGCTGTGCCACACAGCGAAAGTGAAATTGAAATGACTTGAACAATTAATAATGTTACAAACTCTGAAATTAATCATTAGACAAAAGCAGCTCTACTGCATTGTGACGTAACAAATTAATTAGTGAATAAAGCCGTATTAATTTTTTACGTAACTTAAAAATTATTGCGGTTTACATACGGCCTCCCTAATGATAAGCGATTAGCCTGTTAACGTTTGCAATGATAAGTATACCTAGACGTATCGGTCGCACATAGCTAGCCTAAGGCGTTAGCCACCATTTATGAAAGCGTTCTGTTTACGTGTGAGAGAATAGGTCACAAAGCGGGTTACAAAGTGTATAGCTTAGCTGTATTTTTGCGCATGCAATGACTATTTCTATGTATAATACGTATGTATTTACAAAAAAAAAGTATATATGTATGTTTATCCATTGTCTAGTACCCAATGTGTATGTAGTAGAATATTATATTATTATTATTTATTTATTTAATGAAGGTTCACCAACAGTTGTTACAGATATAATACAGTTAGGAACATCCAAGTATTTGTGTATTAAATCTAACTGCACAACCTAAAAATATAAATAAATACTATAAATAAATTATTGCGTACACCACATGCAAAATATTTACCGTATTAACATCTAATTATTTATATGTACTTAAATTCTAGATAATATACATTGACGTGTCTGGACTATGGTTTTACGAGATGGTGGTAAGACCTTAAATCTTCATCAGAGCCGTTAGATATGCGAGAACAAGACTTTATGTTTATTAGAGATAAGAACATCGTTTGTAAATCTTACGGATGTTAAGTAAGTACTTAAATGAGTACTAATAGTCCAGCGGAAATTACGAATTCTAAATGTCTTTATAAGTATGTATGTATATATTAACATTTTTAAAACAGGAATTCATATATTCTATCTTTAGTTTTACCCCGTTAGGCCTGTAATGACAATAATACCACAGGATGGAGTTACGTACGTCAATTTGAGTTGTGGATTATCTAATGGCCTGTTGGCGTAGCGAGCAAGCAGTTGCCTGGCAGCTGCCGCCATAGTGTTGTGGGTTCGAATCCCACACAGGATAGTTATTAGTGCGGTCCATAAATAATTGTGCCGAGTCTGGTTGTAGGGACTTTGTGTCCGTTAATTATGTTTTTAAATTATAATAATAAATATTCTACCACATTACACACAACACCATCTAGCCCAAACAAAAACATAGCTTGTACTATGGGTACTAGACAATGGATAAACATACATATATACTTTTTTTTTGTAAACACATACATATTATACATAGAAACACCCAGAACAAGACAAACATCCATGTTCATGCACACAAATGTTTTGTGTGCATGAACATGGATGAACACACTTGTGCGGGAATCGAACCCGCGACCTCAGGCGTAGCAGTCGGTTACACTAACCACTACGCCATCGCCATTCCTAGAGCCTCAAGGAGTTGTTCTTTCGTCTTTTCTTATCTTTAAAAATAAGGAATATATTAAGTGACTTGTGAAGTTTTGGATTTAATCAAAGTATTTGTATTTTATTTTAAGTTGAAGATAAATTTATAATTTCAGTTGTAGATTAACTATGTTTACGGATGGATTCTCGTAAAATCCTTGCTCAAACATTTCGTAATTAATAATTAACGAATGGTATTTTGTTTTTATATAACAATCTAAAATACAAAAACACACAGACCATGCTGTTCAATGTCTTAATTGATTACAAGGAACCTAACGGACTGTAAAATTGAACTGTGAATCTAAACTTTACCTGTTTATAAATCTTTACTAATATTATAAATGCGAATGTGATTTTATATGTTACTCTTTCCCGCCTTAACTACGCGACATATCATCATGAAATTTCGCATACACATTGTCAGGGGAATAGAAAAGGACACAGGGTACATTTCATCCAGAAAAAAAAGTACTGTTTCTAATCTAAACTAACTCCAATACAAACAAACTCATATAGGTACAATTACGTGAGCTAAGCCGCGGGCAAAATCTAGTATCTAATAATCAAAGAATTTCGTAAATAGGATTAATCAGTGGCGTCATCTATAGCGAAAGTTATAAGGCTTTTGAATGTAAACAAGAAAATCAATAAGTCTTACCTTCATCGAGTTGAGGCTAGTCGCGGCATTGGCGACAACGTCACCAAGCGTCGCAGGCGGCAGCGCATCGCTGCGCAACACCAACGCGCACGCGCAAAGCAACACGCCGCGCCACCAGCGCACACGCATCTTCTTCACCGTTCTTCTGTCTCGTACTAAACAACACACCACCAGCACTGTTTTCTTCACTCCTCGATTATCGAGGCATTGTCTATTTTCGTTGTATCTCGTAGAACTGAACCGATTCTTCCACTATAAACAAAATTTAATATAAGTCTTACGCCTAAACATATCCGAAAGAACAGACAGGTGCATTATATCTATATTTCATCAGTAACGTGTTTTCATGACTGTAATAACGGCGAGCCATAGCTATTTATCGAGCACGCTTTCACGTTGTACTATGGTACATCTTGTGTCCGTAAAGCCTTTTATATTTATTATTATGTGTAGATACGTTTTTCTTTAATCATGCTTTTACAGTTGGTAATGTGTATATGTCAAATGAGGTAGAAATCCATTTAATACTGTTACGCTAAGTAACTTTTGAAATTCAACTATTTATAATCGATGAATAATGCAGTCGACTCGTTTTAAAATAAAAACCTTCGGATTTCGCCGAACTGGGGCACTCCTAAAAAGGAAGTACATATGTACCGCTGAACTACAAAAGATCGCAGCCAATTTATCTGCAGGCCTGATGGCCTTAAAATGTCTATCTGAAACTTCGGGACTAATGAAATGCTACAAATATGCCTACCCAGAAGTTTCTTTGAGATTTCTGTCTTTCAAAGTGGCTATTACATGTCAATTAGGGTTTAAGATGAACAAAACTTTATTCATGAGTTTTATGGCAGGAATAATATGAACAATCCGTCCAGAACTTCGACATTTGCATTTCATGGAACACAGGCTTACAGGAACGATGTGCCTCTGGTAAGTTTATATGTTAAGTTCCTTGAAAGTCTATCTACGGTTAGCAGAGTGAGAATACGTTCATTGTTCTTCAAGCTCTCAGCCCAGAGAAAATTACTTTTGAATTTACTTCTAATATTGCAAGCTGCAGTTACGCTGGTTGTCTGCCTGTTTGCCACTTTAGTTGTATAAACCTTCTAAGACGGATAAATACTTCAATTTATATATAGATAGGGATATCTATATATAAATTAAAGCATTTATCTAAACGAGTACTGAGAATGGTGGAACATTTATGCTAGAACAAATATTGTGCAATGAGTTTAATTTGCCGCTTCAGTAAAGCTTTGTGGAAATATTTTAAGAAAGTCAATGGCTTTGACCAAAATAAACGATGTCAACTTGAATTAAATTAGGTAAATAATAACAGCAGCGGGTAAGCAATCTTTGTGAGTTTAACACCCAAACATGCCTACTGACGTGAATCCGCGCCTGACATAAGCAACTGGCTTAACAAGAATAATTTTCAATTCTAAAATCTATTAATTACGTCTGTATTTCTATCCAAAGTGGAGCATAAACATATTCCGAACACACTATGTTCTCTGAATAGATCAGAGAAACATCACGTTAAGTACCTTAAACCGGCGAGAGTACCTACTTGAAAAATGTGATGAGAGTGAATGACAGAAGAGAGACATGCCAGGATCGTTGCTAGCTAGATGGAAATCCGTATAACTGGCTATAACCCAGCAAGCTCTGGGAAACAGACGTAGGTATATGTGCGAGTAGTTACCTACTACATGTCGTCGTTCAGCATTCAAAACCGCGAATGTGACATAAAAAATCAAAATTTTATTCTTTGTCATTCTATACATTAAAATATGAGATCCTATAGATTAATTTTGGCCAAATTTAATCCATTCCTGTTATTTTTCGAGCCGCACAAAACCTTTATCTAACTTAAAAATTGTAGGTCTACAGTATCAATTATAAAGTTTATATCCTGTAAAATATTGTAAATGTTGCATTCGCGGTATTGAATGCCGTACGACGATGTATTATAGGAGACACACCACTTGAGGTTCGTGCTCTATTACGTAACATAATTATGAGTGTGTAGCACGCGATACCTATCTATTACAAAAAGTTCGTGCTGCTTCTTATAGAAAATTCCAGTATTTTTCTCCAATCTTCGTCCTAGAGACTTACCATCTTGTAAGGCATTGCCATTGCACGCGTGTGAATGAAACAAGGTATACATTCTGTAATACACTATTATACCTACTATCCCAACAATAAATGGTAATAAGGCGCCTATGCGTTTAATTTTATTTAAAAATACTACTCTCGCACTAGGAATTATTCCTGTGTCGCGAAGGACTTTACTAACATTCAACAAAGGTCACAGAGGACACAAATAATAACCAGACTTGAAATAAACATTTGTGTATCACACAAAATTTTGTCCCGTGTGGGATTCGAACCCACAACACTCGGCGCAGTGGCAGAGACGAGGCGAACGTAACCGTCAGCGTAACATCCAGCATTTAATCGGTATTTATGTACTCCCAGCTATTCTACTGAATCAAAAAGGCAATGTAATCAAATTATGTTATTAGGTAAATGTATGTAAATATATTCCAAATTACTATATAATACGAGTACTACTTAATACAATAACTGATCAAATCATTAATAATGTGCGAAGTAAATTAGTTATAGATGTAATATATTAAATAACAGTTGTTATAAATGTCGTAGTTTATGTCTATTAATCTTGTTTGCCTATTTAATATGACATTTTAATTTTCATATGACAATACTGTAGGATCTGGATATTCTATATATTATGTAGCAATTTTAGAATCATGCATTTTAATTTGTAAGCTTTATTCGCCTTCCAACTATAAATAAGATAGATACATATGTAAAATGTACCTAAGTATAATTATACAGTAAGAACTTTGTATTTATGACCTGTTATAATGTGTATACTATTTCTTTGGTGTGGTAAAATAAATAAATATGCACAGGCTTAAAGGCAAATCGATTTAGGATTGAAATCGATTACTGTATTATCTCTACATGATTCAAAATCGCTTTACACACTCATCTATGCGTACGTGTAAACTGTGAATTATTCAGATTCCATGTGTTATGTTCAACCTTCTTCAACCAGATATAGCTTAAAATGAAGTCGTTATATGTATTATGTGTAGAGATTTTTTTATCGACAAATACTTTCTTTTATTTCTTTTCTGTTATTTCTGTATGTACAAAATAAATAAATATTTTGTTATATATGCTTAACAAACAAATATATAGTAGGTACTGAGTTCAATATTATATTTTTTATATATTTTTTTTTATTTACCACACTACCCTTTTCTTCATACCCTACATACACACATACTTGAATGGGGAGTTAAAATTTTATGTTAAATAAATATACCTCCGACTAGTTAAGCAATCCCGGCATCCCGGAATTTTATTTTAATAAACATACTGTCAGAAGCTTCTTCCATAATAGGTATGTTAGCCGAAAATTTATTTTAGGGAAATATGCATCTGATTATCCGATCTCTAATTAGGTATGTGTTAATGAAACGATAACGGTAGGTACTACAGAGTCCTTGTACCTTACACGATACTTCTGACACACAGAAGAGGAATTCTGTTTAATCAAACACGTCAATTTGTTGTAAAATATGTTAATGTATTAGTTTAAATTGTCAATGTCTTACACGTAATAGAAAGTGAGCATATTGCACAAATGGCACAGGTCAGCCTCCGTACTGCTCTGATAAATCCCTTAAGTAAATTCCAATACCAAACATTTTGCTACAATTCTAACTAATACCTATTATAAACGGGAATGTGAGTTTGTTTGTTACGCATTCACGCCTTAACTACTCGATCAATCATCGTGAAATTTCGCATAAATGTTATCAAGGGTACAGAAAAAGAGTACTGTTACTGCAGGTTAGGAAAACGTTTCCGTTGAACGTTCCCGTTGCATAATATATATAATTATTTACGATATATAAACATAATAAGCTAATAGTAATTACGCAAGCGATCATGCTTCCAACTCCAGCGAAAGTACTAACGAGGTTGTCATAACGATTATTATATTGACTATGATTTACGATCACAATCTAACATATTATACACGAATACAAGTCACTGTTACGTGTGGGGTCCCACGTGACGTAACGAGAGTAATACCTAATTAGATGACGTCATGCTCGCGTGTTGGACCCCAGAACATTCAGCGCGGCACGCTCCACTACTCGCGGCTGCGCGGGCGGTTCCTACTCGTGTGCTATGACGACGCTCGCTCGTCGCTCTCGATATTATCCAACATACACTTTCACTCACTACTCTGTATAATAGTACTACCTAAATTGTAACCGTCCGACAATAGAGACAACAGAAAATGGAGTTGAAAAGATACAATACACACAGAATCACGAGTGTATTTGCCCAAAATTAGACTATACACGCAATTTGCCGCCGTTTAAGTAACAAAACGTCACGACTCTATTGATGCCCGGGTGGAAAGGCAGTCTCTCATACTTTGTTTACAATTTATTACAGAAACAGATAATGCTGGATACGAGGAACGAACCCAGAAAATATTGGCTAATAACAAACGTAACGTTATGTTATACCAAAGAACCAACAAGTGTAATTGCATTTCTTAAATAACCTTTTATGATTCAAAAATAGATTTAGTTTAAGGTTTGTTTCTAAACGTTGTTGATCTTGACACTAAGGAGAGATGCACTAAATAAGTACGTATTATAACAAGCAGCAGTACAGTTTGTTTTATACTCTACCTATATACAGTGTGAGTCTTTATAAAGTGCACATATTAAAAAGGATGAAAATATAAACAATTTTAACGACGGAAAAAATGTTTAAAAAAATCTAAAAAAAAAATATGTATTTTTAATTTTTTTTACTCTCGTCTTGGTACCCCATGCAAACAAAGCGTTACTACTTTTAAACTAAATGTGATATTAAAACAAAACAAAATTAATAATAATCTCGAATAATAGGCCGAGCTAATAAAGCCATAATTTTTTGAAAAATAAACCTCATAAATTAGTTATTAATGATTTTTTGAAGAAAATTTTTGCAATAAATGTATGTTTTTGTGTTTACAACAGCGTGGCGGACATTTTGAGCAATTAATCCATTAGTTTTAAGTTTCATGTGAAATAATAAATGATTTTGATTAACCTAACCTACGCTTCTTTGTTTTATGAATCACATAGCCTTCATAAGAAAGTAATTTATCCTTTCGAATTAATAACACACCCGGTGAGCCTCTTTTTTAGTCTCTGATAGCAAATGTTGTGTTTTAGCTACAACCATGGGATTTTTACCAAAAACTAGCTAATACGATATAGAATAACATAAAATAAGAAAAAAGTAGGGTAAAGGGGACATTTTTTTGATAAATTTTACATTTATTGCAAAAATTGGTAGACAAATGGTAAATTTTCTTCAAAAAATCATTGATAACTAATTTATGAGGTTTATTTTTCAATAAATTATGGCTTTATTAGCTTGGTCTATTATTAGAGATCATTCTTAATTTTGTTTTGTTTTAATATCACATTTAGTTTAAAAGTAGTAACAGTTTGTTTACATGGGGTACCAAGACAAGAGTAAAAAAAATAAAAAGCCCATAAAAAATTAAAAAATTTCTTAACATTTTTTCCGTCGATAAAATTGTTTATATTTTCACCCTTTTTAATATGTGCACTTTATAAAGACTCACACTGTATACAATAAAATACTGACTAGTGGATATTTGGAAACACAGGTGATATTTAGGAAAACTTAATGTGAGGTGTCTTTATAAGAGCTATAGAAGCCAAAACAATTATGTCTAGAATTTTTGTCTGTATGTCCGTAAGAATTCGAATGCTGCTATCACAGTTGTTTTTCTGGAGATCTAACTTAAAATCTGGGCATTAAGCTTGATACGGCACCTAGAAGTTGAGTATTAAGAAATGAAAATATGACATGTTCCTATTTTCAAATTCCACGCATACGAAATCTCAGTCAAAAGCTAGTAAAAATATATTTGAATAAAAAATAAGTGATGATGGCATGATGATAACACTAGAGTCGTGGCGCCCGCCCCGCGTATTGTTTGCGCGCTCGGTGACGCGCGTCGTCGCTAGGATTTGCGTACAATCAGCATAATGCGCTTGCGCCAAGCTCAAAGATCATGTCACACCCATTGTGTGTCTATAGACTAATAGAAATAATGTGCATTAGGTATCTCATCAAACCCGGATAACGTAATAAAATACTCACTCACTTATTAATTATTCATAATAGCGTAAAGTATCTGATAGAACTTTGCAATACATACATACATACATAGATTCACGCCTGTTTTCCACAGGGGTAGGCAGAGACCATTTCCATTTGCTACGATCCTGACACACTTCTCTGGCTTCATTCACTTTCATAATATTCCTCATACACACTCGCCGGTTTAAGGTGCTCTTAGCCTGGCCTTTGTACAGAACGTCTCCGATCTGATCAAGAAACGATTGCCTAGGTCGTCTCCTTGCGAGTGTTCCATTCACACTAGCCTTACATTGTAATAGAATAGAGTTCACGAAATCAAGCCTAAGCATATGTTTGCTTTAGTGTTACAAGAAGATACGTAAATATATGTATTCAATGTATATTTTGGAACGCTTAGCGTTTTACATAAATCATGTATACAAGCATGTACGCTAAATTATAAATATGTGTATTTTTTTTAAAGACAACTTTGTTCCTAGGAATGAATCCTGTGCCGCTGGGTACTTTACAAACATTCAAACAACGGACACAAAGAACACCCAGACTCGGGACAATCATTTGTGGATCACACAAAGTTTTGTCCCGAACACTCGGTGCGGCGGCCGTGACGAGGCGACCACTTAAACGACTATATCATCCGTGTAGACAATTAGAACTACGTAGTTTCTTATGTGCACACGTATGTTACATAATGGAAGTCAGTGCTAACATTGCCATACGTTATCAGCTAGATATTGATATTTTGGTTTTAGAATACTATTTCATTGGTATTTAAATATAACAACATTCAAAGACTAAGCACTAATTGGTCTCGATATGCAACTTGACCTTCGGTTTTAAATCAACAACCTTAAACACATATTTGCATTTGTCATAGAAAAGACATCAACGAGTTTCGTGCTATCAGTGAACTTGTGGTATTAAATAAAACAGAATTGAAAGATGGCGATGTGGTCCTCACCATTGCACTTCGCTTAGAATTATTGGTTTCGAATCCCAAATGGAGCATAAAATTCGGGGACCAAAATCTGGGTGTGAAACTTAATGAAGAATAGAAAAAAGAACTTGTTGTATTTACTTAATTCCATAGGGAAATATACATAGTAACGTGATTTAACCTTTTGACAAAGCAAAATGTGTCCAGCACACCATGGTAACCAATATATGACAGAATTTTAATATAATCTATACTAATATTATAAAGCTGAAGAGTTTGTTTGTTCGGTTGGTTGAACGCACTAATCTTAGGAACAACGGTTTCGAATTGTCAAATTCTTTTAGTGTTGGATAGCCTATTTATCGAGGAAGGCTATAGGCTATATAACATTACGCTACAACCCACGGCGGCGCAGTAAGGATAAACGTGTGTGAAACCGCAGGCACATCTAGTCTTATATAAAAATATTGTTTTTTTTATTTGTGTTGGTAATTATGTATAGCTAGACTCATCCCAATTTATAATATGTGAACTGCTTACTATTTATTTCATCCATATTAGCATAAGATCACAAAAATTATGTAGGTATTAAAGAAAGAAAAAGATGAAAAGATGAAATCGTAGCTTGGCGCGGAGAGCACGCTTTTGTTTTTTGACGTGGCGGTCAAAGGTTTAAATCGTTGTTTTACTCTTGCCAGAGCACCAATCGCAACGGGTACGATACGCACACGAGACGAATATTTGTATGATCTACGACATGTTGTTCTCAGAATGGGCATGTTTTTGTATCCGTTTTGATGTCTGTAAGAATTTTCGTGGCACAGAATTCGATTTCAATATGTCCAGGTCAAAACTTACTTTTCAAACGATAACCTCCTTGGTGACATCTTGGTCGTAGACAATAATGTATTGAGAACTCAATACATTCAAGTAAACGGACAATTCGTCCATGACCACGCAAAGTAGGCATCGCGTTGTGCACAACTATATTACAATATCATCATGTCGATCCCGAACGGACATTTCAAGTGAAATTGTCCCTAGCTCTGTCCCCGAAATATCGCACATAAAACTTTTAACTGTCCATATTTATGTTATGAATGTGAATACTGTACTATTTTAACTGTAAGTTTCCAAAAATAATAAAATGTACCGCGGCACGTTTATGTTCGAAGCTTAACGAACCTACCAATGATAATTATCATACTAGTTTTGTCCACGGCTTCGCTTGCTCGGAAACACTTCATTTACTGGATGAAATATACTTTATGTCCTTTTCTATTCCTCTGACAAACTGTATACGAAATTTCATGTTGATCGTTCGAGTAGGTAAGACGTAAAAGCGTAACAAACTAACTCACATTCGCATGTATACCTAATATAACTTGAATTAGGAAATTAAAAAGAAGCAAATATGTAATTAGCGCATGCAAAGTGAAAACTCAAAAGTATCCCAAAACTAGGTTCAACATAACCTTATGCATAACATTTAAATCGCAATTTATTATTCGTATAATAGCTGTCTTTTTAACGTAAGCTCTTTCCATATCTACTGTGATACAATAAGTATGTTAATTACTGCCCTGTAGTTTAAATTGCAAACACCAGTGCAGTAATTAATTACAAAATATTCTGTACACACGATTTTCGACGTCTATTTCTATGAAGTCACATATCTAGTTAATATATCAATGTAACCAAATCTATTATTGTATACGTACACAGATTTTATTAAAAAGTTAATTTATCGCTTTGACGATGAAGGAAAAACATCGTGAGGAAACCTCTATGTCCGAGAGTTCTCTATAATGTTCTCGAAGATAAGTAAAGTGTAAGTCTTTCAACACGCACTGTGCCAGCGTGATGGATTATGGCCTAACCCTTCTCACACTGAGAACAGGCTGATATTATACACAGATAATATAATACTATACAAGAGACATATAAACATCTCTCTATTCAAAAGAAGGAAGTAATAATTAAACTGAACATCGAAACAGCGAACGTAACCGAAGTCGACATTAAACATAATAATATAGTAATTTTACTCGAGTGGTAATGCCTATAAATAAGATCAAAAACCCGGAACAGTTACACAACGACTCGTGGATTACGTCATGAGAAAATAACGTCCCTAAATGTAGGAAGCAAGTAATGTTACGGAGCTGGGAATAATCTAACTGAGATCGGAGGCTGTGAGGTGATAATGCCCTTCCACGGGGCAAGGCGACGCGCGGCGTCGCGTTGTAATGTCGACAATGTAATAATGTTTTACTCGTAACGTAATACTTGTGATATTGCGAGTCCTCGCTTTTCCTTTTCTACTCTTACTAACCGTTTTAGTTGCCTATATACAGGTACCGTAAAAAATAGATAATCATAAAATACCCTATAGTAGAGCTATTACTATAAAGATAGGTACGTCTTTAAAAAAAATGTTTTCTATGGCTAAGAATAAATTAAAACCATTAAAAAAGGCGCATGTGATACTGATTTCTGAATGGTATAGTATATTATTTTATTTCGTGTAAACGGTTGTGTACTTGGTTTTTGCTTATAATAGGTAGGTACTTAGAAAAAGTAAATTGCTTGCCTTTTCTTTACAGGACACCCAGTAAATTGACTTTTACTTCAAATTTGTCTAGACTTGAAAATAATATGAATTAATACATAAGCTATGGGTTCTATAATCTATATGTGACAGTGTGTAATATGGGGAGATGAGTGTTAAAAATATGCTAATGGTTTTCAACTAAGTTAATTCAGAAAAATTATAACTACTGGAGACTTTACAATAATTCAAACAAAAGACACAATTAACATAAATTATTATTTCAAGGGAGGATTCAACGCACAACACATGGTTCAATGCTTGACGAGGTGACCACATACACCACTACGCGATCTGTACAGTTATTGACTTAGAAAGTGGTCTACAAGTCACAGACAGTTGTAGAAGACCGTACTTCGTAAAATATAAAATTTATAATATAATAATATAATATTCTACCACATACACACAACACCATCTAGCCCAAACTAAGCAAAGCTTGTACACACAGCGACGCATCAACCTAGACTGTTTGGACTTTGAACTATTAGAAGTTGAACGTGGCGAATCGTGCGAGAGAGTGCGTTATATTTTTGTTACGCTCTATCCTTACTATTACATCGACACCATTATGCACTATCCCTTTCCGACAATTTTCTATTTTGTATGTAGCGTAGTTATGCGTATATAGGGTGTCTATGCATGCACAATATTCTGGCAATGCAGAAGACTAATAGGCAGAAAATGGGGCCTCAAACCATCTATAACCTTGTGGCTCTACACGGCTATAATACGCCCAATGATAACATATGGCGCCATAGTTTGGTGGCCCCGCACTCTTCTAAGCACAGTTACACAAAAACTACAAAGCCTACAACGACTCGCCTGCCTGGCGACGACAGGCTGTATGAGAACAACCCCCACGGCATCGCTGGAGGCCATACTAAACCTCAGACCCCTACACCTAATCATACAGCAGGAAGCAGTTACAGCTGCCATACGGCTTGAAAAGGTAGGGCTCTGGAAACAGGACAGTAGGATAACTCATGCACGCCTAAAAGAGTTAGTATACAACGAAATTCCAATGATAGCGGCGACATGTGATATCATCCCAAAAACTTTTGTTTTCGACAAAAAATACCACATCCAACTTCATGAAGAATTCAAAGATAGCTCTGGTATACACGAAGTGAGAATATACACGGATGGATCTAAAACAAAATCAGGAACAGGAGTCGGAGTTTTCTCCCACGACCTAAACATCAACTACTCAACAACCCTGGGAAACCTCAACACTATCTTCCAGGCAGAATGTGTTGGAATCACCCGGGCTGCAACAGCGGTTACATCAAGGGGTATAAGCGATAAGACGATACGCATTATCTCGGATAGTGCCGCGGTATTACAAGCTCTGAAAAGCAACTGCTTTAACAGTGGACTCATCCTAGAGTGTCACCGTGAGCTGCAAAGAATTGCAACAAAAAATCGGGTAACGTTGCAATGGATACGCGGCCACAGCAACTCTTCTGGCAATGACGCTGCAGACCAACTGGCAAAGAGAGGATCGAGCATTAAAATGGTAGGACCCGAACCAATTGTCCCGATACCCTTCTGCCAACTCAAAACATGGTTATGTGACAGAACCACGAAACTACATGAAAAACAAAGGGCAGAAACAAAGGAATGTAGACAGACAAAGGAAGCCCTTCCATCCTTAGACATACATCTGTCACGCAAACTGCTGCGTTCTTCAAGGAAAAACCTACGTCATCTAGTGGGTATAATAACGGGTTACTGTTCACTCAACAAACACCTGTTTAACATCGGCATCACTGACAGCCCTTTATGTAGAGGCTGCATGGAGACCGAGGAGACACCGGCTCACGTGCTGCTGCATTGCAAAAGCGTGAGCAACCAACGGGCGAAACTACTAAACGGTCCGGAGACGATGAAGGAAGTGCTGTGCAACACCGGTCCCCTATTGTCTTTCTGGACAGAGCTGAGGTGGTATGAGTAACCGAACAACTTTTTCGCGTCGGTCACTTACGCACAATGGCCCAATTGCGTGGCTAAGTGCGGATAACATACGTCTAACTAAACTAAACATAGGGTGTCTAACTTGATGTGTAGCCGTGTGTACTGTGGGTACTAGACAATGGATAAACATAAATATACAATTTTTTTTTGTAAGACCAAGACAAACATCCATGTTCATGCACACAAATGTTTGACTTGTGCGGGAATCGAACCCGCGACCTCAGGCGTGGCAGTCGGTCACACTAACCACTACGCCATCAAGGCCGTCAAACTTACATCATTATATATCTACGAAACAGCTATGTTTGTGAAAACCAATCCACAACTATTTAATAAACTACCTCCTACTACGTCTCTATTCGTAACCGACGCGACATGATAATCATAAACTATGCATGCAAACTGCAAAAACAGCGCTTTTGGGCAAGAGCATTTTCTGCATGGCACGCAAAATATACAATAAAGTACCAAATAAATTTAAGGACCTTATTGTTAACGTATTTAAACGTAATTTGAGAAATCTTTTATTGCATAAATGTTACTATAATATTAATGATTTCCTATGTGATAATCTTATATAATTTGTTTTCTTTGTTTTAATAATCGTTTATCAGGATCTAATTTAATTTGACATGTTCTTAATTATTGACTTCTTATCTATTACTATCTATTGGAAATGACTTATTAATTATTTATTTTTTATATTTATTGTACGGATTTGAACTGACCTATTTATAATATACCTCACTTCATTGTTAAGAGACGCTTAATTGACATGTTAATTATTATATTAGATCCAGCATAATTTTAAAATTCTTATTAAGCACATATATTTGCATGTCTGACCAGACAGAGCATGTTGAGACAAAAAATATCTGTAACACCTGATTGTACACAGGTTGAGTCAAATCAATTTATGTAAAAAATAAAATAAAACTGTTATAATCCTAACCTATATTGAAAAAGCGATGTCAGTTTGTTTGTTACGCTTTCAAGGCCTAATTACTCGACCGATCATCATGAAATTTCGTATATACGTTGTTGGGGAGTAGAGTATAGAAAAGAGTATAGAGTAAGACGGCTACACATCAAGTTAGACACCCTATATGCGCATAACTACGCTACATACAAAATAGAGAACTGTCGGAAAAGGACAGCGCATAGTGGTGTCGATGTAATGGTAAGGATAGAGCGTTACAAAAATATAACGCACTCTCTCCCACGATTCGCAGCGTTCAACTTCTAATAGTTCAAAGTCCAAACAGTCTAGATTGATGTGTCGCTGTGTGTACCTTTCATACAAAATGTAATTTTCCGAGCGCAGCCGTAGACAAAAGCTAGATTAGCCAGCTATTAAAAACATTAAATATCTGTAAGAACTACCTAAGTCTTTTGCTAAAGTTGGCGTCAATTGTAAGGAAACCATAATATATAAAATATTCTTAAATAGGAAAATCCCAGATAAACAATACAATTGTAAATTACGCTGTCTACCATTTATATTTAATTAATTTACATACCATATAACTATTTTATATGTTATTGACTCATTTCCTAGTAGGTACTAATTTGTTACAGTTTCCTTAAAATTACAATAACATATTTAGAGAATATAATTTATTATTGATAATTATATTGATGCTGGTTTTCTAATCTAAACAGATTCAATTCAGTAGTTGTTTTTGTTATTATATTCTCAGTAGCAGTACGTAGTCTGTCAATAACATTTATTTGTTATATTCTGTGCACACAGAGTTGCAATATGGTTTTATACTGTAGATATACTCTCTTTAATTGTAACTTATTTTGTGAGCCAAATAAATTAATAAGCCCAGTAACCACTAGGCTCACCTGATTAAAATATAACTAGTGAAATTAATGTGAACGTCCAAATGCAATAACGGTAAAGGATCCATACCAAAATGGTCCGGCTCTAAAATGGATCGAAAGTTATATTAAAAACCAGTGCGTAGAAGTGTCGCGCGTTAGTGAAAATTTCACAGTAACGTCGCATAGATCAAAATTTTAGAAAATCAGGTTGGTGTGCCCCAGGGCAGTATACTCGGTCCGCTTCTGTTTATCATTTACATAAACGATCTACCAATGATAACACCCTATGTATACTTTTTTCTGATGACATTTCTGTAATTATACCTAAGAATGACATTTATAGTAATTTTAATACAATTTTAAATAATGCAGTTGAATAATAATGACATGGCTTCAATCCAATAATCTATGTGCTAATATAACCAAAACAAAATTTATTAAATTCAGTAATTATAAGACACCACATGAAACATTAAAAATTTAGTACCAAGGTGAAAATCTATCCAGAGTAATCGATACGAAATTTTTAGGTTTATACATAGATCAACACTGTAACTGGAAAGTACATATCCAAAACGTATGCACCAAACTAAATAAATTTGTATTTGCACTCATAAACCTACAGTACATTGCTGGAAAACCTGCGGCGCAAATTGCTTATTACGGATACGTGGAATCGATACTACGATATGGGTTGATATTATGGGGACACTCAACAGACATAAATAAGGCCTTTATTTGCCAGAAAAATGCATACAAGCCTTGTGTAACGTGGGACCACTAGATTCACTCATTCAGCCGACCACTGTTTAAACATAACAAAATACTTACTCTTGTAGGCTTATATATACTGGAAATCTGCGTACGTGTAAAGAAATTCTCAAATGAATTTAACAATTCTCGTGACAATTCAATCATAGGTAAAAGGGGATCCCTTTTACCTATGATTGAATTGTCTACTAGATTATTAATGCCTGCATGTAGAAGTTCTTTATTCCAAAACAACTGTTACGTAATGTGTATAACAGTTTTTAATAAAGTGCCCAAGCACATTCGTGAATTACCACTACTAAAGATGAAGAATGAATTTAAAAAATGGCTTATACAACACACTTTTTATAGTATCAACGAATTCTTCGATCTGAACGTTCGAAATTTAAAATTTTAATCCTGGCTAGTAATTAATTTAAAATTTTATAGCATGTGACATAAATTATTTTATTATAATTTCCGTGTATGTAATTGAATGATAGTGTTTTTCCTTTTTAATGTAATGTAATAATATCGAGCATTCTTCTTTCTTTAAGCGTATTTATTTCTTTATGTTAATAATATTATAGTGTAATTTGATGTCAATGTATAGAACTCAACAATTAAATTGCCAATAACACATTTTCTTTTTAAATTTAAATTTGCGTGCCAACATTGGTGAAATGTGCGAATGAATATTATATGTAACAACCATAAATGTACCACATTTTTTTGCAAATAAATTATTCTAAAAAAAAAATGGTAGAAAAGGAACGCATAAGGTAAGCAAAGCGCCAAATTGTCAACCAATAACTTAAATATTTGGGACGGACAAATTGTAATATAACTATTTATGTTTCGTTTAAGCTGTAAAATAGGATAGATTTCTACTGTTATAATTTAAAAATCACGTAACAGGAGCTTAAGTTTTTGCATTTTTGGTGCAAATTTACGCGAAAATATTACTTATTTTAAGTTCACATTCGCCTTTATAATATTAGTTAGGATTATTATATCGTTATGCCTGTATATCTTGACATTATTACCATGAAATTATATTCATCTTCTGTTTCTTGTCCCTGTAGGAAGCGAGTTTATTGCCTTCTACCGGGCATAGATCTAGACTATTTGCTGTTACAGATATTATTTTTGAATGAAAACCCACGACACCACTTAAACCTACCAGGTTTAGAAACCAGTGTTTATCCGTCTATTAATAGGAAAGTCTTGACCTCACTATCTTTAAAAGGACGTACGCTTACACAACATGTCAATTTGATTTAAGTACATTCTTAATCATATCATAAACGGAAAAGAACAACGAGAAACAGTAGCGGTAGCGGTTAAACTGTTAAGGTAACGGACTTACGATTAAGGTAAAGCTCGTAGGCCACGACCACCGACCCACCCATGACATGAACCTACTCCAAACATAAGTATTTAGCTTAGCTGGAAAGATTAACAACAACACTAGTAAACGGTAACTGAATTTACCGTTAAAAAAAGAAAGATAACTTCCCGCACAAGGAATAATTCCTGTATGGCAATAACCATCAGACCATCAGATCAGCACGAAGACTATCAGACTCGTATCAACTATTTGTGGTTCCCAATTTTTATACCGTGTGTCGATCGAACTCACAACACTCGACGCTATGGAATTGACAAAGCGACCACATAGGTAAAACATAACCTAGTAATCCTTAATATAAAAAAACTACATAATTATGAGTATATTTGTTTTGTAGCAATTTCTTGTCTCTTATGAGAATCGAACCACATATACATATCTATAACACTTAGGATATATTTTATCCCAGCATGCTCTTCCGTGGGATTTACCTACGCGGGAAAAGCTGAGGGCGTAATGTATTTTTATATATTATTTTAAACTAAAGAACCTGCGCATTATTATCATGCCACAATCGTTAAAAAAACCGTTAAGGAAAGGCGCTGCATTTAAAAATAATGTCTTCACCAGCTATCATTATGAAGGGCGCTCCAACCCTGCACAGGAATATGTTCATCGTGCTCGTTGTTTATGTGTTAGTAAAGCCTCCGTGACTTAGTGATCACCCCGATTGAAGGTAGTATAATTTTAAAAAAAGGCGGCGCCAATAATTGTCACAATAAAATTTTCAAATTTGTGTTACCTACGGTTAAGTTTCCGTGGCATAAACATTACAAATAATTGCCGTCACAATTAAAATATTCCTCAAATATGAACTTAAATTGCATGGTCAAATTTAAGTTATATGCATATCTAGCAAATACTTTAAATTTGACGTTCATTTTACTAGGTCGTAACTAGGTTTTATAACAAGATTTAAACTTTAGAATGCCGACATTGATTATTATTTATTATAAAACACTCAGTAAAAATATTATTCAATTACTGATAATTTTCTTTTTTTTTAACTCCTTAACTAAAGGGGTTCATTGGACCATATTTGTCGTATGCAAGGTACTCTTTAAGTAGTTTTTTTCGGGATATTGATTTATTAATAGTTCATTATACTCTATTTAATTTGAGGTGGCGCGGCCAGAGAGCACTGCCTGGCGGCCGGACCACATAAATTGTTAATTAAAAAGATATCTCTTGAGGTACTAAAAATATATATATATTCCGATGAAAGTAGACTTTAGGTAGGTATTATTTCGAACTATAGCGTCTGAGTACTAAACTGTGGTCCGGCCACAGAGGAACACACAGTTATGTAGTCAATATGACTAGGATGCATAAGAACTCGAAGACTTATTACTCGTGTATGTTACGTATAAGGAATAAAGCAACTAGCCTACAAGATCATCCATATGTAGCGTCACCGTCGTCGTGTTGTCGTAAAACAAATGCTTTGTTACTGTTACAATAATTATTAAGCACGCGTGTTCAGCGAAGGAAATTAACGCATGTACTCATTGTGATGCCATCGTTTGACGTGAATCCGGTTTGAATGTTTATTTATTGTCAATAAAGATGTTTACTGGATTACAATAATTGAACTGGGTTCATATTGTATTTAATTACACGGATAACGCAACAGTTATTTGGTCAGCTCGTCACTCCTAATGCAATGTAATAGATTCTATGGCTAGAATAAATATCCTAAATTCATATAAAATATATCTTGCAATAACTAGGAAAATATTAAAGGTTGTCTTGTTGGTAAAATGGTCAAACATACAACTTACAGGACATAAACTGATGAAATATGGCAAAAAAAGATAAATTCTTTTATATTAAGGAAATAATAAATAGGTAACTATAGAATTAATAAGTACCTACTTATGCACAAATAAATACTTTTCAATTCCATGACTATAAATCTGATATAAAGATGACATTATTTCAAAAAATCCGCCATTGACATTTAATTGAGAGAGGCTAAGATGATATTGTATTTTTAAGTACGATAATATTATATTTTTTATAAATTCTTATATATAGATATAGATAAATAGTTAAAATCTTACACTTTTAACGCACAATACCGCGAATGACTGTCTAATCAAACACTATGTCATTAAGCAATGAATTTGTCAAAATTATGAAGTTAACTATTATATAAATAAAGGCACGTGAAATAATGAAGAACCATTACCTAAACACGTATGCGCTTACTTAAGATTGCGTTTCGTTAAAACAGCCGCACAGAACCACAGCACTTGTTACAAATAGGACTAAGTCAAAACAAACGAACTGGTTCGCAAATTTCGATATTGCTATACGAAATAGAAGGCTGAATGTGTTTCGTGAACAACTTGGAGTACGGTGAATGTACGCGCACGATTCACGACGTTACGTCGACTTTACTGGCGGTGCCGACGTCCCCGTAACAGGGCCCGACGACTGTTACCCAACATCGACCACCTCCACCGCAGACAAGCCAGCCTCTCAAATGTTACCGTACTTATATTTCGAATATGATATGCCAGACCTGTCAGTGACTAGCTTTATTTATGAGATTCGTAGATAATAGTAACAAAGCTCGCTCACTTGTCCGTTGTTTCAAATTGATGCGACTGTGCAACCTAAAAAAAATAAACACTAGACAGGTGTTGTGTGCGAGTCAAATTCGCGCATCGAGGGTGCCGTACTTTGCAAGCAAGAACATGTTTGTAAATTTAAATACAAAAGGTGTTTACACCGTCATTTTGCTATGTACCTACTTATATGGTTTTAAATGCTATGTAGTATGGACGACTGACCACAATTCCAAACTCCGTTGGACTGAACATATATTTGACAGAAAACCCAATAGTACTTGGAACCTCATACAAAGCAGTCGTCACTATATAGGTACTGCATCATCAAGGTATTAAAGAAAGTTATTTAATTAAGTAAATAAATTAGAACCGCTTGCTTTCGCACCAACCGTACCGTTATCTAAGTTTGTTTCTAATAAATATTTGCTGATATTTCTATAAGTTTAACAGTTAAAGACATAATATTAATCGTCCTATAATTTTATACAAAGTTAGAATAGATTCTGAGTAGTTTTTAATTTTCGCCGCCCAAGCTTCGGAGCTTCGTCGGCCTAATGATGTAAGTTTGACGGCCTCGATGGCGTAGTGGTTAGTGTAACCGACTGCCACGCCTAAGGTCGCGGAATCGATTCCCGCACAAGTCAAACATTTTTGTGCATGAACATGGATGTTTGTCTTGGTCTGGGTTTTTCTATGTATAATACGTACGTATTTACAAAAAAAAAGTAATGTATGTTCATCCATTGTCTAGTACCCATAGTAGGTACAAGCTCTGCTTAGCCTTGCCCGTTCTTCTCATGAGCCCTACACACCCTAGCTTTGCTGAACGTGGCAGTAAATGTAAATTCACAGGAAAAAAATTTACGTGTAACTTTGACATTCATAAGTGTTACCTTGTAACCTAATTTGAATAAATTTATTTTGATTTTGATTTGATTTTGATTTAGTTTGGGCTAGATGGTGTTGTGTGTATGTGATAGAATATTATATTATATTATATGGCGGCGTAATGGTTTCTTTCATATAGGTATACATGATGATGATATCATGATTCATAATACGTCAAAAACTATAAACCTTAAAAAGTAATATATTTTATAAGTTACAAATAAAACATTTTAGATACACATAGTATTTTTATTTGATTTATATACCTTCCATCAATGATATGCTAATTCCATCGTAACATATATGTAGTAGAATAAATACCGATCAAAATAAATACAACATTAATATATACAATTAAAATAAACCATCTATTATACAAGTAATTAAGATAAGTAGGCTTTTAATTCTAAAAAGGCATTATTTTAATACGATGCAGTATAGGTAGGCACTGGTCGACCATACAAGCCATAATAAAAATACTTCTCAATAGTTTGCATATTGCTAATATGGCTATCCAAATAATTTTGTTTGAAATGGCTAATTATGCTTGTAAATGTGTATATGGCCGGACTGAAGATTATTGTCCGTTCAGAACCGTTTCCTTTCTCGTCACCCATCAATATGCTTAGTCAGCAACATAAATAGCTAAACAATAAAACGTTAAAGTATTTTATGAATTAAATTTCTAATTTATACTTAGTATTTTTGAACTATAATTAAATAATGACAAATATTTAGTTTTTATGGCAGTGATATTTATTTTATTATCACTACATATTATTAAACAAAGTCCTCCGCCGCGTTTGTCATTCTGTTCGCGATAAACTCAAAAATACTGAACGGATTTTCATATGGTTTTCACCGATAGACAGCGATTCATGAGGATGGCTTAGTTGTATAATTTTTAAAGGTTTTGTACTCTCCGTGCGAAGCCGGAACGGGTTGCTATTACCTATACATAATTTTGAAGTTAGTGTGTACCAAATTAATATCTCGCTTGTGTATCGACTTAGATCGACTTTAGGAGACAACTCACCGAGATTGTTTAAAACACGTCTTAGTGTGCATGCTCTTTAACTCACTTCGTCTGAGCCATTCGCTTACAGCAACGACACGTTTGAGTGCAAGTATAAACAATCTATTCCTCAGAGATAATTTAACATAGTTTTAACCTAAACTTATTTTTAGGTCTTTTAGGTCTTTTCACATACACGTTGAATTCGTTTTTTATGACATCAGACTGCGTCAGGAGAGATGAAGGGTATACGCTAGACCATAATTTTACGTAACACACGGACTCACTTACGAAATAGGTATTGTAGTTTACATTCACATCATTAACCTGTATATAAATAAATTCAGTTTTCAATTGCCTGACAGTGCGAGTATCACGGTTCAAAGCTGAAAAGCAAGCTGGAAGTCATTCTTACAGACCAAAAAACAAACCTGTGCCGTGCGGGACACCACACGGTTTGCTCTCAGTATAAGAAGAGTTAGGCCATATAGTTAACGAATGATGTACGAATAGACCGTGAACAAAATTTATAGTCAAGGGATAAAGCCACCTATATTGGTGGTACTACATATTTCCGACGCAAAGTTAGTAGTGCGTATCCAATATGCCTTGAGACTAGAACGAAGAGTTTATTTGACTTATGTTTGAGTTCTTTGTTTTTTTTTGTTTTCGATAACATGACACTGACATATGACGTCATGACATGTTTTATCTGTCTCGGTGAACTATTGTGCTATTTCGTACAAATTGTCTAGAAATTTTAGTGTACGAGTACTTGTGAAGCTTTAGTTTATTATTGTGTAATTGTATTTTTCCGGACAAATACTATTGGCGAAGAGACGGACTAAATTTAATCGCGATGGCGAGTGTGCACGGGCCAGGCGCAGGGGCGTCAGCGCCCGTCGAAGATCTTCCGCCACCGTACTCTGCTGTAGTCGGTAATCCACAATACGGTTTCATGGCGCCTGGTGGCGAACCGTACACTGCAGTCCCCGGGCCATATCCACAGCCGAAACAGTTCACAGCGCCGGGGGTGTACCCGCATCCAACGATCACTGTGACGAGTACACAGCCTCAAGCAGGAGACATGGGAATCCTAGGAGCGCCGCCGCCAGGAGTCCCTGTAGGCATCGTCCTGCCTCCTGCAGTAGGCACAGAACCTACGACAATAACTTGCTTCAATTGTAACAAAGTAGTTACAACCAGAGTAACATACACAACCGCCTGGCATACTCATTTAGTTGCTGGATCTATCTGTGTCATTACTATGTAAGTATAACAAGGCTATTTTATACAAATCGCTGAAAAAACAATTATTGAATATGTTTTCCTTGTATACTTACCAAAACTTATGGAGCTCTTTTAATGTGATCATTGTTATAGAAGAAGGATGTATAAAATTACAATTCAGCTTTATTGTATTTTAACCATTTGTCTTATTATATGTATAGTTACCTGGATTACTTTAAAACATATTTATACATTATAAATAGTTTTTTTTAATATATATGTTTTATAAATTTTGTTTCTGAGAGACTATATTGTTTGTCTTATTCTAGGGTATGCTCTCTGTGCTGTCTTGGTCTCGTCCCCTACTGCTTCGACACATTCAAGGATGCTGAGCACTACTGCCCCAACTGCAATACTTTTATTGGTAAAAGTAGCAAGTGTTAAGTGATGGGTAGAAATACTATGGCCACAATAAATATATTATGAAGTTTGAAGCTATCAAAATTTGAATAACAAAAATGCTATTATAATATCTTGATACTAAGATATCAAGCAATTATGGTGCCATCATAAAAAATTGTAAGGTTCCCTAATTGCATATGTTCCATTATAATTATTTAACATTGTATTGTAATGCTTGTGAATCATAAACTATTTCACCATATATTTGTTATCTATATGATATTAGACTTGATTCACAATGTACTTATAAGTCCTACTCTACTTCACCTGCACTATGACTTATTCTTTCCAAAGAATTGCATGCATGATGCGCCTACTGACTGCCAGTGAGAGAACAATAAGACATGATCAGTTGCAGGTGAAGTGGTAATAGTAATGTGCATCAATTCATAGAAAGTAAACATGAATTGTGAACTATGAACTAGAATTCTTGTGGTTGTACTTGATGTCCAATTATAAGAATCACAATTACCTTATACATAATAATAAGGCCTAAAGCTGTTAGGAACATCATTTTAAAAAATCCTTTTATTCAAGTGGCAACAAAATCACATCTGTTGACACTCTCGTATATTTCCACACTTTTTATGCTAATTATTTATGCAACTAAAATTTTGTTATGTCACTACACATCTTAACTTTAAGGCAATATTATATTTATATTTAAAAATGGTTGTTATCATTGTCTCACCTGCTAGTCTTAAAACATTCCATCCATTTTATACCTTGTTTTAAATTTTATTGTTTTCATTTTGTGTTTTAATGACCCAGGTGAACAGTTAAACTTTCTATAGTGTATTTATTCAGGCACTTTGGTTAATCAGATGTAATTTGATAAAATATCATTATTTTGATTGTAAATGAAATAGTAAAATAATGGAACAAACTTAATTAAACTAACAGAAAAATAAAATGGTTTATGGCCAAACATATTGCCAGATATGACACAGATATTAACCTTGTGACTGAAACTAGACTGAATTAATATGGTTTGATTGTAAAAACTGTGGAAAATTATTAAATATTTAAAATTAGTATGTATACAATTGTAATAATTATAGATAATTTAAAGAATAGCCACATGTATGGCCTTACACTTTACATGATTGCAAACTGTCATGGCATGGTTAATATGTTATGTATATCCAAATTAAGTTGTAGTCTCCACACTGCAACTAGTTGTAAATTGTAAATTTATTTCTGTATTTTCTTTTATTTAAATGGTAGCTTATGAGGTGTCTATTGTATGAGTACTTTTATTGTCCATTTACAACAATGTTTTTATTTATATAACTTGTATAGGAATAATTTGTATTTTTGATGCCAGTTGTACTAGTGCAGTTCATTCAAAGTAATGAGAAAATATTGCCAAGCAATAAATACATTAATTCCTCTGTGTTGTAATCTGTGGTGTCAGTGGATAAAATTCCAATATTTCTTGTACAATGTGCTGTTTTTATTTAATGGAAAATACAAATTCATCATAATAACACTGTTTAACTTGTTCTGTAAATGTTTATAAATATTAAAATAATGTCAGTGAAAGAGATGGGTAAAGTGTGAATGAAAGAGGGAAAATGACGATATCCACGATGTTATAACTTGAAATATCTATATCACAGCATATTCTATACTTGTTTCTATTTTAACTAACCAATCGGAAGTCGATTAGTTTTTAGCAAACAATAGGTACTATATTTAATTACGCCAAAGCAATTATGTACGTAGATTTACGTCAACTAGACTTGATTCTCTGCCCGTACAAATTAGTTAAAGATATAGGACATCGAGAAGCACTTGATTGGAACCATTCAATGCATTCAAGTTCGGCTCGACGTTCTATATTTTGATATATGCACAATATTGACTGTTTTGGAGTATGGCTCATCGTGGCACAGCCACCATCGCAAACTGGAAATCTATTTACGTAGTGAATTAGTCGTTAATTAGTCGAATTTGGTCGAAATATACCAGAATTAGTCGGTCCGCCGTTTAAAAGATACAAGGGTTATTGATGGCTGTGCCAAAGTGAGCGCTCATCCTGGCACAGACACCATGTAGGTATTTCCAAAACTACAGCACCGAACGAAGATCTAACTACCAATATAATTAGTCGACATTAATCACAAGATATCAGCTTTCTACAAACCCCCGTTTAAAATATAAGGGGGTATTGGTGGCTGTGACAGCCACCTCAATATCTCGGGAACCACAATACCTAGCGAAAATCTGATTGCTTAGTCGTTAATTATTGGTCGACATTATTCACAAACTGCCAGAATTAGTCGGTTGGTCGACATTATTCACAAACTGCCAGAATTAGTCGGTGTTTCTGAAAAGAGAAATTCAGGCTTATTTTTTCATATAGATTCAGTTCGATGTACAGTCACACATAATGACTTGTTGAATGAACAAATGGATGAATGTATTATATATGTTTATCTTTAAAATTGTTGCAGTGGTGCAGATCCAAAAAAACATCGCGAATTTTGCATCATTCTATATTTACATACTTATTGATGCAATGAATAATAAATAATTAACAAAATTAATTTTAACCTTTAAGTACACGCGTTATTTAAGGCAACATGCCATCTCGCGTGGGGTCCAGAAATAGGTATCCCATAATTATTTGACATGTACTTTATATATTTTTTTTAAATTACTTATTTATTTATTTATTCAGTTTATAAGAAAATACATTAATATTTATGAAAGTATTTATTATAACTAATAAAATCAATATTTTAACAGTAAGGAACATTTTACAAAATAACATCTTGTATCAATACTTTTTTAAGGCATTTAACTTACATATGTGCTAAAATTTAACTAAATAATCAACTTTTGAGTAAATTATAATAATTTTCTTATAAAATAGGAACTAAAACATGTAATTAGAAGAAAATAAAAAACAAAAAATAAATACAACCTCTTCAATATTACTATCGTGCAGTAATATTAAAAATGATTCCTTGGGTTGAAATGGTAAACAATAAGCAATTAATGTAGATTAATGTGGCTTGCAATATTCATACAATACTACTCTTTTTGTCCTTCATCCTTGGGCAAATATTGCATCTACGCTTTATTTTGGGGCACTAGGACCTAGAGGCTGTTCTTTTTCGATCAACTTGCACAATATTCCTCTTATATTCGTTTCTTGAAAATCTTCGCTGTAAGAGTCACTAAAGGCCTACAGAAATTGTGCAATGGTGTTTTCTGAGAGTAGTCGACTCATTTTTGCCGATACACAACGCTAACTCAAAAAAGCATAGGTACATAAACACAAATAAATTAAAAATATAAACTACATAAAATCACGGGTACAGGTATCCCCAAGTAAGTAAAATATGTATTTACCTTAGGGTTAGCGCGATGTACGTCCCAGGAGGACATACGTCGCGAGAGTCTTTGCGACGCACTTAGATTAGCCGAGAGCACACGCTCGTTACTTGTCAATTTGAAAAAAATAGGGTTAAAAAAAGCGCGTGGGTTCTGCATAGACCCCGCTCGTGTCGTTAAAGGTCAAAAATTCCGTTGTTGCGTTGCTGATCAGTTTTAGCTTTGCTTTGATGTATCTTATATGTGGGGGCCAGTCAGTACAGACCGGCGATCAGACAGATCAGACCCCAAGATTTATCCTATAGCTATCTCCCTATGAATGTACTGCATCAGTCGTAGCGTACACTTCAGAGAGAGAAGCCTGAAGTCCTCAGGGTTTGGATATGCCAATCCCATCAGATCCATCCTCAATCCAGCCAACGCGTCGCATTTACATAGTAGGTGCGATATGGACTCGTCCTGTTTACCACAGGCTCTGCAGATCGAATTGTGTGCCAATCTCAATCTGCACAGGAAGTCGTTGGTGCCAAAATGGCCAGTGAACGCTCCTGTAAGCAGGCGTATTTGGCTCTTGTTATACCCGCAGAACTTCCGGGTGAAGCCTGTGGCTCTGTTTGCAATGAATTTCTTGGAGTGTTCCAGACCCCTAAGGGCCATCCACTCTAGCCTGTGCTTATCATTGCCATATGCATTCAAAGCTGCCTTGACGGTGCTCTCAGAGAGTCCCACGAATGGCTCGGGGCCCACAAACAGTTGCTTCGAGCCTTTTCTGGCTATAATTCATTAGCCTCCTCATTGCCCTGCACCCCTGCATGCCCCGGAACCCACACCAGTCTGACTGTGTTCTTCCTGCCAAGTTTTTTTAGGGCCTTAACACAGTTCAGGACCAGTCTGGAGTCTACCCTACACCAGTCCAGAGCCTTGAGAGTAGCTTGACTGTCACTGAGAATATACACAGTCCACTCAGTGACATTACTATTGATATTCTCCTGAGCACAGGCAATTATAGCATAGGTTTCCGCTTGGAAGACCGTTGCATATTTGCCCATGCTTTGGCTCACCTTGCAGTCGGTGGTATAGATACCAGCGCTCGATCCTGTTTCCATTTTGGAACCATCAGTGTACCAGATGAGACAACTCTTGTCAGGGGATTGTGGACCTTGTCTCCGTTCGTCCCTGGTGACGACCTTTATATTAAAATTCTTTTTAAATATGTGCAATGGTTGCATTTTGTCGCATCCCATGCTCATAATCCTTTTGAGATCCTTTGAAATCTCCAATTTTGTGTGTCGAGTTACCGACATGTTGACGCTCCACAGCCCATGCACAGATAGTCTATGTAGCGCCTTTATCGCCTCTGACTCCACAACAATGTGTAGCGGCGTTAGATTCAGCAGGACCTCTAACGCTGCCTTTGGCGTAGTCGGGAACGCCCCCGTTATAGCCATGCAGGCCAATCGCTGCACCTTCGACAGCGCGATCCTGCATGTAGCTAGTTTAATTCTTGGCCACCAGACAATGCTTCCGTACCTGAGTATGGATCTTATCATCGTGTATAGCCACTTGATGACATTGGGCTTTAGCCCCCAGGTCGTCCCATAAGTAGAACGAATCATGCCGAAGACCCGCTGGGCCTCTATGACTTTATCTACATGAGGCTTCCACGTTAAAATAGTTTGATATCTAAGGTCATGCCTAAATACTTCACCTCCATGGACCATTGTAACTGCGTACCATACATGGAGAGAGTTCCCAACCCTGTCAGATCCCTCATCCTAGTAAACGACGTTTTCCCTGGGTTGATCGATAAATGATTGCTACTGCACCATTTTCCACCATAATTAGGGCCTTCTGCATGAGACTAGATACCGTACTCGGGAACTTTCCATTGACGAGTATCACCAAGTCATCCGCATATCCGATCGTTAAGTACGGACCTTTGTTGAGTTGTTCTAGGAGTGAATTGACTACCAAGCACCATAAGAGTGGTGAGAGTACTCCACACTGAGGACAGCCCTTGGTTGTCGTTGCATACATTTCATCTCCTAACAACTCAAATCTAATGATTCTACCCCTGAGCATACAATCGATCCACTTGCAAATGGTTGACTCTATGCCGTGATTTGCCGATGCCACACTGATGGCATCAAAGGTGGTCCCCGATCGAAAGCTCCCTCAATATCCAGGAACGCAGCAATGCGAACTTCCCGGTTCTCTAATGCATGTTCTGCCTTATTTACCACAAAATGTAGTGCCGTCTCAGTGGATTTTCCCGACTGGACTGGCTGGACATTGTAGCCTGTGGAGGGGGAATTTCCATAATGTTCCCTCCCTGACATGTCTATCTACTAACTTCTCCAGGGCTTTCAAGAAGAACGACTCAAGACTGATAGGTCTGTATGAATATTAATGTGTATAAATATTAGTGTACCTATGGCAATATTTTAATGTGACTTTGGTTATCAAAATGTAACACAACAATACTATTGAGTACTTACATGAAATTCATATAGCACTTGAAGTAGATTAGTTAATTTTTCAAAATCAATGCCTGTATTTTATCTACCTAGTTTACTATTAAAGTTAATGTTTAAATGATTTAATAATTTTTCATAAGTTGTACGTACCAATTTGAATATTAAAGGACAACGATAAAATTAAATACTTGCTTAAATTTTACACAATTACCTACTGTACTACATTACTTATACATAATAATTTAAATACGGTTTATATACTAAATAAAATTCGAAAAACGAAAAACAACATTATTACGCCAAGTGTTTGTGTGTTAGTTCTAGAATAACTCCAGAAAACAAAAATTAATTGATTTTTAATCAACGGCTTTAGTGATAATTTTATTAGTTCACAATATTTTATTTCATATTCTCAACTAGCAATATTATTAATAGCTTGACTACAAGTTCTTGTCATTACAACATAAACACATTTATCACCTTCATGCATTCGTTATTTTATTTCAATTAGTCAATACCTATGTATGCGATTGTACGTCTCGTAGAAAAATTACATTGATTTTCTCTTTTTAGAAGCACCGTCTAATTCTGGCAGTGGCATCGTGGTTACCGAGATATTGAGATGGCTGTGCCAAGATTAGCGTTCATCTTGGCACAGCTACCAATACCCCCTTATATCTTTTAAACGGGGGACCGACCAATTGTGGTATTTTACAACCAAATTCGACTAATTCACTACGTAAATAGATTTCCAGTTTGCGATGGTGGCTGTGCCATGATGAGCCATACTGTTTTGGAGTAAAAGTAGACACATTTGCATTAGTGAATTTTACCAAATAACTTGGTGTTTCCCACTTGAATATAATTTGTACTTATGTCGTGAGTTACGTATACTATCTGAAACATTCTTCTATTTTTAATTTACTTTCTATGATCATTGATATCATTATACATAAGAAGCAGCGATGGCCTAGTAGGCAATCGTTGGACTGCCATGCAGAGGTCTCGAGTTCCCAACAACCTATTGACTTTTCGAAGTTATGTGCGTATTAAATAGATAGTTCAGTTTTGTTTTAACTGTGAAGGAAAACATCATAAGGAAACCTACATGTCCGTGAGTTCTACATAATGTTGGGCCAGCATGGTGAACTATAGGCCTTCTCATATGTATATATATATATATATATATATATATATATATATATATATATATATATATATATATACATATATAAGATCAGTTTGCGGCACCTGCAAAATGGAATGAATCTCATTTGCCCGTAGATAAACTGTTAGGAATTAGTATGCATGTATGAACGGAAAAAACAAGTAAAGTTTCTTTTTTAGAAGTAACCGTAAACGGGTTGTTCATAACAACACATTCGCAACCTCATAACATTTACACGCTTCATACACTATACCGCCATACATTTTACTAATGATCCCGCTAGCGGGGTCCTCGATAATACAGATGCGCTGGGGTGAGACAACGACGTGGGTCTGTGGTATACAGTAATTACTCGTAACACAAAACCCTCTCGTTATTAGGTCATCGTTCTTCTAGATATAGGATTCCTGGAAGTATTCTAGTCCCGTTTTCTAGTTAGAATGTACATGACACGAAGATATGGGTAAGTAAACATTTTTTTTATATTCACTGTCATCATGAGACATGAAACGCCAACCTTTTTAGAAAGATCAATTAAAATTGTTTATTTTTGAATGTATTTCTGAACCTACATTTTTCACATCCTTTTATTTACTAATTTTCTTTTTACTTATTCTTTTATTAATTATTGCCAAACGCGGTAGTAACTTAATTAGCGAAATGCAAAATGTTAATTCCGAATCTCAGAATATGTGTACAGAGTATGAAACTTTGTACAAAGATAATCAGGGTGTCAACAGACAGCCAGGAAACCTGTGTCTCGATAGTGATGGGCAGAGAGTTTAAACCCGCTGGGTGTAAATGGGTTTATACCGGGATAATTGGGAGGAAACAGGTTTTAACCCAAGTAAAAACCCAAACAGAGGGTCTAAATTACCGACACTAATATTTTGTGATAACACGATCACACATATAGGTACAGATACAGTAAACAGCACATCAAGTATGACAATTGCGCTTTTAACAAATCATGTGTACAAATAAGTACCTAATTATTATAAATTTAAATATTTTTGTTTTATTATTTATTTTTATCCAAGACATGCGAAGACAGTAAACCGTACGCAACTCATCTTACGATGCAGATTTAAGCAATAACCATAGCTGCCATACAGTCCACGGTTTGATGCTCTCTTTCAAGAATATTCTTGTTTCTTTGAATAGTATTAGAGATTTAAAACTAAGTAGGTATTCAAAAAAACAAAAGTCACTAATTTAAAATAGCTTATGTTTGTGATAACTCAGGAAATATTTACACTGTAATAAAACAAATAAGTGATTGAATGTTTATATTAAAATTTAATAATTAACATGAACAATTACAAGATAAATTTAAAATGATTCAGAATCAGTATTGCTATCATCATGATCAGACTGTCCACAGCTGATGAATTCTAACTCATTCGAGGTTGAGTTGATTGAGATAAAACGAACATTTCGTCCTCGATTTGATTGGTTTCAGTCGGCGAACATCCATGTAGAAATTCCTCATTAATCTGGTCGTAATTAATATGTTAATTTATTGTTTTTCGATATAAAATATTCAAATTGTAGTTAACGAAAGTTATTTTGGCGGCTCGTTCCGTAGTAAGGTGATTACGCCCTATGCTATGAATGTTTGCTTGATCACTAAATGTGCGTTCCGTTGCTGCAGACGTACATGGTTCGGGCACGCCACGATCGTGGCGGTAAGTCCCGTGTTTGAGGAGTGGCTGGAGAGGCGGCATGGCGCCCTCACCTTCCGGCTGACACAGGTTCTGACTGGCCACGGATGTTTTGGCCGGTTCCTGTGTCGTATATGCCGGCAAGAGACGCCCGGTTGTCACCACTGCGGCGACTGCCGCGACGTTATTGAGGACACGGCGCTGCACATTTTGGCGGTTTGCCCCGCCTGCGCAGCGTCGTGATTTGATCGCGGCAGTCGGATCGGTTGCCCTCTCGCTCCCGGCCGTAGTTCAGTCTATGGTCCGGAGTGAGAGGTAGTGGAACGCCGTCGCCTCCTTTTGCGAGGAAGTGATTTCCATCAAGGAGGCGGCGGAGCGGGAGAGGGAGCGTTTAAACCCTCTCCCCAACCGCAGAGCCGGGCGCCGGAGGGCGCGAGATGACCTCCAGCCACCCTGAGGTTTGACCTGGGGGTGGCGGGCTTTGTGGGCCTGCCCGCCATCCGTTCAGCACCAGGTCCGAGAGGCGGCGTGCGTGTTCCCACGCGCGCCTCTGTGTCGAGTCCGTCTCCCCTCTATGGGGGAGACAGTAGGGTTTTATGTGCAGTAGTGCCTATTTTGGGTAGGTCTTTCGTGTAGTGGCCTGCCGTTTCATACGGCGGGCCGTAACCTCGGCGGGGTCGCGACCGCATGCGAAAGCGATTCGCGCGGCCCCGTCAATAGTGGTTGTGTCGAGGAACACCGTGGTAGGTTTAGTCGGTATTCCGGGAGGTACATTATCTTTTTTTAACATCTTTATTTTACCCCGGCGAGTCCGACATAAGCCCTCCGCCCGCCCCCGCGGAGGGATATGCGTCATTGCATTCCCCCACGTAAAAAAAAAAAAAAAGACGTACATGGTTCCGTAAGAATTCTTAAGCCTACTATACAAAAATTTTGCCCCAGAAACATTCTTTAGCCTTGTAATTGGCGAGATCGGGTAATCATCTAAATTAAGCCTTTGTCCTTCGTTATAAATAAACTCCATGGCTTGCAATTCCTGTTCTTGGTTAAGTTCTAAGTCTTGCTCTCTGGGGTCAAGCATATATGCTGCCATATGTATAGGTTTTACACACATACCTACTTGCCCCTAAATCCACGGATATTAATATATCACACTTCTCTTCCTCATATAACATTGTACGTTGTACAAATTCGAGCCTTGATTCAATATTTTCAAAATTGATAATATTCTCTATTTGTGCTAAACTGAATAATACTGTCGAAAAGGAACTGTAATATAATAATAATAATAATAAATTTATTGAGTTTCAGAACATGTACAGAAGTATTTTATCTTATTCTATGTTACATACTACTTAACAACAATTTCTGTTCTCTGAGCCCCACACTAGGATTCCCTGTGTCGTGGGGTCTCAGTCCCTTCCAAGTATAGCAAATAGCAATAGTAAATAGTATTATTATATAATTATAGTAGTGCATATGCGTGTGCGTGAGTTTATATATGTGTTCTAGCGATTGTATCTGTGTGTGTGTGTGTGTGTGTGTGTGTGTGTGTGTGTACGTGTGTGTGTGTGTGTGTGTGTGTGTGTGTGTGTGTGTGTGTGTGTGTGTGTGTGTGGGTGAGTGTTCAAATTGATATCAGTAGTAGTTATAGTCCAGTTTGTAGCAATTGTTCAGTTTTAATATAATTTTTAGATAGTAACCGTTTCACCACATAATTTTTGCACCTATTTCGAGTCATATCTACAATTTCTTTGTTGTTTGAGTACAGTTTAGTGTATAGATAGGGTCCAAGAAAGGCAAAAGATCTATATGCAAACAAGGATCGTACTCTTGGCCGATCTTATGGAACGTCGTACTTATGGAAGCGAAGTAATGCTGATAGAATAAATAATTGTCTCACTCGCAAGTGGTTACAGTCATTATATAGAGCATTTGTGGAGTAACGCCATGGCTTTCTGTATGCTATTTTTAAGATAGCTCGCTGTGACCGCTCCAATCTGAGAAAAAGTGTTTTATTTGCAGAGCCCCACACCGTTGTACAATACGATAAGACAGATTGGCATAAACTAAAATATATGGATCTAATTAAATCAGTATCAGCTATGTCATTTAATTTTTTAAATATGTGTGACAGTTTTTTGGTGCGTTTTATAAGCGAATCAATTTGTTTGTCCCATGTCAGTCGTTCATCAATCAGAACTCCAAGATATTTAACACAGGGAACTTGCTCAAGTGGTTTACAATCGCATACTGATTCGTTATTTACGGATGGTTTACAAACATGGAGTCTGATTGATAAGGGTTCTTTAGGTGCTGATTTGTTTGACACGCTGAAGGTGACGATTTTAGTTTTGCCTGTATTCACGGTCAGCAGGTTATTCTGTAGCCAGAGAGATACGGTCCTGAGGCCCTCCCGTGCAACACAAACGACTTGGTTCCAGGTTTTAGCGTGAAAAATTATTGCAGTATCATCTGCAAATGTGGTGATACTGGCATTAGGTATTTTTAATGAGCACAAGTCGTTTATGTACACGAGGAAGAGTGTCGGACCAAGGATACTTCCCTGAGGTACACCATAACCAATGCCCATGTAATCACTAACGAAATCTCCTACACGAATTCGTTGCTGACGATCTTGAAGGTAGGACTTAAACCAATCCAACGCAAGCCCCCTAATGCCCATTACCTCCAGTTTTCTTATCAGTATATGTCTGGGTACTGTATCAAAGGCTTTGGCAAAGTCCAGGAAGACACCGGCACACCTCTGTCCTTCATCAGTTTTGTCTATGACAAAATCAACAAGCCTTGTGACTGCATCTTCCGTGGACCTTTCTGCGCGAAAGCCAAATTGGTTTTGAGCCAGTAGATTATTAACTTCGAGATATTTTAACAACCTGACATTCACGACCTTTTCCATCACCTTTGATACAGCACTCAGTATTGAAATTGGTCGATAGTTAGATGGTTGTTTTGTATCACCTACCTTCAATATGGGGACCACATCAGCCATCTTCAAATGATTGGGGACTATGCCAGTAGACAAACTAAGATTGCATATGTATGTCAGAGGGCTAACCACAAAATATTTAGTCTCTTTTAACATGTTATTGTTAATTTCGTCATTCCCTGCTGCTGAACTGGACTTTAATGTGCCTATTAATTTAATAATTTCTATTTCGTTAGTTGGAGTGAGAAAAAAAGAGTGCGGCATATTAATGTCAGGATGGATTTCGCGGGTAAGGTCAGTTTCAGTTTTGCCTAGTGTGTCTAGCATAGAGCTGGCTAGCTGGTCGCCAACTGTACTAAAATACTTATTAACTATATTAAGTGACTCTGAGGGTTCATTTTTAATTTTAAGAAGATCTTCATTTTTATTATACTTTTTGTTTATATTACATATTTTTTTAACGGAATCCCAGGTATTCTTAAGATTATTTTTACTGTCGATAAGAAGTTTCTTTTTATAATTTTGTTTTTGATTGTAAGTAATGTTAATACAGTAGTTTCTGTACTGTTTATATTTATTCTGTAGATCTTGGTCATTTGGATTTTTTCTAGCAATGCTATGTAGTTCATCGCGGCGTCTTATACACTTTAACAGCCCTGGGGTGATCCACGGCTGCAAAATAATATAGAATGGAAATAATATGGATCATAAATATGCATTTATACCATTTTTACAACTTTAAATAAATATATTATACGAAATAAATAAACACCCCAATAAAAGCCCTGTGGGAGGAAATAATTGGGTTTTTACTGGGATTAAACCCTAGACTGGGTTTAAACCCGGTTGATTGCCCATCTCTAGCTCGCAAGATGAATTACTTGATTCTCAACCTTTTGATGGCTTGGCTTTCAACTTTGGCTCCTCTCGGGTGCCACACGCCATACAAAAAAGATATCCATGGCGAATCTGCGGCGCCATCCGCTAGGAATCAGTTAAGCAGTTTGAATAAAAATTATTCGTATAACTTCAAATCATTGATATTACATTTAAATGAAAAAAATAATAATAAATTTCCATAAATAAAGTTGATTTTGTGATTATCATTGAAGTTGTTTGTATAATATTATTATTTACCAGCCCTGTCATACAACCCACGCGAAGGGTCCCTGGCATCTAGGAAGCCAAATCTAAAAAGCTAATAACCAAAACCACCACTAGGAAGATTTGTTAAATAAATATTTTGTAGTATTTTATTTTTTTATTGTGTATTTGTAAAGAAAAATGTACCTATTTTTAACATGAGCCCTCGACATGGGTTTGTGTGCTCTCAAATGCGGCAATAGTGAGCCCACGACGTGGGTCCAAGGCAGTGAATGTGTTAAAGGTATAGATATGACTTAAAAATAAAGGTTTGATAATATGTACATATCCCTAGTATTCCCTAGTTTATCGACCCTAGTACCTATGAATGTTGTCAGCAAACAATATTTTTATTTTTAAAGAAGACTAAGTATCTACCTCACTGGGGTTAGTGCTTTTGTCGCAGAGGACTTACCAAACATTCTAACAACGGACACAGAACACCCAGACCCCACACAGGTAGGGATTGAGTCCACAACATTCGGCGCGGCAGCAGGGTCGAGACGAGCACGGTTATTAATGCTGTGCATATGCTAGACCAAGCTGAATGGTCAAATAGCGTAGCACAACCGCAACTTAATCATAAGCGTTCGGCGCAGCCCATACAGTTTTACGTTTATAGTGTTGATCTTTTAGGAAATTTTCAGTAAGTAAGCAGTACTAGCACGCGGTCTAGAAATGTACGCTGTCCGATAGACTTAACTGTCCTCCTTATTAAGCGGAACACAAACCCCTAATTTCGCCAGTTATGTTTGACTGGCGAAATGAGGGATGTGTGATCCCTGGGATATACCCTTAACATTTAGCAAGTTACTTAGGTGGCGTTATACACATATTAGTAAGTCCATACTTAGTTACCTATACCTCAGTAGCACATCGGTGGTGAATGCGACTGCTGTGCATGATGTCTTGTGTTTGAGTACCGAATCGGGCCAGCCAAATGTTATTAGGTTTTTCTGCTAACAAATCTCAATTGCAGTCCAGAGGGAGTTAGCGGTGTTAGACAGGTCCGTGACTTGGTAAAGCCGCTGGTCCTGCATCCTATCTTTATCCGGACGTGTCAGGATTGCGGTCCACTTGTGCACTTTAATATCACCTGTACAGAAGACCGGTTTCTGAGAGTGGCTCCAGTGGCCAAAATCTGGTCTGGAGGACCTATGAATATACAATACATTCACAACTAAATAAATTCTGACAAGACTTTCTTACGAATTCGAATCAAAATGTTTTTCTTTGTTAGGTAATAATAATATGCAAAAGAAGTAGGTAGGAAAAGTAAAAGATAATAAGTACCTGTTTCAAATCAATAAATACATAATTTGCTGTAGGTACATATAGACAACATTCTGCAAGATTCATAAACCTCATGTACCTACCTATCAAAAATTCAACATTGATAAGATAATATAGCAGATGATAAGGGCGCAAAATGTTAGTGTTTAATCGTACTCAATATAGACACATGGTATATATTTTCATGAAAACTGATTTTCATTAATATGGATATAAATAATAGTGTAAATCCATCTGAAAGTATACCAGGAACAATAGAGCTAGGCACAGGAACAGACAGTGTTGTTTTTAAAAGAGAGCCTCCACCTTCTTACTCTAACGAAATATCAATAACCAATCAGCCAATTGTTCAGCAGAGTGTTATTGATCACACTCGATTGAAAAATAAACCAGCTTTCTACAATTGCCATAAATGCGGCGAAAGAGTTCTTACTAAAGTGAAATACGAAAATTCACGCAAAACACATCTTTGTGCAGGTTTTATTTGTGGTTTCACATTGTAAGTATTAAACAGAGTTCTGTATGTTCGTATCTGCTAAATATATATGTATCTAATAACTTCTTTGTTTCAGCTGGTGTTTTCTTTGTTGTTTAGCTGGCATACCATATCTCGTAAAAACCTGTAAAAAGGTACATCATTATTGTCCAAACTGCAACACATTTTTAGGTGGTTATTCAAGAATTTAATATGCCAAACAATGTCCTGTTAATTGAAGAAACAGGAAATGAAAATAAAATACACAAATACAAACATTTATAGTGTTATTGCTTTTAGGGAAGCTAAGATGTTATACCACAGTTTCTATTAAGATTGAATTGATAAATAAATATGTACCTCGAACATGACATGTAATAAAAACCTTTTGTACTAAGATCGAAAATATATTTCTAGACACAATTATCATTCATATATTTTTATAGTATTACATTTAAGGTATATAAGGTGACCAATTATGAAAATATAAAAACATCAGAGACAATGGTTAGTGAGGGAAGCCCATTTACAGTCTTATGTCTAGCAGTGGACTACTACTAACAACAAAAATATTTTTATGAAAAATATATTAATAATATATCCTCCAGACCGAATGTCGGCCTCGGCTAGTCTTAACAGAGACTGGCCAACTACGCAGGAGATATTATAGTGCACAAGTGTGTGCGCAAACACAAGTGCACTCTCTGTTCTCTAACTCTCATAATCCGATGAACATAACATATATAATTAATTGTTGCATCATATCATATCACCTTATAAGTCAACAATCAATTATTACACTCACTATGCACTTGGTTATGACAGCATCACCATATTCATTTTAACTGTAAGGAACTTGTAGTCTAAAACAGTCCGATGCAATCTTCCATTTTCCATCTACAGCCACAATAACGAAGGTTTGCTGAAAAGGTTTCTTCATATCCTCATTCTGGTAGGTTACATCTCCACAGGCTTGAATTAAATAAGACAATTTATTTGATACTAAATTCTCTGCTATCGGCTGTGCATCGAGTGTCTTCAATACGTGGTTACTGGCTGGTAAATCCATGAGGAATTTCTGAATCTTATCGCTGCCGTTGATGCCATTACCGTTCCAAACAAGCAGCCCCGTGTCCAGGTACAGTTTCGACGACAAATGTCTATTATTATCAACATATTTATAAAATATTTTTGTGAATTCTTCTGCAGTTTCACATGCATTATCAATATTCTTTGCAATTGCCTCAGACATTATTTTTGTTGGAAATTATAGTGATTTAAATCAGCAAAACAAACGTGTTCGCTAAGACATAAACTTATTTGACATTTGTTGATTGTTATGACACTTATGAGTATGACGGTAGTGTGACTGATATGCGGTGTTGCCAATATTTGAATTGCATGAAAAGCAAAGAGTTAGCAACATAAGAAAAGTTACTTTGATCCATAGAATCATAAGTAATTATGAACAACAGAACGGTGTACTGTTATGTACTTAAAAAATCCGGTCGTTTCTAGCTATAGTAGAATGACTCACCAACACAGCACAAGCTAGTGGTGGCAACCACTTACCCAGCTGCCCGCTATGCAATCCGTGCAGCAGTCACGGATTGCGAAGCAGACGTAGATAGATAACACTAGTTTACAGTACATCTGTTGCCGAAGAAATTTTAGCTGTTGCTGACTACATATGATATGTTATTTTCAAAAGTATAATATATTGTAATTTTTATGTAGATATAAAACGGGAAAAACATGTATTTACTAAGAAAAACTTTACTAAAAGAAATAATTAATCATTGAGTTTCAAAAAATCTAGTTTTTAAGCTCTTCTCTGATGTGTAGAATTTGGAAAATGATGTATCAGAGATCAACAATAGTAAGACATCATATTCGTATGCCAGAAACCCTGATAGCGCTCTTCCATGACGCTTAAGTCCTGATGCATACGCTCTCCCTGCTCTTCGCTCATATCTCCTCAATTTTCGGAAACCTGTCCAGGTGACTATAGAGGAACTAAAGTTTTATGCTCATATTGCACCCTATATTTTTTAATTGTAGCAGGTCTTCTAGATTTTTATTTCCGAAAAAATTCTGCATCACAGAGACGAAAGCTGTCCAACTTTAGTTCTAACTCAGTCATAGAATTTCTAAATTGAGTATCTTTCGTAAGTTGGCTAATTTGGGGACAATGTTACAATATTCTTCCTTTAACTTTGGACTGTGGACAATAGGTACCCCAGCGTATTTATTTCCATTATGTAATTGAATACATTTTAGGTTACGTTTTGAGCTGTCAATGAATAAACGCCAGTCGTATTGTTTGAAGCCCATTTTTATCAACAAGTTTTTGATATCTGAACAAAAGGTAATAGGTAGGTACCGTTTTCTTCGGAAAAATAATGCCGTAATTCTTTATCTCTTTTACGATAAAAACTTATTTTAGTATCTGAGGAAAGCAAATTTTTCTTTCAGTCTTGATGCTAACAATTCTGAAACTTATTTAGAAAGATTTAAATCTCATTTTGGAAAAAGCATTTTAGCTCATTTGACATACCTTTAAAATCAGCATCATTTTGTGATGAGCTTGGTCCTTCAATGTCTTGTTCTAAGGGTTGAGATATAGTTTTAGGCACTGAAGAGTCAGGTGAACCCTGCACTGGATGTTGAACACAACTAGTACTTGGATACTGCCAGTTAGCTCGATTTTTAGTGTTTAAACCGTTTACGTTTACGCTACAAAAATAAGTCTTCAAGATGATTTCGTGGTTCTGGCCAAATAGTCAGTGTTCCAAATTTAAAGGCACTTCTTTTACTACTTTTCCACAATCTTAAATATTCCACACACGATTTACAAACACAATTGGGAGCCCAAGACTTTTCATTTTAATCCAAGAGCATCCCAAAATACTCTAAATAGGTATTTTTCACTAACTCTGATATAACTTTTCTACAATCGTTAAACACATATTCTCCGCTTATATAGCAAAAAATGATCTGGATTGTTTAAACGTTTCCTTGAACTACTCATGACGTAAAAACTTCGGATACTAATCTTAACACAGTAAAATACGCATGTAATCGGTTAATATATACGCTTAAATTATAAAAATCAAAAACAAAGTAACACAAGCTGCTCAAAAAATTTTGATAGTAGATTTGACAAAAACAAGTCAGTGAAGATTATTAACCATAAAATTCGCGGCAACAGACAAAAAGATAAATTTTGTAAACTAGTGTAATACACTATAAAACTGCTGTGAAAAAATAGAGTAGCGAGTAAGTGGTCGCCTCGCTGCTGCTACCGCGGTAAGTGTTGCGTGTTCGAATCCAACATGAGACAATTACCTACTTGTGTGATCCACAAATAATTGTTGTGTCTGGATCCAATTTTTATGACTGTGATCTGGGTGTACATTATGAACCGATAACTGTATGTTTGTAAATTAGCTCAAAAGAAAAGCATACAAACACTTTAATTTATAACTGGTAAGATTAGGGATTGCTGAGGCAGTAGGGATGAGAATGGATATGGATTAGCAATATTAAATTGTTACTTATAAAATAGCTAAACGGGAGTCCAATACTCGTAGAGATGTAGTTTACACCCTTCGGCGATAATAATAGAGGCACGACTCACAGGTAAGTTATGTATCAGAACAGGGACAATAGGTACTTACATAAGACATCCAGATATAGCGTAAAAAATACATATTTTTATAATCAATATCAATATCCATAATGGGAAAATTGTTTCCTTCGCAGACGATAGGTACTGCCCTCACATTTGTCTTAGACTCATGGTCGGAACTACAAACTATTGCACAAAATGGCTTCAATTCTGCCTTAAAGTGGCTCTACTCACATACACTGACGCTAAACGCATCTAAAACTAATTTCATCTCCTATTCTCTTAATAAATTATCGCAACCAAGAACGCCTATAACTATAGTTGCTTATCGTTCTCCCACCGAACTAGAATCTCCATGCAAATGCCCAGCCATAACTTCGGTTAGTGAGATCAAGTATCTTGGAATAGTCCTAGACAAACACTTAAATTTTAGGCACTACATCAATATCCTTTCAGGCCGTATCAGAAAGCTAATCTACATATTTAAAACTCTGCGATATGTAGCTAATTCTTTCATTATACGAAACGTATATCACGCACTTTGTCAGTCTATTATTGTTTACTGTATCTCTTGCTGGGGGGTGCAGCAAAAACTATAATGATGCCGCTAGAGATAGCTCATAGAGCTATTTTAAAGGTTGCTACATTTCGGCCGATCTTGTTCCCAACAAACGAACTTTATAAATCGTGGAACGTACTCAATGTAAGGCAACTTTATATCTTACAGATAGTTATGCTCCAACACCGCCGAACGCCATTTAAGATAATTACAAAACGAACGAATTCCACACGCACATACCTCGTTTATTAAGAAATTTGCCATCTATCTTGGACCATTTTTGTATATCAAAATTAATGCAATTTGTCATGTGTACGGTTTGCCTTATTTCACTTGCAAAAAAACTGTTATGAAATACCTATTAACCTTGAATTATGTTGAAACTGAAATCCTGGTAATAAAGTGACAACACATTTACAAATACACACATACACACACACACACATATACACATATACACATACACAAACACACACCACACACCAATTCACATACAAGACTGCACACTAATTTAAATATAAGAAACGCCTTTGTGTAGACCATACATTTTTAACTATGTACAAATCTCGGCAAATATGACGTGTACCGATAAAATTCGACAACCAGTAGGGGGCCGGCACTGTAACTCCTTAACACAGGCTGCTCAGTAGCCTATCTAGGAGAACAGTACTCCACCCACCATTATTATAGTTAATGTATACTGTCATCGTGTATAGCAAGAAGACTGTGTTTAACTACAATGTAATTTCATTTTAAATAAATTATTAAATTATTATTATTATAATATACTACTATATTATAATAATGATATTGAAATACACAAATATTTTATGACTGCAAACAATGCTATTGTAAACTATATTTAAATATTAAAAATGGAAATCATGTGTATACATAGCAGGTTCGATTCCTTGATCGGGCAGTTATTGGGTTTTTATGTCAAAGAATTGTCAGCAATAGCACTGAATTTGGAACCGTATCAGGTGAATAACAATAGCCTCGCCTCCTGTAACGTGAAACCATAGCTAGTGAAATGTGTGTTGGTGGTATATACCTATATTATGACTAATAAAATATAATTATGTTATGACACCTCTGGTATACACTTTTACCATAACAAGCCGAAATATATAAGTATTTACTTCTCAATCGTGTCGCAGATTCTATTGGCAAATTTCGGCTTAGATTAAATAATTACAACTTTGAAGTTTTAATACGAATATGGTAAGGCCAACGAAAAACGAGAGATTTGTAAGCCGGCATTTACAGTTATCAGTTCCAAAATACTCAAGCAGCATAGAGACCAAAATAAATGTGTTTAGTAGACGGCAATAAGCATGCCTACTATTTGGTGAACGATGGTTCTTGAAAACCGTTGTCGTTGATGTCGCAGCGAAACACCGGCGGCCAGACACAATAGCTTTTTACTTATGTCTAGTATTCCGAGATTTTAAATGTTTATAATAATATACCTGTATAAACATGATCATGTTTTTCAGAAACATAATATTAAAGGTAAAATAAATAAAAACATAATTAGGAAATAGTTTATTTGATGTCTTTCTTTTATCATACAAAGTGGCTTACGTATTATACAATTAGATTTCATAATATTATTTCTACTTCTATCATAGGTATATCAGAACATTTGACACAGTGATTCACTACACTCGTCATACACTATTGAATTGATAAAAATAACATTAAAATAACTTCAAACTATAGATCTTATTGTTAACAAGCATTTGATTTATTTTATTACTAGAAATAAAACAGTCAGCATTTCAAATTCAAATCTTACCCTAAGGCACTGACAAAAATGATTATGCACTAGATAAAAAAGATTTATAAATAATAATATAATTCTAAAGAGTAAATAACATTCCTTAAAATTATTAAGAATAGAAAATTGATAATCCGGCAAATTAAAAATAGGGTATAAACCAAAATGATTATGGGAATTTTGTCCATAATAATACCAATTCATATTTTACTAATGATAATAATTATTTGTTGCCAAAAAGTAATTTGTAAAATATTTTACACTAACTAGGTACTTTAAATAAAACATTATATTTAAAATCATTCTTTAAAATGGTATAATGAATTGGTCTGTTGTTTTTATTACTTTTCGTTTACCAAGATATAATTAATAAACAAAAATTTACTGCCAATTTGCCATGACATTCTCTGATATCGAGTGAGCGACTAGCACCCCTTTATAGGCACGTCTCTCTTAATTAGTGACAATAATAGGTTCGCGTCACTATGCTTACACTGGGGTACCTTCTGTGATAGGTTTTTGAGTTGACATTATTTTGCCAGCGTCTTTCCTTCTGAGTATATACCATATGTTGTTACTCAGTAAAACAATACATATTAAAATAGTTGTAGCTGAATTGTCTAGTCGCTCACATCCAGACGTTCGCTTCGTGCTTCATCAAACAATACTTAAATTTTGTATCTTTCTATATACGAATTTCCGATCACTCAATCAAATACGACCCAAATATTAAAATATTTGTTGATCAGGCAGATAAACAATTTGTCTGAATCCGCAGTTCGTTCTTGATACAAATAAATTCAAGCAGTTACACTAATTATTTCTAAGATTATCGTATCGCCTATACAGTCCCAAAGAATCACTAATACAAGTCATTAAGAATCTAGGTCTCGCAAAACAAATATTTTGGAGCAGAATTCAACGCAGTGACATGAAATTCATGTACGTACATACCACGACTTTCCTACGTTTTTATAAATAAGTTTGAGCTGCTAATGAAACATAAAAGCCACATGACCAACAGATGATCAAAATCCTTAAATATAAATAAAATATAGAAAATAAAATGAAACTAACACTGAGATTTGTAAATGACTGTCACACTTGAGAATATAACCGATTAAGAAAACATTCCAAGTGTCGAAACAGTTGCCAAACAAGTGAAGTGTGCCTCCACTTTTCAGGCGTCTATAGGAATAGGCGGCAAAATATTGATATTAAATTTGATGATAGGTAAATTGGAAAATACTTTTGTCATGTGTACATCTTATATTGTAAATATTGCTAATTAAAAAATTGCCAGCATTTTATTATTGCCTTTTGTCCACACAGTGTAAACAAGTTAAATGGACGATTACAAAATTCTATGTCAATTAATAAATTTTGCATTTTCTTACTTTGAACGTTAGTTTGCGAGCCCGGCAGTATTACTATAATTATCAATATCGATTATTTGTAACATATGTCTGAACGGCAGCGCGACGGCGGCGTCTGTGGGCCAATGTTACCTGTGCGCGCGACCACGCACTGGGCAGGAATAATACCTCGTTACTACGTCGCATGAGCTTGCCTCTTGTTATTTCTCTTCAAGCCCCATCTGTGATACAATTTACTCTTCTATAACTCTTCAAAATTAATAAATATTTTCTATTGAATCAATATTATGAATAGTAATAATACCTGTAAGGGTCCATTGCACACATCTACGTTGTGTTTGTCGGAGATGCTACCCATAAGTCTTTCCTGTAAGATCGCAACCAATATTAGAGAAGTATGGGATTAAAATACTTACGTTACGTTATTTCTGTCATCATAAGGTGTTCTCAACTAACTACATTTAATACCGAGCATTACGTGCAACATGTGAATAATAATATGTATGACATAAATATTACGTGAATGAGCAGCGATAGCTCAGTGGGGAGACCGACAGACTGCAATGCAGAGGGTCTCGTGTTCGAACCCACGTCGCGCACCTTTGACTTTGGGAAGATATATGATTTTTCGAAATTATGTGCGTATTGATTGATAATTATCGCCTGCTCCGTGCCTCGGAAAGCACGTTAAGCCGTCGGTCCTGGCTGCCATGTACATCTATGGCAGTCGTTATTGGGGAAGTCGACACAAAAGATCCCACTGGGTCGAAGTGTCGCCGGTCTGTACTGACTGGCCCCCACACAAGATAAGATAAATATTATATGGGCATTAAGCTTTTTTTTTCTTGTTCGTGTCTGGATGCGCCAATATTACGCTAATATTTTGGTACAACGTACCTCAGCCATCCGTTCCGCGTCGGCTAGAGTGTGGTTGTGATTAGAACCTTTCGCCTGGACCAACTCTGTCTGTAGTGCATCTATCTTCTTTTGCATCTGTGTGCAAAACGGTTAGTGTTACACATTAACATTTAGCGCATGTTACACACCGTCACCATTAGACGAATTTGCATTGGACGACGTCATGATAGGAGAAATGAAAACATATATAAACCGACCAGTACAAAATACGAAACATTAAAAGAATTGCTAAGTCACGGCCAAATCTCTTTTAAATACAATAATATTTCATAAATTGAAATGACATCATATTCTAAATAAAATATAACTAGCCTCGCAATTTTCCTAATTTGTTTTACTGTCATATAAGTTGTTGTTGTTGTGTTGTCTTACATGGTTCACACTAGGCTTGTAGGCCTAGGTATTTCAAATGCTTTTAGGGATCACGCAAGGGTATCATCATAATATACATTGATATTAGCTAATAACATAAACTTTTATCTATGTTTATTAACACTTTTAAAGTTTTAGAAACATGCCATGAAATGGGGTTCAATAATTTCTATATAGAAGTGAAATCGATATCATAAACCGAGGCCAATAAAACAGCCACGCTCACCGGATCGACATAAGAACACACAAGCACACAAGTGCGAACACAATGATCATTGTACTTGGTACCTCCTCTACGATTGTGGGCAATGATTTTTCTATGCAGGAGTATGCAAACGCCAGAGGTTCCTACATAAAACATAGTAAAACAACATGTTGTACTAATCATTTATAATATTAACTCAGCAAATTATTAGTAAAATTGTGTAGTCTATTGGGGCATTGAATATTAGAAATAAAAAGTACCAATGAAATCGCCATCGCCAGTAACTTAACGTAAAATAAGAAATAAGTAGCATCGATTTTGTGATCGATATTTAAGGCATTTACATAACCTTTCTCACACAGACAAGGGGCCCGTGCCCAGCAGGGGTTGATGATATTACCTATTTTTCTCTTATCGCATGTTTTTCCTATCATATTGTTACGGCTAGTGCCATCTGACGTCACTGTGGGGAAGAGTCGGCAGTCTCTTCTAATAATAATTTATTACAGCACCATCTATTGACATCTTATAGAACTACGTATTTGTCTGTACGAGTTGAGTGGAGAGAGCGCTGGCAAATTCTCGAATCATCGCGCTGTTGCGTGCCGTGTGTGACGTTTTCTGGAAAACTCCAGAAGCGCTTTACCCGCGTATAAATAGGGCGCACGCGCACCGCCGAGACAGTTTACTATCGTAAGCGGTCAAGTGTTCATCGAAGCGAACGGAAGCAAAAATACTACGGAGTTTGAAGCAGTTACAGTGGAAAAGTGTAATGTAGTGTTTGTTGTGTATTAAAGTTAATTGTGTGCTAGAATAAAACGTGTTTTAGTCGGTAATATTGTTTTGTATTCTTATCCGTCGAATCCAGCACGTAACAATATTATATTAGAAAAATACCCATACCGGTTTGCACGGAGACAGGTCCAACGTGGGCCCTTCGAGAGTTTTATTATTATTATTAGTGCATATTGCTCGTTTAAGTTATTGGCGATGACATACAACATATGTTTCTGGAATAAAATACTAATAATCTTTTCGACTTAGAACCTTATAATACTGGTATTCAATTAAATACGTCATGGTTCTTTCTTATTTTAAATGGCGTTCAACTGAAAAGTAAATTTAAATTTCGAATATTTGTGTTAGTAAGTGAGAACATGACGTCACCTGCGAGACGGTGCGTTGCCGCAGTTCGTCCAGCTCTCGTTGTTTGTCAGCGAGTTGTTGTGCCCATCTCTGCTCCTCTAGCGTCACGTTCTGTTGTAGGCGGCTCAGTACTCCTTCCTGTTTTTACGTATACTTATTTAATTAGAAATATAGTTTTACTGCGCTTTACTTATAGTACTCCTAAGGCTTTTTACAAGCCAGTATTTATTACTGTAAACTAGATATAGTTCGCTTTATCTCATTTTGTATAAATACGAACTAGGATTAGTCGGACGAGCAAGACAAATTAAATTGTAATTAAATGTAGTCTGATTGATTAATTTATAAATCATTAGGGACCCACGTGATGCCGTACGTTTGATTTGCAGGCATTGGCTATATTTTTATGAGAGGCGTCAGTGTCAATGAATACCTTTATGATGTTAGAATTGAAGTTATAGAATAATAAGGTCGGAGATGAATGTTCAGACTATTAGTGTATTGCATCCGAGCTCGCGTGTGCCTCACACGTTGCAAGTGTTAGTAAGTAACTTACGGTATCGACGATAATCCTCTTGTATTTCTCGACGAGGGCCTGCGACTGTTCGTTCTGGAGCTGCAGATCTTTAAGCCGCTCCTCTGTCTCGTCACAGTCGGCAGCGGGCGCAGCGGGCGCAGCGGGCGCAGCGGGCGCCGTGTCCCGCGCCGCCAGCTCCGCCTGCAGGCTGTCGGCGAAGGCGTGCAGCCACGCGCGGCCGGCGCCGGAGCGCGGCGCGGCGCGCGGGCACGCGGCGCGCAGCACTGTGGCCACCTCGTTGTACTGCGCCTCTTGCGCCTGAGCTATCGCCTCCTACGCAACGTAACCATTCCTCTACATTCTCACACATATGTATATCCACGTTCTCTACGACTGTACACTTTGCTACTGTGCTATTTATCATTTCATTTTATAACTCGATTTACAGTAGGACGCGTAGTCAGCGGGCGCGGAGCAGCGGCGGCGACGCGACTAGCGGCGCGTTTTAATAATTAAATTTATATGGAACTGGCCTCGAGGCGGCGGTGGGGAGAGCGGCATATTAGCGGTGCGCGCTAGTCAAGCGGTATTGTGCATTTAATTTTCTGCTTTTTAACGATCGAAGTTTATGTCAAAAAGATATTGTCGTCGCTGTTTAGACATTTTATTCGCGAACAAAAACACTAATTTTTCATAGCACAATACGTTGCCGCTCTTAAACCGCGCGATACGCCCGTTGGCTTCGAGATTAGATCTGCGTAGCCGCGCCGCTTACCGCGCCGCCGCCGCCCCGCGCCGCTAGCTTCGTGTCCGTAGCCTAAGTGTCCACCCATCGGACGGTATTTACTTGCCCAGTATGAGGAGTGCATAAGCACATATGTCAGCAATGGGTATATACAACAAAGCGAGGCCGGCCGAAGATGTACGTGCGTGGTATTACCCCCGCACGTCGACTAATCGGGTGTATGTGTACGGAAGGATAAAGCGGTCACTTACGCGCAGCGAGTCTTGGGCCGGCAACGCACTTGCCGTTTTCGTCTGAAGGGCCTTTTCGGCGGATTGTAACGCCTCCATTACTTTCCAGTTTTTAGTTCGCAACTCCTAAGCGGGACGAGTCACATTTTATTAAATTATGTTAAAGATAAATAGAGGAGCTCTGTTTAATCGAAAAATATTCATGCAAGAGTTGTTAATTTATTTAGACAGTAAAAAATAGAATTGAGAAATAAACCTTCATAGTATTATTAAGGAACGTACTCATACCACGTGACCTATTTTTACCCCTCTCTTCTCCCTCGGTGACCACTAGTAGTATGTGCCAAAACCCCATCACCTCCCTTTCTTATTTAGTAATAATTCATAAATATGGTTTTAAATAATATTTTATGCAGTTGCAAACAAAAGGTAAAAATAAAAAGAATTTGGTTCATACTTATACAATATACAAACCCTTTCTTCTGACCGAGCGTGGTATTTTAAAGATTCTCTTACCCTCCCTGAATGGGTCACTTAGTATAGGTACGTTCTCTTAAAGGATATTATTGTTTTAAAAGCGTCCTCTTTAAAACTGTGTTTCAGGTATAGGTTTGATGTGTATTGTTAGTGGTGTTGTTAAGTGCGAGGTCGTGCTCACATTGTTCTTGTCCTGGTAAGTCGCGAGCTGTTCTTGCAGACGCGCGACGTGGTCTCTCTGCTCACGGGTGGCGCGCTGCGCCGCCCCCAGCTCGTCACGAAGCGCCTCCACGATACTCTCCACTTTAGCGAGCTCGGCCGCCTGGCGACACACAATAATATACCTTACTTGATACGCTTAATGCGTAGGAGGCATAGGAGATAGCGTTAGCTCAGTGGGGAGACCAACAGACTGCAGAGGGTCTCGGGTTCGAACCCACGACACGCACCTCTGACTTTCGGAAGTTATATGGCTATTCGAAATTATGTGCGTTGCGTATGTGCGAACCCAATCGAACACTTGCGTTTTATAATTTGGTATTCTTCTGCATATTTTCAGAAGAGGCATTGATTTTTTACACACACACGCACGCACGCACGCACACACACACACACACACATATCACGCCATTTATATTTTACATATAAAGTTGCCTTTTGTTCTCTTCTGAGCATATTTCTAGACACCGTGTAGCTACTGAGAATACACATACAGAAAATCCAATGAAATTTTGCACGATTCTTGGCAAACTAATGCTGCCATGCTATCTTGAGTATTTAAGGACACATTTATGCTAGAAAGCTAACGAGATATAACAACAATGCCTTAAACGAGTGTGTGACAATAAAATAATGTTAAAGTTGTAGCAAACCTTAAGTTGGTCGTTGGCGGGCAGTCCATTCTGCGCGGGCACAGCTTTCAGTTGCTTCAGTTCAGCAAGTTCTGTCTCGCTCGCAGACAACTGTTCACGAAGCGCAGCTAGCTCGCTCGACAACTGACGATCATAATAACACATATTCGAAAATATTTAACTGGATTATAACTCGCGTTAACACGTTAATCACGTTATTTTGTCAATACATCTAAACCTTTCTCATGAATCATTCTATCAATTGGTGAAAACTGCTTAAAAATCCGCTCAGTGGTTTTTGAGTTTATCATGAACGGACAGAAAGACAGACGCGGCAGGGACTTTGTATTATAATATATAGTGAAGTAACAAATCAGTGTATGGACTAAAGAAATATCAAATAGCCACGATATTGGAATTGATGGCAATAACTGCAGCGCAGTTTGACAGGATAAAGATATACCATTAATTTAACAATAACTACGCGCCCCTGCTTTGCTGCACGTGGCAACGTGAAAATGTAAATTTATAGTATAGTTTAGTTAGTGAGCTTGTAAAAGTTAGTGGCTTTACTGCCCATGGAAGTAGCGACAGCAATGATGGTTGGCTCTCTTCCCTCTTCTGATAGGGTAACATCTAATTTACCTTCAGAAGCCCATTTTAACATAGGACTAGAACAATCACATTTTTTTTATTTCACTTTTTACTGAAATACGACAATGAAATTAAATCGTCGTGATTTAAACAGATCAGCTGTTGCTGCGCACGCAGAGGTCATGCGGTGCGTTGTATTGGTAGCAATCCATTGCGTACCTTGTAATAATGATAATAATCAATAAAATCTTAATATTCCGTTTTTATGATTAATAGAAGTTTGCGTCGAGATAAGTACCTATAAGAAGACGTCTTGCTAAAGTTCTCAGTATGCAGTCCCTTAGTCCCAGTATACATAGGTACAAATTATTATTATTTATAATGAATAGGTATTATGACTCACCTGTTGTTTTTGTTTCTCAGATTCTTCCTTCAATTTTTCTGCGTTAGCTTCAGCGGTCTGAGCACGGCTCGCCAATCTCTGGACTTCATTTTGAAGATCTGTCATAGCTACAAAAATGAGAATATTGTAAAAAAAAGTGCAATACATAAGTGAAACTGGAACTAAATTTATAGACATTAGAAAGATTTGCAGGAGTAGTAAATCTTATTTATAAATTGTAAATAACCGCTTGAGATTGTATTTTGATATTTGTATTTTATTTGTAAGAGATCATATTTGGATGGGACAGTTCAACTCCAAACTACCTCTTAGATACAAAGCCTTGTTTAGGACTCGGTAAAGAAGTCATGGAAGCGGGTCCCGTAGGAGCAGACGCCCTAGAGGTGCGGGGCGTTACCTGCGAGGCGCTCCTGCGCCTGGCGCTCGGCGTGCAGCGCGGCGTGGCGCTGCGCGTCGAGGTCCTGGCGCGCGCGCGCCGCGTCGGCCAGCTGCTGCGCCAGGTCGGCGGCGTGCTGCTGCGCCAGGCACGCGGCGTCGCGCGCGGCGCCCGCCTCCAGGCGCAGCTGCCCCGCCTCCAGCGCGTGCGCCGCCAGCTCGCCCTGCAGCGCCGCCAGCTGCGCCAGCAGCGCCGCCTCCGACTGCGCACACGCACACATACACACCGATAACTAACAACATATTCCAATTGCATCTAACTTTTAAAATTGTAATCAACGCTTTGTATACAAAACTAGCATTAACTACTACGACTATAACTGCTATAACAGTTATAGTAAACAGATAGTTAATTTAATCACTCCAGCTGCGGCAGTAGCGCCCCCTCTGACTGCGCACACGCACACGTATACTCAGTGTTTAGCTACTCATGTCGCTGACTGTACACTCACACCTTCAACTCGCTACACGACAATTCCATTTTAATGCAAACGCGCGATAAACTTATTTCCGAGGAAGAAGGGAGAAAAATATTATATATGCCTCAGTCACCAATCGCACATATTTACCGTCTACAAGACACAATTTCATTACCTAATAAGAATTACCTAACACAAAATCTCTTTAAGCTACTAACGTATCACGAGTTGGACGCCCACGTAGTAATTCGAGTAAGTACGGTGTTTAAACGTTTGTAAATTATTTGCGATACAAGACTTATATTTAGTGCGGACATAATATTAGAAAACACAATAAACTATTTGTGCTGACACTGATTCTCGTATATAAAGGTTGTCCGGAAAGCCATCGGTTTATTGTTGTTTTATTATTAAACACTAATTATGCTAATAGATAGACAGTCAAAAGTATGCTATGCTATATAGCTTGCACTTTTTAATATATATATATTTTTAAATTTCTTTTTTATTCTTAATTTTTCATTTATTCTTAACTGCCTTCAAGTTCTACTATAAGACATTTCAAGGTTATCCATTAATTACCGGACACCCTGTATACATACATATTATATGAACGTGCATGAGTAGATAAATTTATGCTGCCACACAAAAGACTAAATCGAATATAAATTTCTTTACTAGGTGAATATACTTTAAAGTGTTGTTAAAGATTAATTGCACAACCAGTCACGACCAAATCATGTGTGAACACAAAAAGACTGATAATGCGACATACAATATAAATGTATTTTATGTCTAATGTTCGTAAATAATGATATAAACGCTATATAAAATTTATGGTACCTATCAAAATAAATAAAATAGCACGAGTGAATAAAATAGGACAACAAAACTTCCAATTACTTTTAAGGTTTTACTAAGTTAGAGAATGCCTTCGACTGTGTCTCTGTCGCGTGGTGATCTGGTGGGCGTTGAGGTCCAAAGGAGTACCAGAAACCTATGTTGACATCATTCACAATCACTAACAAATATGACACGACTATGACGCGCCAAAATAACACTTCATCGCTCGCAGCTCAGTGCACCGAACATTGCCGATCGTAGCGCGAAACCGAATTCAATTTCGGTTTCGACCATAGTTTCGGCTGGATGACAGCCAAAACCGAAATAAGCCGAATCTCGTTTTTTGTCGAATATTATATTTGAAATCAGAAAATGCAAAGATATAACTGAAATATTCATCTCTAATGCTCTTCTTTTTAACGAATTTACGAAGTTATTAAGACGAGATTTGTTGTTTGCTAATATCTCAACATAATAACATAATTGAAACAGACAAATGGGGTCTATCGTTTCTGGGCTCACCAGACGGCGCCACTAGCGAGTAAAGTCCTGTCAATTTCTCACAGCTGCTGTCAAAAGCCACAATTGGCAGTAATATTTGTCTGTTTCTATAGTTACTGTCTAAGTATGAGGTCTAGAGACCTTACTATCCACTAGCGGTGAACCGCTAGAGGTGCTAGTATATATCGCGCTATATCGGGCTATCTCCCTCATTAGCCTAAGCATCGTATCAGTCTAAGCATATTCAACTCTTAAATACACCGAATCAAACACAAGGCACGTATCTTATCTGTGGTATGATGAATCGAATTAGGAACGTTCGCTATCTCATTCGATTGGATACGCATTCAACTACGATTATTCACAAAAACCCGTTTCCTGACATTTGTCGCAAAAATTTGAAGTAAAGATAATAGTTTCACAAAAATATTACAAAACATATTCGTGTTTTATTTTGGAAATATAGTATTTTATTTTGACACGTACCTCATTTGATGGCCTTGCAGTTTACTGAGAACCTAAGGAAGAATGCTGGGGCAAAGAAGCGACTCGTGGGAAAACTATTACGCGAATCTGACACATCAGCAGTGGAGCGCGTGTTACGCGGCGTCGACAAGCGCGCTCCACGCTGTATTAGTTATACACGTGGGTAACGTATTGTTTTACTAGTACATTCGGCGAGACTGGCATAATTTCTTCGTCTTCGGGACGAAGGCTTACATACATTAAGCATTTCCATTGGAAAAAATACCAGTTAGATTTATTCCTACAAACGACGAATAAAGATATAAGCGATCAGAGTGAAATATTTGAAACAAGTTAGTGGTTACTGAGTAATCAAAGGGCTGTCGAGTAGTCGTCAAGCTACGAGCGAGTGTGCAAGTGAAAGTGGTAATGTAAGTCCTAATTGAATGACGTCGCTGGTCTAGGTCTAGCTTTGCCTCACACTATATGTGTAGCGATATTAAATTATAATTTGCTTTATCCAAAGGTATTGGACGAAAGAGTAACAAAATATCCTCACTTTGACTCCGAGCTACCACAAATACATGGCCGAAGGGCAAAGGTACATTTATCTTATGCTTCAAAGACAGGACATGTAGCTATTATATATTACTAACCTCAGACAGTCTCTGGATGTGCATCTCCAATTGTACGCGCTGCGCCTGAACTTCGCCCTCGGCGCCCAACTTGGACTGCAACTATAATAGAGAGGTCAATATCAAAAACAGAAGTCAGGAGAATGGTGCGAGAAAGTGTACGCCGGCTGAGCCGGGCGGCGCGGCGAGTACTGAGCAGTAAGTGACCTTGTCGCCGCGTCCAGTTAGCGCGAGTAGTGAGCAGTAAGTGACCTTGTCGCCGCGTCCAGTTAGCGCGAGTAGTGAGCAGTAAGTGACCTTGTCGCCGCGTCCAGTTAGCGCGAGTAGTGAGCAGTAAGTGACCTTGTTGCCGCGTCCAGTTAGCGCGAGTAGTGAGCAGTAAGTGACCTTGTCGCCGCGTCCAGTTAGCGCGAGTAGTGAGCAGTGAGTGACCTTGTCACCGCGTCCAGTTAGCGCGAGTAGAGAGCAGTAAGTGACCTTGTCGCCGCGTCCAGTTAGCGCGAGTAGTGAGCAGTGAGTGACCTTGTCGCCGCGTCCAGTTAGCGCGAGTAGTGAGCAGTAAGTGACCTTGTTGCCGCGTCCAGTTAGCGCGAGTAGTGAGTAGTGAGTGACCTTGTCACCGCGTCCAGTTAGCGCGAGTAGTGAGCAGTAAGTGACCTTGTCGCCGCGTCCAGTTAGCGCGAGTAGTGAGCAGTAAGTGACCTTGTTGCCGCGTCCAGTTAGCGCGAGTAGTGAGCAGTAAGTGACCTTGTCGCCGCGTCCAGTTAGTGGAAGTAGTGAGCAGTGAGTGACCTTGTCACCGCGTCCAGTTAGCGCGAGTAGTGAGCAGTAAGTGACCTTGTCGCCGCGTCCAGTTAGCGCAAGTAGTGAGCAGTGAGTGACCTTGTCGCCGCGTCCAGTTAGCGCGAGTAGTGAGCAGTAAGTGACCTTGTCGCCGCGTCCATTTAGCGCGAGTAGTGAGCAGTGAGTGATTTTGTCGCCGCGTCCAGTTAGCGCGAGTAGTCAGTAGTCACACTCACCACGAGCTTGTCGTTCGAGAGCTGCGCGTTGTCGTCGGCCAGGCGCTGGCAGCGCGCCTGCAGCGCCAGAAGGTCCTGGCGCGCGGCGGCGGCGGCCGCGTCGCTGGCGCGCGCCGCGTGCATCGCACCGCCCGCGCGCACGCGCTCTGCATTCAGCTGCGCCCTGCACACAAATACACAGACATGCACTGTTACTATCCTGCACTATATTTTAAGCATCGCACTCCAACTCATTAGGTTATCACTTCTACTTTTTTACATCAAGAATCGACAAGATTTCAAGGACCCGATCTCATTCCCCATCCCATCGCAGTCCACGTGAAAAAAGTCTCTAAGGGCTCGATATCACTTTAACCAGTACGGCCGTAGCGCTCACAACGCGGCGGCGGCGAGCTTCGCGAATCAAAAATGAACGTCGCGCTTGCACATCGTCGGCACTGATAGAACTTTAGAGGCTCACGCAACGCAAACTCTAGTGGGATCTGACCGTAACGAATTTTTGTTTCGCAGTGGAGTGCGATGGGTTGGGCAATGGGATCGGATTCTAAAAAAAAAAAAGCGGTGGAAGCGGTATCGTAACGGAAAACCATTTATAACACGTAAAGATCTCAAGGTTGATCAACAGCCTCGGTTATACGACACATCGTCGACAAATGTCGTAACACGATCAATCGACCCATCATCAAATTAAGTTTCGAAAATTCGATTAAATGACGACACTTTACTTGATTTTTGTTTTTTTAAGGCAATCGCGTAACGGGTTAATCAACATTTGGATGTGCTGATGATGTCATACAATTTTCTCTCAAATATTCGAATACCGACTTCACGGACGGCGCAGTGGTTTCAGTGGTCACTTCGCCACTGCCACTGCGCCGAGTGTTGTGGGTTCACACGGGACAAAAATTTGTGTGAACCACAAATAGTTGTACCGAGTCTGGATGTTCTTTGCGTCCGTTGTTTGAATGTTTATAAAGTCCCCTGCGAGACAGGAATTATTCCTAGTGCGGGAATTCTCGTTTTAAACAAAAATCAAACAAAATCTGTTTTCTGTTGAATTGCCTATCGCAACTTTAAACAAAGGACAGAGGTTGACAATCTATGTCTACATACAGAGTAGGTGAACGTTTCTATACTCTGTTTCATGATCATGAGGCAAAGCCGTGAGAGGTGTATTACATCACCACTTCGTCAGTGATTGTTTAGGTGCCATGCCATTGTACCATGGTAGTAGTAGTGAGCCTACTGCCGTCCACTAACCACAGTTCTAATATCCGCGAACTACTGCATAATTTCTTGACAGTAAATACCAATCTCACTTTGCCCGCCCAAGAAACCGTACACACAACGACATCAACCTAGACTGTTTGGACTTTGAACTATTAGAAGTTGAACGCTGCGAATCGTGCGTGAGAGTGCGTTATATTTTTGTTACGCTCTATCCTTAAGGCCCCAGTACACAATGGCCTATGACGGGCCATGATTTGCAATGCACAACTGTAGGCCACGACCACTTGGTGTTCACACAATGGCGCATGGCTCATTGCTGCCTGGCGAAACACTTGCGATGGACGTGGAAGTAATTACGGCCGCAGCTATTTATTTATATAATACTTACAAGTATTACAAAAGTGTGTACCGCCACAAAGTAATAAAAAAATAATGACTCAAAAGGCGATGACGATTTTAATGTTACTTAGGTGTATTTCTAAGTTGTTTTGGCCTTATTTTATATACGTATAGAATGTTAACGTACATAACTAAGTAATTTTTTATCGTTTTCAGGCAAACCATGAACAATCTGCTATGCGACCTTGTTGCAGAATCATCAGGGGAATTTAATAACTTTGTTCGTATGTCATCTAGTGATTTTGAATATATTTTAGAAGTGCACTATCCCGGTCTGCGATCGGTGACGAACTAAACAATGGGCGATTGTGTGAACACCACAGGCCACGCTACGCCACGATTCCTTTGAAGTGTGTCCAAAAAACCGACAACATCCCGATTGCGCGCCACGATTGACAATTGTCCGCCACTATATACAATTACCCCTGTACACAGTGGCGATCGCCTGAAGTGGGCCAGCATACGCCATTGTGTACTGGAGCCTTTACCATTACATCGACACCACTGTGCACTGTCCATTTCCGATAATTCTCTATTTTGTATGTAGCGTAGTTAGTGCATATATAGGGTATTAACTTGATGTGTAGCCGTGTGTAGGTACGCCAGTACTTTGTTTCGCAATCAACATAATTATAAAATAGCAAATGCGTTATTTGTCTTTTTCAAAATACAAACGTTGCATGCATACTACAAATGCGAAAGTGAGGCACCCAAGCAGACAGTTATTATATAGGTAATATTCATTAGAAACTGTTTTTCTTTTTAAATCTATTAAAACAATTTACCAAGTAATGTCTTGGAATGCGAGACATAATTGAAAACCTATTGTCTGGCCGCCAGTGTACCGCCGCGACTCAACAGGTTAATAAAACCACAAAACTATTACATATTTCGATGGATTTGTAAGAACGATACTTCCTATCATAAAAGACTCATATATGTATTAACTAGCTTTTGCCCGCCGCTTCCCTCGCGTAAAAGTAGGTTAGGTTAGTTTTTTACATGTTATATACCTAGCTTGTTACTCGATGATAATGCTGCTTTCTAATAGAGAATTATTTTTTTAAATCGTTAGAGTTAAATCCGTACAAACAAACGAAAAATCAAATGTGTCCTCTTTATAATATTAGTATAGATAATGCTGCCAGTTCTGTTGTCACAAAATTCTCTAACTAAACTAAAAATTACTAGAATTTAGTGTAGTTCTGTCAAACCACATTTCGTATTCTGAAATCGTTATAATTGACAGGACTAAACTTATTTTAGTTTGACAGGATTAAAATTGGTTTAGTTACTCAAATTAATCCTTTCTGCATTCTGCTGTACGGCTTAAACGTGAAAAATGATCTAAAATTAGAAATGTCTAACTAATATAAGATAACATCTGAAAACATGATACAAAGTTTAGCTTTCCTAGAGATTTGGTATTTGAGGCTTAAAATATGAATGTGCCTTTTTTATACAAGATATTCTTAGTATAGCAAGTGTTTATATGATAAATAAATACGCACATTGATCATCAATAAGATTTCGAAATATTTAGTATCTGGTGGCTTCAATGTACATAATGAATAAACAACGTGCTATCGGTATGCTCACTTTCTGCAATGCTGCAATTTCTGCATTTGTTATTTTTCTTTTAAAAAACTTTAGTTTTGTTGTATAAACATGCACATCTAATAGTTATAAATTTGGGTTTAGATTTATTGTAATATCAAGGTCTATTTACGTTCGTGTTCTTAAGCTAGATTCGTGTGCTTACTTCGGATCCAACATTAATTAGGAAACAAACTTAAGTTCGATAACTTTTACCGATGGTCTGTTGCCTACTCTTATTATTGTTTGTAGCTCCAAGACAGTATTAGTTGACATTAAATGTCAACGTAAAGAGTTTTAGTCTTTGTTTTTGTGTGTCCTTGTCTACATGTCAAATATACTCGCATAGATAACACAAACAATCAAACTATGAGGTGGGTTGCCAGGCAAAGGTACTAAATTGAGCAGTGTTTATTGGAGTTATAGCAAGAAAAATAACATAATCCTTACCCTTTATTTTATAATATGTGTAAACAAATATTTTCATACACTTCATAAAGCTCAAATATATTATCTTATATTATTTTTTTCGTTTACTCTTCGACATTCATTCTGTAGTATTAAGTATTTTTAGTACCGGTATCACTGTCTCAGTTCAAATGAGGATTGTCAAAATTGAACTTGGTGCTGTCTAAACGAAATCTAAATTCAGTTTGGAGAAAATCTCTAAACTAAAATTAGAGAATTTTCACCAATATGTTCCATTTCTACATAGTTTATAACAACGGAAGCAAAGTTGCCTCCATAGTACCTGCCTTGTTAGTCATGTGACCTGATTAGACTATGTTTGTAACCGACCGTGAGGTCCCAGTTCACAACCCGGTATGAGCAGAAATAATTGTTTTCTGTAAAGAATTTCACAGTGGCTGAACTGAGACTGAAAATATACCCGATAAAGCCTTATTTTCGCTGATCGTTAACTCTGTCGTTTTACCGCATGCGGGGAGTCCTCTAATATGGGATAACGACTAATGAAAGTGTGCTATCGATATCTCAGTCGAAATGCAGCACGCGGGAAATCCCCGCACGCGGTCTAACAGCCAATGAAAATGAGCCTTAAATTTTAATATCAACAGGATCGATATGCAACAGGTAATCAGTAGGCATGGAAATGATTGCTAGTTTTAATTCATTTTCATTTGATGAAATGATTATTTTTTTCACAGTGATTACACCTGTGAAATTTCACAGTTAATGATTTTTAATTCCAGTGTTGCAAAATTGCATATTCACAAATGCTGCGTTTTTTTAGTAAAAATCATATATGAAAATATATGAATAGAAAACTAAGTTCGCAATCGACGACGACGATTTTTAAAACAACCGTTGGACTGCCACGCAGAGGTCTCGAGTTCGCACCCAAGGCGCGCATCTCTGACTTTTCGAATTTATGTGCGTATCAAATAACACAGGTCTGCAATGGTTATCCCCTTTCAGTTTTGATGATTGATTTGGATAGATTTTAGGGTACTAATTACGGGACAAATATAAAAAAAATTCCATCACGTCAGAATTTTTTATTACTAATCATCCTTTAGTTTTGCTAAAATTACCTAAGCCTTCCTAGTTATTAATTAATATTTTATTTTAATCGTTTCTTATTGAACAAAAAACACATTGAATGGTTGAAGTAGACATTAATGAATGAGTTCTCATAAATTTAGTTAAATAAAACTTTTAATTTACTAAGTGACATACCTTCATTATCAAAAAACTGGTGGATTTTTAAGTCATTTGCTAAAGACCTCATTTCTTGTGTTTTTTTAATAGAAATTAACTTAAATCGTGAGAAGACAGTTAATGAGGGTAGATTAATATTTTTTTGTACAAATAGCACCATCATTGTTTTTAAAAAATCAGTACGTCAGTGCATTTCGTCACGCTTACTTGAAAAATGTCATCGCGTAAGTGTTTAAACTCTCCGGACAATTTTTGCTACATTTGTGGGCAATTTACACTGAGAAAACAGCAGCGTAATATAACCGAATTCATAAGTAACGTTTATAATATGTATTTCGCCCTATCAATCACCAATCAAGATAAACAGTGGGTCCCACATAAAGTTTGTACTACATGCGTTCGTGAACTTCGAAAGTGGTCAAAAGGGAAGAACAATACCTTTAATCTCCTATTGCTTGTTATATGGAGAGAACCTCAGAATCACATTGAAGAAAAATTTGGAAAAATGGGATGTTCGATGAGCATTAAACTTCACTTCCTTAATTCGAATTTGGTCTACTTTCTTGATAACTTGGGAGCTGTAAGTGAAGAGCAAGGCGAAAGATTTCACCAGGATTTGAAGGAAATGGAACGTCGCTATCAGGGAAAGTGGAATAAAATAGTGATGGCAGTCTATTGTTGGCTATTAAAGCGAGATGATCCAAGTCGGCATTTCAAGCGAAAATCTCACAATCGGAGCTTCGGTGAAAAAAGCAAGATACCATAAAAGTATTTAATATTTTTAATTTATTTATTACTGTCCCTTGAATGTATTTTTAATGTTTTAAAGTAATGTAATTGTTCCTTAATTGTAATCAGTACGAGCAAGAATATAAAGAACAATCAGTAAAGTTGGCCCTTTTATCCGATTTCATGCAAAAGGATTTATCAAAAAAACTGAGTGTGCTGGGACAAATCGAGTACATATCCGTAATCAGCGCACCAAAATACCCCAAGATCAGCAATCAAATCCAAAAGGGGAAAATAAGAATTAAAACTTGCAGACCTGAGTAATTAATTATCGCTTGCTCTAACGGTAAAGGAAAACATCGTGAGGAAACCTGCATGTCTGAGAGTTCTCCATAATGTTCTCGAAGATATGTGAAGTCTGCCAACCCGCATTAGCCCAGCGTGGTGGACTATGGCCTAACCCTTCACACAGCGAGATGAGGCCCGTGCCCAGCAGTGGGACAGTTTAATACAGGGCTGATATTATTATTATTATTTAAAATTTGTCCGCATCCGAACACGATCAATCGCAAGTGAAATTTCATTTCTTCATATTATTTCATTTCATAAACGATAGACAATAATGATTCCGCGAACTGTTAAAAATAATATCAAGGAGGTTGAAACCTTACGTCGCTTAATTTAAAGAGCATATCTTGAGTTCAAAGTTCACCAGTGAATTATAAATACGTCACAACACGCGGCCGGCAAATCGGCGATGCACAATTTATCGATGAATCAACAAAATATAGCTATCTCTTTTTGGCACGCCTGGATCTAAATACGCTACATCGCGGCTTTGCGCGGTCTCATTCTCGCTAGCTGTGTCTGTGATTCCGGTTCCCGTGACAACGTGATTTCATAAGATACGATTTTAGCAGCCATTGTGAACAAAAGTAGCGTGCGCTACGTATGAAAAGTCATTTCATATGATTTTTTACATCCTACTTATGAAATGTTCCATGCCTTGTAATCAGGAAACCCTTATCCTACCTTCGGGCCTATACAGATGTGAAGCTTTACATGTGTGTGTATGTGTCGTCAGTGTTCACATCTACATAGCCTGCATACACAATAGTGTTGCCTCCGTGACGCAGCGGTAGTGAATGCGACTGCTGTGCACGAGGTCTCAGGTTCGAATCCCGGATCGAGCCAACAAAAAAATTGAGTATTATGTGTTTCTGTTAAGAAATCTCAATAGCAGTCCAGAGTTAGGCAGTAAGCGGTGTTAGTCAACCCCGTGCTTCGGAAAGCACGTAAAGCCATTGGTCGTCTCTTTCCGGTCGTGTCTGATTACCGTCTCATCGGACCATGCGAGTTAGGGAACAATGAGTGCACTTGTGTTTGCGCACACGCTATAATATCTCCTGCGCAGATGGCCAGTCTCGATAAGATTGGTCGCCGTGACCGAAATTCGGTCTGGAGGACATTATTATTATTATTACACAATAGTGTAGGCATTAGGCAGGCTGTCTCCATACATATGTATAGGTCAATAGTACTGCTTACCTGAGTTCCTTCAGTTTGGCGTGCAGAGCCTGAGATGCTTCCACTTCATCAGCGAGTGCCTTTTCCTTGTCAGCCAGTTGCTTCTTCAGCTTTTGCATGGGGTCGTTGGGACCCTATAGATAATACAGATATAAAGAATGTATCAATCTTTACGTAACACAATTACACACGCGTAAAACGTGCAATTCCGTTGTGCAACATACCTATCTTAAGTAACTACTTTCACTTTCTAGATGGAATGAGCGACACCACTTATGCACTTAAATGTAAAACTTCCGGTGACCTAAATAATAGAAGGATTATAATTATACTAGATTATTCCGCGGCTCCGCTTGCGTTAATCGAGAATTTGTCAGTAAAATATCCTTCGGAAACAGTACTTTTTCTGGATAAAGTTATCCTATGTGCTTTTCTGTACGTGTTTGCGATATATTTATAATTTTATGATGATCGGTCTGGTAGTTAATGCGTGAAAGCTTTACAAACTCATATTGGTATTTAAAATATTAGTTAGTGTAGTTAGGATTATTTTATAATGACAAATATGCGACCAAAACTATCATCTCTTTGGCACTAGGTATTAAAGCGACGGGACAAAAAGGAGGTACATGTAGATTCGAAACAATCTTAATCCCATGTGATTCGAACTTACAACATTCTTCGCAACGACAGCGGCTCTGTGGCTATTTAAACCACTAAGCTATCACAGACAAGTTTTAAGATTTCGTAATTTGTATTTGCACGTTTGTACCTGTACCTATATTTGTTCTTGTACTCATATCTTTTCCTGTTTTTACAATCAGACCACAAACTCAAATGAGATAATCGTTTTGATAATTGAGAATGAAACAAAAATGTACCTATTTGCCGTTTATGCGGCATTTATATATTTAAATTTAAATTATCTATCTGATAGGAGTTATGGCGTAAGTTAAAAGAGAAATCATACCAATATAATTTATGTTTCTTCGATTGTGAAGAAGTCTAATAAAATCATTGTGTAAGACTACAACTTAAAGAATCACGATGGAATTACCGAAGAGTAAGCAGTTATAAAATTGTGTAACATCGAAATCAGAAACTACAAAGAAACAGATAAGTGTGATAAACTTTGGCACTATCTCTCGTCTCATAACGGTCGCTTCATCAATTCGAGCATGTCATAACGTAATAAACGTGAAGGGTGAGCGGTTTATTTATATTTATAATCACTGTCAATTGTGCAACGCCAATAAAGATTGTCCGTACAATACTCGGATTTAATACAATGATTTATGTCACGGAATGTTAAGTTTATATGTAATATATTGGAATAATTCAATATCGTGACCGCCATGATAAATATTTCAGTTCGAATATGCTATGTGTAATAATAATAGCTAATAAATAAGGTAATTTAATTTAACTGCAAAATATAGAGTCAGTATAACAGGAAACTATACCAGTATGGCATCGTTTGCCGAGGTCTTTTGTCTGTTCTATTAATTTCTAAAAGTTAATTTTATACGGCGGTAGATGTAAATATGATCACATATGAATGTATACAGAATGACACGTTAAGTCGTGAAGCGTTCTACATTTTGTAGTCTATTATTCTATTTCTTCTATTGCTATTTGTGACAAAAATTGGCAAACCAGATTTTAGACTTGACTCGTCTCTACGTGATGGAGCCACGCTTAAACACAGTTTTAAACTTATTCAACAGCGTCAAAGAGCCTATTTAGATACAATGTGGAACAGATTACAAACAGATGAAGAAAGATAAAAATCAGAAGCAGCAATTATGGATTTTACAAAGACTGACGACAGTCTACGGACTATGATCACTTGCAGCACTGGAAGTAGCACTCGGGTGTGGTCTGTTTAGTCGTAATTCGTTACATGACCTGAAGAGCAGTAAGGGCTTGACTCGGTACCTACCTCCGACCATTCGGAGTGCTCAGGCAGAGGGTCGTGGTGCTTGTTGAGCAGCGCGTCGGTGAGGATCTGTATCTCGGTGCGGCTCAGCGCCGCCTCGCGCACCACGCGCACCAGCTCGGCCACGTTCACGCCGCTGCTGTCACCCGCTGCGATACCACAACTACATATAAAATCACCATACTTCGCTTCGCTTACCGTAGATACAGCCAGGTTAGGGAACTGGTATGATACCTATAGACATAATTGCTTGATTTCAGAAATAGCACTCCCAGCGAGAGACAAAGATTACTCGGTATTTGAATCACATCAAAGTTTTTACAGTTCTATAGTAGCTTCATCGGTCGTAAAACAGCATGAATTTACTGAACTGCAAATTTCTTTAGCAATTGTACTTCTTCAGTTATCATTATAGCGATAATAATAAATGAAGTCAATTCAAATTAACAACTCTTGCTTGCTCTTAATGAGTAAGTAATGTTGTTTCACTAGACTTATTATGGCTGTAACTGAAAGAAAGAACTCACCCATAAGGGAGAGAACATTAGGTTCTGTCTTCTTTTTCTTGTTCTTGCCGCCGGGTGGAGAAGACGCAGCGGCAGGCGGCGGCGGCGGTGGAGCTGCCGCCAGCGCTTGCTTAAGCAACTTTTCCGTGGTCAGCTCACTCGGCTGCGGGGCGTTTAATGGAGGCACTACCTCCTCACGAATCACGTCCACTACTTCCTCAGTAGGCGACTTCCTCTCCAACTTCTTGCCTAATTATTGTATAGGAAACATATATACTTAGTAGCTTCCTAGATATGAAAATAAGTGTAACTGAGACGGTATAAATGAATGGCCTAGTATTACATATGGGTAGTTTACCTTTACGCTGCTCCTTTATACCTTCGCCGCTGTTGTGTCGCTCACGGGTGAACTCTTCCTTCGCCACTTCTACCACGGGTGCAGGTGGCTTAGCAACAGGCTTGCCACCCTTCGCCGACTTCACAGTCTTCTCCTTCTTTTCCACAACATCTTCTACTTTCTCCGATACCTAACAACAACGTTTGTATTACGTCGATATAGCAAAGGTCATATATGAATCGTAACATGCATTTATCGCAACGTTTACGTATGTATAAACAGTTATCGATACAAAGTAATCATGCTTACAGATGCCGACACACGTGCATGCTTTAATAGTACATTATAATGTAGTCACAATATAATATAAAACAGTTATACAACAGTTTACATAAAATAATAATAAATATTTGCCACATGTTTAATGGTGTGATTGTTGAAAATGAGTTATAACACATTTTATGACATGCACCTAAGGTCAAGCAATGGTTTATAGAATGTTAAAAGATATTTAAATACATGCAAATTAAATGTATCATGCTAACCAAAACACCCGAATACATCTAAAAACTATATTAGTGAACTAGTGCATGTTATATTTTTAATATATTCACACAGGTCCACAAATTATTACATGTAATCTAATCCTCTACCACTAAGACCAACACAAGTTAACAAACACATACACACATAAACTAAAGACAATATCCACATATGGAGGTGTGTAGGTGTTGGAACTCACTTTTTCTGCCATGAGTGTTGAATGCATCAATTCAAACTCGTCTTTGGGGTGCATTTCCTCAAAGTGGTTGACGGCAGTAGTGTTTGTGGTCTCTGGCACTGCGCTCGGATCGCTAACGCAGCTTGGATCCTCTTTATTTAACAATATCGGCTTTACTTTAGGATCCTTGCCGCGTTTGCGAATCTGTACAGACATATTGATGTCAGTAAGCTTGAACCAGCACACCACTATATACTCTATATCCTTCAAGCCTTTACTGATTGCTATATATCTCTTTAATACCCAACTAGAATGCTATGAGGCATATATGTTTTATACAGTACAGACACCAACATTCAATTGTGCATTACTATAATATAATAAACCCATAAAATACATAAATATTTTATTAAAAGCAGGCCCATATAAATACCATTTCACATACAACCCAATAAGAATTTAATCAGAAATGGCTAAAATATACATACAATTAGATCAGCACTAATTAAAAGGTAATTTGTTCATCATATTTCAACAACAGTTATCAGAGCAATGTTATATCTCATAAACATTTTTTAGTTATCATTGCAAATTACTTGATAAAGATATGAATAGGTTAAACATAGTCACTAAATATGTAAGAAACATGCATTAATGCTCCCAATTTAATATTTGCTTACAATGCTTATAGTAAGAAAAAGAATAACAGTATATAATAGGATCATGTTGAATACATATAATGAATGGTGATCTTGAGAAGTGTAAAGAAACATATAGGTTGATACTTAAAACTTGAAATTATTGAAAACTTTTAATTAAAATAAAACAAATACTTGTCTTTGAGAAACAAGGTGGACACAGACTATTATGGAATTCATATTATGTTCTCTTTGAATTTGCTTGTATACCTAAATCCACCTATGATTAATCCATTTTCTTTTCTGTACATAATCTTACAACTCATATCATTAACAAAAATATATTACCATTCACCAGCTAAACAAATAATAGTATGTCTACATTACTTTAAAATTAATTTAAGTACTTTTGGGATTAAACATTTGAATAGACAAGCTATAACTAATATTGGGGTAGCTTTGTTTGGTAGTATTTCTTATATTCACTGGGTGTATGTTTCTTTTGTATATAAAAGACATCTGCCATACTTGGAATAATTGTTTAGACAATACAAACATTAAAACAACAGACACAAAGAACACCAAAATCAGAACAACCATTGGAGGATCATATATATTTTTGTTGTGTGTAGGCTACAAACACACAACACTTAGCACAGAGGCAATAGAAGGCAACTATCTACAAGACTGCCATGTGTGCAATCAAATAATATAAAAAGTATAAAGGAAGAAGGTAATAAAATTTACTTGCATCTACAACTTGGTACAGCTAAAATCAATTCTATTTAGATTTAGAGTACCAATTTAATACCATCGAAAATTCTTCATGTCATCAATTTTAAGTAGGTGAGTTAATTCCTTATTGCATGTCAGTAACAGAAACACATCATTGCTTTTAAAACCGTCACCTCAACTTTAAGCACAGAGCTTCTTTTAAACCATCCCTTCTGTTAATGCAGCTTTAGCTAGATATGACACCCATAAAGTGTACTTATACTACTTATACTGTATTTTTTTCATCTAGTAGAACTCCAGCAATCCCTTGACAATGAAAGATGCCAAATAGATAGGGAGTACTATATTAGAAACAATGTCATCAATCTGATTGATGATATATATGTAGTGTTTATAAGATCTTACCTTAACATTGGGTGGTGTATCTCTGGACACATCAACTACAACTGGTGGGCTAAACTCAACATGCCCTTTGGCTGCCGGCACAGTATCATCTTCCACACCACTCTCAGCAGGTGCCTCACTCTCCAGTTCACTGCCAGTCATTGCAGATGCATGGTCCTTAGTCTTCTCCCTTTTAGCTTGCTAAAATATAAAAATGCTCCATACAATTTTATGTACCTACCAAAAATTAAACTAATAAATTCTAACAATATAATTTATAGTGTAAATATAGACAATATTACTGATATATTTAATATTGAAAACAATTTCCGTTATTCACTTACCTTCTTATTGGCTTTCTTTTCTTTTTTCTTAGGTTTATTTTTGTTTTCAGCTAAGGCAAGGAGTTCAGTAGTTGCCCTGCGCTGTTGAGCTATGGCCTCTTCATAGCTGGTACCAGAAGCAGAGAACAACCCCATGAGCAGCACCATAGCTAGGCCAGCTACCCCCACCCCACACAGCACTAGCAATGCCTGCAGCTCCATTGGATCTGCAGCACGCGCCTAACTCCTGTAACAAATCAACTTAGATATAAAGTCCGATTATATTCTTATTAGTTTTATTTATGGCAGTACCTGTTTACAAATATTTAAAGGAAAATTTAACGATTTTTTATTCAATGTCTACAACACAAGCGGCTCTTTATTGCACATAACTGTATCTAATTAAAAAGCCTTAAAACCAGTATTCATTGTATACTATGGAGCACATAAACACATTGCTAGGATAATTACCGGTCGAATGCTAGCAATAGTTTCGTAAATAAATAGTTACAAATAATTTCACAAAATGAAGGTATGAGCTGACACGTAAGCAATGACACATGTCAAAGGTTATTGACAGTCCTTTCGCTAAAACTAATTTGCTGATGATACAGTAAAATTTAGCAATCTGATATATAAAACTACCAAGGTTCAGGTTATTTTATCTCTTGCTTCTTATTGATGGTAGTCAGATCTAACTCGCAGCCAGGAATCAGTAACATAAAAACCAACATCCACCATTTATCACGCTCATTTAGCTTCAACGATAAGATAAAATTTATTTACCTATACCAATTGAAAAGCCCTGATTTAAGAAAGTTAATCCGATGTTCTTTATATTTTATCACAAATGTATACTCAATTATAACACGTCACTATTACGAAGAATCTAAGAAAACGTAAAATTTAATTTGCTTTCAACTTTTCTTTTTCGGACTACGAACGAACTAAACCGGGCACCGACCACAGACTAAACCAAAAATACAATACACCGGCTTTTTTCGGCGACAGCGACATGCTAGACCTTGGAGCATAGACTACTATTCTAATATAAACGGTTATGCATATAAAACCCAGTTTAGGATAGCGAAACTCTTGCTTAGATGTCGTTTCATCATAATATATAAAACCTTAGAGCATTATAAAACCATACAAACTATTTTCTAATTGAGATATGCTGTAACGTCGTAATGTTACAGCCACCACTCTAATCCCTGTATTGCGTGACAATTTACAAATATAGACACAATGGACATAAAGAACATCCTGTGGCAGGGCTATTGCCCTAGTAGATCACAGAAAAATATTGTGCCATGTGAGGATCGTCGGATGTCGATTGAAATGATTGACAATGTCAAATAATTAAGTTAAAATAACTTCATAAAAAAATTACGGCATATCACCGACACATAAAGCCGAGTGACAGCCAATACCAACGTGTAGGAGTTATATATTTGCTTTACCTTGCCAATTCTTAATATCACTCGCCTAGCTGGCCGAGTGAAGGCAAGCGCCAACTCGATAGAGCTTAATTTGCGTAGCTTGTAGCTTGTAACAACCCGCAATAGCTCGCGACCACTCGTCTCACTTCGGAGTGGTGTCGGTTTTTCTACACAAATCAAAGGCGTCTGCGCACGGCTAATAGCGTTCACATGTTGGTCCGTCGGCGTGATAAGTCGTTAGTTAGTCGTGCCATAATTAAATAAATACCAGCAGCTGCATTAACTTTTATGACGTCCATCATGTTTCATTAGGTACTCAATAAACATTGACACTGACAGCGTCCAACGTGTGGACAGCTTCACAAAGCCCGTCTACATTCGCCGTTCACACTGGTTTTCTTCAAACTTGCCGAACGTCTAATCTAGACGGTAGTACTTGCCTTGCATCAGTTTGACTTTGCTCGCGTTGGCCAATATGTATTGCAGGCTTAAGAAAGTTGTACCAAGTAGGTAATACTGTCGTTTTCATAGCTAGTTATCATTAGTGGAAGTACTATTAAATTTGGCACTTATTTAGATCTCAACTTTTTTGTCGGCAACACCGTCAACCCTTGGCGTCGATTGTATGTTTGGTATAGAACTTTCACATTAATGTTATTGATGGGATTTCACTACATTTTGGTAGGTAAAAGGATTTTATAAAATTTCCTATACCCAGAATAAGTTGATTTGGACATCAAGTTTTATTTTATGGTTTAATTTCATGTCCTTCTTAACCGTTCAGCTACACAACAAATTTTGTTCTCGTGTTTCTTCATACATATCCACATTTCCTAGTTTAATTGTGTTATGAAATCCCGCTTTGTGCCATATTTCACAATTTCTAAATCACCTAGAAATGTTCTGGAATTTTGATAAATTTTCAGATCCTAATAACTCAAGAACTAAGTATAAGAGATTGAGATACTTAATATCTGAGCAGGTATTCATTAAATTACAAGTAGGTAGGCCCAATAGTTTTCTAGTTATGGGCTTATGGTAAGGTGTAAAGTAGCTTGAAATAGTTGGTGTAACCTGGCCGTGCGTTGCCTGACTCATATCAAATAGGCACACTGCCCTGTGTCTCGATTGTCTCAGCCAAAGAGTATAATATACTACAGGTCTCAGCTCATACATTTATAATGACGGACTGATATATTGTGTCAGTGTATAATACAAATTACATATATTAATATACCTATTACATACATAACTAGTTTTTATCCGTGGGTTCGCCCTCTGGTTTCTAATGATTTGTTCACAGACTTAGATTTATCCAACAATTACCGTGCTTTTTTAAAGGAGAAAATGTAGCTAAAATTATTTTACAGCACATCAACTATCTTAAGCAAAAATCAAGTCAGTCTGATTCTCCGTTGCTGCGTCATATAAAGATAATTCAACACTCTTTCGCATAATAATCGTTATGTTTTTGAGGATTTAATTATTAGAATATCCCCTGAGGATAACTAAATCAGTAACAAATATTTGAATATTAAAATTTCCGAACGTATTTAAAATGGTGGATAATGACAGCCAGATGTCAGGTTTTCTAGTCAGTTGCATTTCATCGTAGCAAAATTTTGTCAATTACTAAACAGCTGTCCTAATTCCATATTCATAATATAACAATACTGGATACCTATTATGTTAAAAGAATTATTGTTAAAGTGGCAGTGTAGTGCAATTTTATCATACTAATGTAATTAAAACTGTTCCAGTACAACCTTGATCAGTCTTTCATATCTAAGAATGTCGATTCCTCCACTCGTTTGTAGTACTCCTCCACCGCCCGATCAGTGTGAAGACGACCGAGATCCTGAAGATTTTGAATTGTCATACAGCCGTAAGTAAAGCTATTGTTTCCACTGATTTGTGATGTTACTATATAAATATGTTAACCCATAATTGGGCAAGTATTGTCTTTGTATAACTTCTTACTTTTGTATTAGTTTTTCGAAATCTGCAATAATTTATTATAAGTAGCCATAAACTGTATTACTATCAGTGCCAATACCAATTATTGAAATTAAGTAACAGATAATCCAGAAGCAATTTGTAACTTTATAATAACCAGAAACAATCTGTACTGTTTGAACATAATCATTGTTTTGCTTTTGTAATTGCATAATGCTGGTTCCATGTGAACAATGACTGCACATTTCAATATAATATCATGTAACCTTTAAAAAACAGATTCTCTTTTAATTGAATCAGTGGATGTGCCAAATATAATTTAAATAGTTTATTAATCTGGTGCCTCCAATTACAGTATCTCAAGAGGATGATGATGATGATGATGACAATAATGGTTACAACTATGGAAACTTTTCTTCTTATAACAATTTTCAATCAACACCTGATAACAAACCACTTGAAATCAAAAAGCAAGAGATAACACCAAGCATTGAAAGTGAAGTTCAAAAAGAAATATATTTAAAGTATGAAATTGCAAAGGAATCTGAAAACAATAGTGCTAGCAATGATGTATTTGAAACCAATGATATAAATGAAAACAAGTTAAAGTGTGAAGAAGACTTGAGTATTGAAGATTTAAATTTGAAAGTAGATGAAGAAATAGAAAGTATTGTTGAAAGTAATGCTGAGCAAATTGAAATAAGAGAAACCAATGTTAGTACTGTAAAAGACTTTGACATTCCAAGTAATTCCAATAATGACAGTCCAAGTTGTGATAATACTAATGTATCATCTTTTGATGAAAATACAATAGATGTTACAGATACATTAAAAGAAAATAATATACCATTTGTTGAACAATTGGAGACACCAACTAGTAATGAGGGGCTTACGAGAAATGAAGCATCTGCAAATGTTGTTAAAACCACTGTGGAAGAAAACATTCCTAGTGCAACAAACAAATTTGATGAACCCTTTGTGTTAGAAAATTCTTTATTAAATTCAGATAATAATCTACAAGTAACTGAACAACCTACAGAAGACTTTAAATCAAATCTAGAAGATAATGTGCTTGATGATGATGATGATGATTTTGGAGATTTTGATGATTTCCAATCTGTAAATACTATAAATACTGTTACAAATGTTGTTGAAAGTAGTAGTAACCCTTGGGAAAATGTTGAATCTAATGAATCAGATTTTAGAAATTTTACAGCAACCTTTGAAGAAAATAAATATCAGAATACAGAAGAGGTAACACCAACAGAAAGTATATCTATGTCAAATAATGCAGACCTACATGAAAGCAAAACTAACGAAAAAGATAATAATTTAGATGATGATGACTTTGGGGATTTTGATGACTTTCAATCATCCAATGTTAAAACTGAACCATATGAGTTTACAATGGACGATCCAACACATTGTCAGGAGTTGCCAGTGCTGAACTTGCAGTCAATAGAAAGTGAACACCAAATTATGGAAAGCATCACCAAAGTATTGAGTTCAGTATTTTTAGAAGAAATTTCAGAACCAGACAGTGTATTTGAAGGTAAATTGGAATCCCTGTTAAGTGAAACATGGGGTCATTTAATGGAAACAGATGAAAGACAACCTTATATAGTAAATTGGAACAATTCATTAGGACAGAAAACACTTCTAAAAGCATTATGCATTGATTCCAGAAATATAGTAAGTTTTAACATTATTTACAATATAATAAACTGTTATAATTTTCCTTATATTATCTTTAATGAGGCCTTGCCTAGTTTATTAATGAATTAATTGAGCATTACTTATTTAAATCTGGGTATTGATTACAGACTGACTATTCTAAATCTATTGCTGTATTGTCTATTTCTATGAAGATCGAAACTATATCTATTTGCAATACTTATTTTCAGTTGTTTGGTCCAAAATGGAGTAGCAACATGCCTAAATATGCTGCAAACTTAAGCAATGCACCTCTTCAGCCACAGAAACAGGTCTCTGTTCCTTCTTCTATTGTTACTCAAAATGAAGTAGTTGCTGAAAAATCGACAAGCAAGCCTACTACATGGGCTGATCCTTTTACATCTGATGGACAAGAATGTGAGTGTAGTAAATATTTGATATCATTTGTTATTAACAAAACAACATAATACAATAAAACTTATTGGCACATTTGCAACTCGATGATAACAAACACGCAAATAATGCACCAAACAGTTTGAAGCCAGTAAAACAAGATATACAATTTTGATTGTACCAAAACATTGTTATTGTGTGCTAACAAACTTAAATTAAGCTTTTCAATAATTTAACTCACCATGGTAAAATTCTTTTGCATGTCTTGCACTTGGATAAATAACATCCACCTGTAAAATATCTGCTTCATCCTAATCCTATAGTCACCTATGCCGAAGCCCTACTCCTTGACCTTGAACACCTCATGGCCACCCTAGACCAAATGGCCCATAACCATTCCACCCTCAAGATATCTGAATTACTTTCACATGGTAAGTTCTTATTATTTATTTAAACTTAGGGCCATACCAGAACAATAACTAAAGCATAGAGTATGAAGTACCTAGTGGGATACTTTTATTTAATGTTATATAAGACAAGATGCAGCTTTAAAACATATTCACTTTCACACGCTTATATAGTAATTCTTCTATTGAGTAAGTTATAATATGACTCAATGATTTTGATTATACAGGATTATTATTTATATCTATAGTTCTGACTATAATATTTAGATATGTAATGAATATCCATGTATTTTTTGGGATCAAATACTTAATACATGAATAGTTGTGGGTGTGACTTATCATTATCATATCCGCTTGACTGTATCCTCATGCATGAGGTTGTTATAATATTTTTCAGCAAATTCCATATAAGAGTTATCAATCTAAGCTTTAGTTATTATTCTGATTTCACATCCACATTGATAGTTATGATTAAGGACTGAATTACCAAATTTTAGTTCAATGTTTCACTGTAGTGATTTTAAATCAATTTAATAGGTCTTAATTATCAGAGTGTTAGAGCATATTATAAGTTCTATAAATTACTGCCTCGGTGGCGCAGCGCTAGTGAATGCAATTGCTTTGTATTTGATCTTGGGTTCGATCCCTTGGTCAGGCAGTGTTATTGGGATTGTCTGTGCAAGTGTTCAAAAGTTGTCAGTAGCATCATGGAGTTTGAAACTGAGCCTGGTAGGAACGGCAATCGCGCCTCATTACGTAGGTATTACTTATAAGATAGATGGTAAAATGTAGGCCATTATACTTCTACTAACCCCTCTATGGATAAAGTCGTGAGAGTATGTGTATATATATAGTATCTATATCGCTTGTTTAGTCTTTTCAGGGTGCCTAGTGTGAGTTGTTTAACATTAACGCGACCGAACCGTTTACCTACGCGTTTGGTTCTCTGATTGGTTAAGAGCTTGGAGTGGGCCAATCGAAACGCCGAACATCGTAAAGGTGTCGATCGTACTAACGTAAAACAAACTCACACTAGGCCGTCAGTAAATGCAGATTGCTCTATAAACATTGATACTATTAACATCTCATAAAGTTAAACTTTATTTTACTAGGTCTGAGTTAAACTTAGGTTGCTAGTAGTCAAAAATGTATTATTATTAAATACTATTTTGTAATTTCACCTGTTGCTCCTTTTTCCAGCTTGTAATACCGAGAACGAAAGTGCAACCATCACACCAGGCCCTACAGACTTAGACGTTTTTCAAGCAGCAATACCTACGAAGTCAGACAAGATATACTCGAATACAATGGGAGTTCAACCTCTACGGCAAATTAATCTACCTGACACACATATTTTTACTCCTACTGATTCGGAAATACCAAGGTCCAAAACAATTCATTACGATCGGGCCCCAACAGTTCTCTTGCCACAGCCTGCCGTGGTAGATAACAAAAATCAAACAGTCACTGAAAACACTCCAAATACTAATTCAGTCGAAAATAACATAGATGACAATGAATACTGGGAATTCCAAAATTTCAAAGGTACTTCAGACACTAGTTCCTTACCAGGGAACATTAGTATAAATAATAGCCAACAACAAATAACACAAGAAACAGCAATAACAGTAAATGCTTTACCCAAACCAAGTATGGCATATCAGACAGAATTACTACAGCCTATCAGACTGGAACCTGTAATGCCAGCTCTTAACTGGCCAGATCCTGGTGAAGTTAAAGGAGGAGGGTTTGACGACTTTTCAGATTTTGTATCAATATCCTCACATCCTGCTGAAAAACAAAATAGTATTCAGCCAGTAGAGGCACACTCAGATACTTCAAGCATAAATAGGCTGGATAATCTTAGTGTTCAAGGCGACAGTACTGATGTTGCTACAGAAATAAAGGCGCCTGATAATGATGGATTCGACGATGATTTTGACACTTTCCAATCGGCCCTTCCTCCAAAAATCGCGAGTGATCAGTTTAAAAGCGGTTTGGAAAACACATCTCCTCAAATATCAGCAAGTCAAATGTCGGAATTTGATAATGGATCTCCAAAAATAGACAGTATTAAGTCTGATACCATATCATTTGCTAGTATACTTAGACCAAACGAAGCTTTAACTCAAAATGTAAGTTATTTCCCAAACACAATAGAGCTTACTAGTAAAAGTTCACTGCCATCAGGAACTCAAATGCCAAGCAATCTCTTACAGCCAACTCCTGTAAGTTTTAATTCAGTAAATACACAAAGTCAACAAAAATCTGCTCAAATTCTACAGCCACTCTCACTAGAAAGTTATTCACAAATTAACTGGCCTAGTCCCGGTATAGACTTACAAGATCTTTCTAGATTCAATCCGGTCGAAACTTTACACTCATTGAAAAGTGATTTAAGTGTTAGTGGCCTTAACAAAGTCGCATCGCCCGTGCATGCCACGAAAAATTCAACAGTTAATCAAGCGCCGGACGACGACGTGTGGGGCGAGTTTGTGTCGAGCAAGCCTAAGCAACAACAGCAGTCACAGCCCAAGAAACCATCAGCCTTTGTAGATGACGACGAGTGGACAGACTTTATATCGAGCACGAGTGTCAAACCTCAAAACGGTTTAAATACAATAAGTCTAAATGTTCACACTAATTCAAACATACAGAAATCTGTACAGAATAAGTTCGCTAAGAAAAGCAACCAGCCGCCTCTAGATATTCCAACGTTAAATTATATTACACCCAAAACTAACCCTCATAAGTCATACAATGATAAACATTTTCAAAATTTATAACAACACAATAAATATTATTCTCATAATTTATCATAACTGTACTTAATTATAATAAGTATTACATAAAGTATAATTATGTAAATAGGGTGGTGGCTTAAGTATAATTTGTAATATTTTTTAACATATTTATATAAATGAAGTCAAAATTATTGTAATTAATCTTTGCACTAGATTTGTAGCATAGAAGTTAATTGTACCCGTTTTTAGCTGTTATATCGCGCACTTGCACAATATGACTTTAATAGGGGCAGAAGCATACAAATATGCAATATGCATGTAAAATAGCGGCGGAGAAGTGTAGGTTGCGTCATAGAGTGCAAGTATAAATCGAAACCCGTCCTTACTTAATTATTATTTCAATTGTGTGGTATATATCATATTAAGTTTTCGTCTGTGTAACCAATGTTAGTGTTAATCCAAGATTAATTTCTGTAAAAGCAATATACTTTATATAATACCTAATTGGTCTATTGTATTTGTATATAATGTGAATTATGTATAAATTGTAAATGTATTTAGAATGTGCGAAGTTATTTAAAGTCATTAACATTTATTGAAGTGTTGATATATCACAATAATTAGTACCGAACTGGTATGTATTTTAGGTTGTAAATTGAGTGAGGCACTAAATAAACGATACTATGTAACATAGACGAAATAATTGACAACAGGATTATAATATATTATGTCGTAAAGATTATGTAATAAAGTACTACATATGTGATCTGTTATCAAAAGTATATTTTTGTCAGTATTTAAAATTGAAATTAAAATGAAGATTAATATTTTAATTAGCATGTTTAGTTTTTCAGAAAGTAAATAATGTTTGTATTTATTATCTGAATAATTTTTAAAGACATTACATTATTATTTACACAATTGGTTTTAGCCATTATAGATTGTTTAATTAATAAAATGTAAATAATGAAACTTATATCCTTCTAAAATGTGGTTTTATTATTTAATGCTATGTTTCACTTTCTACATCTGATTGTTCTATTTCTTCTATGTGTGTGCCTATGGTGTCCTTGTCGTCATCATCATACTGAGTAATGAATTTTGGTAGATTGTTTTCCATTGTGACTCTAAATTGACAATGCTCGAACTCTGGCCATGATATGAATCTGGAAGCAAATACAAATTAATAAACTTCAATCCATGCAAAATTGTTTATTGATTTTCTAACAAGGTAAACTACTTACTTTTTGAAGACTGTTATTTTCTGTTTTAGATTTAAATCTCCAAACATAGTAAATATTGTCATGTGAGGTAACTTGGCATCATCTTCTCCTGGTGCTAACTCCTTATTTGTATCAGGTGGATCCTGCTCTGTGATCAGCCATACACCACACCCAGGTATCCATTGTCTAAAAACAAATAAAAATAATAAAATATTGAACACTACCAGTTTGCAACCTGTAGATATTTTATGTATTGAATAAATGACTTACTCCAACATTGGGATGACTCTTGTAGACTTGGAGAACATGTGTGGCTTAAAGAAGTACCATAATAATGGCAGATACTCAGGCGGACAAGGCAACTTCTTTTTCTGTGTGATGTTTACTAAGTAAAGTCTGTGTTCATCCATCTACAATAATAAAAAAAGTATTTAAATATAATATTAATTTAAAATGGTATTTATTATTTTAAGTTATCTACTTACTAAAGTAACCCTTTTCTTGTCTGCTCTAAATGTCCATGGCAGGAAGTGGACTTTAGGTACACTTGTCAAAACTTTGAAATCAAATAGCATTTGAAATAATGCTGGTACTGATTTGTGTTTATTTAACTGTATCTCATTATCTGCAAGAAACTACAATATTGAATAAAACAAACATATTTTCTATGTTACAAAAGCTCGGTAATAACAAACCCTTACTTCATAGTGTTGTCCTGGCATTGTGATGAAGAGGTCTGGCCTGCCCAGTTTACTAGTATTGTGAAATATAATACTTGTTATTAAATGCTTAACAAAAGACAATCCAGGCATTGATCCAATTATCTTTACATCTCTATCTGGAAATAAGGCAAAACACTTATATAAAACTTATACTGTATAGAAATATTGATTCATGCCTTTATGTATATTATTCTAAGTGATAGATAGAGGAATACCAGGTAACATACCATACAAAATGTGGGTGAAACATATAAACCCACATTTTGCCTGGTATGTTTTTGAGGTCCCACATAATAGGAAGTAGGTTAATGGTCTGATGGCCAAATTTTCAGGCTTGCAATGCTTCTACTGAAAATATGATAATAGCAAAACCCAATTACATATTTAACCTTGCAATCCAAACTGGGAGGAAAGCAATGATTGCATGCTAATGTAAGAATTGCATAGTTTCAAACATTATTTACATTATTAACATTATTTATTTATATCATAATAGATGGTGGTGCACTACTATAAAATAATAAGAAGTAGATTTCTTAATAACTCAATTTTGACAAATTTACTTTAAACAATTTATTAATCTCTATTCACAATAGTTTATTTATAAAAAGCACATATTTCAGAGTAAAACAAAAAGTTTATAAATTTATAGTGTCCCTGTGTTCGAGTGCCTTTTCGGTTGAGATTACAATCATCTATATGCTAAAATGAGTATGCATTGCAATATTTATAAAACAACACCATCTAGTCCATTCATATTCATTTTAATTTGAGTGTTGACAGGGTTTTGGACCTTAAGGTATCTATGCATATGGGCCCATTACCATGTTTAATGTATATAAACAATATACCAACTTTAACTAATAATCCCATGATTTTGTTTGTCTATGACAGTACTATTTTATTTTACAAATACTGTAATAATTTTTTATTTAATCAATAACATCAATTTGACATTGGATAATACGATTAATTGGCTTATTAATAACAATCTTAAAATTAATATTACAAAAACCAAAGCTATAAATTTCAAACAAAGGTGAACACTGAGTGACTTATAAATGCGATAATATAGAAGAGGTAGAATCAACAAAATTTTTAGGATTATAGATAGATAACAAAATGACATGGAAACAACACAGAGTTTTTAAGTAATAAGTTAAACAGTTACTCTTTTGCCTTGCATAATCTCAGAAAAGTTGTTGATATCTCAACAGCATTGACAGCATACCATGGGTATGTATTATCCATCCTTCGATATGGTGTGATGTTTTGGGGTAACTCAACTGATGTAGACTGTACATTCAGAGCACAAAAATGATGCATGAAAGCTATTTGTTGCTTAGAACAAGTAGAATACAGCCTAACCCATGTTAAAACTTAAAATTTTTGCATGCTGAACGGCTGAATATGGCGATACTATTAATGTTGTAATACCTATTGTTAATTAAACCCATATTATGCAAATAAATTGAATTGAATGCACTATTACAGGTGACTGTATGTATATAATTATGTATTAGTCTTACCAGTATCTTCAGTGTAAAGTTCACCGAGCAGCTCCTGCACTCTGTTGCCTTCATCGAGTTTATCTTTAAAAGATAACTTCCACATACCAAAGAAGTCGTCTATTTTCAATGTAGTTTGACCAGGGTATTGTGACTGTAATTCCTGTAATAATAAGATATTTAGTCCTTTCTGAACAACCTTGATATATTGAATACAATATATTTAAGTAATGTATTTAAGAAATGAGAAATGAACGTAAATATACTTACTAGTAAATGAGCGGCGAAATTATTGGAAGTCTCAAACATATAAATAGGATTAAATTGGCATTTAAGTAACTCTTCAGTTAAAAATCCAAATCCTGGATTAACCTCAATTATGGGTGAATTGGAGTTCAAACGATCTTTGATTGTGTTAACAATTTCATTGGCTGTTTTCTTGTTTATTAGGTACATACTTTCAGGTGCTTTATACTTTCTAAGAAGTGCTCGAGGTATATTATTTCTTATATTTTCGTAGTCAGGTGAGCTTTCTAAATAATTGACGACATCCGTAGCGACTTTTGGAGGTGGTTTCTCCTTTGTTTGTTTTCCGATTTTATTACTTATGTTTACAGACAAATTGAGAGGATACCTTTTAAGCGTACGTATATTGTAGAAAGATTTCGCGAACATAATGATAACTGTACTATGTCTTGGCAAAGCTATATTCAAAAATATATACAGTACCTATTTTATTTAATTTAGCCCAAGAACTCCAATTAAAGATCCCGTAACATACATCATTATTATATCAACAAATAACATAACCTTAAAAATTCAGACAGATCATACTTGTCATTATGACATTATTGACAACCGTGGGTGCGTTCCACTAAGCGCTCACAACACTCACGCTCACGACCACGGTTTTCCCGTTCCACTTGCTTGCGAGCGCTAAAATTGTAAACTCGAGTGGAACGGATAATGGAGTGTTTTGAGCGTTGATGTAAATAATACAAATGACGAATTAGAAAAGAAAAAGCGAATGCTTAAATAGGTTAGGGTACAAGTTATAAGTCTGACCAATAAACTCTTATAGTTATTGGTTAACTGGATTTATATTGAAAATATATACATAATATTCTACTAATATTATAAATGTGAAAGTTTGTTAGGATGGATGGATGTTTATTACTCTTTCACGCAAAAACTACTGAACGGATTTGGATGAAAATTTACAGTATTATTGCTTATTCGTTGGAATGACATATAGGCTACTAAAAATCTATTTTAACATAAATCTACATTAAGGCGAGCGAAGCCGCGGGCAAAATCTAGTATTTTATAATTTTGTGGAGTATTTAATTAATTTACTTCAAATATAATCAAAATGCCTTTTAAGACGACAGTTGGATATTTGGTAGAGCGTCGTAATAATGCTTTAGAAAGTAGGTACTAATTCATCCCGTTCAGATGAAGAGTGGAATACCATTATACAAAATCATGATCGTGAAAATTGGAAACTAAGACCACGTAAGATAATGTAATTAATCGTTACTCTGATAAAGAATTAAAAAGTAATTAAAAAAAATGTAGATTATAAAATGTTTACATATTTTAGTATACATCGTGTCATCAAAATCGCATCAAATAAAGTAATTTTCATTGTCGCCATCTTTGCTGCATTATATTTAAAAAAATGGCGCCAAATTTCTCAACGCTCACGGCGACCCACCTCTCAGCATGGGTCGTCGTGAGCTTTGCGTGAGCGTGAGTAATGACGTCATGAGTGACATTTTCGCCGCGACCACAATGATCGTAGTCGTCATGTGGAACGGGTAAACGAGCATATTAGGCGACATGAACGCTAAGTGCAACGCACCCCTTATGAGACGCAGTGTTGTCACATTCTACTGAGGATCTGTCGTGGTGCGCATATCTTTATACAGTGTGAGTTTTCATAAAGTACACATATGAAAATGAGTGAAACTAGACATCATTTTATCGCTAGGAAAAATAATAAAAAAAATTAAAATAATATTCTTCAATTTATACCTATTTATATTTTTCTTTAGTAGTTATAGACCTTGTACACACAGCGACACATCAACCTAGACTGTTTGGACTTTGAACTATTAGAAGTTGAACGCTGCAAATCGTGCGAGAGAGTGCGTTCTATTTTTGTAACGCTCTATCTTTACCATTACATCGACACCACCATGCACTGTCCCTTTCCGACAATTCTCTATTTTGTATGTAGCGTAGTTATGCGTAAATAGGGTGTCTAACTTGATGTGTAGCCTTTTGAACCAGGTGCACCACCTGGTTCAAAAGCTATAAGGTTTTCTTTTTCAAAAGTTACAAAGTTTTTATTCAAAAGTTGAAACAAAAATAGTAATAATACGCCATGTGTAGACAATAACGACGGTATACTATTGACATCCAAAAAAATACCGGTGGCATAAAAATAAGGAACCTTTTAGACCAAAACTGAGTTTCGTACAATGTGTTTTTAAACATTGTTAAAAAACTCAAAAATCGTCCGCATTGCCCCTAGTTTTTAATAATTGACGTTAATCTGTATCTAATAAGCTTTAAAACAACATAAAAACCACACCTGTATCCCAAACAAAACAGTTTTTATGAAGGGCTAAACAAAGACATTAATTGCATTATCTATCTCAGGTAAAAAAATTGGTCTTGTCTAATCCTTTGCAATGAATTACTAAACATACACTTGGGCTGCAAGTGCCACTTATTTTTCTTTTTTCTGTAAAGGTACGAAAGGTATAAGTAATAAATATAAATATCAAGTAGAAATCAGCACGTTTCATCAACCTACAATAAAACTTTTAATGTAGCAGGTTTTCAAAATGACTACCACGTTGTTGTAAACACATAGTACTTCGCAGCAAAATCTGTTGCGTTGCTCGTCTTATCATTGTTGGATCTTCCTTTATGGCACTGGAGCAGTTTAAAATCTTCTCCTGCAGTTCTATCTCACTATTGAGGGGCGAGTTATAAATTCTCTGCTTCATTGTCTCCACAGAAAATAATCATGGGGTGTCAGATCGGGTGAACGCGCAGGCCACCCGACAGGCCCGTGCCTACCAATCCATCGATTGGGATAGCTTACATTTAAATAATTGCGAACTATTCTTGCATAATGTGCAGGGCATCCGTCCATTTGGAAAATCATTCTACGTCGTGTTCGTAGGGGTACATCTTCCAAAAGTAATGGGAGATCATCCCTTAAAAGTTGGAGAAATCTGTCTGCAGTTAATGTTCTTGGGAGTATTAATGGACCAATCAACATATCATCAATAAGAGCTGCCCAAACATTGATCGAAAACTTCACTTGAAAAGTGGAAGCTCTTTGTAGCTTCGGGTTCTCTCCTTTAGGACCCCAAAAATGTAAATTTCTACAGTTTGTAATACCGTCTCTTGTAAATTGGTCTTCATCCATCCAAAGAATAGTTTCTGCAAACACCGGGTTATCTCTTGTTTGTCTCTGAATCCATGCGGACATAACACACCTTGGGATTGCGTCAGTTTCTTCATGCAAATGTTGCACTCGCTGATAATGATAGGGATGTAGACCTTCTTTCTTTAAAATGCGCCACATAGAAGTTCGCGATATGCCATGTGCCATTGCTAATCGTCTTGTACTGATATTTGGATCAGCAAACAAATCACGCAGTACAGCTTCTTCAATAGAGTCGTCGATTATGGCACTTGCCTCGCGAAGATCTCTACTTAGTCCAAGTCTAGTAGTAGCCAATCTTCTATGAACATTTTGAAAGTTACGAGCAGATGGTACTGGTCGTCTCGTTGGAAACGTAGCTAAATAAATTGTACGAGCACCTCTTGCACTTCCATTACGCAGTCTATAATAAAAATGCATATCGGCGGTATGCGCCGGAGGAAAATCACTCAAACGGGGTATCACAAAACAAGAACACACAAGTAGCAGCGGCGAATGATTCGGAGCGACTGATTCTTTCTCATCATCAGGGGTACTTCTCGTAGACCCGTATGGGGTCTCGGGGTAACCAGACCAGGCCGTGAGCCTGTCTTGGTGGTGGTCATCGCCGCCTGCTAATACAGGCGGGTCACTGGGGTGGGCCCGTGCGGGCCCGTTGGTCAGTCCGGGTCGTCAGAGCCGGTGGGTAGCGCAGCTAGCCAGGTCCAGCCCGCAAGGGTGAGTCCCCGCGGGCGACCAGCGTGCCAGCAGCGCTTTGGTCGTGTCCGATGAGTCCCTCCTGCGCTTGGCGAGGTCGAACTCCTCGGGAAGAGTTTCCCAGAGAGCGCCCGTTAGCCAGCGTCAGGGGCAGCGTTGATGTAGGTCCGGCGGGGGTTTCCACGGAGACGAGATCTCGTGGCAAGGCCATCCTGTCTGGCGGTCGCCGATGGTAAGGCGCAAGCTCCCGCAGATGGCGGGCTTGCGATCCGTCGGCGCGCACGAACAGATTGGTGCTCAGGCCTCTCACGAAGTCGTCCAAGCTCTCCATGCACAGGTCCCTGGAGATCGTCCTGTTCCGCACGAGGCGAGGGGCGTCGGCGATGGTGCGGAGCGCGAGCGACTGCTGCGCACGCAACCGGCGGTGGTTCGTCTTAGAGGTGAGCGCGAACCAGGCCGGGGCAGCGTAGGTGAGTCGGCTGCGGATGTACGCCTTGTACACGCCGAGCTTTGCGAGGAGCGGCAGTCGGGACGATAGCACGGGTCGCAGGAGGGCGCGCGCGGTGCGCGTTTGGAGGACTACGTTGTTGACATGGGGCTTCATGGAGAGGGCGCGGTCGATGGTCACGCTGAGGTATTTCACCGTCGCGGACCACTCGATGTTCTCTCCCATGAGCTTCAACTGTGGTAGGGTTATGCTGCCCATGGAGATCGCCTGAGTCCTCGCCACGTTGACCGTCAGTCTCCAGTCCTTCAGCCAGCTGGGAAGTGCGTCTAGGGTGCGCTGCTTCTTGGTCACCGCGTGGACACCGTTCATCGATGTCGAGATGTAGGCGGCGTCGTCGGCGTACAGCGCGAGCTTGACGCCGTCGGTGACGGGGATGTCGTCCGTGTACTAAGAGTAGCACACGGGAGAAAGGCAACTTCCCTAGGGCACACCGGCGTGGATGGGCCACTCTGTAGACAGGCGCTTTCAACCGCCACTTGGAAGCGTCTGTCTTGCAGGAAGGTGGCCACGATCCTAACTACTCGACACGGAGTAGTGGATGTGGACAGCTTGTACAGCAAGCCGGTGTGCCATACGCGATCGCTTTCTCCATATCGAGGAATACTGCGACGGCACGCTGGCGTTTGTTGCGAGCAACCGCGATGTCGTGCAGTACCCTCGCGAGCTGGTGGGTCGTGGAGTGTTCGGCGTGGAAGCCGAACTGTTCGTCGCGTGGCTGAAGGTGTGGCGTCATATGCAGCAGTAGCAGTTTCTCGAACAGCTTCGATGTCGTCGAGAGGAGGGTGATGGGTCGATAGCTGCCCGGCAGCAGGATGTTCTTCCCCAGTTTTTGGAGCATGATGAATCTGCCTAGTCGCCATGCGGAGGGAAAGTGTCCGGTACGGAGGATGCCATTGAAGAGACGCGTCAGCGTTGTGATTGCTCGTGGAGGTAGGTGACGCAGAGCTTCGTTGGCTACCTGGTCAGGTCCGGGGGCTTTTCGGAGGGACGTTCGGCGAATCATCCGCTGGACTTGGCCTGGGGAGACGACGATGGGATCCTCTGTCGGGGCTATCGGTTGTTCGAAGTAGGACTTCAGCTTCCTCTCGACCTCTGCTACATGCTGCATGTTGACAGCAGGGTTGGGCTGGCACTGCGCTTCCAGGGAGTCGGCGAATATCTCCGCTCGGTCCTCGGCACGGTAACGTGGGGTTCCGTCACCGGCCAGTAGGGGCCTAATCGGAGATGGCTTCCCGGAGAGTTGGCGGCACAGGCGGTGTATGCCCGACTAGTCTTCACGAGCTTGCTCAATGGTGCGTTGCCAGGACTCCGCCGCGTTTGTTGCCAACGCAGCAGAGATCTCAGACCAGAATGTTCAGCTGGGACTTTATGGTCGGACATCGGGAGCGCTGCCACTGCCGGCGTAGTTTCCTCTTTCTCTCGATCATCGCCAGGATGAGGGCAGATAGCTGGAAAGGCCTCCTTGCGGTCGCGGCGTCGAGCTTCGACTCTCGTAGTGCGGATTGTAGGGCCGCGCTGAGATCGGTCACAAGCCTTTCGTCATCAGCGAGTGTCTCCACAGGGAAGGAGGGCGAGTGCTCAGCCATGTAGTCGGCGAAGACCCGCCAATCTTGGCGTGATCGAGGGGGTAGTTGGATCGCCTGCGGAATATCATCCAGAGTCAGACACACCGGTTGGTGGTCTGAGATGAGGTGGTCGTCCAGGACGTCTAGATGTACAGCCGCGTCGATGCCGCAGGTGACGGCTATATCTATGACGTCCGGTGTGTGGGCTGCACAGTACGGGTAGTGCGTCGGGACCTCTGGTCCTAAAACCTCGTATGCATGTCGGTCTGCATCATCCAGAAGGCGGCGGCCATCTGGGCAGATGGTATTGGAGTTCCACGCCGTGTGCTTCGCGTTGAAGTCGCCGGCGACGGTCGTGGGTAGTGGCGAGTCCAACAATGTATGGAAATCAGCTACTACGAGTCGCTGTCACGGCGGCTTATAGAACGCGTACACACGGGTGGGCTGGCATCCGATGCAGACCTCTACACCGAGGGCGTACACGGACTGTAGAGCTGGTACTGGCAGCGCTTGGTAGACGACTCTCCTCTTGACCAGGACTGCTAGGCCCCTGTAAGCAGTCCCTGTCGGCGAGCGTCGGTCCTCCCGGTATCCGCTCATCTTCCATTTGTCTACTGGTTTAAGGTGTGTCTCACTGAGTAGAGCTACATCCACTTGCCGCTGAGCTAGCAGCAGTTTCAGTAGCCTGGTCTTCTCTGGTGACATCCCGTCGGCGGTCCAAAAGAGCACGCGCAGACTACGCAGATCCAGGATTGCATAGTTCTGCCATGCATTTCAGGATCAGAGGGATGGGATCCTTCTTCTCCTGTAGTGCCACCAGCACTTGCTGCAGAGTGCCGATGACGCTGGTAAATCTTGGGTCCAGATTGACCGTTGCCGGCTAAGCTGTTGGTGGTGGTCGGGCCAACCGCTTCGCTTTCGGCCCCTCGAGAGGGGCAGCGACCACGGTGGCCTTACTGGTCTCATCCTTTCTAACAGCGGCCGCCTGCTCAGCTTGCTGTATCTGGGGCTTTGCTCTTTTCTTTCTGTTACGTCGCCTCTTGCGACGCGCACGCTCCTGGGGCGCAATTGCGGCTGCCATAAGTGAGCCAGGGGCGTTGCCGGCTTCGACTGCTGCGGGCTTCGGGCATGCGGTTGTAGTGGTGCGCGCGACTGTACCGGCCTTCCGGTTCTGGGTCTCCCGCTTAAATACCGGGCAGGTGGCGTTATTGGCGGTGTGCGCACCGCCACAGTCGGCGCAAGTGGGCGGCTCGTCCAGGAGGCGCAGGCAGTCCTGATTCTTTCTGTAGACCTGGCCCGCAATTTATCCCTTACCCTGCACCTCAATCCCACCCCAAACTACCTGAGAAAGATAATGCAATTTTCGAAAAAAGATGCACGTGGTGGCGGCAAGTTCTTTGTTTAGCCCTTCATAAAAACTGTTTTGTTTGGGATACAGGTGTGGTTTTTATGTTGTTTTATAGCTTATTAGATACAAATTAACGTCAATTAATAAAAACTAGGGTCAATGAGGAAGTTTTCTTGAGTTTTTTAACAATGTTTAAAAAAAAACATCGTACGGAACTCAGTTTTATTACAGGATTTTATTATTATTTATTTATAATAATAAAATAAGATTATTATACAGGATAGTATTTTAGTACCTAGTTATATCAACAGTTGAAGTATAGTTAATCAATTACTTTGTAAACTATTAGTAGTAAATAGTCGAAGTATAAATAGACAAACGCTTTTTTTAAGCATTGTTAGTTTGGTTTTACATAGGCACATCCACCTTATACAATGATACGAGAAGTTATCGCGCCAAAAAAGCATCCTCATAGTAACGTTTCCAACCAACTCGCGGAGTTGTTTTAAACTGTAAACAAGCTTCCGAATGCTTTGTGATATAGCTAGGGTGAATGTGTTTTGCGTTTATTGTGATACCAAGATTTGGTACTTTGCCCACCACCTATTTTACATAAATCACAGTTTAGAATCAGATGTAAAATACATTTGTGTACAATAAAAATGTCTTCCGCATTTGCTGCAATACGGCAATTTCGAAATGTGTAGTGCACATTGTTCATTGACATAGCACAAATATAGTCTGGGCCCATTGTACTACCATGCGGAACACCATATTGCATGGGAAGCTTATCTTTAATGTAGTCTCTAATTGTGTGATAAATATAATTGAATAGAAAGTTTAATTCATTAATTTGCGAGTCAATCAGCAAGGAAGCTTCTTATCTTGATGACGTAAATGCATCTAGTTATTTAAAAACACCGTTGGTTATCCAGATTCAATTAATTACTGATAATCATAATTAATCACCTTTTGTTCAATGCATATTACTTGCTCTGGTCCGTACCAATGTTATCTGAGGCGATAATAATCGCTGGGCCTTTACACCGCCGATATACGTATAATTGAATGCTTTAGTAGCAAAACTTTCATTCTATACGAATATCATATTGATTTATGCAAGTAAAAGCGAAATTCGTCATGTGTGTAGTCCGCGTATTGACACTGCTGTTCGCTCTGGCAACGGTTTCCGCGTCCGTCATATTTGAAGACTGCGGTAAGAATAATCTTTAGATCAAATTCAGCTACCGTAACATTTTAACAAAACTACCTAAATCTTTTGTTATTTCATGTCTTTGTTTTGTGTAAGGTCTTGTGATTGTATTTTTCTTTTATTTTAAGTTTATTTGACAAGTACCTACATTTACATTTTTATTACAAAAAACTACTTGGATATTCATTGCAATATAAACTTGCCGCTAAACAATTAAACAACACTAAAATGACTTGTGAGTAAAAACAAATAAAACACGTATTTTGATTTTAAATGGAAAATTAATACATTGTTTTTTATTTTATTTTTCCATTTTAATCCGACAGGTAGGCACTATAATGATTTCCTATCTGTATTTTTGCTTCGCAATCATATTCTTTATCATAATAATTATTAGTGTTTATCTAAAGTTTAATCGTAGCAATAAACCTTTATAAATAACACATATAGGTATGGTAATGATTGATAGGTTATGTACACAATAAACAGGCAGCGTTAAGTGATCTTGTAGAAGTACTTAACCGCTCGTTAGATACGAGCGGTCAAGTACCTAATTACATAACATCGAACATCACATACCTACGCTGAATATAGCGAATGTAGTGGGTAAAAGAAAACAAGGGTGTCGCCAGCCTATTTTCGAGGAGCTCTGTTGGACCCTAGATAGAAAAACCATGTTGCTTCGCACCCTGTTGTAAATTTGATTTCGCTCAGCCTACGTAAAAATCTTTTCTCATCACTTCTGTGCTGCTACAGTCAGGGCACTGGTTTAAAGAATTTTGGAAGAGATGTAAAGAATTTTGGAGGAGTTGGAGGACAATTATTTTAGTTACACGTTTATGTGAATTAAAAGAGAGCTGCGGTGCTTTCTAACTAGTGTAAACGCTATTGTAGTAGTTATTTATAGCTCCTAACAGTAAAGTGTGGATTTTTAAATCGTAACTCTATAGCCACAAGTACCACACCCGATGGCTATCTAACGGGAAAACCAACCTTGTAAAGAAGTAATTTAATATATGTAAACCTAGTTTTTTTTAAATATATTAGGTTAAGTTCTTGATTTTATTAATATTATGATCTACAAACTAGTAAAGTAAAACGCGGTACTTTATATAAGAAAGTATATACTTAATAGAATTTGTAAAAATTAAATAATCATAAGTAATAATATTTTGGTAAAAGGTAGGCAGTAGTAGTAGTAGACCTTGATTTCCCTGGTGAGCCACCAGCAGAAGTGTGCATAGCTTCGCTAGCGGCTCGTTAGGTGAAGCTTAGCAAACATTTAAAAACCTTTGTTATCTTAAACAAATTAATATACTTACCTTGTACCACAATGAAAGCACGTCCTAACAAATAAATAAATCGGATAATCTGTTGCAACCGCCGAAAAATCAGCGCATGGAAGAAAGCGTGTTTGTATGATATATGTATGTATCTATCATACAAACATAACCTCTTTTTTTACTGAACTCTGAAATAAAAGATAAAGCGAAAATCAAATCTCAGAACTTTATTATGTTATAATATTTATTACTCACGTTTTATCAACGACGCGTTTGATTTTGATTCGTAATACATTCCTAAAGATGACTTATTATTTATTTATACATATTAACGTCATTATAATAGTTAAGTGTGTCTGAATATTTACAAGCGGTAGAGATATTCAATACATGTTAAGTACTTAGCTACATATTCTACATTGAATATTCAATTATGCATAATACTGTATTTATGTAGTTGTGACCACCATCGCATATTAAATGTTTGTAGGTAAATTAAATAAAGAGCAGCGACAGCTTCTTGGAGAGATCTTTGAAGAGGTCAGTATCGACGTCTAATCCGGAGGTAGAAAAGCATTTGATTTTCAAAATCCCTATTGAATGATGTTATTCATGACTGTTTTACGGTAGGAAAAAATATCGTGAGACAATGTGTCTTTTTTTCATAATTTTCTCGATATTGTAAGCGTCGAAAAGCATGCCAATGCGAAAGTGCCCATCAATAAGTCAACAAATCGTGGCAAACCCCTAAACTCTTTGTAAAACGCATCCAATCCATCAAAGTTTATAGATAGAGCTAATATTGCATATGTACCTATTCAGATTGAAATAAAAAAAGGAAGATGTACCTACATACATGTATTTGTAAATTATACGTATTCTATTTAATCGTCATGACTGTATATGTTTAGAGCATTGGAATCGTGAAATTCCCAGAGAGGAACGCATATTAAAGCAGTACCCAAAACAACCATATATCTACCACAAACAAATGAGTAAAGACTAAAATCGTCATTATGCAATATACCTAATATTTATAATTACGTGTTAGTAACTTTGCTATTATTAATTATCGCTTGCTTTAGCAGTAAAGGAAAACATCTTGCGGAAACCTGCTTGTCTGAGAGTTCTCCATAATATTTTTAATATTAGGTATGTGAAGTCTGCCAACTCGCACTGGACCAGCGCAGCGTGGCGAACTATGGCCTACCTCTCCTCTCTCTCTCTCGCTGAGAAGAAGCCCCTGCCCAGCAGTGGGACAATTTAATACAGGGCTGATATTAGACCTTTGCTATTTCTAATTATCGATATATGTATTCTCTAAGAAGTGTTTAAGTTCGTTTAATGGAAGGACATGCTGAAGCATTAGCGTAGAAAGCAGTTGAGCGGACAACAGCCATTTGGAGGGCGCATAAGACGTTCATAACTATATTAAGAAGCGAATCTAGACAAAACTTTACACTCTTAAACGCTGTTTCTCGTATTCTTGTGCGCAGTAATAATACTGAGATATGCTGATAAGGTCCCAGATCATGCCTGGAAAACGGTACCTATGATACCCAGCACGTCAGAGTTAAAAATGGTTATAAGGTGTCCACAGGCAAAAATCGATAGAGATTATTCATCTTGACAATGTTTTTTCGTCAGCTCGTACATATTTAGAGCCTGGGTATGTGCAAGCTAACATAAAAGGTAGCCAAGGTATGTGTGTATGTGTGTATGGCTGTGGCTCCCTTCTTTGTTAGCTTGGGTACTTACTTATATCACTAGAGGGTGCAGGTGTGTCCTAGACCAGCCATGGCTCGACAGTCCAACGTTAATAGGGGGTGTACCTATTGCCATCCGCTGGGCCCATTTCTAGATTTCGTACTATATCTAAGAATTTTAAACAGTCACAGTGATCTATTATGAGCGATGACGTCGAAGTTCTGCCTTGACTCAATAATTAACACAATGTCTTTATTCAAATCAATTCGGCTTTATGTTCATTTATATCAGATTTATAGAGATTAACACTGTGTTACGTATGGTACGTAAGATACGTCAGTCATTAATATTTGCAGTGTCAAATCAGATACGTGTATCTAAGTAAGATAAATTAGTTTATCTTTTTGTTTTGCTGTTTGTACCATATCAAAGAGTCATTGAACACAGTCATTTGAATTTTGATTACATATTTATATACATTATTATCCTTCTTTTGCAACGCCGACGCTCTAATAGCAATTTTCGTAATAAAAGCTATTCAAAATAGAGTTCCTATCCTGATTTAGTGCCAGTGTTATAAATACCCAAAATGGTATTCACCTAAATTGAATAAACTTCGAATATGGACATAAATTGTATTTTAATTCATATTTAACATTTATTAGACAAGATCGGAACCTGTGATCGGCAGTCTGTTTTAAACAGCTTTTAGTACGAGAATCGGCCCTTTGGTAAACAGCGATAGTTTCTAATTTAGGCTTAATTTTCTTGTGAACAAAACTAAGTAAATAACTTAAGAGCTGATTAGGTATGTGTATGCTAGCATTTTTAAATAGGACTAACTAAAGTAGATACTTAGGTACAGGGGTACACCGCTATCAATTATATTATCATTTAGTGCCATAAATGGTCATGTTATTTATTATTTAATAGTGTCTATTACCTGATACCGTTATACTTATCAAGTACACATTAACACCTGCCGGTCAATTTTTTAATACACTTGGGTGCAATGAAATAGCACATATAAATATTTTTTGAAAATATTGTTTATTTCTTTTTATTTAAGGAAATACATGTATATTTTAATATGGGATTAGAGGTTATTTCAATACCTATTCAGTGATAGCAGATAAACTGTGATAAATTTAACTTACTACGGAAAAAGAAAGACAACAACAAATCCTAAAATTGCTCACTTAGCTCACTGCAGTTTGCGAGACTAATTGCAGGTACAAAATGACATGTTTTGAGTAAAACGTCATCATTTGCATTTTAACGCTTAACCTGAAAAGATGTCTCCTGACTACAATTGCATTCATCTGAAGAAAATGGATACTACTCCGGAAAAAGCCACTCATGTCGTTGCTCTAATTGAAGCGGGCCAGAACCAGAGTGCTGTTGTTCGCCAACTGAATATCAGCCAATATTCAGTTCGTCGTGTATACCAGCGCTATCGGGAGACTAGTGGCTATAAACGATAACGATCATCTGGTCGAACCAGAGCTACAACACAGCGCGACAACCGATTTCTCGTAATGATGGCATTGCGAAATCGTCGTCTGACTGCCGTTGATCTTGCACATCATCTTCAAGAGGTGCGTGAAGTGGACGTCAGCCGGTGGACAGTCAGAAGAAGACTTGCCGAAGGAGGTCTGAATACGCTGTTCTCAGATGAGTGCATAATGTTTCTTCATGCCAATGATGGACGAGGAAGGGTCTACGGAAGGCATATAGAGAGATTTTCCCAGTGCAGGTGTTGCATTACGGAACGTGTGGCTTACGGCGGTGGTTCGTGTATGTTCTGGGGAGGTATCTCACGCGAAGCTAAGACTGAGCTTGTCTTCATCGCTGGTGCCAATATTGGGCGACAAGCAAGAGGATTATCATATCAGGGGTACATAGAGTAAGTTCTCCAAGAACATCTCATACCATTTGGCGGTTTTATTGGAGAGGACTTTCTCTTTATGCGTGACAATGCAAGACACCATACCGCTGCTATAGTAAGACAATACTTGCAAGAGGTGGGTATCCCCGTGATGGAGTGGCCAGCTCGGAGCCCGGACCTTTATCCGATCGAGCACTTGCGGGACGAGTTAAAAAGAAGAATAAGAAGCTGAAATATTGCTCTAGCCAATCTTCAGGACCTACAAAACACGCTCAAGGAGGAATGGGATGCTATGGCACAAGACTTTATCAAACACTTGATAGAATCTATGAAAAACCGATATCTAGCTGGTATTCGGACAAGAGGGGGCAACACTTCTTATTAATATTTTTTTATTCCAGTAAATTTTGTTTTTTTTCCAATTTTAGAACTTTGTTAGTTATGCAAAAATCTTTCAATAAAGGTGAATTTGTTTTTGTCCTTTTTTTCGACAGTAAGGTAAACTTATTACCGCTTATGTGGTATCACTAAATAGGTATTGAAATAACCTTTAATCTCATATTAAAAAATATATGTATTTCCTTAAATAAAATAAAAAATAAATAATATTTTCAAAATATGTTCACATGTGCGATTTCTTTCTTTCTACTTCCGGGTAGTTATAATGTTCGGATAATATTTTGCTGCAATTTCTTTTAGGCTATAAGGCGCTTCTTAATGGTCTAACAGTATAGCTGCGATATACTGGCCAACAATAACAGCCAGATTACAGAATACATACAAAAACTTTGCATATGACTGTCAAAAGAATTATGTTTGGATTGGCCAATGGGTTCAAATATTTATGAAGTAGTTGAAATATAGCAATATCTATACTTATATTATAAAGCTGAAGAGATTGTTTGCTTGGTTGAATTATAATTTATCGAAGCTATAGTTTATATAACATCACGCTACGACCAATAGAAGCGGAGCATCAATCAAAAATGTTGCAAATCGGAGAAAATTCTCTTATGTGAAGCAAATGAAGTTGCGCGTGTCAGCTAGTTATAAAACATAACAGTTAAATGTTGATTGACGTACGTGCCTGTTCACTCGTTCTTCCGTTGTCTACATCTTTGATAAGTAATCCATTCTGATTGATAATATACACTAAATAACAATGACAATATTTTTTGTTTACCAATAATACAAATTAAAGATTTGTTAATACAATGTAGTTCTGCAGGTAAACTGCGGCTAAAGTATTACTAAGTCCAAAGGTTTACTTAGATGAATTCTAGATATTTAAGACCATACTACTGTCTGTCTTTGGACTGTAATTGGGCTTTCCATCAGGTCTGTTACAAACACATTGCCGTGTCACGAAAAAAAATATATATTAATATTAACCTGGCAATAGGATGCGAATAAAGTTAGGCAAACGGGCGATTAAACTAGATCGCCTGCCCACCACCCGATCACCAGGTCCGAGAGTAGCGCGTGTTCCCACGCGCACCTCTGTGTCGTGTGTCTTTGTGTCGTTAAAGTAACAAAAAGGTTAGGTCTATTTGTTGGCCGAAAATTCGGCGGGGTTGCGATTGCATGTAAAAGTGACCCGAACGGCTCGCCCCCGCCGACTCTGGTCATGTCGAGGAACACCGTGGTAGGTTTTAAATTAATTATTAGAAATTACACATCCCTACAATAATGTTTTCAGATGTCTAATTCTCGTAATAAAAATCGTTCAATATAGAGTGCTAAACTAGTGTCAGTGTCAATATAACCCAACACTGTTTTCCTAAATTGAAATTAACGTTAAATGTGACCACAAATAGCATTTAAATTCATATTGATGTTTATAAGACTAGATCGGCACCAGAATTGGTGCACCGGCCTATTTGAACTTATTGATTTTTACTGTTATTACCAAAATGTTGGTAGATGTTAGTAGATACGCATTACGCATTATTATAAATTACCAAAATAATGATTTAACCGTAATCATATTTATCATCAGCATCATATTTAGAACATATAATAGATAACGATCAATAAATTATCATTACCTAGCCACAATGCGGTTACTTTTTTGACTCCATTTTGTATGAAAATAGAGTAGAGGAGATAGAATATATGATAAAAGTTTTAAAATAGAAATATATCGCATATCGAAACATTTTGTTATCTATATTTACCACAGTTTATTTGTATCTTATTTAACACCATATCTAAAATAAAATAGTAGGCTAATTATTACACTGCAATATTTAAATTGTACTAACAAATATAATATTTTATGTATAACAGACATGTTTTGACTAGGGACTTAAAAGAATGTAGGTGTAATTGTTCCGATATTGGATGATAGATATCTTTATAAATATAATTCTTTGCCTGTACACACGGTACACATCAAGTTAGACACTCTATACAGGATGATTTTGAAATCGTGTAATTCCTTTTAACCACGCATTCTACTGGTGATATAGAATAACCCTGACCATATTTTTTCTTAATTAGAATAATGGTTTCGGCAAAATTAGAGTACAGATTTTTTTCATGAAATGATTTCAAATAGTCATATTTTAACCACCTGACACAATCTTAATATTTTACTAATTTAAAAATAATAACATAACAATAACTGATGTCGTAAATAATAAGGGGCAATAAAAAGGACCGCCCGTTATTATTTACGACATTAATTATTAATATGATTTTTTATTTTAATTAGTAAAAAATTAAAATTGCCTCGGTTGGTTAACATATGACTATCTGACACCATTTCACGAAAAAAACGGAATAATAATATAAAAAAAAAAAAAATCGAACTAAATAAAAATATGGTCAGGTTATTCTATATCACCAGTAGAATGCGTGGTTAAAAGGAATTACACGATTTCAAAATCACCTTGTATACGCATAACTACGCTAGATACAAAATAGAGAATTGACGGAAAGGGACAGTGCATAGTGGCGTCGATGTAATAATGGTAAAGATAGAGCGTAATAAAATATAACGCACTGTCTCGCACGCGTTCTACTTCTAATAGTCAAAGTCCAAACAGTCCAGTTTGATGTGTCACTGTGTGTACCTATATGTCACCGAACTCCTCCTAAATGGCTGAACCGATTTCGATGAAGTGTTTCGTGTGTTTTTAATTTAATAATTGGACCTAATAGGTGGTGCCGCGATTGAGTACCAGTTTTCATTTCTTTTTATTTTAAGCTTACCTTAGGGTGGGGCTGTGGGTAGAACAATGTCTGCCGGATCCGCTAATACGTGTTTAAAATCGAAGGTTATTTAAATACCTTTTCACGCTCTTAAATAACTGGGGATGGTAAAAATGGGGATGGTCTTAAGTATCAAAATCGGTTTAGCGGTTTTGCCGTGAAAGTCTTACAGACATACAAATTTACTTTCGCATTTAAAAAAATATTAAAAAAAAAAAAAAAAAAAATTTATAATATTACTAGATTCGGCTTTGCTCGCGTAAATGTAGGTTAAGTAAGGTAAGGTTATGTTACGTAACAGTACGTTTTTCTGGATGAAAAGTATCCTATGTTTCTGTTCCCCTGACAACGTGTATGTGAAACATCATGATGATCGGTCGAGTAGTTAAAGCATGACAAACTCACATTCGTATTTATAATAAGTACTAATATTAAATTAGGAAGTAGTTATTGATTATGAATAATGTACACTAATAATATAAAGCTGAAGAATTTGTTTGTTTGTTTGGTTGACCGCGCTAATCTCAGGAACTACTGGTACGAATTAAAAAATCTTTTTGTATAGTTTGATATGTATCGAGGATGGCTATAACATCACGCTATGACTTAATGGAGCGGAGCAGCAATGAAAAATGTTGCAAATACGGGGAAAATTCTCTTATATGAAGCAGACGAAGTTGCGCGGGTCAGCTAGTTTATTAATAAAAGTCCAAATTTCATATCAGTTAGTATGTCTGTTCAACTTTCATTTGACTTTGGTTTCAAAACATTTACAAATCCTTTTATCGGAAACGGTGATGTATAATCTTAATTCGGCAGCAGAGAATCATTCACTCATAAAGATATTAATTTTAGACAATGACACATGTTTACTGGCATCATATCCGTAATAAAATAATTTATAACCTAAAAATATATACAGCATCTCCACATACAGATCGATTTAGGTACTTACTACCAAACTGGAAGTCTGGCTGGTAGTCTACAAGGATGGGACTGAGACATATTTTAAATCAGATTTTTGCAATTTTTCAAAACGCTGCAAGTGTGTTTTGTAAGTTTCATTCCCATCAGCTCGATCTAAGGAAGGCTAGATACTGTTCAAAATAAGCCTCTCTAATTATCAAAGACTAGATGTGCCCCGCGGTTGACCCCCGTTTATGATTCCTGCGCCGTAGCGTGATGTTGTGTAGCTTATAACCTTCCTCGGTAAATAGGCTATCCAATACTAAAATAATTTTCAATATCGCGTTAGCGCGTTTAACCAAACAAACAAACAAACTCTTCAGCTTTATAATATTAGTATAGATCTACAAGAGTCTACACGAGGCATCCCAAAGAATGGTGTTCTGTGATGTATTTAGCATAATAAATAATAATATACTTACTTTTTATCCTTGTAATGACCATTGTTTTCATGATTGTAGGTTCCGCTTACGAGTTACGGACGGTTAACATCCAGGGATGTGATATGAGACTGCCATGTTACGTCACATCCGGAGAGGACGTACCAGTCAGCTTGGAGTTTTATGCAGGTACCTACATATCTAAAATTATTTAATGATCTAGGTGAACGTTTTATTTTGTTCAGTTTTATATCTTCAGGGTGATGAGGGATCCTATATCGAAGACGGGACAAGCTAATCGAACCAATTTTACTAAATTGATCGTACCTATTAGTTTCGCTGTCTATCGCTTGATATATCAAGCGACCCATTGTGATTGGTACACTGGGACTAATAATGATTTACAAGAACATCATTGAATTTCCTTTATTTCTATATACCAGTTGGATGAAAACAGGCTTCCTTAGACGACAGCGATGACTATTACAGTTTGTTGCAAATTGTTATTTGTTTCTAAGGTAAATCGTAATCATCATGAATGACTGTTTGTAAATCGGCACTTTTTTAATGGTAGTACATGTTTGTAATTATTTGAATGGCTGATAGTTTTATCAACGACGTTAATACATAAACGGAAATCGAACTACAGATTGCAGTGATTTTAGTTTATAATGTAGGTAGATATACATATAATGGTATCTTGATAAAATATATATTTTATCTTTAAGTTTCTGCTTTGTCATAGTAAATAACGTACAAATACAACCTATATTGTTATCCAACCATAATTTTATAATAACTCTTTTTATTAACAGTCCATGTTGAATTTATGTTCCTTTGTCAGTTTCTGTATAGTAAATAATTAGCATTATTTCCTTGTTTGCCTTTAAGTAGCAACAATTTTATAATGTTGTAAATTCAAATCCGAAGGTGTAGAACTACCAGCTTATCTCCTTTCGTTATGGATTATTTTGACAAATTTATTGTTTGTTATTAAACATTCCACGTTTTTGGCTCATATAGATATAGGTAGATGCGAGATGACATCAATATAAAACAAAGCTGTTTTACGTAAATAGGTACATATATTTACGTATGTACGTCTCGGTAGAGGAAGATACAAAGATTTAATATACCCACATTTTACTACTTAGCTGTTTATATACAGGGTGTCTGGTAATTATCTAACGATAACCTTGAAATGTCTTATAGTAGAACTGAAGGCCGTTCAGAAAAAAATAAATATATATATTAATAAGTGGAAGCTATATTAGCATAGCATACTTTTGACTGTCTATATATTAGCATAATTAGTGTTTAATAATAAAACAACAAAAAACCGATGGATTTCATTCATTTATGGTCGTAGTATAATAATAATAATAATAATAATGTCCTCCAGACCGATTTTCGGTCACGGCGGCCAATCTTAACGGAGACTGGCCATCTGCCATATTTTAGTGCACAAGTATGTGCGCAAACACAAGTGCACTCTCTGTTCCCTTATCCTCATGATCCGATGGGACGGATAATCCGACACGACCGGAGAGAGATCAGGCGCAGGACCAACGGCTTTATGTGCTTTCCGAGGCACGGGGGTGTCTAACACCGCCAACTTCCTAACTCCGGGCTCGTATTGAGATTTCTTAACAGAAAAACCCAATACCTTTATGTTGGCCTGACCCAGGATTCGAACCCGAGACCTCATGCACAGCAGTCGTATTCACTACCGCTGCGCCACAAGAAAGTTATACATGGTAATTAAAAAATACACACACATATCTCAGCTAGTAGTTAGGATAGATTTATTTTTCATATTTTTTTCTATGGCCGTCATTTCCACTATAAGACATTGCCAGGTTATCCAATAATTACCCGACACCCTGTATATTAAAAAAATACCGACTTCAAACCTACTTTGCACGCTTAGAGGGAGTATTTTCTTTAATTTAATTGGGACCTAACGGAAAGTGTACCCTCCCAAACAAACAAAGAATTTTATCATAAAATAACAAAGTTTCAAAAAAACAAAATTTAAAAATAATCCCAGCGGGTTGAATATCTTTTTTTAAGCTCATTATAAAGAATGAATGTTTAAGTATTCAAAGTACCTATTGTGTTGTTCCAGGTTTCGTGTCAAATAATCTGGATCAGGATGTGGTGATAAATATAAATCACCTGAACTTGAGGACGCCAGTAACTCCCGGTGAGTCATATTTTAATCAAGTCTTATACACTAAATCTGTCCCTAACCTGTGTTGTCTATGTTCAAACTGTTTAAATCATTAAAATTGATAAGATACTAGATTATAGATTATGACATAGGTTTAAATTCACTGTAACCTCCGAGAGATATATTAAAGATAAATAGGATATATCAGAGATTTTAAACTTCTTACATAAAATAATTTATTAAAGACTGTGTAGCCTTGGTCATCTAGTTTTACTTTTAAAGGCACATTGAAGTTGGACACAACTATGTTGATCTGTTACAGGCTTCGGGTTACAGAACCAGAAGCCTGCAACAGATCCATAATTGATTGTTCCTTGTGGTTGCAATATTCGATGAAACATTTGATAACATGTAGCAACCTTGATGATTACCTTCAATGTGTGGAATCAGACGGCTATAATGGAAGTTTTAGCTTAAGCGATTATCGAAAACAATAACCCCGATAATATAAACAAAAAGTTCCTCAAGGCTGCATATTAGTTCCTTATTGTTTCTATGTTTACCTAAATCCTATTTTAACGCTATAACTAAATATTAATAAGTATGTATATCGTGATGTATGGTAATGAAAATGACCTAATAAATGATATAAATTATCAATACTAACCTTTATATAAAGATACCAAATCTTGATTTAAATATTTTCCTACAAATTATATATTATGATAATTTACGCCTTTGTTAATAATAAAAATTGTAATAAAATAAAAAAATGCGGGTATGGCCTTAATTATTTGGATGTATGTATGGATTATTCATGTTAGAATTAATTCTAGATATATTTCCTAGGAGATGGGATTTCTTGATTTGTTTGGACCGTACATTGACATTAATTTAAAATTAATCAAACACTAGTTAAATGACCGATACTAAAATAAAATATTTAGGTTAAAAGAATCCGATTTTACGGAAACCGTGGCGATTTTTAAATAGCATATGTGTTCTTTGCCATTTCTTTTTACGTAGGCTCTACTAATTAAAATCCATGTACTTTGAGCGTGGCAAAAATATGATATTTTCTATCCTTAATTGAGTATTTGACTGACTGACACGGATGGCGTAATAGTTTAAGTTGTCGCTTCGCAACTATCACTGCGCCGAGTGTTGTGGGTTCGATGCCCACACAAGACAAAAAATAGTGTTATCCACAAATCTGGCTGTTCTTTATGTCTGGTGTTTGATTGTTTGTAAAGTTCCTGCTATGCAGGCATTATATCTAGCGAGGAAATTGTCTATATCAAAAGCTAACTATTCTGGCGCTTTGCTCACTGTGTATAATAAAAAACTGTGCGCTAACAGTGTCAGTGATACCACTTGTTTTCCTGCTGACAGCACTCCACCTTAAAAGTCCTGGAAGGCTCTACATACTTTAATAATCCAACAGAAGTTAAACGACTAAAATTAAGTAAAATAAACTAGCTAAAGCTTAAAGTGAGGATTCCAGCATAGGTACATATACCCATAGGTTATATACCTACACAGTCAGACACTGTACTACACACTAGTACTGTTTTAATAGTAAAATATTCCTAACTAGCTATCCTTTGGCAACAGCACTTTTATTCTAGATAATAAAATCAAAATCAAAATAAATTTATTCAAATTAGGTTACAAGGTAACACTTATGAATGTCAAAGTTACACGTAATTTTTCCCTGTGAATTTACATTTACTGCCACGTTCAGCAAAGCAAGGGTGTGTAGGGCTCATGAGAAGAACGGGCAAGAAACTCATAGCCACTCTTTTTAATCGCCAAGTGTACAATAATATTTCGTTTACAAATTATAACTGTAAGGTGCTGCAACCATTTCTCCATGAACTACTACTCAACATACTTAAGCATTTGATAAAAAATTATGGTAGCCTCTAAAGCAGCAGTATGGTAAATAGGAGCATCCACTTACATGTACATAAATAATCAAGACAAGACGTGATTATAGTCCGTAGTTTAATCTAATTGTTTAAATAAAATGTTGTAAGTAAATTATCGAATTCCACTGAACCAGAATTCAGAATAAGACTCAAAAGAGAGCTTAACGGAACTGTCCATAATCACGAGTTGTCTTCATTGCACATTCTTCTTGATTAAAATACGACTGAATGTAACAACAATGCAAATTCCAGCTTAAACAAGGTGTAATATTACAAAAAAAAAAATATATATACATATATTTAAAAAAACATAAGTGTTAATATTTGTCATTTAATATCCTGTGATCTAATGCAAATATTAGTGCCATGGATGTTTGTCATTTAAATAATCATCTATATTATAATATGCTTTAGAAATTAAGCAAGTTTTAATTTTAACTTTAAATTTATTCTCTGGTAATTCTAGAATATTACTCGGGATTTTATTGTAAAAACGTATACCAAGACCCATGAAGGAACCATGAACTTTATGTAGACGGTAGAATGGAACACATAATTTATATTTATTTCTAGTATTGATGTTATGTATGTCACTATTTTTAATGTATAAATATATATTTTGACGGACATGCATGATATTAAAATAAATATATTGTGATGCTACAGTTAAAATACTTACCTATATTCTTAAATTTTTCTCTGAGCGAGATTCTAGTTCCTAATTGATAAATTGCACGCACAGCTCTTTTTTGCAATATAAAAATACTTTGTATATCAGCTGCCTTTCCCCATAATAATATTCCATATGACATAACGCTGTGAAATTAACTAAATACTAAACTAAAAACTAATAGGTACCCTATGCCCTTTTCTGTACCCATGACAACATATATGCGAAATATCGTGATAATCAATCGATTACTTAAAGCCTGAAAGCATAAGAAATAAACTCACATTTGTATTTATTATATTAGGTTACGTGTTTGCCCGAAATACCCGCCTCAATTTCTAAATGCTTAAAAGGAATACTTTATTAATCCAGTACATCTTATCTGCATACTCGTTCATTATATCACGTGTGTTTGGGTGGCAAATATCCAAACACCTTCACATACTTTTATTTTTATACATAACTTATTTTAATTTCAATAATTAGTAGCGTATCAAAATTATATGATGACCTATAACATCACACTTAAGTACTACATATTTTAGTGGTCAGCCAAAATTGTTTAAAAATTAAAAAAAAGATAACTTCTCCAAAATTGTCTTGCAAAAGTAGTTTAACTATGTAAAAGTAGTTCTTAAATTAAAATTAATACAAATCAACTAGGTATTACCTACTGCTATTAAAATTTACAGAAATCATTATTTTGTACGAAAAAAACATTGCAAATACTCACAAATATTTATCGACTACGTCATTGACTGTTTTCAAACAGGTTTCGCTAAGGCTTGTTTGTTTTGCTTATAAAAATAACTAGCTTTAGCCCGCGGCTTCGCTCGCCTAAAAGTAGGTTAGGTTATGTCAGTAGCACTGGTGGCTAAGCCGGGACGGCGCCGCGGCGTCCAGAGTCGGCCGCAGCTTACAGGCCCATAGCGCTGCTGGACGAGGCGGGTAAGATGTTTGAGAAAATTCTCCCCACTCGCTTCGTCCGGCACCTGAGCATGGTCGGTCTCAACCTGTCGGACGCTCAGTTCGGATGCCGGGAAGGGCGTTCGACGGTCGGGGTCATTATGCGCCTGAAGGCGAGGCCGCGGCTGAGGTCGCTGGCGACGGTGTCCTGTTGGCGGTGACCTTAGACATCGCTTTTAATAGTCTGCCATACAGCTGTGTCCAGGGGGTGCTCCGATATCACGGGATACCTTTTTACCTAGAGCGGCTGGTGGCAGACTATCTGAGTCGCAGGAGTGTCCTCCTCGAGGTTCGAGACGAGGTTTGGCGGCGGCCCATGTCGTGCGGTGTCCCGCAGGGATCGGTTCTTGGTCCACTCCTGTAGGACACGGGGTACGACTGGGCCCTACGTGCTGTCCTACCCGTGGGTTGAGCATCATCAGTTACGCTGACGACACCCTCGTCACGGTCCGTGGGGGTACCTTCGAGGAGACGGCCCGTTTGGCTCCCGTGGGAATTGCCCACATGATCAGGCGTATTGAGGCGCTGGGTATACGGGTGGCTTTTAGCAGGACGGAGGCCCTGGTCTTTCATGGGCTCCGTCGCAGTTCACCCCGCGGCGCCTCGATAATGGTGGGCTCGACGCGCGTTCCCGTCCAGGGCCACATAAAGTATCTAGACTTGGTCCTGGACGACGAGCATTTCAGACAGCTCGCTCCGAAGCTTCTCGGTACTGCGTCCGCCCCTGGGCGGCTATTGCCAAATTTGGTCGGCCCCAGTGCTGGTTGCCGGCGATTCTACACGGGGGTTATCCGGTCGATGGCGCTTTACGGTGCACCGGTGTGTGTGTATTCTCTTGCGGACACCGCAGACGGTGTCGGCCTCGGAATACCCCCTGAGATTTGGAGGTTGAAGTGCTCGCCGAAGTGTTCGCAGTGAGTGAGGCGGTATGGGAGGAGACGGGTTGTCGTCCCCTCCCGGCAGTGATTGAGTGCGCGCGAAATCGGACTTGATTTTAAAGTGGACGAGGGCATCACTTTAACGTGGAAGGCGTGGCTGGAGACGCCCGTGGTCGGTTTCAGAACAGTTGGAGCCCTCCAGCCGGTATTGGAGCGGTGGGCAGGGCGGCAGCATGGAAGCAGCATAGACCCTTTCCTTTCGGTTAGTGCAGGTGTTATCAAGGCATGGTTGCGTTGGCAAATACCTGCACACGCTCGCTAGGAGGAAACCGAGTCCCATTTGCCACCACTGCGAGAGTGAAGAGGACACGGTGCAGCACACGCTCGAGCAATATCCTGCTTGCGCGGTGCAGCGCCGTGAACTTATTGAGGTTGTGGGAGAAGACCTCTCACTACAGGCCGTGATCAAAGCCATGGTCGACAGCCAGAGGAAGTGGGCGGCGGTCGCATCCTTCTGCAAGGAAGTCATCTCGCAGAAAGAGGCGGTGGAGTGAATCTGTGAGAAAAGTATCCTTGCGGATCCGAGCCGTCGCCGGCGCGGCAAACCGGGCGGCGCAGGCGCCTTACACCGTCATAATGAAGGCCGCGGGCGGGAGAACAGGAATCTGCCGCCCGCCAGCCATTGAGTCGGTCCGGGGCGTCGCGTCGCCCAGGAGTCGTAGTCTGCTGGATAGGTCACTGATCTAGTCTCTTTTCCAGCGACCCATCCACTATACAAGGCAGCGAGTTGGCACACTGTGGGGTTTTGGTCCGTAGGCCCGAAGTACGGGAGAGCCAGACATATCCCTCTCGCCTCCCCTTGTGGCAAGAGGGTGTGCACCAGATGTGTGCCAAATGAGAAGTGTGAAAAAATATTGCCCATGTTGTTACTAATCCAATCAATTTAATAAATGTTGTCGGTGATAATATAGCATTCAAATGGTGAAAGAATTGTAAAAATCGGTTTAGTAGTTATTGAGTTAAATCCTTACAAACAAACAAATTAAATATCAAACCTTTCCTCTTTATAATATTAGTATTTAGTATAGATAAGCGATTATTTATTCACTACAGAAGTATTTGGTATTAAATCCTTAGCGTTGATAACTTCCTATTAGCTAAATACGATTAATAGATTATATTATTTACCGCAAGGTGATCTCGCAGATCTATTTCGATCAGTTCCGCAGACCTCAATTAAGTTTATGGAGGATTGTTTTAATTATACTTAGTAATAAATTAAAACTGCCTCGGTGGCGGAGTGGTAGTGTATACGACTCTGTATGAGGTCTCAGGTTCGATTCCGGAGTTGGACAAAGTGTTGTAGTGTTGTTCAATAATCAAGACATTCTTAATAACAGCAAGAAATCTGGAACTGTGCCCGGTAAACAGTAAGAAGCTCGCCTCTTGTTACATGCAACCTAAAACTAAAGTTCCTCTACCAAATCTTCGGGGACACATCCCTACGCGGCCCGGCCATAGACCGTGTGAAGGAACACTGTTAGGTTTAGTCGGTAGGACTCGGAACTTTGTATCTTTCCGCGGGTGAGCCCGACATAACCCCTCCGCCCGCACCCACGGAGGGGTATGCGTAACAGCCTGTTTGACGGCGAGGCGAAAGGCGATATGGTGAGGATCCGTTTCCGAGTAGATATGTGTGTTATGAAGTTATGATCTTTAATCGAAGTAAAGAAAAAAGGTGTAGGACTGTATCCTAATTAATATTATAAATGCGCATGCGAGTTAGTTTGTTTGTTTGTTACGCTTTCACGTCGTAACTACTCGACTGATCATCATGAAATTATGATACACGTTGTCAGGGGTACAGAAAAGGACATTGGGTACCTTTCATCAGGAAAACAGTACTGTTTTCGAACGAGCAAAGCCGCGGGCAATATCTAGTGTGTGTAGTAAATTAATTACGGGTAAGAACTCTAAGAAGATCTTAATAGGTAGACAGACACAGGCCTAGTGATGTAATTCAGTTGGCACCCTTAGAAATGAACTTCGAATGTAAAAGATCAAAATAAATAAAAGGTGTCATATTTATATCATTTTTACAGTGCATGTATCAGATAATAAATAACAATAATAATATCAGCTTATCTTAAAGCGTATTAAAGTCATTAGCATTCTATGAATGACAATATTACGTATACATTGTTTACAGTACGATATCATTCATACCATAGTGCAGGATCTTCTAGAACTTTATGGTTGCAACACAATAACGATATAAATAATACTACTGATAAAATATTGATGAATCACATAATAAATAATACAGGTACCTAATCATTTTAAACGCTCAAGTAGGTAGTAGTAATTATTATTAGTAACGGTTAATACACACTCCATATTTTGCTTGCCTTTATCTGTCAATATTACTTAAAATAAATGTTAAGTTTTAATAGCAGTTTCAGCTAAATGATAGTTGATATTAATCATAGTTCAAAAATACTTAGTTATTTTGATTTCTTAAAATATTTTGTCAAAGTTTATTTAATTTTCAACTATTATGTTCGATTTTCACTCACGCCAATTTATACAGCTCTGTTCTTCTCTTAGTTTGGTGTGGAGAGAACTAGTAGGTACCCGTTGTGATAAGATCATAGGACGTAAAGTACTGGTTTCTTAGTGTCTTGCGTATCTACGTATGTAAATGCGTTTATGTTTGGGGCCATACATAGTGTCCCAGCTTTGATATTCGGGTTAGATAAAATATTATTAGGATTTTCTGTCAGGCAAGTTTCAGAAGCAGTTTGTAGTCTCGATGGACGTAAATCGATCTGCTCATTATAACATGGCTGACTCTGCTCATTATATGTTTCATATTAAAATATTTATTTAGGACACATGTACCGTGATATTGGCTTTATTATACTATGTTCTCTATGTTCTAACTGTTGGGTAAGAAAATTATAGTCTTAGATTTTGTTATAAAAAATAGTCAGCTATATAATTTTGATACATTTAATTGATAATAATAATAATAATAATTTATTTGCAAAAAGCAGATATACAATTTTACACACTATTATACGTACAGTTAAAGATAGTAGGTATATATAGTTGTTACAAATTGCGTGTTGACTCCAACACCTTTGCTAAGTTGTTCTACAGCAACCTGTATTAAAGGTGTTGGGCCCGACCCTTGGGAGAACTCTATTTTATATTACATTTATTTTGTTGTTTGTACATTAATGATAAAACAAAATAGAAACAAAGAAGCGTACGTGTTAATCAAAAAATATTTAGATAAGTGTGTTTGTAATTTGGCAAACAAACATTTATTGTAATAATTTTTACGTGTCGTTATAGTTAATAGTTTAATAGTCAGTGATATTATATAATTTGTATTCAAATGGATAGCATAGTTGCAAGTTCAGCCGCAATACCCATATAATGTTCCTTTTTGTATTATTTGCATGTAGTTACACAAAGCCTGGTAATACTCTGTGTTTGATAATTAATAAAATATTTGTAAAACCTTCCATGATGACATAGAAATTAAACCCAGTTTATAAGAATATTTATATACATAAATAATACCAGCCCTGTATTAAACTGTCCTACTGCTGAGCACCGGCCTCTTCTCGGTGTGGGTAGGGTTAGGCCATATTGTTACCACGCTGGCCAAATACGGGCAGAGTTCACATATCTTCGAGAGCGTTATGGTCAACTCTCAGACATGAAGGTTTCCTCACGATGTTTTTCTTCAACGTTAAAGCAAACGATAATTTAATACGCACATATCTTCGAACAGTCAGAGATGCGCGCCTTGGAATGGAACTCGACCTCTACGTATAATTATTTATTAGATAAAATATTAATATACATTAATATTTTATCTACTTTAAACACTTTTATTACATAATTTTAAAAACTCTATCACTACTATTATTGAACTTTACTATGCTATTTAATTTAATTAAAATTATTTATATTTAAGTTTACACTTTGCCCCGACGCACTGTGGGCTGAAAATCGACCTCCATAGACATAGAAATGAAAGTTGCTAGATGTTCGTTTTGTTGACGGATATGGCTTCTATTAGCTATTATACACATAACAATGTCATCTGAGCTAACTCCGCACAAAAATGAATTTATTATAAGGTTTTTTCGAAAAAAATGTATGGAGCTAGCATGAAAAATCTGAATATCTCTGAACTTGCAAGGAAAACCGTAATATCCTCAGAGATGGTTATAGGACTAATTATTTGTGATTTTTTGACATACTTCATATAACGGTACCTGCTGCAGAATTTTTTTTAAAATCATCTTATTTTTAATTAATTTTTTTTAACATTAAACGATTTGTTTTGGTGTATAAGTAAAGAAACAACACGTTATATGCATATAATACTAAATCTTCGCCAGTTATTTGTTAAAATATCAAGAAAATTATTTTTGCCTAACATAGTATATATGTTTTAAAACAGTTAATTGGATACCATTACTGAACTTTGCATACAGGTAAACTACTGAATAATAAATTAGCCTTCTAATGAGTTCTGAATAATAGATTAAGTGATTTGCAATGTCGCACAATGGTAACTACGGATTACACTAATTAAAATCTTACAGGTAAGTACATAAGTAACTTAAATAGTTAATTAGATATGTTACGAGTTCTAAGAAATATTTTCGACAACTGTCTAATGAGGTCGTTAACTAATGTTGGACTGAAATATAAAATGGTTAACATTTTGCATCATAATTTAGTTTATTCTAAGCTTTGTTACCCCTAACATATCACTGTGAAATTTTATAATGGAAAGTTTAAATACCAATTTAGACCTATTCGTTCTTCTAAAATGTAAGAGTACTTCATTTGATCATGAGGTATTGTTTAGTGAAGTTATATCCCGCCTAGACGTTTGTCTTTCCGTTGAAGATCAAGTGACTCTAAAAGAATTTTGTCGGAGATTTGTACGAGCTGCATCACAAAGGTGGCAAAAATCTCACCGAATTCTTGATACTTTTAGAAAACAATACGAAATTTGGCTGCAAGCAACTATCGATTGGCCAAGTTGTATAAATTTAGTCGCTCAAGAACCAACTGTTGCTGAAGGATCAAGATCAATCTCTCCAGAACCCTCAACATCATACTCTGTTGGTACAATGACAAAGAGGCCACGAAAACCATTCGAAGATCTGGAAAGCAAACAGAAGAAGAGAAGATCTGATGAGCATAAAACTGACAATCCCAGTGAATTGGCATATACAGCAGCAGCGCGTTTTAAGGAAGAAGGTTGTGAGGATATCGCATCTGTAATCGAATATATGCTGAAACATCCTGAAGCAGCCTCTAAAATTAAGGAAACGCTTAAGCAACCGGTGAAAACTATCTTATTTACACCAGAAAAAGCACTTGGATTACTCCTTTCATTAAAATTATCAAAGTGGCAATACATCACTTTACGAGAGTCAGCTATTCGGGAAGGTAGAAAGGATATTTATCCATCCTACTATAAAGTGCAACAAACCAAGCTGGCATGCTATCCTCCGAAGCAATCAGTGTTAGTGACCGATTCATCGGCAAGAATAACCCTTCAAGCTTTACTCGACATTACGGTCAAAAGAATCCTCCAAAGTTTTCCTAACGATGATGTGCAAAATAAGGATTTAAAATTGATATCTAAATGGGGTTTCGATGGTGCGTCAAACCAAAGCCGATACAAGCAGAAAATGGATAGCGATCAAGACGATTCAAGTATTTTCATGACTTCCTTGGTGCCACTAAAACTGACTGATGGAGACAATACTTTGTGGATGAACCCAAAACCATGCTCAGCAATGTATTGTCGTCCAGTTCAATTTACTTTTGTGAAGGAAAGCGAAGCAGTAGTCATCGAACACAAACGACGAATGGATGAAGAAATTAAGGCTCTCATTCCTACAGAGTGCAATAATAGAAACAGGGTGAATCATCACCTAATGATGACAATGATCGATGGTAAAGTCTGCACGTATTTGTCTCAAGCCAGATCAAGTTCATCATGCTATTTGTGTCTGGCAAAACCGACAGAAATGAACCGTTTGAGTGTAGTAACAGCAAAGACCGTATCTTCTGATATATACGAGTTCGGATTGTCATCTCTACACGCCCGTATAAATTGTATGGAATGTTTACTACATATTTCGTATAGACTAGATTTTAAAGAGTGGGCTGCGAGAGGTAACGAGCACAAAGAAATGCTAAGTAAGAGAAAAAAGATTATTCAAGACAAATTTAAAGACGAATTAAATCTATTGATTGACATTGTTAAACAAGGTTCCGGAACTACTAATGACGGCAACACTGCAAGAAAGTTTTTCAAATTTCCCCATAAAACTGCAGCCATTACTGGGTTGGACGAAGAACTAATAAGAAGATTTGCTGTGATTTTACAGGCAATAACTTCCGGGGAAAAAGTAGATATAATTAAATTTAAAGATTATGCCTTCAAAACAGCAGAGAGGTACGTGGAATTATATGACTGGTACTATATGTCATCAACCGTCCACAAATTACTTATACACGGGGCAGACATAATCGAGAAGAATGATGTTGTACCCATAGGAAGTCTCTCGGAAGAAGCATCCGAGTCTCGCAATAAAGATTTTAGGAGGTTTCGGGAACATCATTCGCAGAAAAAGAGCAGGCAAGATTCGAATCATGATATCCTTAATATGTTAGTTGTTTCTTCGGATCCTTTTATAAATGTACAAAGGCCCAAGTTAGATGCCAAGAAAAAGGAGGATTTATTTCCTGAAACCCTCAATTTAATTCAGTTTCAAGAAACTGACTTTGAGTTTCTAGGCAATCTAGATTCTGATTCAGAAATCGACGAGAGTGATAAGGAAAACTAGAAACTTTTTGTGCTTTTAATTATAATTCTATTCAATGTAATTTTTTCATGATTTTTCGTTATTTAGCTTTGGTACGTAACTATGTTTTGCAATTGATTTATTTTTAAATATTTTATATTACTATTCTTGTACCTATTTATATTTTTGCATACTTTTGTACCTATGTTTTGTTTTATATAAATTTTATCAACTATTAAAAAATTTATTTTTCTTTTTATTTAATGCCTATTATTAGCGTTAATAAAATAACTAACTTATCGATTGATCTTTACTTTGACATTAGTAGAATTTAATGATTTAAAAAAATACCTTCATTTAGACATAATAATAAAATAATTAGACAGTTGTCGAAAATATTTCTTAGAACTCGTAACATGTCTAATTAACTAATTAGTTTACTTATGTACTTACCTGTAAGAATTTAATTAGTGTACTCCGTAGTTACCATTGTGCGATATTGCAAATCACTTAATCTCTTATTCAGAACTCATTAGAAGGCTAATTTAATATTCAGTGGTTTACCTGTATGCAAAGTTTAGTAATGGTATCCAATTACCTGTTTTAAAACATATATACTATGTAAGGCAAAAATAATTTTCTCGATATTTTAACAAATAACTGGCGAAGATTTAGTATTATATGCATATAACGTGTTGTTTCTTTACTTTTACAATAAAACAAATCGTTTAATGTTAAAAAAAATTAATTAAAAATTAGATGATTTTTAAAAAAAAATCTGCAGCAGGTACCGTTATATGAAGTATGTCAAAAAATCACAAATAATTAGTCCTATAACCATCTCTGAGGATATTACGGTTTTCTTTGCAAGTTCAGAGATATTCAGATTTTTCATGCTAGCTCCATACATTTTTTTCGAAAAAACCTTATAATGAATTCATTTCTGTGCGGAGTTAGCTCAGACGACATTGTTATGTGTATAATAGCTAATAGAAGCCATATCTGTCAATAAAACGAACATCTAGCAACTTTCATTTCTATGTCTATGGAGGTCGATTTTCAGCCCACAGTGCGACGTTTCGGTTGCTTTACAGCAGCCATGTTCACGGGGAGATATCATAGTAAAGTTCAATAATAGTAGTGTTAGAGTTTTCAAAATTATGTAATAAAAGTGTTTAAAGTAAAATAAACAACGCGACAAAATCCGTATAAAGTGTTTAATTTCAATGTATAACATTCGCGTAAACATAAGACAATATGAGATACCTTATCTTATCTTATCTTGATCCGGGGGCCAGTCATTGTAGACCGGCGACACTTCGACCCAGTGGGATCTTTTGTGTCGGCCCCGAGGTTTATCCTTGAGCTATCTCCCTATGAATGTACTGCATCAGTCGCAGCGTACACCTCAGAGGGAGAAGCCTGAAGTCTTCAGGGTTCGGATATGCCAATCCCATCAGACCCATCCTTAGTCCGGCCAACGCGTCACATTCACACAGTAGGTGTGATATGGACTCGTCCTGTTCACCACAGGCTCTGCAGATCGAATTGTTTGACAATCTCAATCTGCACAGGAAGTCATTGGTGCCAAAATGACCAGTAAACGCTCCTGTGAGTAGGCGTATTTGGCCCTTGTTGTACCCGCAGAACTTCCGGGTAAAGCCCGTGGCTCTGTTTGCAATGAATTTCTTGGAGTGTTCCAGACCCCTAAGGGCCATCCACTCCAGCCTGTGTTTATCATTGCCATGTGCATTGAAAGCTGCCTTGACGGTACTCTCAGAGAGACCTACGAATGGCTCGGGGCCCACAAATTGTTGCTCCGAGCCCTTTTTGGCTAATACATCAGCCTCCTCATTACCCTGCACCCCTGCATGCCCCGGAACCCACACCAGCCTGACTGTGTTTTTCCTGCCAAGTTTGTTAAGGGCTTTAACACAGTTCAGGACTAGTGCTGAGTCCACCCTACAGGAGTTCAGAGCCTTAAGAGCAGCTTGACTGTCACTGAGTATATAAACAATCTTGTCAGTGACATTGTTGTTAATATTCTCCTGCGCACAGGCAATTATAGCATAGGTTTCCGCCTGGAAGACCGTTGCATATTTGCCCATGCTTTGGTTCACCTTGCAGTCGTTGGCATAAATACCAGCGCCTGATCCTGTTTCCATTTTGGAACCATCGGTGTACCAGATGAGACAACCCTTGTCAGGGGATCGTAGACCTCGTCTCCATTCGTCCCTTGTGGGGACCTTTATTTTAAAATTCTTTTTGAATATGTGCATTGGTTGCATTTTGTCACATCCCATGCTCATAATCTCTTTAAGATCCTTCGAGATCTCCAGTTTTGTGTGTCGAGTTACTGGCATGTTGACGCTCCACAGCCCATGTATAGATAGTCTATGTAGCGCCTTCATCGCCTCTAACTCCACAACAATGTGTAGCGGCGTTAGGTCCAGCAGGATCTCTAACGCAGCCGTTGGCGTAGTAGGGAACGCCCCTGTTATAGCCATGCAGGCTAATCGCTGCACCTTCGACAGCGCTTTCCTGCATGTTGCTAGATATGAGATACCTACTAGGTTAACGTAACGAAAACGAACTCAAAAATGTTAAAGTTTAAGGATCGTAGTAGATATTAACGATATCAACTAGTTGATCGTGTTTAAAAACAATTAATATAATATTATTTATCAGGTTTTAATTGCGTTGGTAATTAATTTAAGGTAATAAAATTCTATTTATTGCCCGAACTTTGACTCACTTTTGACGATCTTGTTTATCGACGATCAATGCACTATTAAGATATAAAATATCTATTGAGGAATAAAGGTTTCTAAACTTAAAGTAGTGTCTAGAAATGTAACTTATCTAATCTTTTTACGTTTTTTATTACACTGCTGTCTCGTTGGTGCAGTGCACAGAGCACTGCTGTGCTCATGCACAGCAGACCCCATGGTCTCGGATTCTATTCCGGGTCGGGCACACATTGGGTTTTTTTGCCAAGAATATCATTATATTAGCACGAAGTTTAGAACTGTGGCAGGCAGGCGCGTGCGCTTCATAGAAGCAAATAAGCACTGCATACCCTAGTCCGCTGGCTTATGTAAATCTATATAATCGAAATCTATTTATTAAATTCTACAATATAATATACAGATATATATACACACAAAAACATTTATAAATGAAATGTAGTGCCCTCGCAGAGGTTTCGGGTAGGGCGTGCATACCCTACCAGAAATCTTTGTGCACGCCCCTGGTGGCAGGTAGACTGCAGTATGCCCTTATTACATGAGAACTAAGATTACAGAAAAATTTAGGTCCAATTCCAACTACCCCTTCGGGTATGAGGACCTCTGATTTCCCAGTTTAGCTGGGGTCGGGTCTCCCTGTACTGTCTGTCTGCGCCAATGAGCTCTGTTTTGGCTTAATCGTATACCTACTTAGATTCTCTTTCTGATTCTGTTTCATAGGAATGTGACTACGCGTGCGTTTTATGACAATGCCACTATAATTACGCCGTATACTTAATAATATGTTTTTTTTTTGTAGAGCGCTGTCAAATAGAAGACTGTCCGGTCCGGACAGGCACGGTGACGTCATACACCAGCATCATGTCAGTACCGAGAAGCATAGCATTGGTAAATATACACTTTATAACTAGCCTTCATTATAAGTAGTAACATGCTTTATCATCACATATATCATTAATGTTATAACATTAACACACTGACTGTCCTCCGCGGTGTCACCCATGTTTATTTATTTACTTATTTCTTAACATACATTGCTTTTAAAGGCTAATGTAGTTCTACATTCTAATTCTGATCCTAAGTAATATTATAAAACCGAATGTGAAATTGTTTGTTAAGCTTTCACTACTAAATTTCGTATAGGTACACGTTGTCGAAGTAATAGAAGAGAATACAGGGTACCTTTCATCCAGAAACAAGTACCTACTGTTACTAACCTAATCTACATTAACGCGAGCGAGGCCGCGAGCAATAGGTATTAATACATAAAATCAACATAAAATGCATTACTTTGATAAAAACTCAAATGTCACCCATGACGCTATGTAAATTTTTGGTTTGTTCCGCATTCGTCCCTGATGTTTCGTCCCAAGAAATAAATACGCATTCGTCCCAAAAAAAATGTTCCTTATATGCCCCTAAATTTAAATAAATATTAATTTCTTTTTCGTCCCAGATTATGTTCCTTTTTGTCCCTCTTTGTTTTTTGTATGGAGTTTTTGTTGTACATTCAGCCGAGAAATATTTTAAAATACCTTGTTGATCTCTCAGTAAAACTTTGGGCTTATGATTGCATGACATCACGAACCTGACAACAAAAGATTTAAAATAATTTTAAACCATGTTTTGATTTGTTAACCATATGTACAAAAATGTAGGGCGAAAAAGGAATAATTTCAAAAGAGGGGCGAATGAGTAACATTTTTGAATGTGGGACATAATGTAGGGGCAAATGCGGAACAAACCAAATTTTTGAGAGACGGAATTCATAATGTTTACTTCTCGAACAAGAAAACAACTATAATCTATACTTCTACTAATATTAAAGCTAAAGAGTTTGTTTGTTTGTTTGAACGCGCTAATCTCAGGAACTACTGGTTCGAATTGAAAATTTATTTCAGTGTTGGATAGCCCATTTATCGAGGAAGGCTATATAACATCACGCTACGACCTACAGGAGCAGAACATAAATGAAAAATGTTGCAAAAATGGGGAAAATTCTCTTATGTGAAGCAGACGAAGATGCGCGGATCAGCTAGTACATAATATGTTCGTAAGCGATACTGGCGTTTATGATTACTGCTCTGCTCCCGTGACTCGTAGCGTGATACTCCATCTATCCAATACTTAAGTGCTATACACTTATCGGTGTAGCAATTTCCATCTTTCTCGGTCTGAATGCCAAATCCTTCAATTCTAGATATGTTTCTACACGCGCTTATTCCTACAGTTGATCTGTATACTTTCTTCTTGGTCTTCTCCTTCTCTTTGCCTCTATTTTTCTTTTCATAATATTGGTAATAAATTTGTCATGTCTAAGTAAGTGACCGACAAAGTATACTCCATAAGTATAAGTATAATAGGTTAGATGTGGGAAGCATCCAAAGTATATTGGCCATCTACTATTGGCCATTTAGCCACTAGAACTAAAATTAAAATAAATATAATTTGATCTCTACTAAGGTTGAATGATATTTATTTTATTTCAGTTTTGGTTACAATGAGACTGGCATATTGCCATAGCAATAAAAGACCCTAAATTAAAAAAGGATTAAAAAAAAACTTAAGGGAGTGAGCCTATACCTAACCTTTCTTTTTTTTTTTTTTTGATACCCAGGAAAAAATGCTTGATGCACTACCCGCCGGCTAGGGGACGGCACCGGCGGGGCGTGTGGGACTCACCAGCCTACTGCTGGTATACCCACTAAAAAAACCTGGGGTGTTCCCTCTCTCACCCAATGGGGGGAGCCTGTTGGGAGTCTAAAAAGATTCATCCATAGCAGGCCCCCCCGTGTGGGTGCCGGCCGGGTCAATAGGACCCGACCTCCTCTCGTCCCCGGGGGAGAGCAATTTCACCGCTCTCCCCTTTCGACGTTAGAAGGCGCGCGGGAACACCGCGCGCGCCCTCTATGGGTTCTTACTCACGGGTGGCAGGGTCCCCTGAGGCCTTGCCACCCAGAACCCTTAGGTGGGGGGCAGGAGAGCGACATAAGCGCGTCTCCTGCGCCTCCTCCTCCGGCGGCGGATGTCCGGGGCGTAAGGATCTTCCTCACGCCCCCGCTCCGCCGCCTCCTTCTGCGAGATGACAGCCTCGCAGAAGGACCTCATTGCGCCCCAGCACCTGTCGTCGCCGACCATCATGGATACGACGGTCGGCAACGAGAGGTCGGGGCCAATCACGGCGACCAGGGCACAGCGCTCCTCGGCCCACGCTGGACACTCCTCCAGCGTGTGCTGCGCCGTGTCCCGGTCGCACTCCTCGCAGTGGTGACACCTGGTTGTCGGCTCCCTACCGGCTATCTTGCACAGGTACTCTCCGAAACAGCCGTGTCCGGAGAGCACCTGAGTAAGCCGGTAGGTGAGCGGTCCGCGCCGTCTGTCCATCCATTGCCTTAGCACCGGACGGACAGCCTCGACGGTCCTCACCCCGTAGCGGGGCTGGGCCAGTCTCTCCTCCCATTTCGCCTCAAGGACCAGTCGAGCCTGGGACCTTCGCGTCTCCACCGCCCTGTGAGTAGGTTCCTCACCATGGAGCCGGAGGTCCGCGCGCCAGTGATACACCGACGCTTGGACCTCCGCCTCCAAATCCCAGGGCGGCGATGCCGCCAAAACGCACGCCGCCTCATAGGAGACGGTGCGGTACGCCCGCGACAGCCTATACCTAACCTTTTTTTTTTTTTTTTTTTTTCTCGCAGGGGAATGCTCTTACGCACACCCACTCCTGTCGATGCGGTCGGAAAACCGCACCGGCAACAGTGGGTAGTGTCGGACTCACCGGATGTTACGGAATACCGACTAAACCTAACTGCGGCGCTCTTCCCGTCTATCATGGAGCGCCGGAGGATCTCCGTTCCGAACTCTCTCCAGCGCTCAGACGTTAGCCTGGCAGGGCTACGACCCAAGACACAACCATCTAAGGCGGGGGGATGAGGTGAGCGTAGCGGCGTCGCCTCCTCCCTGGCCTTGCTCGGCGGAGTGGGTCCGCACTGACGTCGGCCTCCCGTTCCCGCTCCGCAGCCTCCTTCAGGAGCATTACTGCCTCACTGAAGTCGGCAACAGCTTGCCAGCACCTGTCGCTGGCCAGCATGGTGCTCACTGTTCGTCCCAGCGACAGGTCCCCGCCAATGACGGTGGTCAGGTCGCTCCGTTGTGTCTGCCAGGCAGCACAACTTTCTACTGTATGGCGCGCCGTATCAATGTGCGCGCCGCACGACTTACAGGAGGGTGAGGTCTCCCTCCTGGCAATCTGATGCAGGTACTTACCAAAGCAGCCATGTCCGGTAAGCACCTGCGTCAATCTGAAAGTCAGCACTCCGTGCCGACGATTCAGCCACTCCTCAAGGTGAGGCCGGATAGCCTCCACTATTTCGACTCCGGCGGTGGGGGTCCTCAGTTCACTTTTCCACCGCCGGATGAGGGCACTTTGAGCCTCAGCCCGCATTTCACCCACGACCGGTTCCTCGCCCCGAGACCGCGCCACCGAGCGGTGTCGGTAGACCTCTGCAAGAACTTCCGCCTCCAGTTCCCAAGGCGGGTCGCTCGCCAGGACGGTAGCAGCCGTCCACGACACTGTACGATACCCCCTGATGGCTCTCACCGCGATGACCCGCTGAGCTCTCCTTAGCAGAGCCTTATTACGCGCAGTGAGAGCGTCGACCCAGATTGGGGCGCCGTACAGCGCCATGGACCTCACGATCCCGCTGTACAACCTCCGGCAAGACGACCCCGGACCACCAGTGTTGGGCAGAAGTCTACCCAGCGCTGCAGCTACATTTACTAGCTTCGGGGCGAGTTGGGTGAAATGAGGTCCAAAGCACCATTTTCCATCTAGGTGCAGGCCCAAATATTTCATTTGGGCCCGCACCGGCACGTCCTCGTTTAAAATCTTTAATTTCGCCCCTCGGGGGGCACCGCGACGCGGGCCATGAAATAGGAGGACCTCCGTTTTGCTAACGGAGACCCTCAGGCCCAGCATTTCAATCCGCTCTATGACGAGCGCCGCTCCGACCTCGGCCAATCGGGCCGCCGCCTCAAAGCTCCTCCCTCTCGCCATGACGAGGGTGTCGTCAGCATAACAAATCACCCCCATCCCGGGGAGGAGTTCACCGCGCAACAGCCAGTCAAAGCCGATGTTCCACAGGGTCGGACCCAGAACCGAACCCTGTGGAACACCGCGCTCCATACGACGCCGGAGCAGACGCCCGTCGGTGCCCTCCCAAACGACGTATCTCTCATCAAGGTACGCCTCCAGCAGCCTCCGGAGGTACAGGGGCACTCCATGGTATCGGAGCGCCTCCTTCAACGTCTCGAACGGCAGGCTGCCGAAGGCGTTCTCAATGTCGAGCGAGACTGCCAGAACCACATCTCCCTGGTTTACGGCCTCCGTGGAGAAGGCCTTTAGGGCGACCAGCGCATCCGTGGTCGATCGGCCCCCTCTGAAGCCGTATTGTGCCTCTGACAGTCCCGGTCCCACTTCCTCAAGGTGTTGAACGAGACGGCCCGCGAGGACCCTCTCAGCAGTTTTGGCCGTCTCGTTCAGCAGCACCAGCGGTCTGTATGCGGAAGGCGAGTCTAACGGGCGTCCCTCCTTCTGCAACAGACAAAGACGGCCGGTTTTCCAGTCGCCTCAACAATAAAGACTACCTATCAAAAGCAAAAATATTTTGAGATCTGACTGTTAATTCCAGCGCGTTTAAACAAAAAATAAACAAAGTCTTCAGCGTTATCTAATATTATAAAGATTTTATTTTTTGTTTGTTTGTAAGTAGGTATCTAACTCAAAAACTACGCAATCGATTTTAAAAATACTTTCACCATTAGAAAGCTATACCTATTATAACCAATTAACATAGGCAATAATAAATTTAAAAAATGCTAACTTACACTAAACTAACCTAACCTACATTTACGCGAGCAAAGCCGCGGGCAAAAGCCAGTTATAGATATTAGTAAATATTGTAACAGAAGCTATAGAAAATCTACTGATATTTTATGTACACAATGCTGTTTAAAGTAATGTTTAAGTGTACATCTCGGACGTGTCACCTATTCAATAAGCAAGAGGTACTAATTAATTATACATACCTACGTATGACGCAGATCTGTCTACCGCTGTCGCTAGACAATGATCATTAAGGCACTGTGCGGAATTACTTATCTGTCCTTTTGTCTTGGCTGTGACAAGCAGGAAAACGGGGGTACTGTAGATGATATCAATACCTACAACTACAATAATAATTTAACATAAACGCGACAGGTGATAAATAAAACACAGTTATTATCACGTATTTCGACTACAGTAATACCTCGGCTTACGCTACACCAACGTACGCGATCCCATAGTTACGCGATTTTCAAATCTTGTCGATTTATTTTATGTTTCAGCGTCATACAACTCTCAATTATCGACTTACTGCCTATATTTGCATAATATGAGCTTCCATTTAAAAATTTAGTCTAAATTATTATTTACTTTAGCATCTGGCTCCAATTAAAATAATTTATATGTATGTATTTGTTTGCGGAATTATACCCTGACTTACGCGAATTCGATTTACGCGGTTATAGCTCAGTCCTACCTATCGCGTAAGTTCGGGGCATTACTGTACTTACTTACTCATATAGATTCATCAAACTCTATTTTGACATACATTAATAAACCAGTATGTGCGTGATTCCTACGGGATACTTTTAGCCTGTTCAAATAATAATAAATAATAAGTATTTCGTAGTATCCTGAGTGATAATATAGCCTAAAGACTATCTTCGTACAAAGTTGCACCCAAATCCATTCAAAGTATTACGCATGATTGAGTAACTTACATCTAAGTAAGTAAATATCTTAAGAAACCTTTTTAATTATCATATTAGTAAATTAAATAAACCAGCACATGATTAATATAGCCTCTTTTTTTTTATTTCTCTATTTTCTTTCTCTATTTTAGCCTCGACGGCGTAGTCGTTAGTGTAACCGACTGCCACGCCTGAGGTCGCGGGTCGAACCCGCGACCTCAGGCGTGGCAGTCGGTAAATTAATCATGTGCTGGTTTATTTAATTTACTAATATGATAATTAAAAAGGTTTCTTAAGATATTTACTTACTTAGATTCCCGCACAACTCAAAAATTTGTGTGCATGAACATGGATGTTTGTCTTGGTCTGGGTGTTTCTATGTATAATATGTATGTATTTACAAAAAAAAGTATATACGTATGTTTATCCATTGTCTAGTACTCATATACTAGTATAGTATTATATTATCTGTGCTCATAGTACAAGCTCTGCTTAGTTTGGGCTAGATGGTGTTGTGTGTATGTGATAGAATATTATTATTATTAAAATATTATAAGATTACCTCGGTAGCGATTGCTGTGCATAAGGTATCAATTTCGAATCTCGTCGAGTCAACACAGAGTTGTTGGGTTTTTCTGACAAGCAAATATCAGGCGCGAACGCCGAGTTAGGAAGTTGGCGGTGGGTTCTGTAAAGAACGAAAAGCCGTTGGTCCTGCGCCTGATTGAGATATAGGAAACAGAAGGCACACTTGTGTTTGCGCACTCGCAACATTATAATATCTCCTGCGTAGATAGTCAGTTACCGTTAAGATTGGCCGCCCGCGCCACCGTGACCGAAATTCGGATCTTATAATATGATTAAGGTAAATACGTGGAAGGGTTGTCTTATATTTACGTAGCCAAATAAATATTTTAAATCAGAATCAATGAGTATTAGAAACATAGACACCTAAAAGTCCTGATCAAACTTTGGCCCTAATAATTCATTTGTGCCATCTAGCGCTCTAAATTATTTTATAAGCTATTATTTTACAGCTTAAACAAATATTATTAACTGCAAAATTTGGCCACGGATGTAGGAGATAGACTGGATCTAGGAAATCGGATAAATCGAAGGCCGAGTTATCACGGATAAAAATAAGAAACGTGTTTATTATAAACAATTAAAATGCACGACATGATAATACCTATTAGAACTGCACATATCACGTAGGTAGTGGTGTACGTGGCCACCTCGCCACTTGTTACTTATATTGTGGGTTCGATAGTGCGATGACACAAACATTTGCGTGATCCATTTATAGTTGTTCACTACCAGAACAACTATAAATGGATCACACAATGTTTATCTATGTCCTTGTTGCATCAACAAGGATATAAAAACAGTGTGGAAGGCTTAGTATATAAAAATAAAGCATTTGTATTTTATCTCTTTCTTTGTACTCCAGTATGGAACTGGTACTGGTACTGTTCAGTATGATATATAGATTAATAGTAAGTATTAAAAAATTACCATTCATAATCTAAATCATCATAGATCAAAAGAAACCGGAAAAACACAAGAAAAACAGGTTACCATTCGATGCACACATTTGCATTTGTGCAATGCATGAGTTAATAACGTCATTGCTAAAATCTGAATATTTAGCACAGCAACAAGGTGGAGGTGTAATTAAGGCTTTCTGAAAATGTCAAAACGTCAGGCAATATTATGTCATAACGTTGAAAAGATACATATACCTATTTATATTTTGTTAATCATTTATCTATTATTAAATGGTAAAAACGAAGCCTAAGCCAGTATAATTTCGCTTTGTCCGCCTTTCTGTGCATTTGTCAGCCATTTTACTTTAGTGTCTATTGGTATCTACTACTGAAAGTTTTGTTTGTTGTAAAAGTTAAATCGTTAAATGATATAAGTAAAATTACATAAATAAGAAGACGACTCTTGTTTCAAAATTGTCCTATTTATTGCAATTATAATACCAATATTATATAGAGAGAGTTTTGTGAATTTGTGTGTATGTGTATTCCTTACTATATTATAACAAATCTTTCACTTTTTAAACAGTACTTTGTACTTCTAGATGTACTTCAACCTAAAAGAAGTGTAGTCGTTACGCCTATATCACCAATTTTTTTTTTTTTTTTTATACTATTAATGTGGCAAACAAGCTTACGGCCCACCTGATGGTAAATGGTTACCGTAGCCTATCGACGCCTGCAATACCAGAGGCATCACTTGCGCGTTGCCGACCTTGTAAAAACCTTTTAACGCCCTTTTTGAAGAACCCCATACTGTAGTCTTGTGGGAAAACCTGGGCAGGGAGTTCATTCCACAACCTGAGAATATAATAAATTCATGGTACAACTCAATTAAAAAAATGTTTATAATAATATTTAATTTTATATAGTTCCTTGAGTCCGTTATTACAATTAATTATATTAGGTGTCATAAAGATTTATTACTATGACACAATAGAAGGGGCAATTCAACTTTTGTAGGTATGTATAAAAACTAGATAAAAGATATACATATTTATATCTCATAACAACAAAGCCGAAAGCAAGTTTTATTAAACCGGCTTTTAAACATAACATTTATAGACAAGAATCAGTCATAATAAGACCTCTTACGTAACAAAAGTCAGGAAATCATAATTAATTTATTTTTGTACAAAGAAAACCTTAAAAATCATTAGTACATAAATTAGTTAAAATTACGATCGGCAATAGTTTTATTAGTTAACTAAATAATTATACTGCAAACGCATATGTAATTATATAAGTTGCTATTGCCTCACTCGCAATGTCCGATGGTTGGTAACTCAACACGAACAAAGAGAGAGCAGATGCAGCACTAAGGGCTATACGTGGTTTTACGGTAACATGGAGTAACATGAAGGAGTGATAAACCGACAAATGCCGAACTCTTAAGCCGCTACATATTGAATATGTTGAGAGAAAATTCCAATAAGTAGGTAACTTTTTGTCAACCGGATTCGGAATTTAAACACGATACCTAATGATCACATCAACCAGGCAGTCGAACTCTCAATCTTACTCTTCTAATGCTAGCTTTCTAGAATTCTAGAGCAGCTGACTCACAAATAGTTACATCATCCAAAATCTAAAATACAAAGAATTTTAAAATCTAATCTAAAATTAATAATGTGCTAGCGTTTGAAATCAGGTAATAGAGTTAAATGTCAATTGACAGACAAAGGATGCATGATACAAACTTTGACGTAACCGCTAGTTAACTGCAGTTCTCCGAGGGTGATAGCGAAAATCCCACTACATCCTCACTTTTTTTTAATGAATGAATGAATGAATGAATGAATGAATGTCATTTATTTCTGAGTATATGGTACATGAAGTTATTAAATCTTAGTTAAAAGTTTCACATATACTACCGATGCCGGTGTAGAAATATCCAATTTAAATTAAAATGTCTAATTACAATTCAAATACAAAGTCAAATTATATTAACCAACAAATAGATTAATTTAAAATTATTATAAAATCAACAATACAAAATTAAAAGTTAAAAACAAAACAAAATAATGTCAATATTTGTTATTATGTAAGTCACAATATAAATAAAATATTAATAGGCAAATCAAAATAAGAATAATTATGTCAGATTAAGTACAATGTCAATAAATATAAATACAATGTCAGTGGTTAAAAAAATTCAGTGACTGAGTAGAAACATTTGTCTAAAAGCCAAGCAAATATGATTTTCTTAAATTTATTGGTTGGTAATATTCTTATTTCTGGAGGTAATTTGTTGAATATTTTGATTGCCATACAATTAGAGTTTCTGCTATACAAGTGCAGTCTTTGGTTAGGTACAAGTAATTTCCCTGGATTTTTGATTTCAACTCTCTTGGACTTGTGTTCATACAAAGGAAACAGATATGAGTGTCTTTTAACGAACAAACAAATCTCAAAAATGTAAAGACAGGGAAGTGGAAGTATCTTTAGTGCTTTAAAAAGTGGCTTACAGTGATCTAAGTATTCCGCTCCAGAAACCGCTCTGACACATTTCTTTTGCGCAATGAATGCTCTGTTCACGTCCACTGAGTTACCCCATATAACAAGTCCATAACGCAGCACTGAAGAAATATAACCATGGTAAGCGTTAAGTGCTGTTTCTTTGCCAGCAATTAGCCTAAGCTTTCGCAAAGCAAACACAAATTTGTCAAGCCGAGTACAAACTTTGTTTACTTGCTCACTCCAATTTAGTTTTTCGTCCATTATTATGCCCAAATATAGTGAGGATGTTACTGGTTCCAATACTGTGATGTCATATTGTATTTTAGGAGGTTCCACAAAAGAATTTGATGACCGAAATTGCACTAATTTCGTTTTGCTCATGTTAACGTGTAAATTATTCCATTCAAGCCATTTTATTGCAGTTTGTATTTCATTATTGGTGTCGATTTCTAATCCATTTTTGTTCCAAGCTTTAATGGTCAGGGTTGTGTCGTCCGCAAATAATGTGCAATTATGTTTTAGGAATTCGCATAAATCATTTATATATATGATAAAAAATAGAGGTCCTAACACACTTCCTTGCGGAACACCATAGTTATTATTTTTGGATATTGAACTGTATATATTTTTCTTGTTATTTTCAATTTTTGCTAATACAGTCCGTTGTTGACGACCCGATAAATAACTTTTAACCCAATCATACGCTTTGCCTCTTATTCCATATTTCTCCATTTTACAAAGTAGGCGAGAATGTGGAACAAAATCAAATGCTTTGCTCATGTCTAGAAACACTGATATTCCAAACTTGAAATATTAATAAAATATAATATACATTATTTTGTAACCAATTTTGATATAGTTTGTACAAAAAGACTTATTTTTATTGCTATTCGCTCTTGTATGTAAAAAAAATGTAAAAATCAAACATAGGCAACCACCCTATTCAATGATGTACTATTGAAATGTTTTAGTGCTAATAACTTTTAAACTTTCACGTTGCATGGTATAATAAGTAACGGGTATTAACGTGATCATGCATAATGTTTACGTTTTTAATGCTTGACGTTTCGGTTACTCCGGCCGTGGTTACAAGCTTACGTATCATATACATATATTATGTTCTACTGCTACCTTATATGAATTGGTCAATAGATTATTTTGGCACGTAACTTATAAGAAGAAGTCTTGGGATAAGACTATTGTGCAAATCTCTATCTTATTGTGTTGTCAACTGCCTCCGCGGAAAGTAGACCTTCAAGTAGCGAAGCGTACTTAATATATTTTTAGTTATTCCAGTAAGATGTTATTAATATAAGTATGTATGGTAGTTTATTGGTTTGAATACTGGTAGCTAAAAGCGAGAATTGGCTGGTTCTTGCCGAAAATGTGAATGAGCATCCCCTCACTCTACGACTAGTCCAGTTTATGATATAGCGTTTCCCTACACCAACTGTCCGGTTATAATAGTGGGAGCCGATGTACCTTCCAGTGCCCGAGAGCACCTTCTGGGACCAGTTATAGACAGGTCATGTCCCCAAATCTCGATTTCTCCATCCTAACTCCAGAGATCTGGTTCTCGTAAGCGAGCAACCTCGTGCCCAAGTGGCAGTACTTATTCTCCAGATAATAAAGCCGCTCACCCCTCGCAACTCTATGAGTTGCTAACGAAAACCTCGCTGAAGCCGACGGAGAAGTCGCCTCCCATATCTCCAGTATGGTACCGGAGCTGTATAAGGCACGCTCACTTTCCGACGTACATCCATACGCCTACCCAAATAGGCTTACAAGCCGGGTGTGGCCCGAGTTTCGTCAATTTAGCTATGACTCTTACTTGCCTAGCAGGCAAGCACCCGAAATACGTTGTGGTGGCGAAACCATGCTGCCACTTCGCTAAAGACAACTCCGTGCCTCGCGCGACCGACTGGTTCGCACTAGTCGCTCATGTATCCAACGCTCGAACGCCACATGCTTGCCGAGCAACAAACATGTCGTCCTCAGCGGCTAACCACATAGCACCTGTGAGTCCAACCTCAATGTCAGGCACCACGAACTCTAATCAGCAGTTGATAGAACACACCTTTCGAGGCGCAGTGGGCTTCCTGACCTCGCAGTACCCTGGTCTTAAGGGGGAGACCAGTAGTTCTCCCCCCGAAACCCTATCTACTCGGGTTCTGAGTATTTGTGAATGAGCAGTACAACTATAACATAGTTAAAACTCATTCGATTGGAATTGACTCACAGATGGCGCAATTGTTTAAGTGGTCGGCTCGGCACTCCCACTGCGCCTAGTATTGTGGATTCGTTCCCTTCACGGAACCAAAATAGTGTGATACACAAACAGTTGTTCCGAGTCTGTATCTGAATATTTGTAAAATCAAGGAAATATTCATAGAGCGGTAGTTGACTTAATAAAAGGTGAAAAACCATTACAAGTGCACTGCACATCAATAATAATAAAAATAAAGTTACTAAACGTGAATAGTTCGATTGAAATGCGAATCACATGCATTATAAATAATGCAGCAATACACTCGTATTATTATTAGGATCGGAGTTGTGATTCATATTGATAATCTATGTATTTAGAGAGGTTTAGTACAGTGCGGTCACCGCTTAAACTAGGAATGGGAAAATTCTTACTTCCACCTTACAAAAAATTATAAGTTAACTAACCAAACTTGTGTTATATTCCTGTGATCAATAGTATTGACTTGCCTTCCTACGCGGCGACCAATGATACTTTGTTCCAAGTAGCACAAATACTTATTCAAGGGTCGACAATAGTCGAGTAACTAGACTGTAACTTTATTTATGGGACACATAAGTTAATTACGTAAATAGTAGATACAACTGTAGGAAATCAAATACATAAAATCGTCGTAAGAAAATATATTATATTCTTAAATCGTACTCACATAAGATACGTCTTTAATTTTGTGGAAGTATACTAATCTATGGTAAAACGTCTACTTTACTTAATTTTTGAATACCTTGGCAGAACATTAATTTGTTTACTAGCTAACCTGGCTTCACTCGAATATTACGAAGCTGAAGCCTTATGGCTGCTTTATTAACATGTACATGTACTGTCATCGTTTTAGTAGGAAGTTAAATAAACACCTTATCAGTCGACCTCTGGCTACCTAACACCCTTGCGCGGCGTAGCGTTTTAAGTGGTCGTCGCATCGCTAAAAGTACGCTGTGCGTTGTGACTTTGTAAGTTCGAATCATAAACGGGATAATAAATTTTAGTGAACCACAAATTATTGTTGTTCCGATTGTCTGTGTGTTTTTTGTATCCGTCTTTTAATATTTGAAAACTCCCCCGCGACATAGAAATAATTCCTAGTCGTCGCACTATTGTTGTTTGTCCCCAATAATAATAACCATTTTTATCATTTGCAGAATCAACGTGGTTACTTAAAATGGCGCGTTGAGAACGAGGCGAAGAAACAGGTGCTGTGCTATTCCGTGCTCGTACAGACACAGAGTCCACTTCAGAAAGTTCTTCGTCAATTCATGGGGACTATGCCTGCTGCAAACAAATAACACTACCTATCTGGCAATATCCTTGAACCGTTCAAGTGAAGAACTATAGCATCGCAAACCGAAACAATCACATACATAAAACGAGCCTATATTTTTGTGCATGAATTGCATCTACAGTTTTTATACTTAGGTACCTACTTATCTCGATCAAACCATTAGATCGCTTAGTCAATTTAAAGCAATTTATTATTATTATATTCAGTTTACTTAATTGTACGAGAAACAAAATAAAACCATCCAACCCAACATTTTTAAATGTTACAGTTACAAGTATTAGTTATTATAAAACATAAATCTAAGTATCTCAATATCAAAGATATTTTAGGTAATTTATATTAGTCAATTTATTAGACTGACTGTTTTGATTTTACTATTGTAAGTACGTTGTAGATAGTATGTACTAACTAGATTTTCATTATTGTCTATTGACAATGTGTTTAAAGCGTTAGGAAAAATAAATGCGTTTTATACGATCGCTACTATAATTACCCAATTAAAATTAAATGTTATTAGAGAATTCAAACGTAATTTGATTTTATTCACTGATGTAAGATGTTCACTAATATAAATAAGACTATGAATTACACGCACTCGCTCTCTTCTGCGGGTTTTAAGATTCTGTCAAATGGTTTCAAACATGCCTGAACTGTTCAAGAGCTTGCCAATACTTACTTTGTTTCGCCTGTTTGTTTAGATTATCTTGTAACTGCATAAGACTTTCGCCTCGACGTCGAGATTAAGTAAAGTAAATAAAGCAAATCGATATGACACCGAGTCGAAATTGATACTTACCTGACGACGCGGACCGAGATACCGAAGTATCTCCAACGAAGTATATCCATAAAATAGGTATTCTTAGTCTCCAGAAGAACTATTAGTAGTCACACACATTCTTATTACGTGGAGATGGAAACCACAATAAGAGGCCACCAAGTCAACCACTGCACTATATTATTGTGTCATCATTGCGTGGTATTTAAAGATAGGTTTCTGCGAAACTCAACAGGGATACATACCCACACGTATATATTCGTTTAAATCAAACTATAATGTATTCTGTGGTTAGGTACCATGATAGCCATAGAATTAATAAGTACTTAGTTGTGCGTAAGAACATATTAATTTCATGACAATGACCGTCTCCGTCGTGGTCACATCTATGATGTTTTACGAGTACGAGCAACATCGTTGACCCGCAACAAAACAAATAAATATAAATACATCGTCCGGCAGACAAGTCTTTACTTTTTTAAACAAGCCTGGGTCCTGAAGAATGTAATTTTGGCGCGTGAATCGATTTTTGAAGCACTCAAAGGAACTGTCATTTTATTTTAATAGCTCATCTTTTAGACACTCAAATCTTTGTCTCCAGGGCATTATACCTACCTAATTTAATCTCTTTACAGGAACCTAGTAATTACCATCTGCTACTGTAGTCTGAACATAACAATTGTTCTCAATATATTAAGTAAGAATCCTTAATTTTGTTTGAACCTATGGGAGTTTCATACTTAAAAACATTTTAGGATGTATCGTATAACCAACTCCCTTATCAGAAATTTCAAGATAAAACTCAAGTTTTTGACATATGTACCTAGCTCTCCGGTTACCCTAGCTAAGTAGCAATAGGCAGGTAGTTCGCTGAACTAATGGCAGTTGGGGCAAAAAGTGTTCCGAGTTGCGACTACGCATGGGCGGACAGCAGGTTTCGGCCGCCAAAAAGGTGGACCTACAACGTGGGAAAGGTCGTGGTTCGATGCGGACGGCCCAATAACGTTTTGTGTAGAGCCTTGACGCCTATGTCGAGTGGATTCTAGAATATTATTCTAGAATCCACTCGAGGCACACTAGCAGTCTGATTTTGGTTACTATTATTATTAAAAATATCAATTTTAACAATAGTTTTAGACCCATGTTGCCTGCTACACTTTACAGTATCAGTCAATGAGAACTTAAGTATTCGCAAGCATTCCTGTAGCAATGTTATCTTCAATTTAAAAATACATGAAGAGAAAATGCTTTTACCCTTTTTATGCACATATGTAAGAAATTTCTTGGTCAAAATTATAATGCAATTCTCCTGCGTCCGTGTTTTATGTTATTTTTCCTTTAATACAAACTGTTTGATTCCATAATACGAATACCGTGATTAAAACCGACCTCCAACTTTTGCTAATACAATCATTTGAAATAGACCATAAATAATTGTCGTAAAAGAGCAATAAAATGTGGTGAATATTCTTGTAAAGAAAGCGTTAAAGCCACAAAGAAAATAATGCAAAATACTCATGCATTAGTTTCTATGTAATTTTAATGGAACCCGAATCGGTAAAGTCTGGTGAGTTAAACAGGAAATCTTCAAAAAAAATATTAAACCCGTACGTCCGCGTCGGTCGATCTTAATGGCATAATAGGGATGAACCATTCAAATATCTAATAGATTCTAATAGGAATGTTGTCAGATCAATTTCCTGCTGACAATGGCTGAGCAACTGACGTACTCTACGTTCGTATCTATAAGTAACATTTAGTAGTTGGGCATTGAGTTAACATGTATGTCCTACGTATTAGAGTAACCGACTGCCACGCCTGAGGTCGCGGGTTCGATTGCCGCACAAGTCAAACATTTGTGTGCATGAACATGGATGTTTGTCTTAGTCTGGGTGTTTCTATGTATAATATGAAAGTAATTACAAAAAAAAAGTATATATGTATGTTTATCCATTGTCTAGTACTCATAGTACAAGCTCTGCTTAGTTTGGGCTAGATGGTGTTGTGTGTATGTGATGTAATATTATTATTATTATTATTAAATTATTTGTAACACGCCTTAGAGTACATACGTTCTAACTCACTTAGTATGATAATTATTAAAACAACATGTTTGGGTGTGATCTACAATATACGATCCATTATTTATTTAGTAAAACAAATATAAAATATTCCAACAATGACGGCACGGATGGCGTTGTGGCTTATGTGGTCGCCTCACAGCTGCCGCTGCTCTGAGTGTTGTGGGTTCGAATCCCACACGGGACCATACTTTATGTGCTCCACAGATGATTGTTCTGAGTCTGGGTGTTCTTTGTGTCCGTTGTTTGAATGTTTGTTAAGTTCCTTGTGATACAGTAAATATTCTTAGTGCGGGAGTTGTCTTTTGTATAAAAAGAAAATGGAAAGGGTTTGTGAAAATGGCAGGGTTTTGGTGTGCGACGTAGCTTGTGTCGTTACTCTTGCAACATCACATCGCCCTAGCACAGCGGCTTGCGCTGATACTGCTCATATATCAGCGGAAACAATCAAACGGCGCAAATATCGAAACTCATTGGTAAACATTTGAGCTGTTTTTGGTCGAAACACTGAGGCCATGGGATCCAAATACTAGGTACCTATGTTTATAGAGACCTAGCTAAGCGGCTAATCGACGCCTGGTGTAGCGAGGCTGGTAGTTTCTTTGCACAAAGAATAAGCATTGTTATCCAACGTACAACGACACGTCCGCTTGCTGCCAGGTTTCTGGGCACGTTGCTGATTGTTTTTTTACCGCTTTAGGTTAACCTTGTCGTTACTAGTTTGTATATACTATATAAATTAATATAATTATGTAATTGTTTATTCTAAATAAATTAATAATTCATACCAACAGTTCTATTACCTTCGAGACGGGCGGTAGAACTCGCAGAGGGTCACTTTGCAGGCTCTATGGTCTCTTTAACGTGGAAAAGCCAAATTAATACAGCTGATTCAACCTTACTTGCTTTTTAAAGTGTATCTAATAAAAGAGATTGAACTCGAATATTTAATTAAAGTTCTTTTTTATTGCTTTGAATATGTCGATAATATTAGTAAATAAGTGCCGTATATTTACGATCTTAATAGATGAATGTTTACCATATGTAAATATCGCCATCTTAGCGTATGTTTTACAATTTGTATTTAATCGTTTGCTCGAGTAAAATGATGACGTGAAATCACGGTAAACTATGAATCTCAGCTGCATATGACACTGTAATACTTACTTGCCTACCTTACTCATAAATCCTTTTTGTTAGGTACTTTTATAAGAACATCTAAGGTCATGAGAAAATTTTAAACACCGTACTTTGAAAATTCTGCTTTGTACTCAACTCATGCGTTAACGAATAAATTACTTTATCGTAATACATGTCTCTACTACTTAAACTGTTGGATTATTTTATAAGACGGCATGAAATTGTGGTTTATTTTTCCATTTATTTAATCACTAGACTAATTATACTAATTGATGCATAGAAGCAATTAAATCTTAACGAGATTTATTTCGTTTATGCATATACATAAATACATTTAAACAATGGGTGAACCAATTTGATTATGATTTCAGCGGTTGGATAAAGTTGGATTAACATTATTCTTTTCCTCTTTATTTATCAAATATTTGCAATGCGCATTAAAATACGTAAGTAAATACCTGAAATAATATATCTTCGGATATGCATATTTTTACTTATTTGTAGGCTGTCAAGTCTTTTTTTTTAACTAATCGACACAGTGTACATGTAGGATACATAATATAATATAACTACCTAAATAGTATCTGGTCTGTATATAAGCTTTCACACTGCTGAGCACGGATCTCTTCTGAGTGTGAGAAGGGTTAGGTACCACGCTGGACCAGAGCGGGATGGCAGTCTTCACATATTTCGAGAACATTATGAAAACCTCTCAGACATGACGTAGGTTCTCTCAAGACATTTTTCTTCTCCGCTAAAGCAAGAGATGATTAACTAATTAATACGTACATAAATTCTAAGGTCAGATGTTCGGGCTTTGGGACTGAACTCGAGACTTCTGCGTGACAATGCAATAGTCTACCACTAGGTTATCGCTGCTGTAACCTTTATTGCACACCATAAAAATACAGTTATCAAGTTGATGGAGTAGGTTAGTTATAATAGGCAGTCTTATCGCCGTTACTGCTAAAAGTCATTTCTTACAGGTATCTTGATTGAAAAATGTCAATACGCGCCACGGGTTTTGATTTGAGCTCTATAGTGTTATACTTAGATTATAATATTACCGTAAAATAAGAATCTTGGTCAATAAAAATAGGTTTCAGAAATTGCGTAACTATTTGGCGATTGAAATTGGCATACTAATAAAGAAATATTATAAATATATTTGGCATGCACAATTTCAGTGACAGTTAACGGCATTATAATGTAAAATACATGTAAAACATTTCTACAGTTACTGTAGTGTAACGCGATATGTTGTTACTATAGTAACTAAAGAAAATGTAAAAGCTTTGTAATTCTGCTTAAGCAAACGATTTAGTATTATGCAAAATTTTATATAAGACTATATTCTTCGACGGTGATTTCTGAAATAATAAATGTATTATTTAAAAAATCGCCGTCGCTTTAGTTATAACTATTGGCCTATCAAGTCGTCGTTAATATGGAAGATTATATATTTAGATTTATTTCTGACATTGTTGTACTTAATGGTGATGCCTCATTAGTGCGTTGTGTTACGTCGTCGCAGCGGATCAACGCATTGTATGTCACACCTGCGTTGCGACGACGAACGACGTCGCAGCGCAAGAAGACGACGCACGTCCGCTGTCCGTAGATTACCTCAGTCAGTCTCCATAATGGATCGGAACAAACCGCACGTGGTGCACCACTGAAATAAACGTAGAAACAATAAAAGATTGTGGATATCTCCCTTGATTGCATGAAAGAACGTTGATGGTCAGTTTTTAGCAGTGGAACACTGTCCATCGTCGCACCGGAGCTCCGACAACGCAGCGCATCACCCGCCCCCCGCTACCTCTCTCGTCCGTCGATCCGTCTCGTGTGTCTTCATTATTTATCAGCCTAAGTTATGCCCGTGACTCTGCGCGTATGAATTTAGTTGTTAAGTATTTTTACTCTAGGTAATAAGAAAATTCGTCGCGTGCGACGACGCAACGCAGCGTCGACGCCGCAACGACGCAACGCAACGCACTAATGGAGCAGAGCTCTAACTGAACCAAAATACTTGCAAATATTAATGCATTTTCACTGTCGATTGGGTTAACCTTTAAAAAAAACAACCTTTAATCTAAATACTGGCAACTTGGCGACGCACACTTATTCCCCTCAGTCGAGTTGACCACTTTATCCAAACACGAGTACTCTATTTATTCCCTCACTGTCACAATCCGGTATTCCGACACGATTGAATAAATATCGAACCCAAACCTTTCGATGCGTAACATGCATAGTAAAAAGACTTAAAAATAAATAAGCACATATTTTTTCATTTGCTCGTATGACATAATACAATAATAATAATAATAATTTTTTTTCATCCATATTTAGCAATATACCGGTCCACCAAACACCCATACCTATAGCCCATATATTAGAATCTATACGTAGCAATAGTCCTACGCCTGCTGCGGCTAGTGCCGCTGTAGGTGTTCCATCACACCTTTGATTAAAACTCTCGAAGGGCCTCTTCACGTTGGACCCATGTCTCCGTGTAAGCCTCCCAAAGGGCCAGGTATTTTCTAATATAATATGTTAGAAAGTACCTGTGATAAGAGAAACATAATAATACATAATCAGTACAAAACGAACATAGTAAATTGATTAAAACCAGGATAACATAAATGCTTCATTGATTAAGCGTTTATCTGTACAATTAATTTGCAGAGATAATTTAATATGCAATAGGACTTGCGGTTTACCGTGACACCAGCAATTATAATTAAGTTATAATTAACATAACGACCCACATAGCAACAGGTACATAATATAGTGGTGTACATAGTTTAATATGTGTGCAATATTTTTATTCGAAGTGACAGCATCGTACCAGTTACAAACTCACAGAGATTGCCAAGCGCATTATTTTATATTACAGTTAAATAGTTTTGTTGCCGGTCTATCAAGCCTATAGAGAGTTAATTACAAGAAATCTTTATAAGGCACATATTACATATTACATGGTATACACGATTACTCCTTAGCCAAACCGATATTAAGAGATATCGGTTTGGCTGTACCTGTAAAATATTCAAATCCAAGCAGGCGTCAGAGCAGCCTGAAAACTATTACCTAAGATCAATATCATTCCATCGCTAGGGCAGTAACTCGGTACTCTGTTTCTCCGATTCATGCGCGTGTATTTGCCCGCACACAAATGCAGTATTAAGTCTCATCTGCCACCACCACAAATGTAACGACATCTAATGTCTGACAAGAGGTCTGCACATATTATTAAAATGAGGACATGACGTAGTACACATTTGAACTGTCTGGCTTGGCTATGCAACATCGTGTACTAGACGCTGCTTGCTACTCGGTACATAGTTGGACATCTGTCGCTGTTAGCCGTGATCAAAGTCATGTTCAACGTGGAGATGGAATAAAAGTTTTTTTTTTACTTGTTGTATGCTTTAACGCATATCTCTCCGCGGGGCGACGCGGGAGTGGTTATGTCGGGGTCACCGGGGAAAAGATACCTCGGTAATACCAACTAAACCTACCACGGTGTTCCTCGACGTAACCATAGACGGCGAGGCCGCGTGAATCGCTTTCACATGCAATCGCGACCCCGCCGTGGTTTTGGCCCGGCCGTGTGAAATGGCAGGCCACTTATACAAAAAATACTTCCTCCACCGTCCCCCAGGGGGAGGGACAAAAACACGACACAGAGGCGCACGTGGAAACCCGCACGCCGCTTCTCGGACCTGGTGCTGATCGGGTGGCGAGCAGGCCCACGCAGCCCACAACACCCAGGTCAAACTTCAGGGTGGTTGGAGGTCATCTCGCGCCCTCCGGCGGCCGGTTCTGCAGTTGTGTAGAGGGTTTAAGCGCTCACTCTCCCGCTCCGCCGCCTCCTTGATGGAAATTACTTCCTCACAGAAGGAGGCAACGGCGTTCTACGATCTCTCACTTCGGACCATAGACTAAACCACAGCCGGGAGTGACAGGGCAACCAGTCCGACTGCCGCGATCAATTCACGGCGCTGCGATGCTCAGGCGTGGCAATCCGCCAAAGTGTGCAGCGCCGTGTCCACAACAACATCGCAGCAGTCACCGCAGTGATGACATCCGGGCGTCGCTTGCCGGCCTATGCGACACAGGAACTGGCCAAAACAACCGTGGCCAGTCATTACCTGTGTCAGCCGGAAGATGAGGGCGCCATTCCGCCTCTCCAGCCACTCCTCAAAAACGGGACTTGCCGCCACGATCGTGGCGTGCCCGAGCGGTATAGAGCAACCTTACAGAACTATCCTGCGTATACTAACCGAAAAGAACCTTTACACTATTGCAGGACCAAACTCTGATTTAGATTGGAAGAAAAAATGGAGGTAGCTAGTGTCCGTTATAAAAAGATATTATAAATGTAACTTCTAATGTTTTTCTTCTGTAACTGTTTTATGATAAATCTGTCTTTTGTAGATCATTAAAAAATTATCACAATGTTCAGTTCACATCTAACCCTAATCTACAATGGATTTAAAATACCTGTACTAATAAAAGTGTTATAAGATATTCTTGCTATTAAACTTTTTGGCCGACTCTCAAACGCCGGGACCTGGACACAAGTCTGATAGCCGGTCAATTAATGAGTTAATCATCTTATTATCACATCAAATATTAAGAGGTGTCTGAAACCAAAGCAAGGATTTATTCTCTGTGTGAAGTACTTGTCTTTCTGTTCCTGCATCACGTAAAAACCACTAAAGAACTGATGTAATTTATACATTTAGTACTTTAAAGTTTGACTTAAAATCTAAACCGCGCTGCATCTAAGTTGCAGTCAGTTAAGCTAAGTCGAAGATATGGTGCATCAGTTTTATCCATGATTAAATTACATTACGGTCAATAGAGTTAATTTGCTGTTAAAAGCTTGTTAATATATAATATTGTCTTCTGTTTACGCGAATGTTATTCATTGAAATTAAACTACTATATACGGATTTTATCGCGTTGTTTATTTATCACTGTCTTACAAAATTTTGAAAATATTACACTACTACTACTATTGATTTTATTTTACTAATTTTAAGCTAATTAAATTATTAAAACTATCAAATCTATTTGTTTTTAAGTTTACACTTTCCCCGACGTTTCGGTTGCTTTTCAGCAGCCATGGTCACGGGGAGACTAAGATGGTAGTTGTCTCAATGTTCCAGTGTAGTTATTTCAAAGTACCCGAACATAATTTAATTATTGGTGTTTCTATTTACGCAGAATGAGCTCAAAGTATCATGAAGTCTAGCTTGTTAATAATAAAAATACGTAAGAAAAGAGAAATATATATTTCCAGTATAGTTATTAAGCATAGTATTAGTTGTAAAGTATTTAAGTGTGTAGAGAAGCATGTATGATGTGATGACAGGATATAAGAGAGTCATTGATACTCGTATATCAATACTTTCAAATAGATAGTGAATATCTATGTATATGGTTCGCGAACTTTTATTCGTTATCATTTTATATACATTAAGTGCGTGTGTACTAACGATAAGGAATATGAAGATTACTACTACAATCATAGTTTATGAGTTATACAGGGTCTGTCGTAATTAATGGATAACCCGTTAGTAGGTGGTAGCCCTGAGGCCAGGCTGTAAGAAAATCGCTTTTTTAAGCCAGGGTTGCCTACGGTCTGCAAATGGTGAACATTTGCCTTAAATATTAATTTCGATAATGGTTTACATTAATAACGCCCAAAATGGTAATTTAATTAAATAGTACAAGTATTTAGGAGTACGATACAAAAGAAGTAGGCTGTAATGTCTTAATTTAAAGAAATGACAAAAAATATAAGGAGCTCAGTATCAAAATTCTGAAAGAAATAAAAATTGTTCACCATTTTCAGACCGTTGGCAACCCTGGCTTAGAATGGCGATTTTCTTACAGCCTGGCCTCAGGGCTACCACTTACTAATGGGTTATCCATTATTTACGACAGACCCTGTATATGTAGGTGGACGTAATTGAGTAAAGTAGGATTTTCACGTCATTGTTAACAAGTATCTTTAGATGATATGTTGCTAATAATATACTATTGGTTGGCAGTGGACTTTGTATAGCAAATAAATGGTAAGCTATCATTATTTTTATGTTGTTAAGGTGGAAAATATACCTGATGGTTCGTAATTATATCCTTCTAGAAATATAAGCTTGCTTTGGTGCCTTTTCGTCCTTTTGTCATATGATCTGGTATTGGAACTAATGATATTTTAAGCCCCACGAAAACAGCCCCAACGGATACCTGCAACTCATTGCAGGAAGAATGGAAATGGATTGTCCATTCTTCCTGGACGCGACTGCATAGGGCGTGACCAAATGTTGTTGTTTAATTTAAATTATCGAGTAAAATAATAACTTTTCTTGTACGGACGTTTCATGTATTTTGTCTAAAATAAATGAATAATTATTATTACTAGCGGTCGCCAAGTGGCCGAAATTCGTACATAATTTATTTAAATTTTAAATTTGATCGTTATTTAAATTTTATTGTCTATAACTTAATACCCTTATAATCACATTTCATGTAGTCACCTACTCCACATACATATATATGTAACCATAGTTACGAAGAATAGTACTACTATATCAGCCGAACAATGCCGAAATACTACGAACGCGATTCGACTGCTTGTGTAAAATGTATGGTTGTGTGCGTGTAGTGCTTTTTCATTAATTTAATGTATTTCTAATGCATATTTTATAAAAATATTAGCATTCGCCCCTCCTTCTCCATATAAACTTTAACTGTGCCAAATTTCATACTCCTCCATCCGCGCAATTTTCGTAAAAAGGGGTATTAAGTTCTTGCTTCACGTATTAATATATAGATTCAAACAGAAGAGTATTATAAAGATTTTCGTGTATTTCTGTCTATCTACATTATAGATCCTAAGGGATTTTAAATCGATGACAAACTCATTTTGATCTAGTTTTCTTTTGTTGGAAAGGTGACTTGATTACTTATTGTACAATATTTGACTACGCGGTTGGTGTAGTGATTTAAGTGGTCACCTCGCCACAGCTACTACGCCGAGGGTTGTGGGTTCAAATCCCACGCGGGGTAAAAAATTGTGCGATCCACAAATGATTGTTTCGAGTCTGGATGTTCTTTGTGTCCGTTGATTGCAAGGTCCCTCGCGACACAGAAATTATACCCAGTGCGTGAGCTCTCTTGTTTTAAAATAATATATAGAATATGCTGTACTTTTCAATTAAGATAAATTGAATTAGTTAGTAGCTTATTGCCATATTATCTATCATCTATTCTGCATTGACATTTATTCAAGAAAATCTGTTCAACCGTTTAGAAATCGTCGGCTCTTTTCTAGTTAATGAGCAAGTTCCACAGTTCTGATAGATTCGAAATCTGGTATCCCGTCATCGCGTCACTTAATGATGATGACAATATTGCAAGAACAATTGCCTCCGTGGCGCAGTGCTAGCAAATGCGACTGCTGTGCATGAGGTCTCGGGTTCGAATCCCGGGTGAGGTCCAAAAAGAGTTACTAGTTTTCCTGCTCAAAAATATTAATAGCAGTCTGGAGTTAGGAAGTTGACTATGTTAGTCAGCCCCGTACCGCGGAAAGCACGTAAAGCCGGTGATTATGCTCCTAATCTCTCTCTGGTCGTGTCGGATTACCGTTCCATCGGATCATGAGAGTTAGAAAACAGGGAGCGCACTTGTATTTGTACACACACTTGTGCACTTCAATATCTCCTGCGTAGATGTCCAGTTTACGTTAAGATAGCCGATATGCCTGAATGCAAGGACATGGTAATTTTAAGTTATAGTACCAACATTTTTGGTCAGGGGTTTTATAATTGCCGATTCATGGATTTATGATAGATATTTGAACGTACCTTATGCTCAATCTCCTAGCTAGCATTAAATTAACCACTAACTCATATTATTAGAAAGTGTATTAGATATTTTAAAACTTAATTAGTTCTTAGTAAATAATAAATTAAATTAATCTTATTACCTAATTATTTCGCAATTCTACTTTGCCCTGTACTAGATTACGGATATCTAACTAATTTAACGAACGATTTAATGATAATTACTTCCCATTCTTAGAAATATAATTCATTGTGTTTTCCTTTATAAATCGAAAGTAAATTGTTATATATATAAGTGCTTATTAAATAACAAATAACACACGGTATAAGTAGATATATAAGATTATTATAGTAACGCATTCGTTATTAAGAACTAGCTTTTGCGCGCGGCTTCGCCCGCGTGGTACATACTTCAATAAAAGTAGCCTATGTACTTCCCCAGGTTTTAAACTATATCTGTACCAAATTTCATCTAAATCGGTTGAGTCGTTTAGCCGTGAAAAGGCAACAGACAGACAGACAGACAGAGTTACCTACTTTCGAATTTATAATATTATTAAGGATACCCGATAACCGAGTAAGATATGTCCTTTATTTCCAATCAAAGACATTAAGTTTCTTAAGTAATCCTTAATTAAATGATTTTAAATGTTTGATTTTTCTTTACTTTCCTTGGCAAAGATATAATAATTAAATAATTACAGCAGTTAGACAGTACAAAATAATTTCTTATCAATCAAGCGTTTATCGGTCACTCAAAAGCATTAGTAGCATAATTTGAGACACGGACAGATTAATATGCTATTTTTAAATGTAGGTTAGGTAAGTAAAATTTCTTTTTTTGGGATAAAAGGTATCCTTTGTCCGTTTTTGTTCCCCTGAGAATGTGTATGCGAATTTTCATAATCATCGGGCGAGGAGTTAAGGCGTGGAAGCGTAAGAAACAAACAAACTGACGTTCACGTTTATAATATTACAGTCAAAATTAATTTTGCATGACTGTTTTCACTATTTTAATTTATAGTCTATTTATAAACCGTGAGGCCCATTCTTAACACAACTAGGAAGAGATAGGCAACAATAATCTGTCATACTGGCCAAAAACGGTTGCCATGTAGGTTTCCGTATTGTAAGTGTAAATGCTAGAGTCCCACAAGGTTCCGTGCTCTCTCCCACTCTATTTCTTCTGCATATTAATGACATGCTCACTCTTGGTGGCATTCATTGCTATGCAGACGATAGCGTGCTATGAACCGTGGTTCATGTTTGTTCCACAACTACCTAGCAACCGGCAGGATACTGAGAGGAGGCGGGTAAAGCTTGTCACTGACCTCAACAGGGTGTTGGATGACATATCCGCTTGGGGTTCATCTAACCTGCTTGAGTTCAGTGCTAAGTAAACTCAGGTGTGTGCGTTCAGCTAAAAAAAAACCCTATTCACTCCACTTCCCACTCTTCGGGGCACCACGCTGCCACTGCAGGATAGTCTAAACATCTTAGGCATAGACATCCGCCACGACCTTAACTCTAGGAATTACTTCGAGAGTGTAATAACCACAACTGCACGCAAACTCGGGATTCTAAACAAGGTGCGGCGTTTCTCTACTCCTGAACAGCGGTTTTCGCTGTACAAGACCCAAGTTCGTAGCAGCATGGAGTACTGTTCGCACCTTTGGAATGGTTCCACTAAGTACCTACTCAATTCCTTAGATAAACTGCAGCGTCATGCCGTACGTTATAATCGACAGCCAGGAGGTACGAAGGACATCGAACCGCTACAACTTCGTAGAAACATTGCGTCCCTTAGCGTGTTCTATGGCCTCTATCATGGCGAATGCTCCGAAGAGTTATTTGACCTCATCGCACCTTCCCCCTTCCTTTTGAGAACCACACGTGCCGGTCTTCGTTACCACCGATCGACGGTTAGCACAATCCCGTCTCGCACCAGAAGGTTCAGCAATTCCTTTTTATGCCGTACCATACAACTTTGGAACAGTCTGCCGGCACATGTGTTCCCTCCCTTCTATGACATTGGGTCCTTCAAACGTAGTGTGAAGAAGCAGACCGGCCTGACACTGACGACGACTAGAAGAAATCTATCTTCTCGTCGTCGTCACTGTCTCTGGACTGTAATTGAGCTTACCATCAGGTCCGTTACAACCACTTTCATCATCATAATCAAGTCAAAATAAAAAATAAAAAAACCAAAGAAAAAGTCGTTAAAATCGGACGATAATTGGTTATTCAATAAAATTTTAAGATGCACCTAACTTTAACCAGTCTTCGGTTTCTAGAGTATACCGAAGGTTTGTGGAGACAGGTTCTTACAAAAGGAGACGCGGTACCGGCAGAACTCGAGCAACCACCCGTCGTGACGACTGATTTATTGTTTGAACTTCCCTACGAAATCGTTTCCTCACGTCAGTAAACATCAAAACAGAGCTGAATGAAGTGCGTGGAGTAAACGTGAGAGCACGAACAATAAGAAGGAGGCTTAGAAAAGCGGCAATCACCCCTTTTAGATGAGCCAAATCTGTCTGCAACTCACAGATAAGCTCGTTTAAGATTTAGGCTGGCAACACCGGCACGATCAACACAGTTCGCGAAATTTAAATTAATTTATTATTAATATTTTGTATATATGTGTCTCAATTTTACATAGCTGTGCTCGTGATAGGACAATGACCAAGTGATAGTATTGTCTCCGTGAACATATAACTAATTTGTGATATTTAAGTGAACACTGACACCAATAACAAATATAAACAATCAAATAACTAAGTGTAAAGAGTGCATAAAACCATACGAGCAAGACATCAACGATAAAATCCGGTATAATTAACACCTAATTAACTGGTTTTGTCATAATATTACTGGTAAATATAAATTGCAAATAACAATTTTCACAAGCTACAGTTATAATCATTGTATAATTCAAACAACCAAGAACATTCACCAATTGGAACACTCAGTCTTATATTGACATTATAAACTTCGTTCGGAAAGTTGAAATTCTACGGTGACTCCAAATCTGAACACTAGTGTTTTAAGCTACGTTTCGTTGTACGCATAAATCTCACTCAAATAGATTTGGACCAGAAATCGATATTACAGCGCCATCTAGGGAACGAAGCCTGTATTATCTACTAAGCCAACTACTCCTGTCATAGTAGACATGGTTAAGTGCTTGGGTTGTGGTCGCTTCCTAAAACCGATAGAGGGCATTAGGTGCTGCGGTTCAAAGTGTGGGGAAGCGTATTACCACCGTGCCTGTGTGGGATTTCTTCCCAAGGCGATTGTGGCACCCGATTGGCGCTGCCCTGAGTGCAGGAAAGGCATCGCAAGGGACAACAAGGCAGAGACGCCGGTTAGAGCTCCATGCAGCCAGATTAACCTGGACTGCACCGTCAACGACGCTAACTCACCGGGCGGTACTGCGTCCACGGTCAACCCTGAAGACGCTCAAAATAGCAGCAGCAGTGCGCGGTGTTCACGGGAGACGTCTCCAATCATCCGACCAGAGTACCAGGCCATCATTGACGAGTTGAGGGCTGTCCGTGAGGAACTCGGCGGGTTTAGGAGATACATGGAGGACGAGCTGGCGACACTGCGAGGCACCGTAGCAACATACAATGAAAGAGTAGACGGACTCGAACAAAAACTAAAGACTCTGGAGCAGCGTACGTTTGACTCTGCGAGGGTGGACAACGCCATAGACGAGCTTCGCCAGCAGCTCAATGATCGAGACCAACAACTTTTAGCCAACGACGTAGAGATCAGCAACTTACCAGAAGCTAATTCTGAGAACCCAGTACATGTCGTTCTGGCTATAAGTAAAAAACTGGGAGTCAGCGTGGACGAGCGCGACATCGTTAGCGCGGAGCGCGCTGGCAGGCGGCAGCTCAGCGCGACGAGCCCGGGCGGGCCCGCCGAGCTGCGGCCGCGCCCTCTGGTGGTGCGCCTGGCGCGCCGCGACGTGCGCGACGACCTGCTCAAACATGCTCGAGTGAGGCGGGGGGCCACCACAGCGGATCTGGACATGGCGGGACCGGAGAGGCGCTTTTACGTGAATGAGCGGCTCACTAAGTCCAATCGTCGCTTATTTCGTCAAGCCAGGGATGCTGCAGGTCAGGCCGGATTTAGGTTTGTGTGGACTAAGCGTGGGCGAATATTGGCTTGCCGTAAGCCAGGAGACCCAACCAGACATATTAGTTCTGAAGCAGATATACAAACTTTTATTATATCTACCAATGTATCTCCTTAATTATAACAGTCCTGACTTTGTGCTTTTCAATTATTATTTATTTATAAACAGATATTTGTCTTATAATATTTTGTTGGAGGAATTTGTGTGTTTTGTCAGTTACCATTTTTTCGTTCAAAGGAAAGTTTATTGGTTTTTTATTCACATTACTTTTATAAATTTATTTATTAATATTTCTTTTCTATTGGATTACACTATTCATATTATATCATATTCAGATCATACATATGCATTTATAAACTATCTTACACAAAAAATATATATATATATTTACAACCTAGGATTAATATATATCATATACACAGTACATTTAATCAAATATATACTTAATACTACCTATTTTAATACAAATACAACTTATACCTCACCATTTATCATACTAAAAACACAATACATAGTTCTCCCTGACACACAATATAAGATTTCTTTTCATAACACAAAATGCCACATAGCAAATGTTTAAAGTTTGGGTTACTAAATGCAGGTTCCCTGGCAACCAATCAAGATGAATTCTTGATTGCAATGGACCGGCATGCCGTTGATATCTTAGCTATTAATGAGACATGGTTACGACCAGGCGAAGACGGCCGGGCTCCTTGTGTCCCAGGCTACAGGCTCAAACACATTCCGCGACCGTTGTGTATAAAAGCTGGGAGAGGCGGAGGCGTCGCCTTCTTTATCAGGGATGGTACCAACGCGCGTGTGAAACAGCCAATTAACAACCAGCCGGATATCGAGCAATTATGGCTGTCCACAACAGTAAACGGCCGGAAGTTACTCATTGGCACGGCATACCGTCCACCCTGGCTCGATACCAACAAGTTTTTTGAAGGACTAACCGAGAGTATCAGCGCGTTGGCCCCATATGATAATGTTATGGTTTTAGGAGACTTCAATGTCAACATGTTGGATATTTGTAACCCCAAAATGAAAATTTTCAGTGAATTTCTGAATACTGTTAGTTTAAAGCAGGTTGTTCCAACAGCAACACATTTTGTGGGTGACAGCAGCACATTAATTGACGTTATATGTACTGATATGAATGTTCATAATATAATTGTAGATTACAATAGTGACCTTGGCCATCATGCATTTGTTACATGCGAGTCAATATTTAAAAAATCAAAACCCAGTCCAAGAACTATTGTTTTCCGTCCAATTAAGGATATACTGGAGGAGTATTTCCTGCCTGACTTAGCCTCAATCCCATGGTCAGAAATTAGTAGTATGTGCGACGTTGACTCTATGGTTTATACCTTAAACCACTGGATCCAACTTTTGTACGACCTACACGCACCAACAAAAACATTAATCGTCAAAGCTAGGCCTACACCCTGGATTACGCCTAATATTCGATTGATGTTCAAATTGAGAGATGAGGCGAGAGACAAATATCACAAAGCAAGAGATGACTCTAGTAAAAGACAGTATTACTTAGATTTAAAAAAACAAGCTACTTCTGCTCTTACCTCAGAAAAAAAGGCATTTTTCACCAGGCACATTAACAGCAACTTACATAATCCAAAGCTACTTTGGAAGAAACTTAAATCTGATATATTGCCAGACCACAGCGAAAAATCACTGCCAAAGATCTTCAATGACCCCGAGGCAATAAACATAGCTTTTCTTGATGTGCCTGGTGAGTGTAAGGTGGACATTTCACAGTTGTCGTACTTTGAGCATCATAGACATGGTCCAGCTTCTTTTAAATTGCAGCCAGTGTTGAGCGAGTCCATTCTAAAAATTATAAGAAGTATAAATACAAACGCTCAGGGTATAGACGGCATCAGTCTGGACATGATCTCACTGACTTTGCCAACCACTGTACAAGCTATAACAGACATAATAAATAAATCAATAACTACAAACACTTTTCCTAAACTTTGGCGTTGTGCAGTGGTACGCCCAATTCCCAAGAACAGTAGCCCTCAATCTGTAAAAGATCTTCGACCTATCAGCATACTACCATGTCTATCTAAAGTACTGGAGAGAGTTGTGCATACTCGAGTGGTATCATTCCTAGAGGACAACAACATCCTCCCTGACTTACAATCAGGTTTCCGGAAGAAACATGGTACTGCTACAGCTCTTTGTGATGTTGTGGGAAATATACTTGAGGCTCGTGACAGAGGAGAAGGTACAATTTTAGTCATGTTGGACTATTCCAGGGCTTTTGACGCGATTAGTCCGACACTGCTGCTCTCAAAAATGTCCTACTATGGATTCTCAGTGGATGCGGTAAAATGGTTTGATAGCTACCTATCAAACAGAACTCAAGTTGTCGAAATTCATGGATGTGAGAAAACCTCTAAGCCACATATTGTTCATAGAGGCGTACCGCAGGGGTCAATTCTCGGACCTCTTTTATATTTAATTTACAGTGCTGATGTAGCTCAGTCCTTTAAGAGCTCCAAATACCACATATATGCTGATGATCTGCAAGTATATATTTCTTTTAAACCAGACACAATGTTATTGGCTGTTCAGCAACTTAATGAAGATCTACAAAGAGTCACTGAGTGGTCAAAGCAAAACTCACTAGTTCTAAACCCCCTTAAATCAAAGTTTATGGTGCTGGGTAGCAGACAACAAATCAGGGACATACTCGCTGCCAAGCCCAAAATAACTATTTATTTACATGTGTATCTGCATATGTGTGTATGTGTGTCTATGTATGTATGTGTGTATGTATGTATGTATATATATATATATATATATATATATATATATATATATATATATATATATATATATATATACATATATACATACATACATACACACATACATACATAGACACACATATATATATATATATATATATATATATATATATATATATATATATATATATATATATATATATATATATATATATATATATATATATATATATATATATATATATATATATGTATATATGTATGTGTATGTGTATGTATGTGTGTGTGTATATGTATATATAAACAAAATTATACCAGTTCAATGAATTAATATTGTAACACTCCTTTAATCTCTATATATTTCTATATATCCTAATCCCAATAAACACCTATTTACCTTTTTGGATTTAGCCGTCAGGTATTGGATGGAAGGGTCTCCAGTCTGTGTTGTTGTTGCGGTGTATTTCAACTGCAGGCATCCTTGAAGTTCCTTGAAGTTGTGCCTTGTATTATTTCCTGGTCCTATAATAGATTTGTTTTTGAATACTTTAAACTTATCTTAAATATATTCTAATTTATGTTAAATTTAACTTTAATTCTTGCATTTCTTTGTTGAAATGCTCTGTGATCTGGTATATATACATAAGCATATGTCTGATGTGTCTGACCTGTCTTGTATATTTTTTTTTTTTTTTTTTTTTTTGAGCGAGACCCCTACAATTTATTATTATTATATATATATTGCATTCATCTTGCTATAACTTCTTAGAACAGGCAAGGCAAAAGATTTTCTTGAGATCCGCATCTCTCAGTCTATGTCACTGCGCAATGCACATTAGATAATAGACTTGTTTACAATAATTCCGAAGCGACATAAGTATACACTATAGGTACCTATATCACACTGACGCTTGCTTTAAAAACACAATCAAATGTTTCTTATTTTACTGCACACATTTTTACACCATTTAGTAATTATATTTATATGTTATTTACTCGTATATTTACATATTTAAGTATATTTTTTTTTTTTTTTTTTTTATATGTTTAGACACTAGGCGCCGGCGTCACTAAATTGGATTTCGCAGAATATCAGTGTTGCGATTTGACAAATCGCAACGTATGCTGAGCGATATCCAAATTTTGGAACTAATAGGACACACACCTTCATATTACTTTTAAAATTTAAGTCAAACTTATATTTAAACAATAGTTTATTTCTGCTTACTGACATTACTGACAACACAATAACTAGCCTTGACTTGGTGGGAGCCATTGGGTAAGGTGTGGTGTTGCCAGTGAGCAGAAATGAAATGAAATTATAGTATTTAGTATTAGTTTTATTTTTCTAGTTTTATTTATTTTTGTTTTTCCTTGTTTATTGTTCTGCTTTTATTTTGTATTTCTTCATTTTTATTTTTATTTTTTGTTTAATGTGTCCTTTTTGGGTACCAAAATAAATCATTTTTCTTTCTTTCTTTCTTTCTTAGATTTGCGCGTGAACATCTTAATTGGACTGAAGAGCAATGGGCCTCCATATTGTTCACCGATGAGTGTAAGACATGTTTAAACGGTGCAGACGGTCGCAGACGAGTTTATCGTCGACATGGTGAGAGATATGCTCAAAGTTGCATTGAGGAGCGTGTGGTGGCATTTCGATGATCGGGCGAACGGAACTTGTGCTCACCGACATGGTTCGTCAAAACGGTAGAAGAGGTGGTTTGACGGCACAACGCTATATAACAGAGGTTTTAAAAACTCACGTGGTACCTTACATGGGATTAATAAGCGAAAATTTTACCTTAATGCAAGATAATGCCCGACCCCACGCCGCTGCACAAGTTCGACAATATTGCGATTTGAATATCGAGCTCAGTCATTCAGTCCAACCGCGTCTTATGCTCGGCGCAGTCTTAAGTGGTCGCTTCGAGTGTTGTGGAACGAACCCACATGGGACAAAAAATTGTGTGATCCACTAATGGTTATTCTGAGTCTGAGTATTCTTTGTGTCCGTTGTATGAATGTTTGTAAAGTCCCCCGCGACACAGGAAATATTCCTAGAGCAGGAGTTATCTTTTTAAAAATAATATGTAAAAATCGGTTCCGCTTTCAAACTACGATATGATTATGTTGTTTCCCAACATAATACACATTTATGGTCCAAATCTTAGGTTTGCTCAAATGACGTGGTTTTGGCGGCTTTAGAATCATAAATCAAAAGCTTAATTACAATAACAGATCTTATAAAATACGACGACGTAAACAGTAGCCACATATAATTTAATTAGTTTATATTTTATCAATAAGAAAATACATATTTATGTATTCAAATTGACATGATTATATCACAACATTAATTGAATTTGAAATCCACTAATGAATTATGAATCACTTGGAGTTGCATGGAAAAACGGTTATTTGCGTATCCGCCATGGCTAAGTTAAGTCATTGGCTTAATAAACACAGAACCGCGTGTTTTCAGTACAGAAAGGATATTGCTTTATTATGTAAATAGTATTGCTTTTATTTTGGGCAGTTATAGGCATAGTTATATTTGCTTATCACTGGTTTAGTCATTTATATCTTCCGACTCTGGAAAGGTTCCTGTTTTTATTTTTTGGTTGTGTATGTAGGGTTTTTGTATATAAATGAGTTCATATTATATAAATTCACATCGGTTCTTGTTACACAGAATTTTGTACATCTAACTTGTTACGATTAACTTTTTAATTAAGCTTTAATATGGTGTAGAGTGTAGACAAAGACAAATATAATTTAATAAGTTTCATGCAAACCCTATGCCATCAATTTGATAACTTACTATTATAATGTTTAATCCAGACAATACAGTAGGCCTATCATAAAAGGTTAATGCCTAAGGCCTAATGGCCGATGATAAAATACATTTACTCCAAAATTCGTAAACCCTTCATGAAGTAGTCCGTACGTTTTTTTGGTACCTACGGCTCAAAGTTTCGGGTAGACATTTTGATGATAGACTTGAGTTTACAGTCAAAACGGGCATCATTGTGGTGCAAATAGTGAGCACTCATGGTAGCACAGCAGACGTAACGTTTATGCCATGAACTATTTAATCATTATAATCCTGCGGTACAATAGACTTAATTATTTCCTCAATATTAAACTAAATATTTTTAAAAGATTCTTAAGCCAATACCGACAACCTTCTGTAAAGATACAAAAATTAATGCGACCGCTCATATCATGGGAAACATAATAAACAGATTTAATTTAAATTTAGCATTCTAATCGCTTGCTACTGGGTATTGGCATGCATTATAAAACTCGGGCAATGGCAGTCCCACGGAACAGGGCAGTCCCATTACCAAACACATGTGATTTGGTCCTTTAATTGACATATATTTTCTGCATACCAGTATTACGGGTGCAATGTGTATTGGTATAATTTAGGTATATTATGTAACATCTTTGTGTACCACATTTCAAACAAATAAATTAATAATTATTATTATTAATCATTTTTTATAATATTAAATACACTAGGGAAAAGGTGTACGAGATGATCCGTTGAGGTAAGACGATCCTTTTGAATTATAGCGAAACTAATAGAGCCATCTAGTTGTTTTCTGTGGTAAAGTATAGCTCCTGATCCCGTCGCGTACCTGTCAATTCGTAATGGCGATGTGAGTGACGTAAATTTTTGTGTGAAGAAACGAATACTGACTGGTTTTGATCACAGAGTACTTTTTATATAGGGGAATAGAGATCTAACTTCATGATTTTTTAATGCATAGTGCACCAGTGACATCTATGTTTCTCGGATGGAAACTTTATCATAGTGTATATATGCATAGATAAACTTCAATATAGGTATCACCTATCCTCCCTTCTATACTTATTTTATTTTCATTTATTTTAGTTATTTAGGATATATGGACTGGTAGACTTCATAAGCAGTTTAACTTTATTAAATACATACATGAATTGCAAAATGAAACAAAAATCATAAAATACAATATATTTTATTTACGTGGTCTTTTCAAATGCTTTTTATAATATCATTTGGCCATTATTATTATTATTATTTACAAACTCGGCGATATTTGTAAATGTTCTCATTAGTCAACGCCAAAATATCCCCACCAATATTAAACAGCCATGACTTGAAACGATCCAAATCCTTTCCAGGGTTTGGAAAAAGATGCAGAACACTGCCAGAAGCTAAAAAGAAAAACAAAAATATGTAATCAGTTTTCCTGGCATAACATGGGTTTATAACATTATCACATGTTTATTAAGATAAACCTTGGCGGAAAATCGATAAAAATTACGTTAATATCCATTCATAACAAACAAAAAATGCAAGACCTCTTAAGTTGGCTTCACACAATTGCTAAGAGTGGCGTTATGTTTAAAACCGCAGACTAAAGCATATAAATAGGTGTCTTAAAGCATACCTGAGCTCCCGGAACACCCAGGCACACAGCATTTCTTTTCAGAAGACATGATTATGCACTTGTTACCGCGAACAAGTACACAATTCACTGGAGTCTCTATCTCAAATCAGTCACTAAACAAGCTATCACTGGCGTAGTTACAATACTAGTTCGGAGGAGCAGGGGCTCGACTCAACAAACATAGCATTTAGCAACACAAGGATAATCTTGAATTAGCACAAAATACAGAAAACAACGAATCGCACCGTACGGTAAACGAACGAAATTTTTCTGCAATGTCAGTGACAACGAGTAACGACTCAACATTTGAAACTCAATAATACCAGAACAGAAAAAAGGAAAATTACTACCTGCACCTGAAAATCACAAATAATCTTAAATTTCTTATAAATGACAAAAATAATATCCGTGAAATTTATTTTTTATACATTTTAAACATAATTATATCATTAACAATATCTAATCATCAAAATTTTTATGTATTTTACTGCACTCATAGTAAATAAAACCTACTATCGTAGTAGTTATGAAAATATGGGTAAACATTGTCTGTTGTATAACCCCACTAAATAATATTGTCACTTAAAGAACAAAACAATAAAGAGATTGAGTATTCTTTTTAATTTGTCTATATAATATTAATAGCGACATCTGTATCCTTCTGATGGCAACTTTTGGATTAAAGTACTTGACCTTGAGTTGATAGTGCAGCAGATTTTTAGTTAGAAGATTGTAGGCCCTGGTTTTGATCTATGGTAAGGTGTGCCTTTGAGGTTGGATAAGTTTTTTCTAAACAGTTGATAGCAAAGACTGACGTGTTAGTCGCTTTGTTTAATGCTCGATTTTGTTTTTTTAATGGCATATTAACAATAAAAGAAGTTATAGGCAATGTTTTCGAGGAACGTTTGACAAAGATGAATTTGGGGTGAGATGATTATGTTGTCGTTGTACAAGATGATCCACGGATCATCTTGTACAGGGCTGATTGTATAGCATAATTTGACCTCATATATTTTTAGATGCTGTTTGGTATGCCTAATATAAGATAATTATAGATATTGTTTATTCTAAGTTGATTTTGTTTATTTAATTCTACCGAAAACCAGACCGCACTGCATCTCCCTAAAATTGGGGTAAGATGATTCGGGGGATCGTCTTGTCCATAGCCTAGGGATCATCTTGGATACCGTGGTTTCCAAGATGACATCCAGTGGAGTTTAAAATAATTAAATGTGTTAATTAAATAACAATAAATAATAGGTTTTGAGTATTACACCTTATAGATAACTAAATCCGCTAACTTTAAACTCTTTTCCATTTGCATTAAGTATCTTTGTTTTTATATTACGAGCATTTTTCTTAAGGGGATCAACTCGTACACCTTTCCCCTATATAAATTAATGTTAAGTGCCTGTTCTTGAAAAAGCATTACTTTACTTACGTTCATTGTTGTAAATTAATGTGTAACCAGTTCAATGCTGATGTAGCGGAATTGCATCTCATACATATGTAGGTATGTATAAATTACAAGTACCTACCGCTAAAACAAAATTTGATGCTATTCGATTAGGCGATATTATTGTGGAATAAAACAGACTTCTTTAAAATACAGTGCAAACGAAGTTGCATGATACAACTATATTTTGTAAGTATGTATATAAAAAACAATATTTCACAGTAAATAAAACGTAATGGTCTTGTTTGTCCAAGTAAAGAATTAGGATACTAGAAGTACGCGAAAATAACCTTAAAACCATATTTTATGGCGAAAGGAAACACAGAACTTAAGGTAAACTTATGAGTTATGACACTTATGACGTGAGCGACACCGCAGACACATCTCGTGCTATAATAATAAATAGGTATGATTTTAAACTTATGATAGGCTTTATCGCTATAAGTGATCTCCAGTACGCAAAAAACTGCTCTGCTAATAAATTCGCAATGTTTTTCCTTGTAATAAAATGTATCTACTTAGACTTCATGCCATAGGTACAATATCCGTGAGCTGACAAAAAAATTTTATTGCCGTGGTTAACTGTGATGTGGTGTAGGTATTTCTGGGTAGTCATTCAAATGCCCCTTTGTCTGTATTGAATTAGTAATTAGCAACACATCGCCAATGCTACTACGCCAAATGTTGTGGGTTCCAATCACATATTTGACGTTCATAAGTGTTATTTTGTGACATAAATGAATAAATGATTATTGATTTTGACTTTGTTAAACACGATAAACTTATTTAGTGCGATCGACAAAAATGGTTGTGTCGTGTCTGGTCATTCTTTGTGACCGTTGTTTGAAAGTCTGTAAAGTCTAGGAATTATTCGCAGTGCGGGAGTGTAGTCGTTTTATATTGTTACGTGCTGGGTTCGACGGATAAGAATATAAAACTGACTAAAACGTTTTATTCTAGCACACGATTAAATTTAAAACACAACAAACACTATACTACACTTTTCCATTGTAACTGCTTCAAACTCCGTAGTATTTTCGCTTCCGCTCGCTTCTGTGAATACTTGACTGCTTAGGATTGTAAACTGACTCGGCGGTGCGCGTGCGCTCTATTTATACGCGGGTAAAGCGTTTCTGGAGTTTTCTAGAAAAGCCATACTCGGTATGTAACAGTACGATGACTCGAAAATGTGCCAGCGTTCTCTCTACTCTACTCGTACCGACAACTACGTAGTTCCGTTAGATGTCAAAAGATGGTGCTGTAATAAATTAATAGAAGGGACTGCCGAGTCTTCCCCACAGAGGGCTGTTCGTCCCGAACATTGTTGCATCCGTAGTAGCGTGCCAATCGATCCACATGAACGATCTTTGGTGTACTTCGTGGTCCTTTCTGGATCCGGTAGGTGACGTCATTAAATCTTAGTGACTATGCGATAGGGTCCATCACATTTTGCCTGCAACTTAGGAGATTTTCCTTTGCTGCGTACCGGATTATGCAACCACACCAGCGATCCTTCCTCGAAGCCATTATTGTTCGCCTTCCGATCGTAACGGGTCTTCATCCTCTCAGACATCTTCTAACCGATCTGTCTGATGTGCTTGTATACATCATTCATCCTGCTGCCAGTGCGTAGTCCCTTCATGGCAGAACAACTCGTGCATTTGCGGAACCATTCCTCAACGTCTTCTCGACAATGGATCCAATAAAAAAGTTCCCGGATCTTAATCAGAGTTTTCTTAACTCGCATGTAACCTCCTGAACTCCTATAATGACAGAGTTGTAAAACTTCCGGTACCTTGAGCTTTGGCACGACCATTTTCAGGTGACACTTGGCACCTCGAGCACTCTCCCATTTCCGGCACAGAAGTCCATCTTGGGTAACTAAGCTTTCCCACTGTGCCCAATAAATCTTGGTAAAAGAACTCATTGCTGCAACTTCACACCAGTGAGGTCTCGAAGAACCTGTTTTCTTCCATTCGAGGATGGGTTTTATGTCTTTGTCCTCTTGTTGCGTTCTCTGGAGAGTTTCCTTTCAATCTTCACTAAGATCCGTCCTCAACATCCTCATTATTCCTTCCTGCTTGGCCTCTGCGCCTTGCCTGGCGCAGTGCTTACACTGGTCGGGATACGGTCCACGCGACAGAACATCTGCATTACTATGTGACTTGCCACTGCGATGCTGTATTACAAAGTCCTGTAGTTGTTGTCCGGCACGCACATCAGGTGTTCCTCCTACCGGCGACTGGTTTCTGCTGCGTGGACTCCTTCGCTTCGGGCAGCTCAACCTGATGTGGCCTCTTTCGCCGCAGCTATAGCACCGGGGTGAAGCCGACACTGCCCTGAAATGGTGAGCGCGATCGTCTCGTCGCACTGCTTTCACCACCAGAGTGTGAGCTAGGGCGTCCTTCAGGTTTCTGAAGTATCCGAGTCTCACTGCGGCCCTAACCTCCAGATCTCGGATCCCGTCAGTGAAAGCTTGAACGAGGTTCCCGTCGATGAGCGCAGGTGAGGACTGGTACGCCTTTCGAACCAGCTTCTCCACCGCCAGGGCCCACTGCTGCAAGGTTTCACCAACACGTTGCGATCGGTCTTTCAGCTGGGCGCGAAACACGTGTTCCAAGTGTGCGTCGCCATATCTTGCTTCCGATGCCTCCAACAGCTTCTCGTACGTGACATCTTGACCAAGCGCCTCTAACACAGTCAAGGCCTGGTCGCGAAGCCCCAAGGTGAGAGCAGTCAGAGCCTATTCTCGCGTCCACCCGTTCCATTTCATTATGGTCTCAAACTGGATCTTATAGGCTGACCATGACGATAAGCCGTCGAATGGTGGGACTTTAAAGCCTCGTGGTGGGGGGCGCCACAACCGCAGATGTCACGATCCCATCTCCAGCCTTGAGCCCACGTATCGTTTTCTCCAACTCGGCAATGCGACTTTCGTGGCGATGGACTTGCTCTTTCATCTCCTTCAACTCCTTGCCAACCGTTACGCTGAGGTCTTTTAACATCATCAGTTGCTCCTCCTGGCGGCGCATACCCTCCTCCTTATCGCGTTGCAGCTGTTCCTCGAGGCGGCGTGCGTGCTCCTCCTGGTGGCGTGCTTGCTCGTGCATGAACGCCATCAGGGTCGCGAGGTTGGGGTTTACCGGCGAGTAAGCTGCACTAGATGGTTCAGCTGCAGCCGCGGAGTCACGTGGTTCACTTAACGACGGCGAGGAGGCGTATTCAAAGCTCATCTGGTCGACATCTTGCTGGCACTGGTTCAACCAATTTGTTACGTGCTGGGTTCGACGAATAAGAATATAAAATAATATTACCAACTAAAACGTTTTATTCTAGCATATGATAAAATTTAAAACACAAAAAACACTATACTACACTTTTCCACTGTAACTGCTTCAAACTTCGTAGTATTTTCCCTTTCCGTTCGCTTCAGTGAATACTTGACCACTTACGATTGCAAACTGACTCGCGGTGCGCGTGCGCTCTATTTATACGCGGGTAAAGCGTTTCTGGGGTTTTCTAGAAAAGCCATACTCGGTATGTAACAGTACGATGATTCGAGAATGTGGTGCCAGCGTTCTCTCTACTCTACTCATACCGACAACTACGTAGTTCCGTAAGATGTCAAAAGATGGTGCTGTAATAAATTATTAGAAGGGACTGCCGAGTCTTCCCCACAGTGCCGACAGAGGGCACTAGCCTTAACAATATGAAATAAATGATACCTAATAATAAGTATGTTCATTACTATCAGAAGTAGATAATTAACTGCCTAGTATGTCGCATGTCATATCACAATGCTTTAGATATTATGTTTGCGTGAAATCCCGGGTCTGTCTGTGGTAGGTCAGTACCTACCACAGACAGACCCGGGATTTCAGGAAAACCCAGTGGTTTTCCTGTTATGAAATAATTATCAATAACGGCACAGAGTCTGGCAATATGCTTGAAAGACGGCAATAAACTCGCTCCAATTATGTGGGATCTGAAACATAGTAGGGTTACCATGCGTGTAATACCCTAGAATCTCAGAGTACTTAATAGTAGATAATGTAGCTCTGCTTACGCCTTTTATGAATATAAGAACTGTGTATTATTAAAAAGTTTCTACGGATGTAGAAATAATTAGATTAGGTTCTGATAACCTCATGACAATTTTATTTAAAAATGTCATTAGGTTATCGGAGTTTCTTTATACCACAATTTATACTAAGATAGATAATATAAAACGAATCAATCCTGATTTGTATAAATATACTAGATATTGCGTTTTATTTGTTACAATTTTTATGAATCTCTGTAGTTTTCTCCATAAGAGAGAGATATATGTTTAAACCGCTTGAAAACAATTAAATTAATCCAATATTTTATATAGTATGATGTACTTATCTCCAACAGATTGGTTTAATAAATAAACGAAATATAACGTATGTTAAAACTTATGAGAAAAAATAAAGTCAGATATTTCCACGAATCAACTCTAAGCATGCATGACATGTTTTACGATTTGATTATTTTTACAATAAACAATTCATTTTATCACGGCAGCATCTGCATAACTCGTAAATACTCCATCTGTTGCGACTGAGAGCGTTCAAAACCGGGCAGCAAACATTCCGCCCTATATATTGACTATCACGAACATATCTGGCTTATTGTACGCCACGGCACACACGAGCACGACTCACGAGGAGCCGGTCCTCGACACTGCACAAGTGAAGTGTGAACACTGTCACTACCGAGTCGCGCCCGCGCCCGCCGACTGCTCATCGAGTCTCGCTTGTTGTCTGACTTGTAGTAGCCAGACAGACGCAACAATGGTTTCACTCAGTGTAGTCGTGTGTTTTGCCGTGCTCGCGGCCGCCGCCGCCACTGACGTGCAGCAATGTCCAGGTGAGACTTGCTCCTTATATAAGAAACACCGACACCCGTTAGAACTCGACCCGCTTTCGTCTCGTTTTACGTTCACAGAAAACATTCTATTATAGTATTTGCCAATATGTACAGTGTTGCGATGTGCGTGTGGACAGTTAAGGTCAGTTAATTTCAATAAAACAGATCTGTTATTGGATTTTTAAAGTATTATCGTGCTAATATGCTTCGCCACGCCAGATTTATTACTAACTTAAGTTAGTATGTGGTTATTTGCAGGAGTAACTTTACAATATAACATCAATACTGCATTATTTCGGTAAGATTTATAGCTTACGAAAACTGCTAGCTTCTGACATTAATGCTCGTTCGATATAAACAAGTTGTAATTACTGTGCGAGAAGAAAGAGTACTAGATCTAATAGCTATGTACCTGTACGTAATGTGTGTAACTCCTCCACTAAGCATAGGTAGGTCGACGCATCACGCTACAGATGTAGGTAATTATCTCATGTAGAGATAGTCATTACAATGGAAACAATACGACTAGTAATAGGAACAGAGTTTGATGTGATTAGAGTACGCGTTTTATACGACATTACCGAGCAATCTGTACAATCTTATATTAGTTTGACCTGTGACCTTTCTTTGTTATGTCCGCTCGGCACGTTGTTATTTCTTATTTATTTTACCTTACAGTACCTACTCACTAAACGTGTTCGTCGTATCGTAAATCGTAACTAGAATCCTGGTGCATTAATGTAGCTGCGTTTATTTTTAAACACATTTGAATATAATATTTTGTAGTATAAAATTAACGCGATAAAATCCGTATACAGAACTTTATTTTGAATGTATTACATTCGCGTAAACTTAAGACTACAGTTAGGCAATATAACATTTGTTAGTGGCTAGTTTTTACTTTTTACAAGATCGTGATCGTGATCGTGCTTAATTTTCATTTATAGGATTTATACAGGTACCTAAGTCATTGTACGTTGTATGAATGTGCGAGAGCAATTTACACTAGAACCAAAAAAATCCTAAAATTAAAATTATTCCGCATAACCATGTCGTCCGGTTGTAAGATTGCATATAAAACGGAATCAACAAATATGTTTTCAAAATACTAGTACATTGACCGTATTTATCTGACTTTTCCGTGAATTGTCACCGTACCTACATAAATTGTACCCAACTTGTTATTATCTAAGTCTTATAATTAGAGTTACAAAATTACAATTTTATACGGCAAGCTACACATATATTTAATGGGATTAAACCATCAAAAGTACTAATTGCACAGCAAAATATTCTTACTAAAATATATCATAACGAGCACATAGACGCCTCAAATCACTGCATTCCGTCTCGGTAGGGTTAGGTTATGTTAGGTTCCTTCTTAAAAATCCACCCAAAAATAGGAGCCCGCGAGGCGGTGCTCCGTCAACTTAGTTTGATCTCTTTAAATATATTTTGCTGTGAAATTAGTATTTTTGGTGCAAAAAGGCAAAAAATTGAGGAACAGTTAAATACTACCCATATTTAATTCGCCCATAGGTCCGTGTGCATCCTAACAAACTCAAGTCATAGAAACTGGGTGTTTCTTAATTATAATGTTCCTACGATTTTTGTCTTCGGTCACGGTCATGGCTACCTAGGTCACCTAAAGTCAATTAAGATACAATAGTTGCTACACTAAACGTGGATAAACATATTACAGAGTCCAAATTTAATATCAGCCCTGTATTTAAACTGGCCCAGGGCGGGTTTGCAGAGCTCATATATCTTTGCAAACATTATGGGGAACTCTCAGATATGCAGCTTTCCTCACGATATTTACCGTCACCTTTAAAGCAAGCGATAATTTATTAATTATTAATTATTACTGTCCAAATAAAAGAAAATGCTAGCAAAGGCAAATCCAACAATTTTTATGCACAAAGCTCTGATAAAATAATTAGCAATCTAAAAAGGATTTATCAAGATTTATACAGGGTGATTTTGAAATCGTGTAATTCCTTTTAACCACGCATTCTACTGGTGATATAGAATAACCCTGACCATATTTTGTCTTAATTAGAATAATGGTTTCGGCAAAATTAGAGTACAGATTTTTTTCATGAAATGATTTCAAATAGTCATATTTTAACCACCTTTTTTTTTTTTTTTTTTTTACGTGGGGGAATGCTATGACGCATATCCCTCCGCGGGGGCGGGCGGAGGGATTATGTCGGACTCGCCGGGGTAAAATAAAGATGTTAAAAAAAAGATAATGTACCTCCCGGAATACCGACTAAACCTACCACGGTGTTCCTCGACAAAACCACTATCGACGGGGCCGCGCGAATCGCTTTCGCATGCGGTCGCGACCCCGCCGAGGTTACGGCCCGCCGTATGAAACGGCAGGCCACTACACGAAAGACCTACCCAAAATAGGCACTACGTCAGATAAAACCCTACTGTCTCCCCTAGAGGGGAGACGGACTCGACACAGAGGCGCGCGTGGAACACGCACGCCGCCTCTCGGACCTGGTGCTGAACGGATGGCGGGCAGGCCCACAAAGCCCGCCACCCCCAGGTCAAACCTCAGGGTGGCTGGAGGTCATCGCGCGCCCTCCGGCGCCCGGCTCTGCGGTTGGGGAGAGGGTTTAAACGCTCCCTCTCCCGCTCCGCCGCCTCCTAGATATTTTTTTTTTTTTTTTTTTTTTTAACCACCTGACACTTACACATGGGCATACATCTTAATATTTTACTAATTTAAAAATAATAACATAACAATAACTGATGTCGTAAATAATAAGGGGCAATAAAAAGGACCGCCCGTTATTATTTACGAGATTAATTATTAATATATTTTATTATTATAATTAGTAAAAAATTAAAATTGCCTCGGTTGGTTAACATATGACTATCTGACACCATTTCACGAAAAAAAAGGTACAATAATTTAAAAAAAAAAATAATTCTAATTAAATAAAAATATGGTCAGGGTTATTCTATATCACCAGTAGAATGCGTGGTTAAAAGGAATTACACGATTTCAAAATCACCCTGTATAAATTTGATATTTAAACATATGAAGTTAAATTATGTTTGTAATTCTAAATATATTTATTCTTTCTTTATTTTTTCCCTTGATTTATTCCTTAAATGGTTATTGTTGGATGACACGACTTATCATTAAAATAGGTAAGTTATTAGTCGACAGCCAATAATTTATTTTATCTGCTGTCAATTATATTATGTCGAAGATATAAATAATGTTTTATACTTTATTGTCAGACAAGGTCAACGTTTATACTAAACAAAAAACATAGACAAAAACACTATATAGGGTGATTTTGAAATCGTGTAATTCCTTTTAACCACGCATTCTACTGGTGATATAGAATAACCCTGACCATATTTTTTCTTAATTAGAATAATGGTTTCGGCAAAATTAGAGTACAGATTTTTTTCATGAAATGATTTCAAATAGTCATATTTTAACCACCTTTTTTTTTTTTTTTTTTTACATGGGGGAATGCAATGACGCATATCCCTCCGCGGGGGCGGGCGGAGGGATTATGTCGGACTCGCCGGGGTAAAATAAGATGTTAAAAAGATAATGTACCTCCCGGAATACCGACTAAACCTACCACGGTGTTCCTCGACAAAACCAATATCGACGGGGCCGCGCGAATCACTTTCGCATACGGTCGCGACCCCGCCGAGGTTCCGGCCCGCCGTATGAAACGGCAGGCCCCTACGCAATAAGACCTACCCAAGATAGGAACTTCTCAAAATAAAAGCCCTACTGTCTCCCCCTAAAGGGGGAGACGGACACGAAACAGAGGCGCGCGTGGGAACACGCACGCCGCCTCTCGGACCTGGTGCTGAACGGATGGCGGGCAGGCCCACAAAGCCCGCCACCCCCAGGTCAAACCTCAGGGTGGCTGGAGGTCATCGCGCGCCCTCCGGCGCCCGGCTCTGCGGTTTGGGAGAGGGTTTAAACGCTCCCTCTCCCGCTCCGCCGCCTCCTTGATGGAAATCACTTCCTCGCAAAAGGAGGCGACGGCGTTCCACGACCTCTCACTCCGGACCATAGACTGAACTACGGCCGGGAGCGAGAGGTTAACCGATCCGACTGCCGCGATCAATTCACGGCGCTGCGATGCCCAGGCGGGGCAAACCGCCAAAGTGTGCAGCGCCGTGTCCTCAATAAGGTCGGGGCAGTCGCCGCAGTGGTGACAACCGGGCGTCTCTTGCCGGCGTATACGACACAGGAACCGGCCAAAACATCCGTGGCCAGTCAGAACCTGTGTCAGCCGGAAGGTGAGGGCGCCATGCCGCCTCTCCAGCCACTCCTCAAACACGGGACTTACCGCCACATATTTTAACCACCTGACACAATCTTAATATTTTGCTAATTTAAAAATAATAACATAACAATAACTGATGTCGTAAATAATAGGGGGCAATAAAAAGGACCGCCCGTTATTATTTACGACATTAATTATTAATATGTTTTTTTATTTTAATTAGTAAAAAATTAAAATTGCCTCGGTTGGTTAACATATGACTATCTGACACCATTTCACGAAAAAAACGGCACATAAATTTTTCAAAAAAAATAATTCTAATTAAATAAAAATATGGTCAGGGTTATTCTATATCACCAGTAGAATGCGTGGTTAAAAGGAATTACACGATTTCAAAATCACCCTGTATAGGATTTTAGAAGTACAATGTATACATATCTACTATTACATAACATATTATTATTGTTTTTATAAAATAAATGCAACAATAGTAGCCGTTAGAATGTCACACAACTCTAGTTTTTTGGTATGATGTGCGTATTTATCGCTCGCTTCACCGGTAAACCATTGCGGAAAACTATTTCATTTGCAATTCTATGAGTTCTCCATGATGTTCTCAAAGATGTGTGAAGTCTTAGGTCTACTAAAGAGCCTGGTCCAATTGTAAATCTATACTATACTGGGACCCTGGACTTTCATCAAAATCGATCGAGCCGTTTAGGAGGAGTTCAGTGGCATACACACGAACAGATGATTTATATGTATATAATATAAAGATATACAGGTTAGACAAGCGGTAACATAGTTTATAAATAGTACTGTTATTGTCATTATTTATTTTCAATGTCCATCTGGTATGTAAGCCTTTTCTATTTATTTAATATTTACATAATATAATCAAGTATAACCGCTTATTCAATGGAGGTACGAACACTGGTTCCCAAGATACAGGTTTTGTAATCTAGTTTGAGAGGCTGGAGACCAATGCTCACCATATACATATAAAGTGCATTTAGATAGCTAGAACCTTATGTTATCAGTTTTAAAAGAACATACATTATTAAATAGATTCTGTTTTACGGGTCCCTACATTATACATGTCTGTGTAAAACAATGAATATAAGTATTTATAATTTGTTAATTAAGTTTCAATTGGAAACAAAAAACAGGACTAGCAGGAAATTTATAATCTACTGTAATTCAACGGGAAGACTGCTTTATTATACCTTATTTGATGATTTCTTCTTGAGTTTTGTATAAAAAAATAATTATGGATCATACATATTTTGAGAAAACTAATTACGAGACTAAAATTCTTGTTTATAGGTAGAAGATTAATAAGCACGGTAGTATATTTTAAACCTTGATAGACGTTAAGACGGTGGGTATATGTGGCTTTAGTAAAAAAAAATATATAAAGATACAGAAAAATAATGTTTAACGAGGACAGTTTTCAAAAACAGCAAATATAATTATCATTTACAAACAAAATTATTCACGTGTCCGGTATTCTAGCGATGCGAAATTTAACTAAATAACTTTCTACATATATGATATCAGTGGTGCAATGGTAGTGAATGCTACTGCTGTATATGAGGTCTCGGGTTCAATTCCAGTATCAACCAAGTATTAATTAGAGTTCGTAGTTTTTTAAGCAACAGTTTGCCTCCTACTAAGTACATGGAAAAATATAAGATGGCGAAATGGTCACCTTGTCACTTAACGCCCCAAAGCCCCGACTCTTAGCACTCCGACTTGGATAGGTTAGGTTAGAAGGCGGATGCGGGAGCTCTGCTCCCGCCGTGGCCTTCGTGGTATTTTTTGTGACCACCCAGTAATAAGAGCCCCGACAATTGATCGAGTCGCCAATTTGCCTTCGGCATATTTTAAAACAGCGAGCGTTTTTAAACGGACGACGCCGTTTGTAAATCGCGGAATCATACAAATTACCTGCGACATATACAAACAGGACATTTTCTCAAATGAAACGCACTGTCAATACAAAAACAATCTGAAGATGAAAATATTCGATGCAAGGTGTTTGGAGAAAGTGTCACGTAAAACAAAGTAATCATGGCACTTGCTTGAGCTTGCCTCGTTTATAGCCTAGAAGGAAGTAGGCCATGCACCGGTGACCTAGCTAGAAACCTAAGCATACATGAACATTGTAAAGTCAGTATTAAATACTTACAGGTGACAAATTAAAAATAATTATAGCGGCAATTTGTACATTAATACCAACCCTATTCTTTGTTTTATTCTTAAACTAGCTGACCCGCGCAACTTTGTCTGCTTCACATAACAGAATTTTGCCCGTTTTTGCTTCATTTTTCATTGATGATTTCATTGATCGCTCCTATTGGTCGTAGCGTGATGGCCTATAGCCTTCCTCGATAAATAGGCTATCCAACACTAAAATAATTTTTCAATTCAGAGTAGTAGTTCCTGAGATTAGCGCGTTCAACCAAACCAACAAACTAACTTCAGCTTTATAATATTAGTATAGATAAGTATATTCCTAAAGGTTTCTTTTTATCTGTACCACGTAATGTAACGGTACGGATTATTAAATTTTCCTATGCCATAACGAATTGCAAGGCAATCTACATAAAAACCGGTCGCATTAAAATATTCTTATTTACTCTGTTAAAAACGTTTCGTGTTTGTTTTGTCACATTAAGTATTCACTGAGTTGACCGACAATTCCTAATACAACCGACGCCGACGCCCAAAGGAATACATAACAATGGAAACTAGGAGATCTCATATCAAACACATGTGGCTTGACTATAAAGCCTCTTATTAGACTATTCAAAACTTCCTTATACTAGTAAATATTTAGATGACGTTCTTAGTTATAAGCGGTTTGTATAAGTATTGGTTTCGTTTTCTTGAATG